>CM046009.1:33793672-34993672 GCA_025175895.1 Wurfbainia villosa | reverse complement strand
TCCCTAGATTTGGAGTTCCTCGAGTAGTAATCAGTGATGGAGGATCCCACTTCATCGAAAAACAATTTGAAAAATTGCTACATAAGTATGGGTTGATCCACAAAGTTTCAATAGCATACCTCCCGCAAATAAGCGGACAAGTGGAAATTTCGAATCGATAGATCAAAAGTATCCTAGAAAAAATAGTAGCAGAATCATGGAAAGATTGGTCACAAAAACTAGACGATGCTCTTTGGGGTTACTGCACAGCTTATAAGACACCAATAGGCATGAACCCGTTCCGCTTAGTCTACGGGAAGCCTTGCTATCTACCCGTTGAATTAGAACACAAGACTTTCTGGGCCATCAAGAAGCTCAACTTGGACTACTGCACGGAAGGAGAGAAAAGGAAAATGTAGTTAAGCGAGTTAGACGAAATTCGAAGAGATGCATATGAACATGCTAAGGCATATAAAGAAAGAACTAGGAAATGGAATGACCAACACATCTTGAGAAGGGAGTTTAAGGAAGGAGACTTAGTTCTCCTGTATAATTCTAGGATGAAACTTTTTCCAGGGAAGCTAAAATCAAGGTGGTCAGGACCGTTTCGGGTGAAGAGAGTATACCCATATGGTGCAGTGGATATATGGAGTAAGGAATCAGAGGAGATAAAGGTAAATAGGCAGGGGAGTCTCTAGATTCTGAGACGGATGAATGGAGGTTCACTGAACCTCCAGAGGCGAGTTGATAATGGAGTGTGGTCGAGCTAAACGACCTTAAACAAAGCAATTCTTGGGAGGCAACCCAAGTTTAGTTTTTAGGTTTTCCTTTGATTGTATGCATGCATTTAGTTAATTTGAACTTTGATTTCCATTTCATTTAGCATTAGGACTAGAAAAGAACTTTGCTAGGTAAAAATAAAATCCATATTAGCTTACACGACGAAGCGTATGAGAAAATTCGGACCGTTGTGCAAAAAGGGGAGAAAAAAGGGGACACACGGCCTGGCCGTGTGTTTTCCCACAGTCGTGCCCCATCAACCCGAGGCACACATGGCCTGGTTGTGTGTTTTCACACGGTCATGTCGCACAAGGTTAAATAGGGCTAGCAGTTTGTTTTTGCCCCATTTGCGCCATATGCTTCGATTTTTCTTGCCCTAACGGTGTGGATAATTCTTCCCCACCACCTAAAAGCTTTTCCAACCTTCAAGGAAGCCAAAAGAAGCAAGGATGAGGAGGACCAAGCAAGTGACATCCCGATCCGGTGCTTCGGAGTGACAAGCTAGGAGAACCGATGCCCCTCAAGCTCCGGAGGAGGGTAACACTCTTCCAACCCTTATTTTTCTGCAACAATGAACATAGAGATAGATATAATATGCTTTCTACTCGTAAACTCACTGCTACTAGGTACCTTGATGAAGATTTGCTAGAGTCCCTAGGGTTGTTGGGTGACATTCAAGCCCTATTTGTAAAAATGGGGTGGGAAGAGATAATGGGAATAAGACACCCAATCTACCCTAGGATAGTTCTAGAATTTTTGAGTTCCTTAGAGGCAGAAATTTTAACAGGTAGAGAGAGCGAAGAGGGTAAGATCACTTTTAGGATATTTAACATTGAATATGAATGAACCCTTTACTAATGGAATTCATGCTTTGGCTTGTCGAGTGGGGGAGAGAGAAGAAACTGTTGGGTTTTCCGAGCCACAAAAAACATTTTTTGCGTTGCGGAAACCTCGGAAGCCCCGGCCATGGATCCGTGCGAAGTATAAAAAAATAAAACTAACATGTATGTCTTAAATACCTTTAGATATACTCTAGATCTACATGATAATAAGTTACCCTTGAAGCGATGCCCTTCGCTTATCTCGCTCGTCCAAATGGATTGTCGGAACTAGAGAGTGTCAAGTGCACACTCCTCTATTGGTATCCACACAAGCAATAGGTGGAGAAAAGACAATCTTGAGTGTGCTAGAACTCCTTGAAGGTCTCGACAATAGAGGATTGGGAGAGCAAGAGAGGAAGAGAGCCAAGGAAGAAGATGATCCAAGGAAGAAGAAGATGGAGTTCCCCAAAAACAATTTTCTCCTCATCAAGAAGTGGCCGGCCACTTTAACCTTGGGGGGGTTACATGCATGCATGTAACTCCAAGAGCCAATATCTCTTGGTCTCCCTCATAAGGTTGCACCACATGATAAGTCAATGATAATGTGGAGCATCATCATTGGCCGGCATGCCAAGTCATCATAATGACATGGCATTTGGTCAAGTCAAACTTGACCTTTCATCATCCCTCTTAAGTCAAGTCAAACTTGACCTCTTATCTCCCATGGTTGATCAAATCCAACCATTTGATTCAAGTCAATTTTAATTTAATGAATCTCTATTCATTATTTAAATTGATTTGATGAATCAAATCTAAATTAGACTCATTCAACACTTGAATCAAATTGAGTCCAACTCAATTACTCTAATTAGGATTACTCTTAATCCAATTTGGTTCATCCCATGAACGTAATCCTCATGGTTCATCATATGAACCTAATCTCCATCTAATTTCCCTTTGTGTGTGACCCTATAGGTTCTTGTAACGTTGGCAATGTCCCTAAACTGATTTAGGAATATAAGCAATGAGCGGTATCTAGCAACACATCATTGCTACCCAAGTTACAAGAATGTTGAGCTCCAACATCACCTTTGTGACTACTAATTGTGACTCTCACAATATGTGACAATGTCCCTCTATCCTTGACATCTAGATTGACCAATTGAGGCATAGACTGTGTTATCCTCGGTACAATCTATATCTTAAACTCCAAGTAGACTCACTCTAATCAAATGAGCTCAATATCTCATATTGACTCATTTGGGCATGGCCATGCACTTCGTGGTCTCACTCTATCAAGAATATCGATGTCACCCCCGTCATATAGGAGGGATAGATCTCATCTACATCACTCACATCCCTCCACATAATTTGATACATACCCAGTAATCACCTTTATAGTCCACCCATTTACGGGTGACGTTTGACGAAGCTAAAGTATGCAACTCCTTATGTAGGGAACCATGGTGACTTCAAGTCTAAGGACTAATAGTCATACTAATAGCCACATGAGAAAGTATATGACACTCATATAACGATCCATGATACTTTTTCATGGCGGGTCATTCAGTATACATTCTCCAATGCATACTCATGTGTCAACTTGATATCTCATATCCATAACTTGTGAGATCAAGTCATCATGTTGACCTTGCTAGTCTCTATGCATTAACATTGTCCTTGAATGTTAATACTTGACTAGGAATGATTAAGAGTAGTGTTCTGTATATCATCTCATTATCGATTCAACCAATCGATTGATATAGATAAGAACCTACTACTCAAGGACATTATTATATTTAGTTATTTGGCACCAATACAAGTAAATATAATAACCATGCCTTTATAAATAGGAATATGATACAATAAAGTCCATACAACAATCATCACATGATTGGCTCTAGGGCTTTCACTAACAATCTCCCACTAGCACTAGTGTCAATCACCGTAGTATCTAATACCCAATGACCTAGTGTGACCATCATGCTTTTTCTCTGCCAAAGCCTTGGTCAAGGGATCTGCGATGTTAGCCTCTGTGGGTACTCTGCAAATCTTTACATCTCCTCTATCGATAATCTCTCGAATGAGATGGAAGCGTCGTAGTATGTGTTTGGTCCGCTGGTGTGAGCGAGGTTCCTTAGCCTGTGCAATCGCTCCATTGTTGTCACAATAGAGCTCTATAGGATCTGCAATGCTAGGAACCACCCCAAGCTCAATAATGAACTCATGGATCCAAATCGCCTTTCACGCTTCAGATGCAGGATATACTCGGCTTCATTGTAGAATCAAGAATCGTCCTCGCTCAACTCTTCCACCACAGCCACCACCATTCAAGCAAAACACTAACCCCGATCGCGATCTATAATCATCCCGGTCGGGCTTGAAGTCGGGCATCTCAGAACCCTTTACACCTAGCTCCTCATCGCTTCCAATATCAAGAAATATTCTTAGTCCTTCTAAGTACTTAAGAACATTCCTTGATCGCTATCGATGATGCTCACCTGGATCTGACTGGTACCTACTCATCATGCTCAAAGCATACGAAACATCAGGACGAGTACACAGCATGGCGTACATGATAGATCCTATAGCAGATGCGTAAGGGATCTTATCCATCTTGTCTCTCTCCTCTCTAGAAGAGGGACTTTGAGTCTTCGAAAGACTCACACCATATGACATCGGCAGAAGTCCCTTCTTGGAATTTTGCATGGCAAACCGTAGTAATACCGTATCAATGTATGTACTCTGACTTAGGCCAAGCAATCTCTTAGATCTATCTCTATAGATCTTGATGCCTAGAATACAGGCTGCTTCACCTAAGTCCTTCATTGAGAAGCACGTCCCCAGCCAAGTCTTCACAGACTGTAGCGAAGGGATGTCATTCCCAATGAGTAGTATGTCATCCACATACAATACAAGGAAAACTGTTGGGTTTCCGGCACCGCGGCGTGTGTGTGTTCGATCATGTTTCGTAAACATGAGCACAGCGGAAGCAATTAAAATAATAAATCTATATTTATTACAACACACACAACACACGCATGCATATTACAACAAGTGTAGACATAACCGTAAATTAAAATTTGCAATAAAAGAAATTTATCTACGTTATACCTTTCGTATGACGTGTAGCGGGAACGGCATCAACCGGAACGATCCTCGTAAGAATCGTCTCTATCCATATCCACGCCGAGCTCCTCGGGATGACTTCGCTAAGTCACGAGCTTCATCTTCGTACGGGTTACTAGCCTCGTGTTGAAGACGACGTGATCGAGAGATGATCACGATCCGAATCCAAATTCGGATCCTAAAATGAGTTCTCAAAACTCGCTTCTCCGGAGAGGTATTCGTCAACCGTTTGACGAATCCTTCGTCCCCCACCTCAGAGGATTACCGGAGATCAAATCCCCGGTAAGTTAGCCGCTGTCGGAGCACTAACCGTCGTCCAAACGACGCTCCGACAACAAAGAAACAAGCTGTCCAGAAAAACTGGACAGCTTTTGGTGGAGGAATAGAGGCCGACTAAGGAAAGATGGAAGCTCACCTTATCACCGAACCCAAAGGAGATCGCCGGAGGGTCGCCGGAGGTTCTCCGGCTGAAGCTTGGACGCCGGCAAAGACTTGGGCGGCTGCACACAAGCTGGGCGGCGGCAGCTTTAGGTGTTGGCGCCGAATAGGAGAGGGAGGGGGTTTGGGCGGCCAAAACTTGATTAGGCTTAGGGTTAGGGTTTAAGCCCTATTTTATAGAGAACTAATTCTCTTAATGGTTAATGGATCATATCCATAAAGCCCGTTAACCCGCTCCATTAAGATAAGTTAAAATAAACCAAACCATAATGGTTTATTTTAAGTTAAAACGAACCGAACCAACTTTTGGTTCATTCGTTTAAAATAAACCAAACCCCTTTGGTTTATTCTCATCCATTGGATTAGAACCAAACCATTTTGGTTCATCCATTACGTCTTCATAAGACGCGGCCCATCCATGCTTCCATTGCGACTGAAACGATTTCATGCTCGCTTTATGTTTGGTCCAACCAAATCTAGTTTCTCTCGGTCTGAGAATCTCATTCTCAAGCTCGTTTTAAATCCTTTGGATTATGCTCGTTGTGCGTGTGACCAAATAGGTTCTCGGTTTATGTTGGCCTTCTATAATTAACCATTAATTATAGAACGATCATGAGTGGCACCTAGGAGTACATCATGATCCCCAATTAACCGAAAAGATCAACGGTTGATCCAGAACTATTTCTGAAAACCTTCAGTAGCTCGAATGATTCGTGCCCCATTCCCTTCACTCATCTTATACCCACTTGGTTCAGGACATGGTCTATAGTGTCAGTCCCCACTAGGCTGACTACATCACACCTAGCCCAAGTATCATTTCCTCGTCCTACGGATTCTAGTTACTCCACATGTATCGAAGAGTACCTTACTCTAAACATGTAATGCTTTGACCAAAGACTTTAGTAACAATCCGACGAGAGGCCATGGGTATACATCTCCTCGCAAGGAGTGGTGAATCCTTTATAGGCTATTCAAACACCTTCGATCACTTCGACTTATACCCAATCATCCCGGGTCCACATCTCCTTAGAGATGTTTGCTTAAGATGTCAAAGCATAAGTCTCCATGATCAAGATGACTTGAATACCGCAAGTCAAAGGAACATCGCACTTAAGCCACAAGAAGAACTTCATTGACATATCTATATATGCAGAGAACCATATGAAGTCTTACTACCGTCACTCCAATGAACTAGTTACCATAACTAGCATCCACGATTAACTCCGACATCACTATGTCTCCACCGGAGAATCAGCTGCTTGGATACACCAAGGAGTATACCTCGTGCTAGTCTCGACGGAATTGATGGTGTCCAAATCCATCAATTCATCGACTAGGGATAATTCCGATACATCACAATTACACATGTAGAGATACTCACTAGTTGTGATCCAATAACAAATTCTCTCATGCTGTGAATCGTATCGTGGGCATTCATTAAATGAGTTTAAGATCCAATCAAATACATAAAACATGTATACTCAAATAGTGAATCTTCATTTATCATATAAATGGTTCATACATAAGGCGATTGCCTTAGGACATCTCTCATATATTACTAACAGACTCCCACTTGGCCTAATGCCAATCACTACGGTATCCAATACCATAAGCTCGAACATGACCCTCAAACTTATTTTGAGGTAATGCCTTAGTCAAGGGATCCGCTAAGTTCCTTTCAGTGGGAATTTTCTCGATTTGTATTTCGTTCCTACTGATGATCTCTCTGATAAGATGATAGCGACGAAGCACATGTTTGGATCATTGATGAGACCACATCAAGTTCAGAGATGAACTTCTTGATCCAAACCGCTTTTGTCGCTTCTAAAGCAATGTATTCTCGCCTTAGTGGCGTAATCCGCTATAGTGTCAAGCTTGGAACCTTTCCAACTTATTGTGTGTGAATACATACCTGCACAAAAGACATGGAATCATCCTTGTCCGTCCGAGCCGCATCCGTGATACCCACGTATCACCATGTACCCTTCTCCATATATTAGGAACACATCCTTAGTTCTTCAAGTACTTAAGGATCGCCTTAATACCGCCCAATGATCCATTCCTCGATCGGATCGTATCCGCCGTGACACTCGTGAGCATACGATACATCGGGCCTCGTATATAACATAGCATACATGATAGATCCTATTGCGGATGCATAGGGAATCTTACTCATGCAAATCCTCTCGTCTTCTGTGCGCGGACACATAGACTTCGAAAGGTGTACCCCATGCCTGATGGGTAAGAAACCTTTCTTGGATTCCGACATGCTAAACCTCTTTAGCACTCGGTCTATATATGTAGACTGCGAAAGACCAAGCAACCGCTTCGATCTATCTCTATAGATCTTAATCCCGAGGATGTAGGTTGCTTCTCCCAGGTCTTTCATGGAGAATGTCTTGGATAACTAAACCTTCATCGATCGTAAGATTGAAACATCGCTTCTATAAGTAGTATGTCATCGACATACAATACTAGGAATACGATCGCACTCCCACTAACCTTCTTGTACACACAAGGTTCGTCTGGATTTTGTGAGAAATCAAACTTTTTGATTGTCTCATCAAAACGGATATTCCAGCTCCTGGATGCTTGCTTCAATCCATAAATGGATCGTCGCAATTTGCATACCTTGGTTTTATCAACCGATGTGAAACCCTCAGGCTGTATCATATACACGCCCTGAGCAGTTTCCATTAAGGAAAGCCGCTTTTCACATCCATCCGCCATATCTCATAATCATAATGAGCCGCTATGGCCGTGAGCATCCGAATGGATTTAAGATAGCTACAAAGTAATAGGTTTCGCCATAATCAACACCTTGTTTTTGACGATATCCTTTCGCCACCAATCTAGCCTTATAGGTAATCACATTACCATCCATGTCGCTTTTCTTCTTGAAAACCCACTTGCACCCTATAGGCTTTATGCCTTCAGTGGGTCAACCAAGTTCCAAACTTGGTTTTCATACATGGAATCCATTTCACTTCATGGCACCAAGCCACTTATCCCCCTTCTGAACTTATGTCGGCACTTCTTCATAAGCGGTAGGCTCCTCATCATCAATGAGTAACACGTCGTTCGATTCACTTACGAAATCCATATCTCGGGAATATTGCGTGTTCTACGGATCTCTGAAGATGTGGTGTTCTGATAAAGTGCGATTACTAATCACTATGAGTTGTCGGCTGTTGTGCTTCACCAGGTATCTCATCAATGTCTATTTGAGTCTCTCGAGCCTCCTCAAGCTCGACGACACTCCCACTGTTTTCTTGCAAGAGAAACTCTTTCTCTAGAAACACAGCATGCCTTGAAACAAACACCTTTTGTTCCACAGGATGATAGAATTGGTAACCCCTTGTTTCCTTAGGGTATCCAACAAATAGACATTTATCAGACTTAGCATCCAATTTGTCTGATACAGTCCGCTTCACATAAGCAGGACAACCCCATATCTTCAAGTAAGATACATGAGGTTTCTTACTATTCCATATCTCATATAGAGTAGTTGAGACTACCTTGGTAGGCATTCTGTTTAACAAGTAAACAGCTGTCTGAAGTGCATAGCCCCAAAAGGACTTGGGAAGAGTTACATGATTCATCATTGACCTGACCATGTCCAACAAGGTCCGGTTACGCCTCTCAGATACACCATTATGCTGTGGTGTATAGGGCGGAGTCCATTGAGACAATATGTCATTGTCTCTTAGATAATCAAGAAACTCTTGACTTAAGTATTCACCACCTCGATCCGATCGAAGTATTTTAATACTCTTGTCATGTTGTTTCTCTACTTCATTTCTGAATTCTTTAGACCTTTCAAAGGCTTCAGACTTGTGTTTCATCATGAACACATACCCAAACCGTGAGTGATCATCGGTGAAGGTAATGAAGTAGCTATAGCCTCCTAATGCTTGAGTTGACATAGGTCCACATACATCAGTATGTATTAGACCTAGTAACTCTCCCACTCGTTCACCTTTTTCAGTAAAAGGTAACTTAGTCATCTTGCCTTTTAAGCATGACTCGCATGTATCGTATGAATCCAATTTAAACGATTCCAGAATTCCACATCGGTGTAATTCGGACATGCGTTTCTTGCTTATATGACCAAGACGATAATGCCACATATAGGAGTCTATATATGATTATCCTTTCGAGCACGCGTATTGCTCGCTTCGATATTGAAGATGTCACTGAATACGTCCAACGTATAAACACCATTGCTTAAGGTTCTAGTCCCATAAAGAACTCCATTCAAAGTTATGTAACAACAATTGTTACTAAAAGTCAAATGGTACCCATTTCTATTTAAACAAGAAATAGAAATGATGTTCTTTATCAACGAAGGAACATAAAAGCAATTGTCCAGTTCTAAGACAAGTCCTGCAGGGAGTTTCAGCAAATACGTTCCGATGGCGAATGCAGCAACCCTTGCTCCATTCCCAACACGTAAATTTGACTCTCCCTTGACGAGTCTTCTTCTATTCCTTAGCCCATGTATGTCATTACATATATGTGAGCCACACCCAGTATCAAATACCCAAGTGTCTGAGGAAATAGAATGACAATCAATAAAGAAGATTTCTGAAGAAGATGGGGCATCCGATGCCTTATCCTTCTTCACGGACTCAAGATAAATCTTGCACTTTCTTCGCAAATGGCTCTCCTTGCCATAATGATGGCAAGTTTCCTTTTGTGCTAGTTCTACCTTCTTAGCCCTTCTCTTCTTTCCCTTCTGCTGTTCCTTTGACTTCCTCTTAGAACCTTTCTTCGAGGAATCAACTAACAGCACCGTCCCCTGCTCATGCTTCTCAGAAGACTCCACAGTCTTCAGCATATTGAGCAGTACCACAGATGAACCTCCTAGCATCTCAGAGGTGAAGAGGAGCTTTGAGACTTCAAACCTTTCGAATCTCACTTGCTCATCAACCAATTCACAAAGATGAAGGACTACGATATGAGCATCCATATGCTCATGCTGCTTTCGTAGCTTGGGTTCCATCGTGGCTAGCATGATGCAACTCATTTGTTCAGAATCACTCACATGTTTCTGATAGGCCAACAATTGGTCCAGAGTTGCATCGTCACTAGGACAGGCGGGAAGAGGCGCTTCGAGGACATTTGCAAGCTTTTCAACCTTGAGAACAATTCTCAAGCTTCTAAGCCAGTCCATGAAGCTCGGCCCAGTCAATTTATTCGAATCCAAAATGGAACGCAATTCAAAGACATCATGATCAATATATTAACTTAGAAATACAAAACGAGCATATATGAGAAAGATGATTTTAAAATGCATCAATATACATTTATAAATCTCATTCATTTTTCGAATTTCAAAAACCCCAAAATCACTTTGGGAGATCGTAGGTCCATCTCCGAATGGGCTGATATCCATCATAGTTATGAACAACCTTGGAGAGAGTCCAACAAGCCATTCATAACTACGACGGTAGGTATCAATTATACCGATTGCATATCATGTATATGCAACTATCACAATGTGCTATCAACTAATTGAATGTTCACACATACATCGGGTTGTTAACACATTAACAAGTATGCATCATATGCATAACACCCAACTTCACCTCCCTTTACATCGACCTTGGAGAGAGTCCAACAAGCCGATGCTCCAGGTTAAAGCCAACCCATTAATCGAGAAATAGTTTTAATATGGTTAGAGCGCATTCAACCAATTAGCCCAGCTTGGAGAGAGTCCAACAACCAAAGCGAACGATTGACCTCGGACTCTTACCATATTAGTATTAAACTATTCCATGGTTTGAACATGTTCGGGTTCGAGCCGGGCTTGGAGAGAGTCCAACAACCCAAACAAGAAACGGAACTCTGGTTCTAACCATATTAATGGAAGGTGTAGGCTTTAATATTGATTAAGGGTTTTATGTCTCATCCTCTTTGCATGCAAATAACTATTATCTACATGGCATGGCATACATGGCATACATCTACATGTCACGACACGCATGGCATAATGTTATGCATCTAATGCAATTACATGGCATACAATTATGTCATGTATATAATTTCCTTATATGTCATAACTATTTATGGAAATAAAATATGTTTAAGATTTGATTCTCCAAATCAAATCATAATTAAATTAGGAAACAAATTTCCAAATCTAATCACATATTTTATTCATGGAATTATTTGATTAAGGAAAATCTATTTAGGAAACCAATTTCCTAAATCATTAAAACTACTTATGGAAATAAAATATTTTTAAGATTTGATTTCCCAAATCAAATCATGATTAAATTAGGAAACAAATTTCCAGAATCTAATCAAATATTTTATTTATGGAAAATATCAATTTCCATAAATACTTCCAACTTTCCAAAAGTGGAAGATTTCCATAAATACTTCTAGACTTTCCAAAATTGAAAAATTTCCATAAATACTTCTAAATTTCCAAAATTTAGAAAATTTCCAGAAATACATTATGACTATCACATAAAACCATTTTTACGATTATGTGAAACACAACGGCTCGGATACCCTTTGTTGGGTTTCCCGGCACATGGCGTGTGTGTGTTCGATCATGTTTCGTAAACATGAGCACAGTGGAAGCAATAAAAATAATAAATACTCCTATTTATTACAACACACACAACACACGCATGCTATTACAACAAGTGTAGACATAACCGTAAATTAAAATTTGCAATAAAAGGAAATTAAACTACGTTATACCTTTCGTATGACGTGTAGCGGGAACGGCATCAACCGGAACGATCCTCGTAGAATCGTCTCTATCCGTATCCACGCCGAGCTCCTCGGGATGACTTCGCTAAGTCACGAGCTTCGTCTTCGTACGGGTTACTAGCCTCGTGTTGAAGACGACGTGATCGAGAGATGATCACGATCCGAATCCAAATTCGGATCCTAAAACGAGTTCTCAAAACTCGCTTCTCCGGAGAGGTATTCGTCAACCGTTTGACGAATCCTTCATCCCCCACCTCAGAGGATTACCGGAGATCAAATCCCCGGTAAGTTAGCTGCTGTCGGAGCACTAACCGTCGTCCAAACGACGCTCCGACAACAAAGAAACAAGCTGTCCAGAAAAACTGGACAGCTTTTGGTGGAGGAATAGAGGCCGGCTAAGGAAATATGGAAGCTCACCTTATCACCGAACCCAAAGGAGATCGCCGGAGGGTCGCCGGAGGTTCTCCGGCTGAAGCTTGGACGCCAAGCAAAGACTTGGGCTGCACACAAGCTGGCGGGCGGCTTTAGGTGTTGGCGCGAATAGGAGAGGGAGGGGTTTTTAGGCTTAGGGTTAGGGTTTAAGCCATATTTTATAGAGAACTAATTCTCTTAATGGTTAATGGATCATATCCATAAAGCCCATTAACCCGCTCCATTAAGATAAGTTAAAATAAACCAAACCATAATGGTTTATTTTAAGTTAAAACGAACCGAACCAACTTTTGGTTCATTCGTTTAAAATAAACCAAACCCCTTTGGTTTATTCTCATCCATTGGATTAGAACCAAACCATTTTGGTTCATCCATTACGTCTTCATAAGACGCAGCCCATTCATGCTTCCATTGCGACTGAAACGATTTCATGCTCGCTTTATGTTTGGTCCAACCAAATCTAGTTTCTCTCGGTCTGAGAATCTCATTCTCAAGCTCGTTTTAAATCCTTTGGATTACGCTCGTTGTGCGTGTGACCAAATAGGTTCTCGGTTTATGTTGGCCGTCTATAATTAACCATTAATTATAGAGCGATCATGAGTGGCACCTAGTAGTACATCATGATCCCCAATTAAGAAAAGATCAGCGGTTGATCGAACTATTTGAAACCCTTGATGCTTGAATGATTCGTGCCCCATTCCCTTCACTCATCTTATACCCACTTGGTTCAGGACATGGTCTATAGTGTCAGTCCCCACTAGGTTGACTACGTCACACCTAGCCCAAGTATCATTTCCTCGTCCTACGGATTCTAGTTACTCCACATGTATCGAAGAGTACCTTACTCTAAACATGTAATGCTTTGACCAAAGACTTTAATAACAATCCGATGAGAGGCCATGGGTATACATCTCCTCGCAAGGAGTGGTGAATCCTTTATAGGCTATTCAAACACCTTCGATCACTTCGACTTATACCCAATCATCCCGGGTCCACATCTCCTTAGAGATGTTTGCTTAAGATGTCAAAGCATAAGTCTCCATGATCAAGATGACTTGAATACCAAAAGTCAAAGGAACATCGCACTTAAGCCACAGTAAGAACTTCATTGACATATCTATATATGCAGAGAACCATATGAAGTCTTACGGCTGGTCACTCCAATGAACTAGTTACCATAACTAGCATCCACGATTAACTCCGGACATCACTATGTCTCCAGCCAGTGAGAATCAGCTGCTTGGATACACCAAGGAGTATACCTCGTGCTAGTCTCGACAGAATTGATGGTGTCCAAATCCATCAATTCATCGACTAGGGATAATTCCGATACATCACAATTACACATGTAGAGATACTCACTAGTTGTGATCCAATCACAAATTCTCTCATGCTGTGAATCGTATCGTGGGCATTCAGTAAATGAGTTTAAGATCCAATCAAATACATAAAACATGTATACTCAAATAGTGAATCTTCATTTATCATATAAATGGTTCATACATAAGGCGATTGCCTTAGGACATCTCTCATATATTACTAACAAAAACAACTGTGTTCCCATTAACCCTTTTGTAGACATAGGATTCATCTTCATTCTTGATGAAACCAAACTGTTTGATCGCATCATCGAATCAAAGATTCCAACTCCGAGAGGCTTGCTTTAGCCCATAAATGGACCTTTGCATCTTGCATACTTTCCCAGTATGCTGTGGATCTTCAAAACCCTTAGGTTGTGTCATGTACACATTCTCGAGTAAGTTTCCATTCAGAAATACAGTTTTGATATCCATCTGCCAGATCTCATAATCATGGTATACTGCAATAGCAAGCAAGATCCGAATGGACTTAAACATCGCCACTAGAGAAAAGGTTTCATCATAGTCAATACCATGAATTTGCTTGAAATCTTTAGCCACCAATCGGCCCTTATAGGTATGCATAAGTCCATCCATATCAGTCTTTATCCTAAAGACCCACTTACACCCAATGGGTTTGACCCCTTCAGGTGGATCAACCAAAGTCCATACTTGGTTGGTGTACATGAATTCCATCTCGGACCTCATGGCCTCTAGCCATTTCTCAGAATCTGGGCTCATCACAGCTTCCTGATAGGAGGTAGGCTCATTCTCAATGAGCATAATGTCATCATGGTCAGACAAGAGAAATAAATATCTCTCAGGCTGACGATGTACCCTATCAGACCTGCGAAGAGGTAGGTCTACATGAACAGGTGGTTGTTCCACAACTCTTTGTGCAATAACTTCATCACCCACAACACTTTGTAGTTCTTGTTCAACCTCCATCAAGGCCTCAGTACTATGGTCCTTATCTTGAATTTCTTCAAGATTGAACGTACTCCCACTAGTTTTTCTAGAAACAAAATCCCTTTCTAGAAAAACCCCAGTCTTTGTCACAAACACTTTGTGCTGACTGGGAATGTAAAAGTAATATCCCTTTGTATCCTTGGGATATGAAACAAAATAGCACCTATCGGATTTGGGTCCCAGTTTGTCTGAGACTTGACGTCGAACGTAAGCCTCACAACCCCAAATCCTCATAAAAGACATCTTGGGATTTCTTCCTGTCCATATCATATATGGTGTCTTTATCACAGCCTTGGATGGTACACGATTAAGGGTAAAGGCTGCTGTGTCTAGAGCATATCCCCAAAAGGATATAGGAAAATCTGTGTGACTCATCATAGATCGTACCATATCTAATAGGATACGATTCCTCCTTTCGGATACACCATTCCACTGTGGTGTTCTAGGAGGAGTGAGTTGGGATAGAATACCACACTTAGCTAGATAGTCACGAAACTCATGGCTAAGGTATTCACCACCTCGATCTGATCGAAGTATCTTAATACTCTTGCCAAGCTGGTTTTGTACTTCATTCTTGAATTCTTTGAACTTTTCAAAGGATTCTGATTTATGTGTCATCAGATACACAACCATATTTATTGAAGTTATCAGTAAATGTAATGAAGTACTTGTAACCACCTCTAGCAGCAACATTGAAAGGGCCACATACATCACTATGTATAAGTCCTAACAAGTCTATTGCTCTTTCGCTGTGTCTACTAAAGGGAGTCTTGGTCATCTTGCCTAAAAGGCAAGACTCACATGTCTCATATGATTCAAAATCAAATGAGTCTAGCAGCCCATCCTTATGGAGCTGAGATAAGCGACTCTCGTTTATGTGACCTAAGCGACAATGCCAGAGATAGGTTTGGTTCAACTCATTTGACTTGAACCTTTTGGTACTTATGTTATAGATAGGGCTCTCTAAGTCTAGAAAGTAGAGTCTGTTCATTAGAGGTGCACTACAATAGAACATATCATTTAAATAAATTGAACAACATTTATTCTTTATTATAAATGTAAATCCTTTCTTGTCCAAACAAGAAACCGAAATGATATTCTTAGTTAAGGCAGACACGTAACAACATTCATCTAATTCTAGTACAAGCCCAGAGGGCAGAGATAGATCATAAGTTCCTACAGCAACAACAACAACCCTTGCTCCATTGCCTACTCGTAGGTCCACCTCGCCCTTTGTCAATGCCCTGCTATTTCTCAGCGCCTACACATTAGTACAAATGTGAGATGCACATCCGGTATCTAATACCCATGATGAAGAAATAGATAGATTGACTTCTATAACATTTATACCTAAAGTAGAAGTCTCACTTCTCTTCTTCTTAATATCTTCCAGGTATGCCTTGCAGTTATGCTTCCAGTGTCCAGCTTCCTTGCAGTGGAAGCAAGCCCCTTCCTTGGCCACCCCTCCTTTGGATTTCAGTTCCTTGCCTTTTCCCTTGGCTTGGGACTTTCCCTTACCTTTAGGCTTGCCCTTGCCTTTCTTCTTTTGCACCATCAAAATGGTGTCAGATTTTTCCTTCTTAAGATTGAGCTCAGTAGTTCTCAACATGCTGAGCATCTCAGGCAGTGGCTTATCAATTTCATTCATGTTGTAATTCATGACAAATTGATTGTAGGCTTGTGGCAAAGATTGCAAGATCAGGTCAATGGCCAGCTCTTGGCCAAGTGGGAATCCCAGCCTTTGTAGGTTTTCTATGTACCCAATCATCTTGAGTGCATATGGACCTATGGGAGTCCCATCTTGCATTTTGGACCCAAACAATGCCTTAGAGACTTCATATCTCTCATGTCTTGCTTGTCCTTGATATAGTTGACGAAGATATTCAACCATATCATAAGCATTCATGAACTCATGTTACTTCTGAAGCTCAGAGTTCATGGTCGTGAGCATTAGACATGACACATCTAATGCATCATCTTGATGCTTCTTGTAAGCATCTTTGTCAGCTCGCGAGGCAGTGGCAAGAGGTGCCTCCGGAATGGGCTGCTCCAGGACATACAATTTCCTTTCTTGGGTGAGAACAATTCTCAGGTTCCTGTACCAGTCCAAGAAATTTGCTCCATTGAGCTTGTCCTTCTCAAGGACAGAACAGAGAGAGAGAGTGTTCGTGTTTGTCGACATAGTAATCTACAACATACAATGCAGAGAATTAATATCATATTCCTTTTATCATTTAATTAGGCCTTTAATCAAATGATGCTCCCACTGAATTATAGGAATTTTGTAGAATCGAGTTATGGATGTGGTCAAACCACATTACTAGATTCATACAAACTAGCTATAATTCTTGCGGGACAAGATCCACATCATACTAAGCCTTGAGTTAGCTTTGGCTAAATCGCCCAAGACTTAGTACGATCAGTGGGTAACACATTACCGATTACATCTCTATGAAACTCTTGTTTATAGGATCAAGACCCACATTTACAAAAGACCTTGAGTTAACTTTGGCTAAATCGCCCAAGATTTAGTGTAAATGCGATCTTATCCTATCTTTCCAACGGTTGGAATATGCCTATAGTTCTACTCGATCCAATTGAGTTAACTAGTTTTACTCAATCTAATTGAGCTTACTCTAACCCAAGTCGTGATAGGCACGATCAAGATTGTCCCTCCGCACCCTACCAAGATAATATGCATTGCTCTGCTTTGGCAGATTCAACAACTACAAATGATCGAGGTAATGATGGGTATCAAGGACCTGGTAGGCATTTACGAGTTGATTCGATTAAGATCTAATCTAATCGTAATGTGTATCATAAACGCATTAAGGCCTTTATTATCCTATATTAGCATGCATCACATACATACAAGCATTATTCTAGCATGCATTATATACATACAAGAAAAATATCCTAGCATGCATCATATACATACAAGCATTATTCTACTAGCATGCATCACATACATACAAGCAAAATCAAATATATATATATATATATATATATATATATATATATATATATAATCAACTGTGATGTGGTCATTGTAGGGGATCGATACGCCGGCTAGAGGGGGGTGAATAGCCCTCGTACGATGGATGTCGTAATTCGTTCGTTCGTCGTACGTGCTCGTCTACAATTGTCGTTAATACACAGCGGAAACAATAAAACAATAATAACACTAACAACAAATAATCACACGCAAACACACACGATATACGTGGTTCGGAAGCGAATGGTTCCTACTCCACGGGCGAGCTCCTCGAGCTCTAGTTATGCGCACGACACTAACTATAACACTCCTTTTCGACTACACGTCGGAGGTGGAGAAACCTCTCACAAGAAATTACACTAAGTAATGAAATACAAGCAATACAAAGACAAATACGAAATACACGTAAAGAACACTTTACAACGCTTGCTTTGAATCCTTTGCTTGTTGCTTGCTTTAGATGGCTCTTGAAGGTCTGGAATGCAGCAGCAATTCCCCTCCAATAGCTTCACAAAAGTCTTGGCGAAATCCTCCAACTCGTGCTCCATTTATAACCTGCATCAAGCCATTTTCACACCTAGCGATCATGCCAAAGGCCCGGTCATTGCCCCCCTTAGTTGTCTCACAAGCGGCGGATCCACGTCGGACAAGTTCCAATGGATCACCTACCGATCGATGATGCCCATCGATCGGTGATCCAAGATCGATCGCCGCCCGATCGGCTATGGGCGTTCTACTCGCGACACTCCCATCGATCATTGCCATCCCTCGGCGATCATTGCTGTCGGACGTCGATCGGCGCCATGTCCATGGTAGTCGACTGCCAAGCACAAAATCCTAGCCTTACACCAGTCAAACTCTAGTCGACTTGGATCAGTCGAACCGACACCTATGCCAGTCGACTGATGTCGGGCAAGACCTCAAACATAACGATGTTTGAGCCTCCGACACTCAGTCTTAGCCACTTGTCCAAGTCCACCTTATCCCTCATGGAGTTCCCCACCAAAGCTCTCTTCCCTCGGCCTACGTCCCTCGGATGCGCCAAGCGCACGGCTTCGCAATGCCATCCTTCGCATCTCATGCCCTAGAAGTATGCTTCCCTTTGGGCTCACTCCATTCGCTCCCCGTCCGGTGGTCCCTCGGATGCACCAAGCGCACGGCTTCGCAATGCCATCCTTCACCGACTCAAGGACCCCGAGCCTAGTGAACTTACCAAGTCCTCAAGACTTCCCAAATGCACCAAGCGCACGGCTTCGCAATGCATTTATCACCAAGCACCAAGCGTACGGCTTCGCAATGCTTTGGATTTCCCATGCCAAGCACCAAGCGCACGGCTTCGCAATGCTTTGGACTTTCCCATGCCAAGCACCAAGCGCACGGCTTCGCAATGCTTTGGACTTCCACACCAAGCTCCATGCTTGGATTTTCCATGCCAACCCATGTTGGACTTTCCCATGATAATCCCATGTCATGAGTTTTGTCTATCATCAAAATACCATCAAGGTACTGCTGGGCCGATTGCACCAACAATCTCCCCTTTTTTGATGATTGACAAAACTACCATCTCAAGTCTACCAATTCTCCCATATTGACAATTCTCATATCCCAATGAGAATTCCAACGAACCCTAATTGGTAACTTGGTAACTTCTCCCCCTTTTTGACATTACATCAAAAATTTCCTCCCCAAGGATATGAATGTCTCATATCCCAATGAGATCTTACAATCTCTCCCTTGGAGGAACACATGCCTACAATCTTTCTAGTGATCCCATATCACTTAAAGAGAGGCAACCCAATTTTCCTCCCATGAGGAAATACACATCCATCTTCCCATGATGGATATCTCCTCCTAGAGGCTTGCTCCCCCTTGACCATTGCACCAACAATGTCCTTGGAGAGTCCCTAAGCCAATAGGAACATTAACCAAATCAAAATTAAGGCAAAGTTCAACAATGAACTCTTTTCCACCTTAAAATTGATACTCACCCTCAACCCAACTCCTAATCCATATCCAATGGATTTCCACCCTCTCTAATGCTCTCCCAAGCATATCCTAGGGTTAGGAGTGGTTAGGGGACCTTAACCTAGCTGAACATGGGCCTAACCAACAAGATTTACGAATACTGGGCAATGATCATTCAAATCACGATCATTGCCACCCCATCATCATTGCCATGGCGTGGTAATGATCAATCATTGTATTTTGATTTCGTAAATGGATTTCAAATCCATAAGTAAATATACGTAATTTTAAAAATCTTGAAAATGCATACGTATAATACTTATCCTAAACACTATGGGTGAAAAATATTGGAAAATTATTTTACCCACTAAATTAGGAGATTGATACAAAGTTCAAAAGTTTAGAAAAGCTTCGATAAAGAGCCCTCTTTGTATCATCCCATTCAATGGTGATAGCTATCAAAAGATAGGCTTCACCAAGGTTTTTCAAAATGTTTTCAAAACCTTTAATTTCTTTTCCTTAAACATCTCACTTATATCTAGATGTGTAAAAACACATTCAAGGCAATTAATCTAGTGAGATGTGGGTTTTTGTTCTTTAAAATGGTCTCATGCATATTTCTAGGCAATATTATTTGATTCCCATCAAATCATGCCATAGTCCTTAACTTCATTTTAATTCATGCATGATATGATTATGGCATAGATATGATATAGATAAAAACATATGCTAATATCATGATGTCATGGCATGTGAATGAAACTTAAGCATACATGACATCTAAACATAAATCTAAACATGATCATGACATTTTTATAGATAAAAATGAAAATGATGTCATGACATGGCAAGGCAAATAAAGCATGGCAAGTAAAATATACTAAGGTATAGAATACCTAAGTGTTAAAATTAAATTGCCATTTCTAGGAATTAAATTCATTTTGCCTTAACGCCATTCATTTCCCTAGTGTGCCAAAAACCCAAAATGGCACACCAATACCTCTAAGACCTAAATGTGCCAATTTAAATTATTTTAAACTTCTCAAGCATATTGGCACATCCTAATGTGTCAACTCTACTATGGTTAGGTTAACTACCCATCCACTTAGGGTTGACACACCCTAACCCATTTAGCGTGAATCGATCACGCTTTTAGGAACCCAATACCTATTGTAGCTCCTTGGGTTAACAAGGTATTCTCTAGGGATAACTTCCCTAGATACCTTCCTAATGACCCTTTTAGGCTTTGAAGCCATAGTCTTTTGGGTCTTTCCTAGGTCAACTCTAGAGGTGACTCCTCCATTGACCTTCTTAGTGGCTACATTTGATTTCTTTGAGGTGTTAGCCACTAAACACATACCATGGCTAGACTTAGGGATGACTTCCCTATTAGCCTTGGTTTTCCTAGACCTAGAAATAGTTCCATAATTAAATGGAACATTATGATAAGTCTTCTTGGGCTTAGGATTGTCACCCAAACCTTCCTTGCCCTTAGACCGTTTTTGAACCTTAGGTCTTGACTTTTGGGCATTTGACCCTAGAATTGAATTTTCTATGATTCTAAGGGCTTTCTCCATTCTCTCAAGTCTTGTTCTCAAGACTTGGTTCTCTAGCTCTAATTTTCCCATTTTTGAATTTTCATTAGGTCTTTGGGAAAACCTCTTCTTCTTAGGCATGTGCCTAGACTTTTTGGGATTAATACCCAAATTTTCTTCTACTCTCCTAATTGACTCCCTAGGCAAGATATTTCTAGAATTATGAGTCCTAGGTTTGTCTTTAGTCATATGAACATGCTTGGCACCTAAGCAATAAACCTTATTGTTTCTCCTAGCATGCTTTTCATTAATAATGGCAAGAGAACTAAAATAATTTTTAGCATGCTTTTTGACTTTAGGAATTAAAGGTGCATTAACTAAATGTACCTTAGGGTTAGCTTTAGGAGCTCCCCCTACATGAGTTGCACCTTCTTGCCCTTTCTTCCTCCCCCTAGGGCATTGGCTTCGGTAGTGTCCCTTTTGATTGCATTTGAAGCACACAATGTGCTCTTTGCTCTTGATTTTGGGAACACCGGCATCGTTTGACTTTGGGTTGACTTTTGGTGTCGATGCCTTCTTCTTAGCCAATTTAGGGCATTTGCTCTTATAATGCCCTTTCTCCCTACACTCAAAGCATATTATGTGATTTTTATTTAAAATAATAACACTTGAGTTACCTAAGGAGGTGGTGGAGGCCTCTTCATGATCTTCACTTCTCCCAGATGTGGATGCTTCTTGTTCTTGCTCCGGGATGGAAGATTGCCTCTCCTCCCCCTCAATGCTAGAGGTGGAGGTCTCCACCAAGTCATCAACATCTTCAAATGTTGTGGGTTCTTCTTCGGCATTCTCCTCTTCTTGTGCCGATTGGGAATTTTTTTGGAATTTCATTACCTTATTCCATAATTCCCTTGCATCCCTATAATCACCCAATCTAAACCAAATAGTGTTAGGTAACAAATCACTAATCAACTTGATTACCTTGAGATTTGTCTTGAAGTCTTTGATTTGGTCTTGGGTCCATTTTGACTTCTCAATTGGCTTGTTGTGTTTGTCCCTAGGCATCTCAAAACCATTTTCTATAATAATCATAAAATCAAAATCGGTTTCGAGATATACCTCCATCCGTTTCCACCACCAAGAAAAATCTCCATCGAATTTCGGTGGATGGATGAAGTCGGCCATTTGTAGTGCTCTCGCGGCGGTTAGTCCTTGAAGAGCAACCTGGCTCTGATACCACTTGTAGGGGATCGATACGCCAGCTAGAGGGGGGTGAATAGCCCTCGTACGATGGATGTCGTAATTCGTTCATTCGTCGTACGTGCTCGTCTACAATTGTCGTTAATACGCAGCGGAAACAATAAAACAATAATAACACTAACAACAAATAAGCACACGCAAACACACACGATATACGTGGTTCGGAACCGAATGGTTCCTACTCCACGGGCGAGCTCCTCGAGCTCTAGTTATGCGCACGACACTAACTATAACACTCCTTTTCGACTACACGTCGGAGGTGGAGAAACCTCTCACAAGCAATTACACTAAGTAATGAAATACAAGCAATACAAAGACAAATACGAAATACACGTAAAGAACACTTTACAACGCTTGCTTTGAATCCTTTGCTTGTTGCTTGCTTTAGATGGCTCTTGAAGGTCTGGAATGCAGCAGCAATTCCCCTCCAATAGCTTCACAAAAGTCTTGGCGAAATCCTCCAACTCGTGCTCCATTTATAACCTGCATCAAGCTATTTTCGCGCATAGCGATCATTGCCAAAGGCCCGGTCGAGCCTGTCGTCGTTGTCTCACAACGGGCGGATCCACGTCGGACAAGTTCCAACGGATCACCTACCCGATCGATGATGCCCATCCGATCGATGACCAAGAGTCGACGCCCGGTCGGCTACGAGCATTCTGCTCGCGACACTCCCATCGATCGATTGCCATCCCTCGGTGATCATTGCTGTCGTGATCGATCGCCATGTCCATGGCGATCCAAGCACAAAACCCTAGCCTTACACCAGTCGAACTCTAGTCGACTTGGATCACCGAGCAATGCCGAAACATAATGATGTTTGAGCCTCTAACACTCAGTCTTAGCCACTTGGCCAAGTCCACCTTATCCCTCATGGAGTTCCCCACCAAAGCTCTCTTCCCTCGGCCTACGTCCCTCGGATGCGCCAAGCGCATGACTTCGCAATGCCATCCTTCGCGTCTCATGCCCTAGAAGTATGCTTCCCTTTGGGCTCACTCCATTCGCTCCCCGTCCGGCGGTCCCTCGGATGCACCAAGCGCATGGCTTCGCAATGCCATCCTTCACCGACTCAAGGACCCCGAGCCTAGTGAACTTACCAAGTCCTCAAGACTTCCCAAATGCACCAAGCGCACGGCTTCGCAATGCATTTCTCACCAAGCACCAAGCGTACAGCTTCGCAATGCATTTCTCACCAAGCACCAAGCGCACGGCTTCGCAATGCTTTGGATTTCCCATGCCAAGCACCAAGCGCACGGCTTCGCAATGCTTTGGACTTTCCCATGCCAAGCACCAAGCGCACGGTTTCGCAATGCTTTGGACTTCCACACCAAGCTCCATGCTTGGATTTTCCATGCCAACCCATGTTGGACTTTCCCATGACAATCCCATGTCATGAGTTTTGTCTATCATCAAAATACCATCAAGGTACTGCTTGTTAATAATATATGAGAGATGTCCTAAGGCAATCGCCTTATGTATGAACCATTTATATGATAAATGAAGATTCACTATTTGAGTATACATGTTTTATGTATTTGATTGGATCTTAAACTCATTTACTGAATGTCCACGATACGATTCACAGCATGAGAGAATTTGTGATTGGATCACAACTAGTGAGTATCTCTACATGTGTAATTGTGATGTATCGGAATTATCCCTAGTCGATGAATTGATGGATTTGGACACCATCAATTCTGTCGAGACTAGCACGAGGTATACTCCTTGGTGTATCCAAGCAGCTGATTCTCACTGGCTGGAGACATAGTGATGTCCGGAGTTAATCGTGGATGCTAGTTATGGTAACTAGTTCATTGGAGTGACCAGCCATAAGACTTCATATGGTTCTCTGCATATATAGATATGTCAATGAAGTTCTTACTGTGGCTTAAGTGCGATGTTCCTTAGACTTGCAGTATTCAAGTCATCTTGATCATGGAGACTTATGCTTTGACATCTTAAGCAAACATCTCTAAGGAGATGTGGACCCGGGATGATTGGGTATAAGTCGAAGTGATCGAAGGTGTTTGAATAGCCTATAAAGGATTCACCACTCCTTGCGAGGAGATGTATACCCATGGCCTCTCGTCGGATTGTTACTAAAGTCTTTGGCCAAAGCATTACATGTTTAGAGTAAGGTACTCTTCGATACATGTGGAGTAACTAGAATCCGTAGGACGAGGAAATGATACTTGGGCTAGGTGTGACGTAGTCAGCCTAGTGGGGACTGACACTATAGACCATGTCCTGAACCAAGTGGGTATAAGATGAGTGAAGGGAATGGGGCACGAATCATTCGAGATGCTGAAGGTTTTCAGAAATAGTTCTGGATCAACCGTTGATCTTTTCGGTTAATTGGGGATCATGATGTACTACTAGGTGCCACTCATGATCGTTCTATAATTAATGGTTAATTATAGACGGCCAACATAAACCGAGAACCTATTTGGTCACACGCACAATGAGCGTAACCCAAAGGATTTAAAACGAGTTTGAGAATGGGATTCTCAGACCGAGAGAAACTAGGTTTGGTTGGACCAAACATAAAGTGAGCATGAAATTGTTTCAGTCGCAATGGAAGCGTGGATGAGCCGAGTCTTATGAAGACGTAATGGATGAACCAAAATGGTTTGATTCTAATCCAATGGAGGAGAATAAACCAAAGGGTTTGGTTTATTTTAAACGAATGAACCAAAAGTTGGTTCGGTTCGTTTTAACTTAAAATAAACCATCATGGTTTGGTTTATTTTAACTTATCTTAATGGAGCGGGTTAACGGGCCTAATGGTTATGATCCAATAACCATTAAGAGAATTAGTTCTCTATAAAAGAGGGCTTAATGGATAATTAAGCCCTAATCCAAAAACCCTAGTTGGAGTTGCCGCCCAACCTAGTTGTGTCGCCCAACCTAGGTGTGCCGCCCAAGCTCCTTGGCCGCCCAGGCCCTTGTGCCGGCGTCCAGCTCCTTGCCGGTGACCAAGCTTCAGTCGGTGATCCTCCGGCGACCCTCCGGTGATCTTCCTAGGCCTCGGTGAAAAGGTGAGCACTTGGCTTCCTTGTTTTGGCCGGCGCCTACTCCTCCACCAAGCTGTCCAGTTTTCTGGACAGCTTCTTCTCCTCTCGTCGGAGCGTCATTTGGACGACGGTTAGAGCTCCGACAGCGGATAACTTACCGGGGATTCGATCTCTGGTAATCCTCTGAGGTGGAGGACGAAGGATTCGTCAATCGGTTGACGAATACCTCTCCAGAGAAGCGAGTTTTGAGGACTCGTTTTGGATCCGGGATTCGGATCGTGATCATCTCTCGATCACGTCATCTTCAACATGAGGCTAGTAACCCGTACGAAGACGAAGCTCGTGGCTTAGCGAAGTCATCCCGAGGAACTCGGCGTGGATATGGATAGAGACGATTCTAGCGAGGATCGTTCCGGTTGATGTCGTTCCCGCTACACGTCATACGAAAGGTATAACGTAGATAAATTTCCTTTTATTGCAAATTTAAATTTACGGTTATGTCTACACTTGTTGTAATATGCATGCGTGTGTTGTGTGTGTTGTAATAAATAGGAGTATTTATTATCTTTATTGCTTCCGCTGTGTTCATGTTTACGAAACATGATCGAACACACACACGCCGCGGTGCCGGAAACCAACAGTGGTATCAGAGCCCAGGTTGTGTTTCGACATAATCGTAAAAATGGTTTTGCGATAGTCATAATGTATTTCTGGAAATTTTCTAATTTTGGAAATTTAGAAGTATTTATGGAAATTTTTCAATTTTGGAAAGTCTAGAAGTATTTATGGAAATCTTCCACTTTTGGAAAGTTGGAAGTATTTATGGAAATTGATATTTTCCATAAATAAAATATTTGATTAGATTCTAGAAATTTGTTTCCTAATTTAATCATGATTTGATTTGGGAAATCAAATCTTAAAATATTTTATTTCCATAAGTAGTTTTAATGATTTAGGAAATTGGTTTCCTAAATAGATTTTCCTTAATCAAATCATTCCATGAATAAAATATGTGATTAGATTTGGAAATTTGTTTCCTAATTTAATTATGATTTGATTTGGAGAATCAAATCTTAAACATATTTTATTTCCATAAATAGTTATGACATATAAGGAAATATATACATGACATAATTGTATGCCATGTAATTGCATTAGATGCATAACATTATGTCATGCGTGTCGTGACATGTAGATGTATGCCATGTATGTCATGCCATGTAGATAATAGTTATTTGCATGCAAAGAGGATGAGACATAAAAACCCTTAAACAATATTAAAGCCTACACCTTCCATTAATATGGTTAGAACCAGAGTTCCGTTTCTTGTTTGGGTTGTTGGACTCTCTCCAAGCCCGGCTCGAACCCGAACATGTTCAAACCATGGAATAGTTTAATACTAATATGGTAAGAGTCAGAGGTCAATCGTTAGCTTTGGTTGTTGGACTCTCTCCAAGCTGGGCTAATTGGTTGAATGCGCTCTAACCATATTAAAACTATTTCCCGATTAATGGGTTGGCTTTAACCTGGAGCATCGGCTTGTTGGACTCTCTCCAAGGTCGATGTAAAGGGAGGTGAAGTTGGGTGCTATGCATATGATGCATACTTGTTAATGTGTTAACAACCCGATGTATATGTGAACATTCAATTAGTTGATAGCACATTGTGATAGTTGCATATACGTGATATGCAATCGGTATAGTTGATACCTACCGTCATAGTTATGAATGGCTTGTTGGACTCTCTCCAAGGTTGTTCATAACTATGATGGATATCAGCCCATTCAGAGATGGACCTACGATCCCCCGAAGTGATTTTGGGGTTTTTAAAATTCAAAAAATGAATGGGATTTATAAATGTATATTGATGCATTTTAAAAATCATCTTTCTCATATATGCTCGTTTTATATTTCTAAAATTGATCATGTTGTCTTTTAATTTGCGTTCCATTTTGGATTCGAATAAATTGACTGGGCCGAGTTTCATGGACTGGCTTAGAAGCTTGAGAATTGTTCTCAAGGTTGAAAAGCTTGCAAATGTCCTCGAAGTGCCTCTTCCCGCCCGTCCTAGTGACGATGCAACTCTGGACCAATTGTTGGCCTATCAGAAACATGTGAGTGATTCTGAACAAATGAGTTGCATCATGCTAGCCGCGATGGAACCCAAGCTACGAAAGCAGCATGAGCATATGGATGCTCATATCGTAGTCCTTCATCATTGTGAGTTGGTTGATGAGCAAGAGAGATTCGAAAGGTTCGAAGTCTCAAAGCTCCTCTTCACCTCTGAGATGCTAGAAGGTTCATTTGTGGTACTGCTCAATATGCTGAAGACTATGGAGTCTTCTGAGAAGCATGAGCAGGGGACAGTGCTATTAGTTGATTCCTCGAAGAAAGGTTCTAAGAAGAAGTCAAAGGAACAGCAGAAGGGAAAGAAGAGAAAGGCTAAGAAGGTAGAACTAGCACAAAAGGGCACTTGCCATCATTATGGCAAGTAGGGCCATTTGCGAAGAAAGTGCAAGATTTATCTTGAGTCCGTGAAGAAGGATAAGGCATCGGATGCCCCATCTTCTTCAGAAATCTTCTTTATTGATTGTCATTCTATTTCCTCAGACACTTGGGTATTTGATACTGGGTGTGGCTCACATATATGTAATGACATACATGGGCTAAGGAATAGAAGAAGACTCGTCAAGGGAGAGTCAAATTTACGTGTTGGGAATGGAGCAACGGTTCTTTTTCGCCATCGGAACGTATTTGTTGGAACTCCCTGTAGGACTTGTCTTAGAACTGGACAATTGCTTTTATGTTCCTTCGTTGATAAAGAACATCATTTCTATTTCTTGTTTAAATAGAAATGGGTACCATTTGACTTTTAGTAACAATTGTTGTTACATAACTTTGAATGGAGTTCTTTAAGGGACTGGAACTTTAAGCAATGGTGTTTATACGTTGGACGTATCCAGTGATATTTTCAATATCGAAGCGAGCAACAAGCGTGCTCGAAAGGATAATCAAATAGACTCCTATATGTGGCATTGTCGTCTTGGCCATATAAGCAAGAAACGCATGTCCGAATTACACTAATGTGGAATTCTGGAATCGTTTGAATTGGATTCATACGATACATGCGAATCATGCTTAAAAGGCAAGATGACTAAGTTACCTTTTACTGGAAAGGGTGAACGAGTGGGAGAGTTACTAGGACTAATACATACTGATGTATGTGGACCTATGTCAACTCGAGCATTAGAAGGCTATAGCTACTTCATTACCTTCACCGATGATCACTCACGGTTTGGGTATGTGTTCTTGATGAAACACAAGTCTGAAGCCTTTGAAAGGTTCAAAGAATTCAGAAATGAAGTAGAGAAACAACATGATAAGAGTATTAAAATACTTCGATCGGATCGAGGTGGTGAATACTTAAGTCAAGAGTTTCTTGATTATCTAAGAGACAATGTTATATTGTCTCAATGGACTCCGCCATATACACCACAGCATAATGGTGTATCTGAGAGGCGTAACCGGACCTTGTTGGACATGGTCAGGTCAATGATGAATCATGCGACTCTTCCCAAGTCCTTTTGGGGCTATGCACTTTGACGCTGTTTACTTGTTAAACAGAATGCCTACCAAGGTAGTCTCAACTACTCCATATGAGATATGGAATGGTAAGAAACCTCATGTATCTTACTTGAAGATATGGGGTTGTCCTGCTTATGTGAAGCGGACTGTATCAAACAAATTGGATGCTAAGTCTGATAAATGTCTATTTGTTGGATACCCTAAGGAAACAAGGGGTTACCAATTCTATCATCCTGTGGAACAAAAGGTGTTTGTTTCAAGGCATGCTGTGTTTCTAGAGAAAGAGTTTCTCTTGCAAGAAAACAGTGGGAGTGTCATCGAGCTTGAGGAGGCTCGAGAGACTCAAATAGACATTAATGAGATACCTGGTGAAGCACAACAGCCGACAACTCATAGTGATGAGCAATCGGCTGGACCTATTGTAACACCACATCTTCGTAGATCTTGTAGAACACGCAATATTCCTGAGAGATATGGATTTCTCGTAAGCGAATCGAACGACGTGTTACTCATTGATGATGAGGAGCCTACCAGTTATGAAGAAGTGCTGACAAGTTCAGAAAGGGATAAATGGCTTGGTGCCATGAAGCTGGAAATGGATTCCATGTATGAAAACCAAGTTTGGAACTTGGTTGACCCACCTGAAGGCATAAAGCCTATAGGGTGCAAGTGGGTTTTCAAGAAGAAAACCGACATGGATGGTAATGTGATTACCTATAAGGCTAGATTGGTGGCGAAAGGATATCGTCAAAAACAAGGTGTTGATTATGGCGAAACCTATTACTGTAGCTATCTTAAATCCATTCGGATGCTCCTGGCCATAGCGGCTCATTATGATTATGAGATATGGCGGATGGATGTAAAACGGCTTTCCTTAATGGAAACACACTCGAGGGCGTGTATATGATACGACTGAGGGTTTCACATCGGTTGATAAAACCAAGGTATGCAAATTGCGGCGGTCCATTTATGGATTGAAGTAAGCATCCGAGTGGAATATCCATTTTGATGAGACCATCAAAAGTTTGATTTCTCACAAAATCCGAGATGAACCTTGTGTGTACAAGAAGGTTAGTGGGAGTGCGATCGTGTTCCTAGTATTGTATGTCGATGACATATTACTTATAGGAAATGATGTTTCAATCTTACGATCGAGTTAAGGTTTGGTTATCAAGACATTCTCCATGAAAGACACAGGAGAAGCAACATACATCCTCGGGATTAAGATCTATAGAGATAGATCGAAGCGGTTGCTTGGTCTTTTCGATCTACATATATAGACCGAGTGCTAAGAGGTTTAGCATGTGGAATCAAGAAAGGTTTCCTACCCATCAGGCATGGGGTACACCTTTCGAAGTCTATGTGTCCGCGCACAGAAGACGAGAGGATTTGCATGAGTAAGATTCCCTATGCATCCGCAATAGGATCTATCATGTATGCTATGTTATGTACGAGGCACGATGTATCGTATGCTCTGAGTGTCACGGCGGATACGATCCGATCGAGAATGGATCATTGGGTGACTGTTAAGATGATCCTTAAGTACTTTAGAAGAACTAAGGATGCGTTACTAATATATGGAGAAGGGTACATGGTGATACGTGGGTATACGGATGCCAGATCCAGACAGACAAGGATGATTCCATGTCTTAGTCTGGGTATGTATTCACCTAGAATGGAGGCGCAATAAGTTGGAAAGGTTCCAAGCTTGACACTATAGCGGATTCTGCCACTAAGGCAGAATACATTGCAGCTTTGGAAGCAGCAAAGGAAGCGGTTTGGATCAAGAAGTTCATCTCTGAACTTGATGTGGTCTCATCAATGATCCAAACATGTGCTTCGCCGCTATCATCTTATCAGAGAGATCATCAGTAGGAACGAAATACAAATCGAGAAAATTCCCACTTAAAGGAACTTAGCGGATCCCTTGACTAAGGCATTACCTCAAAATAAGTTTGAGGGTCATGTTCGAGCTTATGGTATTGGATACTGTAGCGATTGGCATTAGGCCAAGTGGGAGTCTGTTAGTAATATATGAGAGATGTCCTAAGGCAATCGCCTTATGTATGAACCATTTATATGATAAATGAAGATTCACTATTTGAGTATACATGTTTTATGTATTTGATTGGATCTTAAACTCATTTATTGAATGTCCACGATACGATTCACAGCATGAGAGAATTTATGATTGGATCACAACTAGTGAGTATCTCTACATGTGTAATTGTGATGTATCGGAATTATCCCTAGTCGATGAATTGATGGATTTGGACACCATCAATTACGTGAGACTATGCAGTATACTCCTTGGTGTATCAAGCGGTGATTCTCAGCTTTGGAGACATAGTGATGTCCGGAGTTAATCGTGGATGCTAGTTATGGTAACTAGTTCATTGGAGTGACCAGCCGTAAAACTTCATATGGTTCTCTGCATATATAGATATGTCGATGAAGTTCTTACTGTGGCTTAAGTGCGATGTTCCTTTGACTTGCGGTATTCAAGTCATCTTGATCATGGAGACTTATGCTTTGACATCTTAAGCAAACATCTCTAAGGAGATGTGGACCCGGGATGATTGGGTATAAGTCAGTGATCGAAGGTGTTTGAATAGCCTATAAAGGATTCACCACTCCTTGCGAGGAGATGTATACCCATGGCCTCTCGTCGGATTGTTACTAAAGTCTTTGGCCAAAGCATTACATGTTTAGAGTAAGGTACTCTTGATACATGTGGAGTAACTAGAATCCGTAGGGACGAGGAAATGATACTTGGGCTAGGTGTGGCGTAGTCGACCTAGTGAGGGTGACACTATAGACCATGTCTGAACCAAGTGGGTATAAGATGAGTGAAGGAATGGGGCACGAATCATTCGGTCTTTGAAGGGTTTGAAATAGTTACGGATCAGCGTTGATCTTTTGGTTAATTGGGGATCATGATGTACTACTAGGTGCCACTCATGATCGTTCTATAATTAATGGTTAATTATAGATGGCCAACATAAACCGAGAACCTATTTGGTCTCACGCACGCTGTGGCGTAATCCAAAGGATTTAAAGCGAGCTTGAGAATGGGATTCTCGGACCAGAGAAACTAGGTTTGGTTGGACCAAACATAAGCGAGCATGAAATCGTTTGATCGCAATGGAAGCATGGATGGGCGTGTCTTATGAAGGCGTAATGGATGAACCAAAATGGTTTGGTTCTAATCAATGGAGGAGAATAAACCAAAGGGTTTGGTTTATTTTAAGCGAATGAACCAAAAGTTGGTTGGTTCGTTTTAACTTAAAATAAACCATCATGGTTTGGTTTATTTTAACTTATCTTAATGGAGGCGGGTTAACGGGCCTAATGGTTATGATCCAATAACCATTAAGAGAATTAGTTCTCTATAAAAAGGGGCTTAATGGATAATTAAGCCTAATCCAAAACCCTAGTTGGAGTTGCCGCCCCCCAACCTAGTTGTGCCCAACCTAGTGTGCGCCCAACCTAGTTGCCGCCCAAGCTCCTTCCCTGTGCCGCGGCGTCCGGCTCCTTCTCGACCAAGCTTGACCCTCGGTGATCTTTCTTGAAAAGGTGAGCTTTGGCGGCGCCTATCCTCCACCAAGCTGTCCAGTTTTCTGGACAGCTTCTTCTCTCGTCGGGCGTCGTTTGGGCGGCGGTTAGAGCTCGACAGCGGATAACTTACGAGGATTCGATCTCCGGTAATCCTGAGGTGGAGGGCGAAGGATTCGTCAATCGGTTGTGAATACCTCTCGGAGAAGCGAGTTTGAGGACTCATTTTGGATCGAATTTGGATTCGGATCGTGATCATCTCGATCACGTCGTCTTCAACGAGGCTAGTAACCCGTCTGAAGGCGAAGCTCGTGGCTTAGCGAAGTCATCGAGGAACTTCGGCGTGGATCACGGATAGAGACGATTCTAGCGAGGATCGTTCCGGTTGATGCCGTTCCCGCTACACGTCATACGAAAGGTATAACGTAGATAAATTTCCTTTTATTGCAAATTTAAATTTACGGTTATGTCTACACTTGTTTGTAATATGCATGCGTGTGTTGTGTGTGTTGTAATAAATAGGAGTATTTATTATTTTTTATTGCTTCCGCTGTGTTCATGTTTACGAAACATGATCGAACACACACACGCCGCGGTGCCGGAAACCCAACACTGCTGGGCCGATTGCACCAACAGTCATGGCCCTACTACGATCTTCTCAAGCCAATGAGAAGATCGGACGGTCAACCTAGGGCTAGCAGCTTCTCCAAGCACTTCCTTTGACTGCCATGTGTCGTCGGCACCCTTCTCGTAACTTCGTCTACAAGTGGACTTTCCACCTCTCCATTTTGTACATTACAAATATGAAACTCGAGTTACATTTGAGTCTAAAACTATTTACAACTAGAATTTCAAAAGAAGAGGCACGACACGTAGGTCGTATACACTATACAACACACACAACCACAAAAATGGCACGCAGGCCGCATTATGAATTACAACACATTAACATCCAATCAAATTGGGGTTCTTGGGCCATGACAATCATAGAATTATACATAATTCTAAATTATGTATTTTTACAGAAAATTTCTATAATTTTTCCTTTTTTTTCAATTTTATGAGTCACCTCTCCGTAACGGTCCCGCTAAGTGGTTTCCGGGCGCGATCGCAGGACAAGGCCTCTTTCGGGGATAGGGGCAGCGCCCCTACTCGTAAAATAAACTTTACGAGTATCCCTACTACGATCTTACAGCGACTTAAGTTGCTGTCCTAAAAACCAAAAGCGAGAACTTGTTGGATCGATGCAGTTCGCTAGAGGGGGGGGGTGAATAGCGAAACAAAACTTTTACAAAATCGTTCTTTGAAAGTCGAATAGATAATTTGCAGCGGAAATAAAAACAATAAATAAAAGAGACAATTCTTTTTACTTGGTTCGTAGCCTTCGGCTACTACTCCAAGGCCCTAGTGGTCCTTGACCACGCACGGAGGGCAAAATACTAAACGAACTCCTCCTCGTCAGAGGTAGGAGTTAATCGATACAAGAACAAAAACTTGAGGTAGAGGGACACTCCCCCTCTCCTCGTTATGATAGAAAAAGAGCTTCGAAAAAGTAAATGAACAATGAATATAAATCTAAAACCGACGTACAAAAACTAAAAGAAAATTAAACCTAGCGTCGGAGAAGAAGAACTTCATTGTCGGAGAGTTGTAGCTTTGCGGAGGCTCTTGTAAGCTTAGAATTGATGATGAAACCCTAGGTTTGGCCCTTCTTTTATAGCCTTTGAGCCCCTTTTCGAGAGGAACCCTAGCCAATCACAATTGAGCACCAATCTCCTTGAAATGGGGTGATGGCGATCAGATCGATCGGTGTCCGACCGACGATCCGATCGTTGACGGCAGTCGAGTCCTCCAAGTTGGCAGTCGACTGATGCTAGCTGCAAGGCAAAGTTAGCTCAAGGAAAACATTATTTCGACGGCCTTCGACCGTCCGATCTCGACCTAGACCATCGATGGGATGTCTTTGGTCGGATCTACGCTTAAGACCATCCTCGTAAGGAGGATATGACCTCACTTACGCTCGCACACACGAGCTTACCTCGATACTTACCATGTTGCTTTTGCTTCCGGCCTTCCACTCAATTCCTTCGGCTCCCTCTGAAGTCACTCGAGTGTCGCCCGACCACCCAGCTTCCTCCGGGTGTCGCTAGCCTTCAGCTCCAGCTTTAGCAATCTACTGCACACTCGATTCTGCTCATGAGATAACGACATGAGCTTAACTTTGTATCGTTTGCTATAATCAAAACTCAGGTTCACCTTAGGTGCCTACTGCACCAACAGAACTCACCGTTTCGGAGAGTTTTTCTCGATGGTTGAAGCCTACAAGTGTCCCAACACTCGTTGCTTCGACTCTTCAAGAAAAATACCCAAAAATTCTATAAAAATAGGAAATTTACAGAAACATAAAAATATGTAATTTTTATATCTAATATAAAAACTACAAAAATGAAACACATACATGCTTCGCACGTGGCTCTGATACCACTATTGGGTTTTCCGAGCCACAAAAACTGCTTTTTGCATTGCGGAAACCTTGGAAGCCCCGGCCACGGATCCGTGTAAAGTATAAAAAAAATAAAACTAACATGTATGTGTTTAATACCTTTAGATCTACTCTAGATCTACATGATAAGAAGTTACCCTTGAAGCAATGCCCTTCGCTTATCTCGCTCGTCCAAATGGATTGCTGGAACTCGAGAGTGTCAAGTGCACACTCCTCTATTGGTATCCACACAAACAATAGGTGGAGAAAAGACAACCTTGAGTGTGCTAGCACTCCTTGAAGGTCTCGGCAATGGAGGATTGGGAGAGCAAGAGAGGAAGAGAGCCAAGGAAGAAGATGATCCAAGGAAGAAGAAGATGGAGTTACCTAAAAACAATTTTCACCTCATCAAGAAGTGGCTGGCCACTTTAACCTTGGGGGGTTACATGCATGCATGTAACTCCAAGAGCCAATGGATCTTGGTCTCCCTCATGAGGTGGCACCACATTATAAGTCAATGATGATGTGGAGCATCATCATTGGTCGGCCATGCCAAGTCATCATCATGACATGACATTTGGTCAAGTCAAACTTGACCTTTCATCTTCCCTCTCAAGTCAAGTCAAACTTGACCTCTTATCTCCCATGGTTGATCAAATCCAACCATTTGATTCAAGTCAATTTTAATTTTATGAATCTCTATTCATTAATTTAAATTGATTTGATGAATCAAATCTAAATTAGACTCATTCAACACTTGAATCAAATTGAGTCCAACTCAATTACTCTAATTAGGATTACTCTTAATCCAATTTGGTTCATCCCATGAACCTAATCCTCATGGTTCATCATATGAACCTAATCTCTATCTAATTGCCCTTTGTGTGTGACCCTATAGGTTTTTGTAACATTAGCAATGTTTCTAAACCGATTTAGGAACATAAGCAATGAGCGTTATCTAGCAACACATCATTGCTACCCAAGTTACAAGAATGTTGAGCTCCAACATCACCTTTGTGACTACTAATTGTGACTCTCATAATATGTGACAATGTCCCTCTATCCTTGACATCTAGATTAACCAATTGAGGCATAGACCGTGTCATCCTCGGTACAATCTATATCTTGAACTCCAAGTAGACTCACTCTAATCAAATGAGCTCAATATCTCATATTGACTCATTTGGGCATGGCCATGCACTTCGTGGTCTCACTCTATCAAGAATATCGATGTCACCCCCGTCATATAGGAGGGATAGATCTCATCTACATCACTCACATCCCTCCGCATAATTTGTTACATATTCAGTAATCGCCTTTATAGTCCACCCATTTACGGGTGACGTTTGACGAAGCCAAAGTATGCAACTCCTTATGTAGGGAACCATGGTGACTTCAGGTCTAAGGACTAATAGTCATACTAATAGCCACATGAAAAAGTATATAACACTCATATAACGATCCATGATACTTTCTCATGGCGGGTTATTCAGTATACATTCTCCAATGCATACCCATGTGTCAACTTGATATCTCATATCTATGACTTGTGAGATCAAGTCATCGTGTTGACCTACATGCTAGTCTCTATGTATTAACATTGTCCCTGAATGTTAATACTTGACTAGGAATGATTAAGAGTAGTGTTCTGTATATCATCTCATTATCGATTCAACCAATCGATTGATATAGATAAGAACCTACTACTCAAGGACATTATTATATTTAGTTATTTGGCACCAATACAAGTAAATATAATAACCATGCCTTTATAAATAGGAATATGATAGAATAAAGTCCATACAACAATCATCACATGATTGACTCTAGGGCTTTCACTAACAGAAACCCTATTGGGTTTAACTCTCGGATATTTTGGACCGAGTTGTCAGGGGAGCACGCTTACGACCCTTCTAGGGCCAAAGCATCGCGCCTCTAAAATCCCATTTTCCGATACCTCCACCGAATCATGGCAAGCACTATATTTGGTCATGGGGAGAGTGACGGTCTAGTGAGAGCTAGCGAGTTGCTTTGCCTCTGGGACATGCTACAAGAAAGGAGTAGCATCGATGTAGGGTCCCACTTCATCAGGCACTTAGTGAAGATGGGCAAAGCAACAAGAGGAGAGATTAATGTGGGGGGCCTACTTACCCACATTTGCCATAGGATGGGGTACGATTACACTGCATTAGAGAGTATAGAGGGGTGCCCTAGGATCGACCTAGGAGTGTGCATGGCCATGAAGATGATTGTGAGAGGACACTCCTTATGCTTTGTAAGGAAAAATTTGACAGCCCATCACTACATGCGCCAACTAACGCTTGGACCTTATAGTGGAGTCCCCTCCACATGAGGAACCATCCACATCGGCACCCATCTCTCCCCCTTTACATCACTCTCCCTTCAGTCCACACATGCATAGGAGCCCACCTAGTCCACGCCGACATGAGCCTGCACCCGCACCACCACCTTTTTCCACTTTTGAACAGGATGCAAGTACGTCGGCCTATGACTTCTCAGAGTTTCATTCACACCTTGACGACATATACGCCAAGCAGCAGACGCAGAGGCAGCGATGGGAGGAGCAGAGTGCCTACACGCAGGCGGAGTTCCAGGGCTTTCGGGAGCACTTCCAGTGGGCTGAGGAGTTCTACGATGAGGCCCACATCTACTTCCAGGAGGAGGCTACCCGTCACCAGGATGAGGTCGCCTACCGCCAGGAGATGAGACAACACATGCATGCCAAGGAGGCAAAGTGGGCTAGGGAGGAGGAGCACCGAGTAGTCGCTGCATCAACCAACTCTCAGATCGACTACATGTACATGTGGCATCAACGACTCAGCAGCAAGTTCTCCCAGGATCCCGAGATGCCGAGGCTTCCAGACTTTCCACCTCGTCCACCATACTAGAGGTATACTTTCATTTAAGTCTGGGGGGGAACCCAAATTTTTTTTTGTTTCTAGCAATAGTTTCTTTCCTGATATTTGCATTATTGTTAGCATTCATTTATTCATGCATAAGTTGTTGAGTTTCTTTCAGCACTTAGTTTTTGTTATCTGTAAAGCTGTCTTAGTGGTATTTTTTTTAAAAGTCTTCTTCATGAGTTGTTTCCATGGGTAGTGTAACTTCATTTACCTCGAGGTATTTTATTTTATTGGCTTTAAATGAATATTCTAGACTTACACTAGTTAGCTTCTATTTTTACACCTACACATGTCGAACACTCTGAAAGGGAGAATCTAGTACATACCTAGTTATGATTCATCTTAGGATTCTAGTACTTTGGAATCCATAGGTGACTCTAGGTTTAGCATTTTAGTTAGTGGAGATGCTCAGATTGTATAAGCCCATTCGGAAAAATCAAAATCCCAGTGAGCCAAAAAAAATAAAAGAGAGAAAAAAAGATTATGAGGGATAAAAAATAGTTGTCGTGGGTGGAAATGATTAGGTGCCCCTTTGAGACCGAGTTAGGTCACTGGGGAAACACCTACCAATTTCTCTCAATACCGATCATGCCTTTGAGACTTTGTGCTAGATCTAGGGAACGACCCTCACTTTGGGCAGGTAAGTGCCTAAGAGTCAGAGACCTTAGGAAATCTATAGGATGATGACTTAACTCACTATGGAATGAGTATCCTCTAAGAATGATGTTAGTAATATATGAGAGGTGTCCTAAGGCAATCGCCTTATGGTTGTACCATTTATTTGATAAATAAAGATTCACTATTTGAGTATACATGTTTTCATGTATTTGATTGGATCTTAAACTCATTTATTGAATATCCATGATACGATTCATAGCATGAGAGAATTTGTGATTGGATCACAACTAGTGAGTATCTCTACATGTGTAATTGTGATGTATCAGAATTATCCCTAGTCGATGAATTGATGGATTTGGACACCATCAATTCTGTCGAGACTAGCACGAGGTATACTCTTTAGTGTATCCAAGCAGCTGATTCTCACTGGCTGGAGATATTGTGATGTCCGGAGTTAATCGTGGTTGCTAGTTATGGTAACTAGTTCATTGGAGTGACCAGCTGTAAGACTTCATATGGTTCTCTGCATATATGGATATGTCAATGAAGTCCTTACTGCAACTTAAGTGTGATGTTCCTTTGACTTGCGGTATTCAAGTCATCTTGGTCATGAAGACTTATTCTTTGACATCTTAAGCAAACATCTCTGAGGAGATGTGAACCCGGGATGATTGGGTATAAGTCGAAGTGATCGAAGGTGTTTGAATAGCCTATAAAGGATTCACCACTCCTTGCGAAGAGATGTATACCCATGGCCTCTCGTCGGATTGTTACTAAAGTCTTTGGCCAAAGCATTACATGTTTAGAGTAAGGTACTCTTGGATACATGTGCAGTAACTAGAATCCGTAGGACGAGGAAATGATACTTAGGCTAGGTGTGATGTAGTCAACCTAGTGGGGACTGACACTATAGACCATGTCCTGAACCAAGTGGGTATAAGATGCATGAAGGGAATGGGGCACGATTCATGGTAGTTGCTGAAGGGTTTCAGAAATAGTTCTGGATCAACCGTTGATCTTTTCGATTAATTAAGGATCATGATGTACTACTAGGTGCCACTCATGATCATTCTATAATTAATGGTTAATTATAGATGGCCAACATAAACCGAGAACCTATTTGGTCACACGCACAATGAGTGTAATCCGAAGGATTTAAAGCTTGAGAATGAGATTCTCAGACCGAGAGAAACTATGTTTGGTTGGACCAAACAAGGAGCGAGCATGAAATCGTTTCAGTCGCAATGTAAGCGTGGATGGGCCATGTCTTATGAAGACATGATGGATGAACCAAATTGGTTTGGTTCTAATCCAATGGTGAAGAATGAACCAAAGTTGGTTCGGTTCGTTTTAACTTAAAATAGATCAAATCGGTTTGGTTTATTTTAACTTAAATTAATGGAGTGGGTTAACGGATTTTTTGTTATGAATCAATAACTATTAGAAGAATTTTTTCTTTATAAAATAGGGCTTAAGGGTTTTGAGAAAGCCCTAATCCTAATTAAGTTGCCGCCCCTCTCCCTCTTCTCCTCTTGTGGTCGGCACCCAAACCCTAGCCACCGCCCACCCCTTGTGCCACCGTCCAAGTTGTTGTCGGTGTCCAAGCTTCAGCCGGCGATCCTCTGGCGACCATCCGGTGATCTTCCTTGGCCCCGGCGATAAGGTGAGCATCTAGCTTTCCTTATTTGGCTGGTGCAACATCCTCCACCAAAGCTGTCTAGTTTTCTGGATGACATTTAGAGCTCCGATAGTGGCTTCCTTACCGGGGATTCGATCTTTGGTAATCCTCATAGGTGGAGGATGAAGGATTCGTCAAACAGTTGACGAATACCTCTCTGGAGAAGCGAGTTTTGTGGACTCGGTTTTGAATCCGAATTTTGATTCGAATTGTGATCTTATCTTGATCACATCGTCTTCGACACGAGGCTAGTGAATCATATGAAGACGAGGTTCGTGACTTTGTGAAGTTATCCCGAAGATACTCAGCGTGGATACGAATAGAGGTGATTCTAGCGAGGGTTGCTCCGGTTGATGCCTTTCCCGCTACACGTGATACGTCAAATATACGTAGAATAAATTTCCTTTTATTGAAAAATTTGAAACTACGGTTATGTTTACACATGTTGTACTATGCATGTGTGTGGTTTGTGTGATGTAATAAATTATATTTATTGCTTTTTATTTATTTCGTTGAGCACATGTTTACGAAACATGTTCGAATACACACTCGCCGCGGTGCCGGAAACTCAACAGTAGTATCAGAGCCGAGGTTGTGTTTTGACATAATCGTAAAATTATTTTGCGATAGTCGTAATTATATTTATGGAAAATTTCTACTTTTGGAAAGTTAGAAGTTAGAAGTATTTATGGAAATTTTTAATTTTGAAAAGTCTAGAAGTATTTATGGAAATCTTCTTCTTTTGGAAAGTTAGAAGTATTTATGGAAATTAATATTTTCCATAAATAAAATATTTGATTAGATTTGGAAATTTATTTCCTAATTTAATCATGATTTGATTTGGGAATCAAATCTTAAATATATTTTATTTCCATAAATAGTTTTGACAATTTAGGAAATTTGTTTCCTAAATTAAAATTGACTTTCCTCAATCAACACTTTCCACAAATAAAATATGTGATTAGATTTGGAAATTTATTTCCTAATTTAATCATTATTTGATTTGGAGAATCAAATCTCAAACATATTTTATTTCCATAAATAGTTATGACATATAAGAAAATTTTGTACATGTCATAATTGTATGTCATGTAATTGCATTAGATGCATATCATTATGTCATGCGTGTCGTGACATGTAGATGTATGCTATGTATATCATACCATGTAGATAATAGTTATTTGCATGCAAAGAGGATGAGACATAAAAAAACCCTTACTCAATATTAAAGCCTACACCTTCCATTAATATGGTTAGAACTAGAGTTCTATTTCTTGTTTGGGTTGTTGGACTCTCTCCAAGCCCGGCTCGAACCCGAACATGTTCAAACTATGGAATAGTTTAATACTAATATGGCAAGAGTCAGAGATCAATCGTTAGCTTTGGTTGTTGGACTCTCTCCAAGTCGGGCTAATTGGTTGAATGTACTCTAACCATATTAAAACTATGTCTTGATTAATGGGTTGGCTTTAACCTGGAGCATCGACTTGTTGGACTCTCTCCAAGGTCGATGTGAAGGGAGGTAAAGTTGGGTGCTATGCATATGATGCGTACTTGTTAATGAGTTAACAACCCGATGTATGTGTGAACATTCAATTAGTTGATAGCACATTGTGATAGTTGCATATATGTGATATGCAATCAGTATATTTGATACCTACCATCGTAGCTATGAATGACTTGTTGGACTCTCTCCAAGGTTGTTCATATCTATGATGGATATCAACCCATTCGAAGATGGACCTACAATCTCCCGAAGTGATTTTGGGGTTTTTGAAATTCAAAAAATGAATGGAATTTATAAATGTATGTTGATGCATTTAAAATCATCCTTCTCATATATGGTCGATTTGTATTTCTAAGTTAATCGATTGATCATGATGTCTTTAAATTTGCACTCTATTTTGAATTTAAATAAATTGACTGGGTCGAACTTCTTGGACTGGCTTTTGAATTCAGCCTGAGAATTGTTCTCAAGGTTGAAAAGCTTGCGAATGTCCTCGAAGTGCCTCTTCCCACTCGTCCTAGTGACAATGCAACTCCGGACCAATTTTTGGCCTATCAGAAACTTGTGATTGATTCTGAAATGGCGAGTTGCATCATGCTAGCCATGATGATACCTGAGCTGCGGTAGCAGCATGAGCATATGGATGCTCATACCATAATCTTTCATCTTTATGAGTTGGTTGATGAGCAAGTGAGATTCGAAAGGTTCGAAGTCTCAAAGCTCCTCTTCACCTCTGAGATGCAAAAAGGTTCATTTGTGGTACTGCTCAACATGCTGAAGACTGTGGAACCTTCTGTGAAGCATGAGCAGGGGACGGTGTTGTTAGTTGATTCCTCAAAGAAAGGTTCTAAGAGGAAGTCAAAGAAACAACAGAAGGGGATGAAAAAGGCTAAGAAGGCAGAACCAACTCAAAAGGGTACTTGCCATCATTATGGCAAGGAGGGCCATTGGCGAAGAAACTGCAAGATTTATCTTGAGTCTGTAAAGAAGAATAAGGCATCAGATGCCCCATCTTTTTCAGATATCTTTGTTATTGATTGTCATTCTATTTTTTTAGACACTTGGGTATTGGATACTGGGTGTGGCTCACATATATGTAATGACATACATGGGCTAAGGAATAGAAGAAGACTCGTCAAGGGAGAGTCAAATTTACATGTTGGGAATGGAGCAAAGGTTGCTGCACTCGCTATCGGAACGTATTTATTAAAACTCCCTACACGACTTGTCTTAGAACTGGACAATTGCTTTTATATTTCTTCGTTGATAAAGAACATAATTTCTATTTCTTGTTTAAATAGAAATGAGCATCATTTAACTTTTAGTAACAATTATTGTTACATAACTTTGAATGGTGTTCTTTATGGGGCTGAAACTTTAAGCAATGGTATTTATACGTTGGACGTATCTAGTGACATTTTCAATATCGAAGTGAGCAACAAGCGTGCTCAAAAGGATAATCAATTAGACTCCTACATGTGACATTGTCGTCTTGGCCATGCAAGCAAGAAACGCATGTTCGAATTACACCGATATGGAATTCTGGAATTGTTTGAATTGGATTCATACGATACATGCGAATCATGCTTAAAAGGCAAGATGACTAAGTTAGCTTTTATAGGAAAAGGTGAACGAGTGGGAGAGTTGCTAGGTCTAATATATATTGATGTATGTGGACCTATGTCAACTCAAGCTTTAGGAGGCTATAGCTACTTCATTACCTTCACCGATGATCACTCACGGTTTGGGTATGTGTTCTTGATGAAACACAAGTCTGAAGCCTTTGAAAGGTTCAAAGAATTTAGAAATGAAGTAGAGAAACACCATGACAAGAGTATTAAAATACTTCGATCGGATCGAGGTGGTGAATACTTAAGTCAAGAGTTTCTAGATTATCTAAGAGACAATGGTATATTGTCTCAATGGACTCCGCCATATACACCACAGCATAATGGCGTATCTGAGAGGCGTAACTGGACCTTGTTGGACATGGTCAGGTCAATGATGAATCATGCGAATCTTCCCAAGTCCTTTTGGGGCTATGCACTTCAGACAGCTGTTTACTTGTTAAACAGAATGCCAACCAAGGTAGTCTCTACTACTCCATATGAGATATGGAATAATAAGAAACCTCATGTATCTTACTTGAAGATATGGGATTGTCCTGCTTATGTGAAGCGGACTGTATCAGACAAATTGGATGCTAAGTCTGATAAATGTCTATTTATTGGATACCCTATGGAGACAAGGGGTTACCAATTCTATCATCCTGTGGAACAAAAGGTGTTTGTTTCAAGGCATGTTGTGTTTCTAGAGAAAAAGTTTCTCTTGCAAGAAAACAGTGGGAGTGTCGTTGAGCTTGAGGAGGCTCGAGAGACTCAAATAGACATTGATGAGATACCTGGTGAAGTATCACATCCAATCACTCATAGTGATGAGCCATCGGCTGGACCTATTGAGACACCACATCTTCATAGATCTGGTAGAACACACAATATTCCTGAGAGATGGATTTCTCGTAAGTGAATCGAATGACGTGTTACTCATTGATTATGAGGAGCCTACCAGTTATGAAGAAGTTCTGACAAGTTCAGAAAGGGATAAGTGGCTTGAAGCCATGAAGTCAGAAATGGATTCCATGTATGAAAACCAAGTTTGGAACTTGGTTGACCCACCTGAAGGCATAAAGCCTATAGGGTGCAAGTGGATTTTCAAGAAGAAAACTGACATGGATGGTAATGTGATTACCTATAAGGCTAGATTGGTGGCGAAAGGATATCGTCAAAAGCAAGGTGTTGATTATGACGAAACCTATTCGCCTGTTGCTATGCTTAAATCCATTCGGATGCTCCTGGCCATAGCGGCTCATTATGATTATGAGATATGGTAGATGGATGTGAAAACAGCTTTACTTAATGGAAACCTACTCAAGGATGTGTATATGATACAACCTGAGGGTTTCACATTGGTTGATAAAACCAAGGTATGCAAATTGCAACGGTCCATATATGGACTGAAGCAAGCATCCAGGAGCTAGAATATCCATTTTGATGAGACAATCAAAAGGTTTGATTTCTCACAAAATCTGGATGAACTTTGTGTGTAGAAGAAGGTTATGTTGGTGCAGGGGCACCAGATAATCGAACCTGTGTTTTGATTATGGCAAAGACACAAAGTTAAGTTTACATCGTTATCTCACGAGCTAAATCGAGTGTGTAGAAAAGTACTAAAGCTAGAGCTGAAGGCTAGCGACACCCGGAGGAAGCCGCGGTGGTCGGGCGACACTCGAGTGACTTCGGAGGGAGCCAAAGGAATCTAGTGGAAGGCCGGAAGCGAGAGCTACAAGGTAAGTATCGAGGAAAGCTCGTGTGAGTGAGAGATTGTAAGGTCGTGTCCTCTTTACGGGGATGACCGTAGGTGGCGATCCGACTAAGACTTCCTGTGGAAGGTCTAGGTCGAGATCGGACGGTTAGAAATTATCGCATTTATCATTTTCCGAGCTAACCTCTTACTGCAGGTAAGTGACCAGGCTGGAAGTTGACTACTGGACATTGGGCAGTCGACTGATGCTCATCAGTCGACTGATGGGAGTCATTAGTCGACTGATGGCGATGAATCATCCTTTGTGCTAGGTCAAAATGGATAAGGTTTGACGTGGCCACTTCACGATAAAAATTATACAACTTCGTGATCTGTTCCAAAAAAAAGAGGAGACATATTCAGAGGCCAAAATCTATAAAAGGAGGGGAGGATTCCAACTCCAAATTACATCAAGTTTATTCTCAAGTGCTCCAGCGCAGTCATAATAACGCGACGACAAGTTCAAATCTCCTTCGTCGGCAGCAGTAGCAAGTAATTATTTTTATTGTATTCTTTGTTTTAATCATAACGAGATGAGGTAGGCTTGTTACCTCATCCTCGTACTTTCGGTTTTGTGATCGTTGTATCCTACCTCCAACGAGGAGGAGACGTTATAGTGCTTTGCCCTCCGTACGTGGTCTAGGACCGATAGGGCCTTGAAGTAGCAACCACTGGGTTGTGAACCAAGTAAAAATAAATGTGTCTCTTTATTTTCAGCTGCTCTTACCCATTTAATTATCTACTCGAACGAAACGTCAAAAAGATTTACGATCGCTATTCACCCCCCCCCCCTCTAGCGATGCTTCTCGATCCAACAGGTTAGTGGGAGTACAGTCGTGTTCCTAGTATTGTATGTCGATGACATATTACTTATAGGAAATGATGTTTCAGTCTTACAGTCAGTTAAGATTTGGTTGTCCAAGACATTCTCCATGAAAGACCTGGGAGAAGCAACCTACATCCTAGGGATTAAGATCTATAGAGATAGATCGAAACGGTTGCTTGGTCTTTCGCAGACTACATATATAGACCGAGTGCTAAAGAGGTTTAGCATGTCGGAATCCAAGAAAGGTTTCCTACCCATCAGGCATGGGATACACCTTTCGAAGTCTATGTGTCCGTGCACAGAAGACGAGAGGATTTGCATGAGTAAGATTCCCTATGCATCCGCAATAGGATCTATCATGTATGCTATATTATGTACGAGTCCCAATGTATCATATGCTCTGAGTGTCACGAGTAGATACCAGTCTGATCCAGGAATGGATCATTGGGTGGTTGTTCAGATGATCCTTAAGTCCTTGAGAAGAACTAAGGATGCGTTCCTAATATATGGAGAAGGGGACATGGTGATACGTGGGTATACGGATGTCAACTTACAGATAGACAAGGATGATTCCAAGTCTCAGTCTGGGTATGTATTCACCTGGAAAGGAGGCGCAATAAGTTGGAAAGGTTTCAAACTTGACACTATAGCGGATTCTGCCACTAAGGCAGAATACATTGCAGCTTCAGAAGCAGCAAAGGAAGTGATTTGGATCAAGAAGTTCATCTTTGAACTTGATGTGGTCTCATCAATGATCCAAACATGTGCTTCGCCACTATCATCTAATCAAAGAGATCATTAGTAGGAAGAAAATACAAATCGAGAAAATCCCTACTGAAAGGAACTTAGCGAATCCTTTGACTAAGGTATTACCTCAAAGTAAGTTTGAGGGTCATGTTAGAGCTTATGGTATTGGATACCGTAGCGATTGGCATTAGGCCAAGTGGGAGTTTGTTAGTAATATATGAGAGATGTCCTAAGGCAATCGCCTTATGGTTGTACAATTTATTTGATAAATAAAGATTCACTATTTGAGTATACATGTTTTTATGTATTAGATTGGATCTTAAACTCATTTACTGAATGTCCACGATATGATTCACAGCATGAGAGATTTTGTGAGTGGATCACAACTAGTGAGTATCTCTACATGTGTAATTGTGATGTATCGGAATTATCCCTAGTCGATGAATTAATGGATTTGGACACCATCAATTCTGTCGAGACTAGCACGAGGTATACTCTTTGGTGTATCCAAGCAGCTGATTCTCACTGGCTGGAGACATTGTGATGTTCGGAGTTAATCGTGGATGCTAGTTATGGTAACTAGTTCATTGGAGTGACCAGCTGTAAGACTTCATATGGTTCTCTGCATATATGAATATGTCAATGAAGTTCTTACTGCAGCTTAAGTGTGATGTTCCTTTGACTTGAGGTATTCAAGTCATCTTGGTCATGAAGACTTATGCTTTGACATCTTAAGCAAACATCTCTGAGGAGATGTGGACCCGGGATGATTGGGTATAAGTCGAAGTGATTGAAGTTGTTTGAATAGCCTATAAAGGATTCACCACTCCTTGCGAGGAGATGTATACCCATGGCCTCTCGTCGGATTGTTACTAAAGTCTTTGGCTAAAGCATTACATGTTTAGAGTAAGGTACTCTTGTATACATGTGCAGTAACTAGAATCCGTAAGACGAGGAAATGATACTTGGGCTAGGTGTGACGTAGTCAACCTAGTGGGAACTGACACTATAGACTATGTCCTGAACCAAGTGGGTATAAGATGCGTGAAGGGAATGGGGCACGATTCATTGTAGCTGCTGAAGGGTTTCAGAAATAGTTATTGATCAATCGTTCATCTTTTCGATTAATTGGGGATCATGATATACTACTAAGTGCCACTCATGATCGTTCTATAATTAATGGTTAATTATAGATGGACAACATAAACTGAGAACATATTTAGTCACACGCACAACGAGCGTAATCCAAAGGATTTAAAACGAGCTTGAGAATGAGATTCTCAGACCGAGAGAAACTAGGTTTGGTTGGACCAAACAAGGAGCGAGCATGAGATTGTTTTAGTCGCAATGGAAGCGTGGATGGGCCGTGTCTTATGAAGACATGATGGATGAACCAAATTGGTTTGGTTCTAATCCAATGGTGAAGAATGAACCAAAAGGGTTTGGTTTGTTTTAAACGAATGAACCAAAGTTGGTTCGGTTCGTTTTAACTTAAAATAGACCAAATTGGTTTTGTTTATTTTAACTTAAATTAATGGAACAGGTTAACGGGTTTTTGGTTATGAATCAATAACCATTAGGAGAATTTGTTCTCTATAAAATAGGGCTTTAGGGTTTTGAGAAAGCCCTAATCCTAATTTAGTTGCCTCCCCTCTCCCTCTTCTCCTCTTGTGGTCGGCGCCAAACCCTAGCTGTCGTCCACCCCTTGTGCCGCCGTCCAAGTTGTTGTCAGCATCCAAGCTTTAGCCGACGATCCTTCGGTGACCCTCTGGTGATCTTCCTTGGCCCCGGCGACAAGGTGAGCATCTAGCTTTACTTATTTGGCCAGCGCAACATCCTCCACCAAAGCTGTCCAGTTTCTAGACAGCTTATTTCCTTCTTGTCAGAGCATCGTTTGGACGACATTTGGAGCTCCGACAGCAGCTTCCTTATCGGGGATTTGATCTTCGGTAATCCTCATAGGTGGAGGATGAAGGATTCGTCAAACGGTTGACGAATATCTCTCCGGAGAAGCGAGTTTTGTGGACTCGGTTTTGAATCCGAATTTTGATTCGAATTGTGATCTTCTCTCGATCACATCGTCTTTGACACGAGGCTAGTGACTCGTACGAAGATGAGGTTCATGACTTTGTGAAGTCATCCCGAAGATACTCGACATGGATACGGATAGAGGTGAATTTCGCAGCAGATTGACGTGGCTAGGGTTTTTTTTCGAATTTCGCAGCGATCCGATGTGATGTCTATATAAGGATGGCTCCGCCCAAAACCTAGGGGGAGGCATGACGGCTGGGATGGCACACTGAAGCCCTAAAAAGCTTCGGGAACTCGCAACGGGGAGGAAGAACGTTGTTGGAGATCTAAGTTCTGCACTTTAACGCCGGAGAGAAGGCCACATCGACATTGTAACTTCCTGTTCTTGCATTTTATTTATGATATATTCGAACATGAACATGCCTTGTGATTCTCCTCTCCTATCTATAGAGTAGTTTCTTCGATTCTAGGATTAGGGAGTAGCTTGTATGCGTATGACATGTTGCTTCAAATTGAATTCTATTTTTGAGTTTGAATTTGCAATTGGAAATTGTTTATACCAATATCTATGCATATTTGGTTTTCTACCTGCTGTGCTTAGGCGATACGAGGGGTGACAACCCTTGTATCTAAGATTTAGGGGATTTATACAAGGAACCTAGGGGTAAACCTGATCTCCTATAACCGTGGGTAGAAGGATGCGATAGAACTGGAAATGTTTCATCGCAAGGATTGATTCGGCATCCTCGTACCATCTATCCCATCCTTGTAAGGCAGAGATAGCTCTCGATAGATGCGGTGGCTCATCAGGAGAGTGTATGATGTCCCTTCCACAAGACAATAGTTAAACGTTTAGACAATGCCCAGTTGATAGCATGTTTTGCAACACACAAACGAAACTAAAGTCCTAGAATCCCTTTTAAAAATCTCACAGCAAGCTCCCTTCTTCCTCCGTGTGACACCGTACTAAAGTTTAGTCCACCGACAACCCTCAAAATCGCAACCTTTAGATTTGACTTCCGAACAATAACACCCACTGAAAAAATTGATACTCGAATCTCAGTCCCTGTGGGATCGATAATCTTTTATTACTTGATATGATCTGTGCACTTGCAGGCGTTGAGCGCAAGTGCACGCTTCGAGTCCTCGACGATCTCCGTCATGAGATTTGAGGTCGCGTTCGCATGCATCAGATGACATTGGAGAAGCCGTGAGCTTGGTGCATCCGAGGGACCGTCGGACGAAGAGCGAATGAAGTGAATCCAAAGGAAGTAGACTTCAGGGCAAGACATGAAGGATGGCACTGGAGGAGTCGTGGGCTTAGTACATCCGAGGGACGTAGCCGGACGAAGAGAGCTTCGATGAGGAACTCCATGGGAGATGAGAGATTGAGCGATTGTAACCCGGGATGGGGTAGCTCAAGTTAGGTGAACTTGAACAAATGGCTAAGTGAAGTGTCGGAGGCTCAAACTTGTGTTTAAGGTTTTACCCAACAAGTCGGATGCTCAAACATATGTTTGAGGTTTTACCTGAGGATTGGATAAGTTGGATGCTCAAACATGTGTTTGAGGTTTTACCTGATGATTGGAAGTGTCGAATGCTCAAACATGTGGTTTGAGATTTTACTCGACGGTCGAATGCTCAAACATCTTGATGTTTAAGGTTTTACCCGACAACAGTCGACTTCCAAGTAATGGCAGTCGACTGGTCTGAGTCGACTAGTAGTTGACCAGTTCAACTAGGGTTTTGTGGCCCAACAATGATCGCCAAGGATAGCAATGATCGCTTCCACTAATCGATCGCGCCAAGGATGGCGATTGCGCTATGGGCACAGAACTACTCGTAGGCGACTGATCAGTCGTCTATGCAGGTAGCAGTCGATTGCCAAGGGTGTCGTTGGACAGTGACGAATGCAAGTCAGAAGCCATTGGAAGGCGATTGTTAGAGCGACAGTCGACTGATGGCATGCAGTAGTCGACTGCTGCATGCCCAACGGGAAGAAACCCTTCTTCCCTATAAAAAGAAGGGTTGGGTGCCTTAGGGAGGTTAATGTTTCCACTCCAAAGTGCTCCCCAAGTGCCCTAAATATTCCAAATCTCCTCTTCCTTATTTCCCTCTCTATTCTATTGTAAGAGGGGGAGATTTTGTGTAAAGAGGTTTCTCCACCTTCCTTGAGCTAAAGGAGAAGCTTAGTACTTTGGTTGAGGGAGTGATTTGCTGAACGAATCGTCCATGGACTAGTGGCAAGGGCCGTGAACCACGTTACATCGACTTGTTAGCATTTGCTTCTCTTTACTTTACTATTAGCTTAATTATTTTTTCTTTAGTATTATTTCCATTGCGCTAATCATTATCGTAGACAATTAAGATGCGAGAATTCCATCGATGAACATTGAGGCTATTCAACCCCCCTTCTAGCCGGACCACTATCCTCCAACAAGTAGTATCAGAGTAAGGTAGCTTGTCAACGAACTCACCGCAACAAGCACAACTACAATGGCCGACATGAGCATCCATCCACCTAAATTAGAAGGGGACTTCGCTTGGTGGAAAAAGTGAATGGAGGTATTTTTTGAAACCGATTTTGAAATCATGTTAATTATGAAAAACGATTTCGAAATGCCTAGAGATAAAGAAGGGAGGCCATTAGAGAAATCGAGATGGACCAAGAATCAAAGAGAGGAGTACCTTGCAAATTCAAAGGCTAAGCACCATCTTTTCAATGTGCTCCCTCAACAAGAAATTAACCGAATAGGAGAGTGCTCAAATGCCAAGAAGATGTGGGAGGAGCTAGTGGAGCCTCATGAAGGCACATCCAAAGCAAAACTTGCAAGAAGGGACCTTCTCTGATCGCAACTTAACAATATCAAACTAGAAAAAGGAGAAAAGGTATTATCTCTACACTCAAGATTTAAGGAAATAATTAATCGATTATTAATTGTAGGGGAGAAGCTCTCCAATAGGGATATGGTCATGAAGGCAATAGATGCATTACCCCGATCATCTAAATGGAGCTCAATGGTGGACTCTTTTTACATTTCAAGGAATCTAGAGTTAAGTACTCTAGAATAATTTTTCTCTACTATGGAGCTTCATGAAACTTGACTTGAAGGTATAGTAGAAGAGCCAATAACTCAATCAAGGGGAGTGGCACTAGTGGCAAACAAGGGAAAGAAGGAGACTACACCGCCTTCATCGGATGACAAATCATCTTCTTCCATGAACACCGATGAAGAAGCATATATGATAAGAAAGGTAAGATGTGCATTAAAGAGTTTTAAATTTAACAAATCTCATGATAGGAGAAGGAGGACAAGAAAGGTCATATGCTATAATTGCCAAGGAGAGGGACATATGAGGGATGAGTGTCCCTTATTGAACAAAACAAAGGAAGAAAAGAAGAAAGACAAGAAGAAAGGAAACAAGAAGAAGGATAAAAAGAAGTCAAAAGATAAGGAAAAGGAAAAAACGCATAATCTAAAAGCTACGTGGGATGACCCATCATCATCGGAAGAAGAAGAAATTGTCTCCCATTTTGCATTAATGGGAATAGATGGCATTGCCTCCACCTCATCTGAACAAGAAGAAGGAAGTACAAGTGAGGAGGGGAGCTCGAGTGTAGGGGGAGCATCTACCTCAAAATTGGAAGAAGAAGATTGGATAAGTGAGGTAAAGAAACTACCCTCTCAAAATGTCATTTTCATGATTTCAAATTTAACTAAGGATTTATTTAGGACTAAAAGGAAAAATAAATGCATGCAAAATGAAATTAGAACTATAGAAGAAAAATTGAAAAATGCATGTTCACATGATAATGTTTCTTCTTTTAGTGTTAATCATGCATGCTTAGAGGAGAATAAGGTTTTAAGGGAAAAGGTAGATTACTTCACTAAGGCCCTTGAAAAATTTACCATTGGCTCAAATACTTTAAATATGATCATAGTGAGCCAAAGGGCAAGCTTTAACGAGAAGGGCTTAGGTTATAAGGGATCTAAAAATTAAAAGACCTACCATTGTCTAATTGCTAGGGGCAATCAAAAACCAAAATGGTAGCTAGGAAATGGATCCCTAAGGAGCACTTGGTGAACCCTATTGGAAAGAACTTATATTGGGTTCCCAAGTCAATCCTCACAAGGGTTAGAGAAACCTAGGATAGTCAACCATAAGTGGACTTATTTCATATTATGTTATTTGGTTGACTTATGAGTATGTTGGGTGATAATATTTTATTTATGATCACGATGTGCAATTATGGATAATCCTTGTTTTATGATCATAATGGATGATACTTAAACTTGGGTAGAATTGCATGAAATTTTGGTTAAGTATAATTACCTTTAGTTACATCTCACATTCACCATAAGGCTAACTTGATTGAAAACATAGCAATGGGTGAGATGTTAGGTTGATACAAGTGATTCACTAATGCTTATGGCATTTTGATGAATCATTATATGTATCATGATAGAGTAATCATAGACCAACTATGGGGAATGCATATGTTTAATTCATGGACATATTGCCCAAAGATCATATTTGGATATTTTTAATGATTTAAAACCATTTCATGTTTCAAAAACTTAGAGTTCATGCATTGAAACATTCTAAGGAAAAACTATGCTTTCAAGTTGATAAAAACTTTAGTGATTTTCAAACTTTTGAGATTTTGCCTTACTTTCGAAAATTTATTGAATTTTCACTAAAAATGATTTTTCCTTGATAAAGGGACTCATTAGAAATGTGTTTCCAAAATTTTATGATTTTTTGAATTTCCTTGAGTTTTTAATGCATTTCTGAAGTTGGCTTCAGAAATCAGAATTCGGAACTTTCAGTTACCAATCGACTAATGAAGAATTCCAGTTGACTGCTACGTGTAAAAACTGGGTTTTGTGTTTTAAAATATGATTTTTGACATTTTTATTCCCTTAGATATTGATGTCATGCTGAATAACATATGTATGATATTTTTGATGGTGTCAAAGGGGGAGAGTGTTGACGGTTTAATTTAATCATGCTAGGGGGAATTTGCATGTGTTAAGGGGGAGTTTGCATGTGTTAAGGGGGAGTTTTGATACTCATGATATGATTTACATGCTTACTTTCCTTATGTATTTTGTTAATATTTTACCTAACTTAAACATGTTGCTACACATCAAAAAGGGGGAGATTGTTATGGCAATCAACCCAAGTTTGTGTTTGGTTTTGATGTGTGTGGCAAAGAGTTTAAGTTAGGTTGATTATGTGATTTGATATGTGTGTTTAAGTTGTGAAGGACTTAGTAAATCACACATGGTTTATTTGATGAAGCATTGGCGAGTTCATCATCTCATGGCTCGGGTCCTTGAGTCGGTGAAGGATGGCATTGGAGAAGTTGTGAGCTTGGTGCATTCGAGGAACCGTCAGACGAGGAACGAATGGAGTGAAGCCAAAGGAAGAAGACTTCAGGACAAGACGTGAAGGATGGCACTAGAGGAGTCGCGGGCTTAGTGCATCCAAGGGACATAGCTGAACGAAGAGAGTGTTGATGTAGTAAGCAACACTCCTTAGTTTTGATGTATAAACCATAGTTAAAAGTTAGAATTCACTTGTGTTCTAATATCAGTGTTAAGTGTGTAGACTTAACAGGAAGTCCTAGTAGGTCATGTTGACCGGAAACTAGGCAAGTATCTTGACATATCAGGAGGATCGGACACCAGGCATGAAGTCCAGATGAGTCGCATGGACCTGACATTTAACATGAAGACCGGTTGGGTCAGGAGACCGGACAATCGACAAAAAGTCTAGCTGGGTCAGGCAGACCGAATAGATGGTGGAAGCCCTGGTGAGTCAGATCAGATGTCAAGAGTGATAAGTGATGCACGCAAACGCAACCTCAAATCTCGCGATGGAGACTGTCGAGGACTCGAAGCGCACGCTCGCGCTCAACGCCCACAAGTGCATGGATGTCATCAAGTAATAAATAGATTTATTAATCCCACAGGGACTGAGATTTGATTACCAATATATTGGTTGGACATTATTTTTCGGAAGTCAAATCTAATGGTTATGATTGTGAGGGTTGTCGGTGGTCCTAACTCAATACGGTATCAAACAGAAGAAGAAAAGCTTGTCGCGAGTCTTTGGAAGGGATTCTAGGATTTTGATTTCGCTTGTGTGTCGCAAAATATGCTATCAATTGGTCGTTGTCTAAATGTCTAACTATGGACTTATGGAAGGGACATCATACACTCTCCCGATGAGCCATCGCATCTATCGAGAACTATCTCTGCCTTACAAGGATGGGATAGGCGGTACAAGGATGTCAAATCAATCCCTGCAACGAATCGTTTCTAATTCTATCGCATCCTTCTATCCACAGTTACAGGAGATGAGGCCAACCCCTAGGTTCCTCTTTAATTCCCCTAAATCTTAGATACGAGGGATGTCACCCCTCGTATCGGCTAATCACAATAGATAGAAAACCAAAAACACATAGATATCGATCTAAACTAATACCAATTGCAAATATAAACTCAAGTACAAAATTTAATTTGGAATAACATGTTCTACGCACACAAACTACTCCCTAATCCTAGAATCAAATAAACTACACCTTAAATATGAGAGGAGGAACACAAAGCACGTTCATGTTCGAATAAATAATAGATAACTATTGGGATGTCTTTATGCAAAATAGCATATGCGCAACGGAAAAATTAGGATCCCTTCCAAGTGATCCTTGCGAAAGAAAAACTCGTACAAAAATAAATTTCTCAAAAGAAAACCTATCTTATAGGAGAGTTCTACCTTTGTTGCGTGCCCTTTGCAATCCCGCTTTTCCTTGGATGTGTTGGATCTTTTAGCACGTTCAAATGTCCGTGCCTCTATATGTATCCACACGAGCAAGCTCTTGTCTCACAAAAGAAAACTAGAAGATCTCTCCTTTACTTCTTGCTAGAGAAGTCTCTAAAGGAGAGGAAGGTAGGGAAGAAGAGAAAGGAAGAAGAAGACTACTCTTCTTGCTAGCTTACACTCACAAAACCACACAACAAAAGCCTCTCCCACCAAGCTCTCACCAAGCCTTAAGCTCTCTCTCAACCCCTTTGGCTGGCCACCCCATGGGGTGTTTTATAGGATTTGAAAAACCTTTCATCTCTTATCACATTCAATGCAATCAATGGCATTGAAAGATAATTAAACAAGGAGTTATCCTCCTTGTTTTGGCTGACCACATGTGGAGGAAATCCAAGGGTCAAAACCCTTTGTCTCCTTCCAACTCATCAAGCTTAGGTGGCATGCTTATGTGGCATGCTTAGGTGGCATGCTTATGTGACATTCATGGATGTTGAATTAATCTTATTAATTCAATAAGCTTATGTTATCATATTGAATTAATCTCATTAAATCAATAAGGTAACATATTGAATTAATCTTATTAAATCAATTAAGCTTAGCATATTGAATTAATCTCATTAAATCAATAAGCTAAAATTCTCATTAAGCTTAAAGTCCAAAAACCATTTTGTACTTAAGCTTATTCCCAAATTATTCTAGTCAAACTAGAATGCACTAATTCTTCTAATCATCATGCTCTTTGTGTGTGACCCTATAGGCTCTCATAACGTTGGCAGTGGATCTAAACTCTTTTAGATACACAAGTAATGAGCGGCATCTAGCAATACATCATTGCTACCCAAGTTACGAGATAAGTCAAGATCCGACTAACCTTTCCGTGACTACTATAATGTATGACCGTGTCCTTCTATCCTTGATATCAGATTGACCAATGAGGCATAGACCGTGTCATCCTCGATCAATCTATGTGTTTCTTGATCCCTGAGTAAACTAACTCAAACAAATGAGCTCAATATCTCATATTGACTCATTCGAGCATGGTCATGCATTTTAGTAGTTCTACTCTATCAAGGGGCCCACAGATATCACTCCCGTCATATGGGAGGGATAGATCCCATCTACATCACTCACATCCCTTCGCATAATTTTTTATATATCCAGTAATCGCTTTTATGGTCCACCCTGTTACGGGTGACGTTTGATGATACCAAAGTACATAACTTCTTATGTAGGGAACCGTAGTGACTTCAGGTTTGAGGACTATTCATACCAATAGTCACATGAGAAAGTTTATGACACTCATATGACGATCCATGAAACTTTCTCATGGCGGGTCAGTTCAGTATATATTCTCTAATATATACCCATGTGTCAACTTGATATCATATATCCATGACTTGTGAGATCAAGTCATCAATTGACCTACATGCTAGTCTTTATGTATTAATATTGCCCTTGCATATTAATACTTGACTAGGAACATTTAGGAAAGTGTTCTCTACAGCCTCTCATAATCAATTCTGCCAATTGATGTGCTGTAGATAAGAACCTACTTTTCTAGGGCATTATTATATTTAATTTAGCTAGCACAAGCAAGATGTAAATATAATAACCAATCCTTTGCCTTTATAGAATATGATACAAAATGTTCCCTATTCAACAATCACATGTTTGGTTCTAGGGCTATAACTAACAATCTCCCACTAGCACTAGTACCAATCACTATGATATCTAATACCTAGTGACCTAGTGTGACCATTATGCTTCCTCTGTGCCAAAGCCTTGGTCAATGGATCTGTGATGTTAGCTTCTGTCGGTACTCTGCATATCCTCACATCTCCTCTATCGATGATCTCTCGAATGAGATGGAAGCGCCGCAGTATGTGTTTGGTCCGCTGATGTGATCGAGGTTCCTTAGCCTGTGCAATAGCCCCATTGTTGTCACAATAGAGGTCTATTGGATCTGCAATGCTAGGAACTACTCCAAGTTCACTGATGAACTTGAGGAGCCAAACGACCTCCTTTCTTTGCATCGAGGCGATAATATACTCGCATTGTAGAATCGGCAAGTGTCTGCTTGAACTTTTCCGGCTCACACGGCTCCACCATTCGAGCAAAACACGTACCCGATTGCGATCTATAGTCATCCTTATGCATTTGGAAGCTTGCATCACGTAACCCTTCTGATTAGCTCCTCATTGCCTCTAAATATCGGGAAATATTCTTTCGTTCTTCGTAAGTATTTAAGAATATTTTTGACTGCTATCCAGTGACTTTCACCTGGATCCGACTGGTATCTACTCGTCATGCTCAAAGCATACGAGACGTCAAGACGAGTACAAAGCATGGCGTACATGATAGACCCTATGGCAGATGCATAAGAGATCTTATCCATGCGATCTCTCTCCTCCTTAGAAGAGGGACATTGAGTCTTCGAAAGACTCACACCATGTGATAAAGGCAGAAATCCTTTCTTGGAATTTTGCATAGCAAAACGATCTAGCACTTTATCAATGTATGTACTCTGACTTAGGCCAAGTAATCTTTTAGATCTATCTCTATAGATCTTGATGCCTAAAATATAGGCGCTTCACCTAAGTCTTTCATCGAGAAACAATTCCCTAACCACATCTTCACATTTGGGTGAGGAAATATCATTTCCGATGAGAAGTATGTCATCTACATACAAGATAAGAAATACAACTGTGCTCCCACTATTTCTCTTGTAGACACAAGGTTCATCTTCATTCTTGATGAAACCAAACTCCTTGATTGCATCATCGAATCGAAGATTCCAGCTTCGAGAGGCTTGCTTTAGTCCATAAATGGACCTTTGCGGTTTGCATACCTTTTCCGGGATGCTTTGGATCTTCAAAACCCTCGGTGTGTCATGTACACATCCTCGAGTAGCTTTCCATTCGAAGCGATTTTGACATCCATCTGCCAGATCTCATAATCGTGGTAGGCTGCAATAGCAAGTATGATCCGAATGGATTTAAGCATCGCAACTGGTGAAAAGGTTTCATCATAGTCAATACTATGAATTTGTTTGAATCCTTTAGCCACCAATCTACCTTTATAGGTATGCTTATTACCATCCATGTCAGTCTTTACTTTAAAGACCCTCTTACACCCAATAGGTTTTACCCCTTCAGGTGGATCAACCAAAGTCCATACTTGGTTAGTGTACATGTATTACATTTCGGATATCATAGCCTCTAGCCATTACTCGGAATCTGGGCTCATCAAAGCGTCTTGATAGGATGTAGGCTCGTCAAGATCGACACGCAATACTTCACCGTTGTCGATCAAGAGAAAAGAATATCTCTCGGGTTGGCCGGATCTATCAGATCTGAAGAGGTTGGTCTACTTGAGCAGTGTTTGCTCCACAACTCTTTGGGCAACAATTTCCTCATCCACAACACTTTGTGGTGCACATTCATTCCCCATCGAAGCCTTAGTGTTATCTTCATCCTGAATTTCTTCAAGATGAATTTTACTCCCACTAGTTTTTCTAGAAATAAATTCTCTTTCTAGAAAGACAGCATTTCTGGCAACAAACACCTTGCCATGTGTGGGATTGTAAAAGTAATATCCCTTAGTTTCCTTGGGATATCCTACAAAATAACACTTATCTGATTTGGGTCCTAGTTTATCTAAGACTTGACGTCTAACATAAGCTTCACAACCCCAAATCTTTATAAAAGACATTTTGGGACTCTTCCCAGTCCATAATGTGTATGGTGTCTTTTCTACGGCTTTTGATAGGACGCGATTAAGTGTGAAAGCGGCTGTCTCTAGAGCTAAACCCCAAAAGGAAGTAGGTAGATCAGTCTGGCTCATCATTGATCGTACCATATCTAATAGAGTACGATTTCTCCTTTCAGATACACCATTTCATTGTGGTGTTCCAGGTGGAGTGAGTTGGGATATTATCCCACACTCAGCCAGGTGATGACGAAATTCTTGACTAAGATATTCACCACCTCGATCTGATCGAAGTAGCTTAATACGCTTACCAAGTTGGTTTTGCACTTCATTCTTGAATTCTTTGAACTTTTCAAAGGATTCTGACTTATGTCTCATCAAATATAAGTAGCCAAATCTACTCATATCATCAGTGAAAGTAATAAAGTACTTATAGCCTCCTCTGGCTTCGACATTGAAAGGGCCACATACATCAGTATGTATGAGTTCTAACAAGTCTGTCGCTCTCTCGCCATGTCCACTAAATGGAGTTTTAGTCATCTTTCCTAAAAGACAAGATTCGCATACCTCATATGATTCAAAATCAAATGAGTCCAATAATCCATCTTTATGGAGTTGGGATATGCGTTTTTCATTTATGTGACCTAGGCGACAGTGCCAGAGATATGTTTGGTTCAAATCATTCGATTTGAACCGTTTGGTATTTACATTATAAATTGGGTTTTCTAGATCTAGAACATAGAGACCATTCATAAGTGGTGCATTACAATAGAACATTTCATTCAAATAAATGGAACAACATTTGTCCTTTATTATAAAAGAGAAGTTTTTCTTGTCTAAACAAGATACAGAGATTATGTTCTTTGTTAATGCAGGTACATAAAAGCACTCCTCTAGTTCTAAGATAAGCCCAGTGGGAAAAGACAAAGAATATGTTCCTACAGCTACAACAGCAACTTTTGTGCCATTGCCTACTCGTAGGTCCACTTCGCCTTTTTCCATTAGTCTACTATTTCTCAGTCCCTGTACATTAGTACAAATGTGAGATGCACATCCGGTATCTAATACCCATGTAGAAGAAATAGATAGATTAACTTCTATAACATGTATACCTGAGGCAGAAGTCCCACTTCTTTTATTCTTTACTTCCTCAAGGTAGACTTTGCAGTTCCGCTTCCAATGTCCAGTCTCACCGCAATGGAAACAGTCCCCTTCCTTAGGTACTTTACCTTTACCCTTTGAAGTGGATGAATTGGCCTTGCCTTTGTCTTGGGTCTTACCCTTGCCTTTGCGCTTACCTTTGCCCTTCTTGACCATTAGTACATTACTAACTTTCTTTTTGAGATTCGGTTCAGCAGTTCTTAACATGCTGAGAATCTCAGGCAAAGGTTTATCAATTTCATTCATGTTATAATTCATGACGAAGTGATTATATGCTTCCGGCAATGATTGCAGGATAACATCGCACAATTCTTGGCTCAATGGAAAACCTAGTCTTTCAAGGTTCTCAACGTACCCAATCATTTTAAGTACGTGAGTTCCTACAGGTGTTCCTTCTTGCATCTTGCATGCATAAAGAGCCTTAGACACTTCAAAACGCTCGTGCCTAGCTTGTCCTTGATATAGTTGTTTTAAATGCTCAACCATATCATAGGCATCCATGTTCTCATGTTGCTTCTGAAGCTCAGAGTTCATGGTGGCAAGCATAAGACATGACACATCTAATGCGTCATCTTGATGCTTCTTATAAGCATCTTTTTCAGCACGAGTGGCCGCATGGGTGGGTGTTTCAGGGATAGACTGCTCTAGGACATATAGTTTACGTTCTTGCTTGAGGATAATCCTCAAGTTCCTATACAAGTCTAGAAAGTTAGCTCCATTGAGCTTGTCTTTCTCAAGGACAGATCGCAAGTTGAGGGGGTGTGTCGTGTTACATGACATGGTGATCTACAACATTAAAATGCAAAATTAAGTATCATACCTAAGTCATTTAATTAGGTCTTTAATTAAATGAGGCTCCCACTAAATTCTCATAGCTTTGATATGAGCTAATTATTGATGTAGGCAAACACATTTTGCTTACATCATTAGCTTCTATTTAGCTATAAATTTATATGGGATAAAGATCCACATCATAATTCATCTTGAGTTAGCTTTGGCTAATCGCCCAAGACGTAGTATGATTAGGTAGGCAATCTTTTGCCAATTACATCTGATGTAACTCTTTAATAGCTTTGGTTAAGTTTAGATTAGTTTAGTGCTTATTCCTAAACCAGCTTCCAGGCTGTGGCGAGACACAGAGGCCTTCTTTGATATCGGAGCAACGACCACTTCTAAGACAAAGCTGATGTTCGGAAATCACACAAAACTAATTTTTAAAACTTATGTTCAAAGCTAATATATGCCTCTACTTTCTTAATTAAGTCTTAACCAAGTTTGATAGCGGGACGTCACGATTGTCCACTCGCACTCTTCCAAGATAAAATGCATTGCTTTGCTTTGGCAAACCCAATAACAAATGATCGAGGAAGTAGTGAGTACCAAACTTTGGTAGGCATATCGTTTAGACTTATTAAAGAAATAAACTTAAACATGCATTACATACATATTAGCATACGTCACATATAAGCTAAATTAACATGCATCACATACATATTAGCATACTAAGCGCGTCATGGTTATGGCCCTTATTCTACAATCTTCTCAAGCCAATGAGAAGATTGATTGGTCAACCTAGGGATAGCATCTTCTCCCAAGTGCTTCCTTTTGGTTGTCGTGTGTTGTTGACTTCCTCCTTGTAACATCATCTTCCAATGGACCCTCCATCTTTGTTGTGTATATTACAAAAGGAGAAATACTCGAGTTACATTCGAGTCTAAAACTAATTTTACAACAAGATTTTTAGGAGAAAGGCACGACTCGCAGGCCGTATTAAGAATTACAACACACATTCACAAACTTTTTGGGACTAGGTCATAACCATGCACCATGTCATTTTTTAACTTTTAAAAGACATCGGATATTTTATTATGTTTGATAAATTGCTAATGCAATTATCAACTCATAATAAAATTTATCCTACTTCTATATCATATATAAAATAGAGAAAACCTATTTTTATACGATCTTCGCATAAGTGGCCTGATACTAATCGTGGGATCTCTTTATGCAAAATAGCATATAAGAATCTAAAAATTAGGATCCCTTCCAAGTGATCCTTGCGAAAGAAAAACTCGTACAAAAATAAATTTCTCAAAAGAAAACCTATCTTATAGGAGAGTTCTACCTTTGTTGCGTGCCCTTTGTAATCCCGCTTTTCCTTGGATGTGTTGGATCTTTTAGCACGTTCAAATGTCCGTGCCTCTATATGTATCCACACGAGCAAGCTCTTGTCTCACAAAAGAAAACTAGAAGATCTCTCCTTTACTTCTTGCTAGAGAAGTCTCTAAAGGAGAGGAAGGTAGGGAAGAAGAGAAAGGAAGAAGAAGACTACTCTTCTTGCTAGCTTACACTCACAAAACCACACAACAAAAGCCTCTCCCACCAAGCTCTCACCAAGCCTTAATCTCTCTCTCAACCCCTTTGGCCGGCCACCCCATGGGGTGTTTTATAGGATTTGAAAAACCTTTCATCTCCTATCACATTCAATGCAATCAATGGCATTGAAAGATAATTAAACAAGGAGTTATCCTCCTTGTTTTGGCCGGCCACATGTGGAGGAAATCCAAGGGTCAAAACCCTTTGTCTCCTTCCAACTCATCAAGCTTAGGTGGCATGCTTATGTGGCATGCTTATGTGGCATTCATGGATGTTGAATTAATCTTATTAATTCAATAAGCTTATGTTATCATATTGAATTAATCTCATTAAATCAATAAGGCAACATATTGAATTAATCTTATTAAATCAATTAAGCTTAGCATATTTAATTAATCTCATTAAATCAATAAGCTAAAATCCTCATTAAGCTTAAAGTCCAAAAATCATTTTGTACTTAAGCTTATTCCCAAATTATTCTAGTCAAACTAGAATGCACTAATTCTTCTAATCATCATGCTCTTTGTGTGTGACCCTATAGGCTCTCATAACGTTGGCAGTGGATCTAAACTCTTTTAGATACACAAGTAATGAGCGGCATCTAGCAATACATCATTGCTACCCAAGTTACGAGATAAGTCAAGATCCGACTAACCTTTCCGTGACTACTATAATGTATGACCGTGTCCTTCTATCCTTGATATCAGATTGACCAATGAGGCATAGACCGTGTCATCCTCGATCAATCTATGTGTTTCTTGATCCCTGAGTAAACTAACTCAAACAAATGAGCTCAATATCTCATATTGACTCATTCGAGCATGGCCATGCGTTTTAGTAGTTCTACTCAATCAAGGGGCCCACAGATATCACTCCCGTCATATAGGAGGGATAGATCCCATCTACATCACTCACATCCCTCCGCATAATTTGTTATATACCCAGTAATCGCCTTTATGGTCCACCCTGTTACGGGTGACGTTTGACGATACCAAAGTACATAACTCCTTATGTAGGGAACCGTAGTGACTTCAGTTCTGAGGACTATTCATACCAATAGTCACATGAGAAAGTTTATGACACTCATATGACGATCCATGAAACTTTCTCATGGCGGGTCAGTTCAGTATATATTCTCTAATATATACCCATGTGTCAACTTGATATCATATATCCATGACTTGTGAGATCAAGTCATCAATTGACCTACATGCTAGTCTTTATGTATTAATATTGCCCTTGCATATTAATACTTGACTAGGAACATTTAGGAAAGTGTTCTCTATAGCCTCTCATAATCAATTCTGTCAATTGATGTGCTGTAGATAAGAACCTACTTTTCTAGGGCATTATTATATTTAATTTAGCTGGCACAAGCAAGATGTAAATATAATAACCAATCCTTTGCCTTTATAGAATATGATACAAAATGTTCCCTATTCAACCATCACATGTTTGGTTCTAGGGCTATAACTAACAATAACATGCAGGAACAGAAATTTACAATGCAATGTGGGCTTCTCTCCAGCGTTGAAGTGCAGAACATGGATCTTCGGCGGCCTTCTTCCTCCCCGTTGTGAGTTTCCGAAGCTTTTTAGGGCTTCAAAGTGTCATCCCAATCGTCGTGCCTCCCCCCTAGGGTTTCGGTGTAGCTTTCCTTATATAGACATCACACCGGATCGCTGTGAAATATGGAAAAAACCCTGGTCGCGTCAAATCGCCTGGCCGCCATATGACCGTGTGAAAACACACGACCTGGTCGTGTGTCAAGCTGTGGCGGCTGTTTTCACCCCCAAACACGGTCGTGTGTAGGCACACGCCCTGGCCGTGTTCCCTTCTGCGTCTAACTACTAAATATCTTCTTTTTGCTTTGAAAGTGCGCCATTTTTCCCACGAAACGCTATCCTACACACAAATGTATACAGAGCAGATCTCCGAACCAGAAAATAATAAATGCATGAAAAATAAAGTAAAATATGCATGAAGCAAACATAAAATGAAATGAGATGTGAGCGAAAACTACTCCTAAAATCCTATATATTTTGCTCACATCAATTCCCCCAGACTTAGATCTTTGCTTATCCTCAAGCAAACCTCAGTGCCATGAAATTTAAAAATGTATTATTCCATACTTAGCATGTTAACTAAATTTATCAAGTGGTATTTGCAATCAAAGCAAAATAGATATGTTCTAGAAATTCACTAAGTTAGCTCCTCGTACTCGTGCCAAGCGAATCTTCTTAGGGGATACTCTTTCCATGATAAGTTAAGTCATCATCCTATAGCTTTCCTAAGGTCTCCGACTCTTAGGCACTTACCTACCCAAAGTGAGGGTCGTTCCCTAGATCTAGCACAAAGTCTCAAAGGCGTGCTCAGTATTGAGAGAAATTGGTAGGTGTTTCCCTAGTAACCTAACTCTGTCTCAAAGGGGCACCTAACCATTTCCACCCACAACAATTGTTTTTTATCCCTCATAATCTCTTTTTCCTCTTTCTTTTCTTTTTCATTTCCTTTTCTCTCTCTTTTTCTTTTTATTTTCTCTCTTTTATTATTTCATCTCATTGGGATTTTGATTTTTTTCGAATGGGTTTACACAATCTAAGCATCTCCAGTAACTAAAATGCTAATTTTAGGGTCACCTGTGAATTCTAAAGTACTAGACTACTGAGATGAATTATAACTAGGTATGTACTAGACTCTCCCTTTCAGAAAGTTCGTCATGTGTATGTGTAGAATAGAAGCTAACTAGTGTAAGTCTAGAACATTCATTCAGAGCCAATAAAAGAAAATATCACGAGGCAAATGAAGTTACACTACTCATGGAAACAACTCATGAAGAAAACTTTTAAAAATACTATTGAGACAGCTTAGGTAGCAAAAACTAAGTGCTGAAAGAAACTAAACAACTAATGCATGAATAAATAAATGTTAACTAAAATGAAAACATTAGGAAAGAAACTACTGCTAGAAACAAAACAAAACTTGGGGTCCCCCCCAGACTTAAGTGAAGCATACCTCTAGTATGGTGGATGAGGTGGAAAGTCTGGTAGCCTCGGCATCTCAGGATCCTGGGAGAACTTGCTGTTGAGATGCTGATGCCACATGTACATGTGGTCGATCTGAGAGCTGGTGGATGCAGCGGCTTCTCGGTGCTCCTCCTCCCTAGCCCACTGTGCCCGCTGGGCTCATATATGCTACTGCATCTCCTAGTGGTAGATGACCTCTACTTGGCGACGGGTAGCCTCCTCCTGGAAGTAGACACGGACCTCACCGTAGAACTCCTCGGCCCATTGGAAGTGCTCCCAGAGTCCCTGAAACTCTGCTTGCGTGTAGGCATTCTGCTCCTCCCATCGCTGCCTCTGCGTCTGCTGCTCAGCATATATGTCATCGAGGCATGTTTGGAACTCCAAAAAATCATAGGCAGATGTACCTGCATCCTGCTCAAAAGTAGAAAAAGGTGGTGATGTAGGTGCAGACTCATGTCGACGTGGACTAGGTGGGCTTCTATGAATGTATGGACTGGAGGGAGAGTGATGCAAAGGGGGAGAGATGGGTGCCGTTGTGGATGGTCCCTCATATGGCGGGGACTCCACTATCAGGTCTAAGTGCCAGTTGTCACGTGTGGTGATGGTGGTACGATTAGGGTCGGGGAGCCTAAGGGCCGTCAGGTTTTTCCTTACAATGCATAAGGAGTGTCCCTCTCTTACAATCATCTTCATGGCCATACACACTCCTAGGTCGATCCTAGAGCTCCCCTCTATGCTATCTAACGCAGTGTAATCGTACCCCATCCTATGGCAAATGTGGGTAAGTAGGCACCCCACATTAATCTCTCCTCTCACTGCTTTGCCCATTTTCACTAAGTGTCTAATGAAATGAGACCCTACATTGATGCTACTCCTTTCTTGTAGCATGTCCCATAGGAAAAGTAGCTTGATAGCTCTCACTACACAGTCACTCTCCCCACGACCAAAAATAGTACTTGTCATGATTTGGTGGAGGTATTGAAAAATGTGTAGAGGATCTCGTGACCACTAGAGGGGGGGTGAATAGCTTGTATTTGTCGTTTGATGGAATTGGATCGTGTTCGTCTCTACAAAGCTTGTTAGCACAGTGGAAATATTAAATACAATAATAAAAGATGACAAATACAATCCACAACACAAAATATAACATGGTTCGGAACTGAATGGTTCCTACTCCACGGATCGAGCTCAAACGAGCTCTAGCGATGCGTAAAACATCACTAATCCAATAAACTCCTTCTCGAAATAATCTAGAGGTGGAGAAACCTCTTACAAGATATTACAACAGTAGTACAAGGAAACAACAAGCAAATACAAGTGAATACAATGAAATACAACAAAAGAAATGCAAAGAAAACTTTATAATCTATCTTTTGGAAGCTTGCTTGTTGATCGCCTTGGACTAGCCTTGAAGACCCTGATTTGCACCAACAAAATGCTCCAAATCTCCCAAGAAAATCATGCCGAAATCCCTCCTTCCGAGCTACTTTTATAACTTGTGTTTGGGATAGATTTTGCCTAGCAGTCAACTAATCGGAACCATCAGTCGACTGCTCCTATTGAAGGTAGGAAACTTCGCTTCCCACTTCAACTCGGTCGCTTGTTCATGGCGATCCGTTCTACATCCCCGGAATAAAAAAAAATTATCCTTGACAAGGAGGGATTACCCAAGCTACCGTTTCATCATCTGCTATTCGATTAGAGTAGTCACTTGAACAAACTTATTTTTCAAGCAACCAACCTCTATTCTATGATTAGCCGCGGAATAGACGATGTACGGATCACCTGCTTTTGCGTTTGTATTCGGGGTCCAAGTAAATTAGCCACATAATAAAACATACAACATGCATATAATTGAAAAACAATTATAGACATAATACAAAAGAATATAAATAAGCATTATACCTCTCGATCTTCTATTGTATGTCCTTCCTCCTTTTAGATGTCGTGTGGGCGACGATCTTCCAAAAGTCGAAGCCTCCTAGATCACCAATCTTCCTTTCTTTGCTCGCTCCGAACAAAAGGAAGAATAAAATAAAACTCTTCCCTATCTAGGACTGGCCACCAAGTCAAGAGACCTAGTTGTAGCCGCCGGCCAAGGAAAGGAGATGAAGGTTATGGACGCCAGCCAAGAGCTCCAAGGGAAGAGACCTTAGTCTTTGCCGCCGGCCAAGGATGAGATAAAAGAGAATGGACACCGGCCAAGGAGAGAAGAAGAGAGGATGGGCGCCGGCCACAACCGTAGGAAGAAGGAAAAAATTTCCAAAAGAGTGGCCGCCCAAGCCCTTCTCCAAAACCCTAGCCTCCCTTTTGTTTCTTGCCACCCAAGCCAAAAGAAACAAAAACCCTAATCTCTCTAATTCATCTCCACGCCCAAGCCTTAAGCCCTTATTTATAGAGTTAGGCTTAAGCCTCCTTTTAATCTCCACCGTCGAATCTAGGGATTTAATCTTAATCGTCGGATCTAGAGATTTAATCTCAACCGTCGGATCTAGAGTTTTATTTTCCATCATTGGATCTAGGCTCCATGAGGTTTTAATAGGCTACAATAGGCACAATGAGGAGGAGTTGGATCTTGGCCACCCAATGGATCAAGCCCACATAAAGTCCGATCCATTAATGATAATCCATTCCACTAGAGGATTATCATTGATCTACCTCACCAACCTCCATAAGTTAATATGGGCTCCATATATTATTTGTACATTTATCTCCCCGTGTTTAAGATCTCGAATGTCCATCGATTAATTAATCTACTGACAATTAATTAATCAACATCTAACTCCATGAGTAGTATCACTCAACCTTATCATCATGTCGGACCAAGTCCACTTGCAGGGTTTACATGATGAACCTTATGAGCTCCTCAAGGGGACATCATCATCCTAATATATAAGACACGGTTTCCTCCTATAATCAACGACACACCATATAAGTAATATCATTTTCCAACTTACCGAGCCTATCGATTTACTCTATAAATCTCGCCCATTGGTAAATCAAAGAAATGAATACTAAGTATATGTGCCCGTTATTATATCGGGATTAAGAGCATGTACAATATAATATCTGAGATCCGATTCGATTATGTAGTCAGCAATAAATCGAAACACCTCTAAGTCAGTCCTGCTCAATACACACAAAGTGTACTAGTGTGATTCTATGAACAAGACAAACCAATACCAAATCACACTACAACCATACCAATGGTTTGTCCAAAGCCATCTCGGTTGTGAGCCTTTACTTATACTCTACAAGGAGCCGATAACATGATCTCCCGTTTGACACTACACACCATGTTATCTACAATGTAATGTATGAGACAATATGTATAACCATAAATATGCAAACAATGATCATGTGATTCTTATTTCAAAAATAAAGATGTTCATACAAAAGATAGATTTTTCAGTATACATCCCAACAATCTCCCACTTATACTAAAAGACTATGCTGTCCTCAAACTGTCATACATCTGATTTCCATTCCCTCCACATGCCTATCAAAAGCTCTCGTCGAAAGGTACTTAGTGAAAGGATCTGCTAGGTTATCCTCTGATACAATCTTGCCCACAGCAACTTCTCCTCTCTTTACGATTTCTCGTATCAGGTGGTACTTGCGCTCTATGTGTTTACTTGCCTTATGGGCTCGTGGTTCCTTAGAGTTTGAAATTGCACCACTATTATCACAATAAATTGTGATAGTTCTGGGCAAACCAGGAATCACATCTAAGTCCATCAAGAAGTTCCTGAGTCATACAGATTCTTTGGCCGCCTCAGAGGTTGTCACATACTCAGCTTCCATGGTGGAGTCCGCAATGCATTTTTGCTTGACACTCCTCCATATAATGGCTCCACCTCCCAAAGTAAACATAAAACCTGAGGTAGACTTACTGTTATCCCTGTCTGATTGAAAGTCAAAATCTGTGTAACCCACAGGGAGTAATTGGTCTGCCTGATAAACTAGCATATAATCCCTAGTCCTTCTCAGGTACTTCAATATATGATTTACCGCAGTCCAATGTTCCCGTTCTAGATTACTCTGATATCTGCTAATCATGCCAATGGCAAAGCATATATCTGGTCTCGTACACAACATCACATACATGAGGCTTCCTACTGCCGAAGCATAAGGAACTGCCTTCATCTCCTCTATCTCCTCACATGTTCTAGGACACATCTCCTTAGATAAAGGAACTCCATGTCTGAAAGGTAGAAAACCTTTCTTAGAGTTTTACATACTAAAACGAGCCAAAATGGTGTCTATGTATGAAGCTTGAGATAAGCACAATATCTTTTTCCTGTGATCTCTTATAACCTTGATCCCAAGGATGTGTCTCACTTCTCCCAAGTCCTTCATATCAAACTGTTTGGACAACCATACCCTTATGTCCGATAACACCTTGACATTGTTGCCAATTAACAAAATATCATCTACGTATAGTACAAGAAATACCACTACGTTTCCATCACATCTCTTGTATACACAAGACTCATTCGGACTTTGAATAAATCCATAAGACTGGATTACCTCATCAAAGCGGATGTTCCAAGACCTCGAAGCTTGCTTCAATCCATAAATGGACCGATTAAGCTTGCACACAAGATGCTCTTTGCCCTTTGCAATGAATCCCTCTGGTTGCTTCATATAGATGTTCTCTTCAAGACTTCCATTAAGGAAAGCTATCTTGACATTCATCTGTCATACCTCATAATCCATATGAGCAACAATGCATAAGAGAATCCGGATAGACTTAAGCATGTCTACCGGCGAAAAGATCTCCTCATAATCGATACCCTCTTTCTGAGTATACCCCTTCGGAACAAGCCTTGCTTTGAAGGTCTCAACCTTCCCATCTATTCCTCTCTTTCTTTTATAGATCCACTTGCATCCAATGATTTTTACATCATTGGGTGGTTCTACTAGCTCCCAGACCTGATTTGAATCCATAAATTCAATCTCAGCATTCATTGCACTTTGCCAAGATACCGCATCTTTATCTTGGATTGCTCGTCATATGTCCAGGGATCAGGTTCGTGTTCGCCAGGGATCAAATCAGAAGATTCTCCCAAGAACATGAATCTATCAGGCTGTCTAACAACCCTCCCACTACGACAAGGTATCACCAATGTATCCTCTGTGACACGCGGTGCAGTGACTTATGGTATATCCTCTTGTACTGGTGGTACTGAAGTAGTGACTTCCCCTTTCAATTCCTCCAGAAGAATCTTATGGGCTTGTGGTTCATCACATAGTCTTTCTCTAGAAATCTAGCATTCGTGCTAACGATCACCCTCTGATCTCTAGGACTATAAAACAAACCTCCTTTCGTTCCTCTAGGATAGCCAATGAACATGCGTACTTCTGTATGAGGTTCCAACTTACCAGCATTTGCCTTCAGCACATGTGCTGGACTCCCCCAAATCCGAATATGTTTTAGACTAGGCTTTCGCCCAGTCCACAATTATGTGGGAGTAGAAGGCACTGATTTAGATGGTACTAAGTTCAGAATATACACTACCGTATCTAGAGAATATCCCCATAATGAATCTGGCAACTCAGAAAAATTCATCATCGATCTAACCATCTCCATAAGAGTCATATTCCTTCGCTCTGCTACACCATTCTGCTGGGGTGTGCCAGGTGCAGACAATTGGGATTGAATCCCAACCTCTGATAAGTAATTCCTAAACTCTCCCAAGAGGTACTCACCACCACGATCAGATCGTAGTGTCTTGATACTTTTACCTTGACGTTTCTCCACATCAACCTTGAATTCTTTGAACTTGTCAAAGCATTCAGACTTGTGGAACATCAAATAAATGTATCCATATCTTGAATAATCATCTATGAAAGAGACGAAATACTCAAAACCACCTCTAGCCTGGATAGACATAGGACCACACAAATCATAATGAGTCAATTCCAACACATCTTTGGCTCTATACCCCTTAGCCTTAAAAGGCCTCTTGGTCATTTTACCCTCCAAGCAAGATTCGCAGGTTGGAAAATCTTTCACCACTAATGAACCCAGAGGTTCATCAGCTATCAACCTTTGAATTATGCTTAGGTTAATATGACCAAGTCTTAGATGCCAAAGATATGTTTGGTTCATCTTCGAAGGTTCTTTTCTCTTATTGGAATTAGAAGATGAGTTTGTTGGTTCAATCGGCCCAGGTTGACTCGAGTTTGACTCGAGCAGTACTTTGATAGTATTTTGTGTTAGTAATATATGAGAGATGTCCTAAGGCAATCGCCTTATGTATGAACCATTTATATGATAAATGAAGATTCACTATTTGAGTATACATGTTTTATGTATTTGATTGGATCTTAAACTCATTTACTGAATGTCCACGATACGATTCACAGCATGAGAGAATTTGTGATTGGATCACAACTAGTGAGTATCTCTACATGTGTAATTGTGATGTATCAGAATTATCCCTAGTCGATGAATTGATGGATTTGGATACCATCAATTCTATCGAGACTAGCACGAGGTATACTCCTTGGTGTATCCAAGAAGCTGATTCTCACTGGCTGGAGACATAGTGATGTCCGGAGTTAATCGTGGATGCTAGTTATGGTAACTAGTTCATTGGAGTGACCAGCCGTAAGACTTCATATGGTTCTCTGCATATATAGATATGTCAATGAAGTTCTTACTGTGGCTTAAGTGCGATGTTCCTTTGACTTGCGGTATTCAAGTCATCATGATCATGGAGACTTATGCTTTGACATCTTAAGCAAACATCTCTAAGGAGATGTGGACCCGGGATGATTGGGTATAAGTCGAAGTGATCGAAGGTGTTTGAATAGCCTATAAAGGATTCACCACTCCTTGCGAGGAGATGTATACCCATGGTCTCTCGTCGGATTGTTACTAAAGTCTTTGGCCAAAGCATTACATGTTTAGAGTAAGGTACTCTTCGATACATGTGGAGTAACTAGAATCCGTAGGACGAGGAAATAATACTTGGGCTAGGTGTGACGTAGTCAGCCTAGTGGGGACTGACACAATAGACCATGTCCTGAACCAAGTGGGTATAAGATGAGTGAAGGGAATGGGGCACGAATCATTCGAGCTACTGAAGGGTTTTAGAAATAGTTCTGGATCAACCGTTGATCTTTTCGATTAATTGGGGATCATGATGTACTACTAGGTGCCACTCATGATCGTTCTATAATTAATGGTTAATGGATAATTAAGCCATAATCCAAAAACCCTAGCCTTTGAGTTGCTGCCCACCCTTGGAGTTGCTCGGCGCCAACCCTAGGCTGCCGCCCAGCTTGTTGTGCCGGCGTCATCTCCTTGTCGGCGTCCAAGCTTCAGCCGGTGAACCCTCCGGTGACCCTTCGGTGATCTTCCTTGGCCTCGGTGAAAAGGTGAGCACTTGGCTTCCTTGTTTTGGCCGGCGCCTACTCCTCCACCAAGCTGTCCAGTTTTCTGGACAGCTTCTTCTCCTCTCGTCGGAGCGTCGTTTGGACGACGGTTAGAGCTCCGACAGCGGATAACTTACCGGGGATTCGATCTCCGGTAATCCTCTGAGGTGGAGGACGAAGGATTCGTCAATCGGTTGACGAATACCTCTCCGGAGAAGCGAGTTTTGAGGACTCGTTTTGGATCCGAATTTGGATTCGGATCGTGATCATCTCTCGATCACGTCGTCTTCAACACGAGGCTAGTAACCCGTACGAAGACGAAGCTCGTGGCTTAGCGAAGTCATCCCGAGGAACTCGGCGTGGATACGGATAGAGACGATTCTAGCGAGGATCGTTCCGGTTGATGCCGTTCCCGCTACACGTCATACGAAAGGTATAACGTAGATAAATTTTCCTTTTATTGCAAATTTAAATTTACGGTTATGTCTACACTTGTTGTAATATGCATGCGTGTGTTGTGTGTGTTGTAATAAATAGGAGTATTTATTATTTTTATTGCTTCCGCTGTGTTCATGTTTACGAAACATGATCGAACACACACACGCCGCGGTGCCGGAAACCCAACATTTTGATGATAGACAAAACTCATGACATGGGATTGTCATGGGAAAGTTCAACATAGAGTTGACATGGAAAATCCAAGCATGGAGCTTGGTGTGGGAAAATCCAAAGCATTGCGAAGCCGTGTGCTTGGTGATTGGTGAGAAATACATTGCGAAGTCATGCACTTGATGCATGTGGGAAATCTTGAGGACTTGGCAAGTTCACTAGGCTCGAGGTCCTTGAGTCGGTGAAGGATGGCATTGCGAAGCCGTGCGCTTGGTGCATCCGAGGGACCGCCGGACGGGGAGCGAATGGAGTGAGGCCCAAGGGAAGCATACTTCGAGGGCATGAAACACGAAGGATGGCGTTGCAAAGTCGTGCGCTTGGCGCATCCGAGAGACGTAGGCTGAGGGAAGAGAGCTTCGGTGGGGAACTCCATAAGGGATGAGGTGGACTTGGCCAAGTGGCTAAGACTGAGTGTTGGAGGCTCAAACAACTTGGGTTTGAGGTTTTACCCGACATCAGTCGACTGGCATAGGTGTTAGTCGACTGATCTGAGTCGACTGATCTGAGTCGACTAGGGTTCGACCAGTGTTCGACTGAATAGAGTATGGTTGATCAGTCGACTGCCATGGAAGGACAGTCGATTGTTGACAACATCAGTCGACTGCTTAAGGGAAGCAATGGACTGATCACACTGTGCACGGGCACAGAATGGAGTCGAGCTCGCCAACACTCGACTGATGAGGACCAGTCGACTGATGGGTGCCATTAGTCGACTGAACTGTGATCCGTTGGAACTTAACCAACGTGGATCTGGCCATTGTGAGACAATAGCTACAGGACTAGTCGATTGATGGTCACGATCAGTCGACTGATGCGCATGAAATTAGCTTGATGCAGGTTATAAATGGAGCTCAAGTGGGAGGATTTTGCCAAGACTTTTGTGAAGCTATTGGAGGGGAATTGCTGCTGCATTCCAGACCTTCAAGAGCCATCTAAAGCAAGCTACAAGCAAAGAGTTCAAAGCAAGCATTGTAAAGTGTTCTTTACATGTATTTCGTATTTGTCTTTGTATTGCTTGTATTTCATATATTACTTGTTGTAATAGCTTATGAGAGGTTTCTCCACCTCCAACGTGTAGTCGAGAAGGAGATTAGTTAGTGTCGTGCGCATAACTAGAGCTCGGAGAGCTCACCCGTGGAGTAGGAACCATTCGATTTCGAACCACGTATATCATGTGTGTTTGTGTATGCTTATTTGTTGTTAGTATTCATATTTGTATTAGTATTCCGTTGCACTAACGACAATCATAGGAAAGCAACGCAACAAGAACGAATGAATTCTACCATCGAACAATTGAGGGCTATTCACCCCCCTCTAGCCGATCACATCCACACTTCTTCGATCCTACAAGTGGTATCAGAGCCAGGTTCTTGTCGAGGACTAATCACTAACACAAGCACTACAAATTGGCCGGCTACAACCTTCAACCACCAAAGTTCGAAGGAGATTTTCTATGGTGGAGAAGAAAAATGGAGGTATATCTAGAAACCGATTTTGATTTTATGCTAATCTTAGAAAACGGTTTCGAATTGCCTAGGAATGAAAGAAATAGGCAAATTGAGAAGTCAAGGTGGACCGAAGACCAAATCAAGGACTTCGAGACAAATCACAAGGTAATCGAATTACTTTGTGATTTGATTCCTAACAACATTTAGTCTAGGTTGGGTAATTTTAGGGATGCAAAGTAAAGTAATGAAATTCCAAGAAAATTTTCAACCGGCACAAGTAGAGGAGACTGTCGTGGAAGATTTGGCATCCACATTTGAAGATGTAGATGATTTGGTGGAGACCTCCACCTCTAGAATTGTGGGGGAGGAAAGGATTTCCATTCCGGAGCAAGATCAAAATGAAGCTTCTACCTCCAGAAGAAGTGAAGAGGCCTCCACCACCTCCCTAGGTAACTCAAGTGTTATTATTTTAAATAAAAATCACATAATATGCTTTGAGTATAGGGAGAAAGGGCATTACAAGAGAAAATGCCCTAAATTGGCTAAGGAAAAGGCATCGACACCAAAAGTCAACCCAAAGTCAAAAGATGCTGGAGTCCCCTCAATTAAGAGCAAAGACCACATTGTGTGCTTCAAATGCAACCGAAGGGGGCACTACCGAAGCCAATGCCCTAGGGGAGGAAGAAAGGGCAAGAAGGTGTATCTCATGTAGGGGGAGCCTCAAAAGCTAACCCTAAGGTACATTTAGTTAATGCACCTTCAATTCCTAGAATTAAAAAGCATGCTAAAAACTAGTTTAGCTCTCTTGCTATTATTAATGAAAAGCATGCTAGTAGAAATAAATATTTTTGCCTAGGTGCCAAGCATGTTCATGTAACTAATGACAAACCTAGGACTCAATTCTAGAAATATCTTACCAAAGGAGTCCATTAGGAGAATAGAAGAAAATCTAGGCATTAACCCTAAGAAGGGTAGACACTTGCCTAAGAAGAACATTTCCCAAAAGATAAGTGAAAATTCAAAATTAAGGAAACTAGAGCTAGAAAACCAAGCCTTGAGGTCAAAGCTAGAAAAACTTGAGAAGACCTTAGCAATAATCACAAATTCGGTTAAAGGGTCAAATGCCAAAAGTCAAGACCTAAGGTTCAAAAATGGTCTAAGGGCAATGAAGGTTTGGGTCACAAATCTAAGCCCAAGAAGACTTATCATAATGTTCCATTTGATTATGGAACTATTTTTAGGTCTAGAAAAACCAAGGCTAATAGGGAAGCTATCCCTAAGTCTAGCCATGGTGTTTGCTTAGTGGCTAAGACCTCAAAGAAATCAAATGTAGCCACTAGGAAGGTCAAAGGAGGAGTCACCTCTAGAGTTGACCTAGGAAAGACCCAAAAGACAATGGCTTCAAAGCCTAAAAGGGTCATTAGGAAGGTATCTAGGGAAGTTATCCCTAGGGAATACCTTGTTAACCCAAGGAGCTCTAATAGGTATTGGGTTCCTAAGAGCGTGATCGATTCACGCTAGATGGGTTAGGGTGTGTCAACCCTAAGTGGATGGGTAGTTAACCTAGCCATTGTGAGTTGACACATTAGGGTGTGCCAATATGCTTTGAGAAGTTTAAAAATGATTAAATTGGCACAATTAGATCTTAGAGGTATTGGTGTGCCATTTTGGGTTTTTGGCACACTAGGGAGAATGGTGGTATTAAGGAAAAATGGGATTAATTTCTAGAAATGACATTTTGGATTTAACACTTAGGTATTTTATACCTTAGTATATTTTACTTGTCATGATTTGTTTTCCTTGCCATGTCATGAAATCATTTTCATTTTTATCTATAAAAATGTCATGATCATGTTTAGAATTATTTTTAGATGTCGTGTATGCTTAGATGTCTCTCACATTCCATGACATGATGATTTTGGCATATGCTTTTATCTATATCATATCTATGATATAATCATCATCATGCATATAACTAAAATGAAATTAAGGACTATGGCATGATTTGATGGGAATCAAATAATATTGCCTAGAAATATGCATGAAACCATTAAAAGAACAAAAACCCACATCTCACTAAAAACTTGACTTGTATGTGTTTTACACATTTAGATACAAGTGAGATGTTTAGGAAAAAGGATTTAAAGGTTTCAAAAACATTTTGAAAAACCTTGGTGAAGCCTATCTTTTGGTAGCTATCACCATTGAATGGGATGATACAAAGAGGGCTCTTTATTGAAGCTTTTCTAAACTTTTGGACTTTGTATCAATCTCCTAATTTAGTGGGTAAAATAATTTTCATATAATTTTCACCCATAGTATTTATGATAAGTATTATACGTATGAATTTTCAAGATTTTTAAAACTATATATATTTACTTATGGATTTTAGAAATTCATTTCTGAAATGGTCAAAATCGAATGTAGTTATCAATGACCGGCATGGAAACTACAATCAATCATTGCAAGTCCAATGACCGTAGTTGATGAGTCGATTACACACGATTTCGGGTAAACCTTGGTGGTTAGGCTCATGTTCAGCTGTGTTTTGGTCCCCTAACCACTCCTAACCCTAGGACATACTTGGGAGAGCATTAGAAAGGGTGGAAATTCATTGGATATGGATTAGGAGAAGAGTTAAGGGTGAGTATCAATTTTAAGGTGGAAGAGAGTTCATTGTTGAACTTTGCCTTAATTTTGATTGGTTAAATGTTCCTATTGGCTTTGGGACTCTCCAAGGACATTGTTGGTGCAATGGTCAAGGGGGAGCAAGCCTCTAGGGGGAGGTGTCCATCATGGGAAGATGGATGTGTATTTCCTCATGGGAGAAAAATTGGGTTTCCTTTCTATAAGTGATATGTGATCACTAGAAAGATTGTAGGTATGTATTCCTCCAAGGGAGAGATTGTAAAATCTCATTGGGATATGAGACATTCATACCCTTAGGGAGGACCTTTTTGATGTAATGTTAAAAAGGGGGAGAAGTGAAAAAAAAGTTACCGAGTTACCAATTAAGGTTCGTTGGAATTCTCATTGGGATATGAGAATTGCCAATATGGGAGAATTGGTAGACTTGAGATGGTAGTTTTGTCAATCATCAAAAAGGGGGAGATTGTTGGTGCAATCAGCCCAGGTTGACTCTAGTTTGACTCGAGCAGTACTTTGATAGTATTTTGATGATAGACAAAACTCATGACATGGGATTGTCATAGGAAAGTTCAACATAGAGTTGGCATGGAAAATCCAAGCATGGAGCTTGGTGTGGGAAAATCCAAAGCATTGCGAAGCCATGCGCTTGGTGCTTGGTGAGAAATGCATTGCAAAGTCGTGCGCTTGGTTCATGTGGGAAGTCTTGAGGACTTGGCAAGTTCACTAGGCTCGGGTTCCTTGAGTCGGTGAAGGATGACATTGCGAAGTCGTGCGCTTGGTGCATCCGAGGGACAGCCGGACGGGGAGCGAATGGAGTGAGGCCCAAGGGAAGAATACTTCGAGGGCATGAGACGCAAAGGATGACATTGCGAAGTCGTGCGCTTGGCGCATCCGAGAGATGTAGGCCGAGGGAAGAGAGCTTCGGTGGGGAACTCCGTGAGGGATGAGGTGGACTTGGCCAAGTGGCTAAGACTGAGTGTCGGAGGCTCAAACAACTTGGGTTTGAGGTTTTACCCGACATCAGTCGACTGACATAGGTGCCAGTTGACTGATCTGAGTCGACTAGGGTTCACCAAATGTTCGATAATAGAGTTCGGATCACCGACGCCATGGAAGGGCGATCGTTGACAACATCGATCTTAAGGGAAGCGATCAATCGATCACACCGCACGAGCGAGAATGGAGTCGAGCTTCGCCGGACTCGATCGATGAGGACCGATCAATCGATGGGTGCCATCGATCACGATCGATGTGTGATCCGTTGGAACTTAACCAACGTGGATCTAGCCATTGTGAGATAATGGCTACAGGACCAGTCGACTGCTGGTCACGATCAGTCGATTGATGCGTGCGAAATCAGCTTGATGCAGGTTATAAATGGAGCTCAAGTGGGAGGATTTCACCAAGACTTTTGTGAAGCTATTGGAGGGGAATTGCTACTGCATTCCAGACCTTCAAGAGTCATCTAAAGCAAGCTACAAGGAAAGGGTTCAAAGCAAGCGTTGTAAAGTTTTCTTTATGTGTATTTCGTATTTGTCTTTGTATTTCTTGTATTTCATATATTACTTGTTGTAATAGCTTGTGAGAGTTTTCTCCACCTCCGACGTGTAGTCGAGAAGGAGATTAGTTAGTGTCGTGCGCATAACTAGAGCTCGGAGAGCTCGCCCATGGAGTAGGAACCATTTGGTTCCGAACCACGTATATCGTGTGTATTTGTGTATGCTTATTTATTGTTAGTATTCATATTTGTATTAGTATTCCGCTGCGCTAATGACAATCATAGGAAAGCAACACAACAAGAACAAACGAATTCCACCATCGAACGATTGAGGGCTATTCACCCCCCCTCTAGCCGGCCACATCCACACTTCATCGATCCTACAGAGTTATTAACTTCTATTTGCATCGTGGGAGCTTTTGGTTCAAGTGTATATAAATTTCCTATCAATGCACCAGAACAAATAATCTCCCTATTCCTTTTTATAACAACTCTGTCATTAAAAGAAATAGAATATCCATCCATAAATAATTTAGAAACCGAAATCAAATTCTTTCTAAATAAAGGTACATAAAGGCAATTTTTAAGAATCAAAACTTTATTCCTCTCAAAAGGCAAATACACATCTCCCACTATAACAGCCGCCACCTTCGTGGCATCGCCCAAGTATACGGTAATCTCCCCATTAGCCAGTCGTCTGATTTCCTGGAACCCCTGCAAAGTATTGCAGACATGATCAATGGCTCCCGTATCTACACACCAGGTGTCGGTAGATAACACCGCTAAACATGTTTCAACGACTAGACCAAAAGATATACCTTTGTTCTGCTTCCGGTTGAGGCAGTCCTTCTTCCAGTGTCCAATCTTCTTACAAGTGAAGCACTTTCCTTTCGGCTTCTTCACTCCTCCCTGAGTTCCTCCCACCACCTTTGCCTCAGTTTGTTTCTTCTTCTTCTTGCCTTTCTGCTTAGAAGTAGAAACCTTTTGGGCAACCATGGCCTGCGCTTGAGCACTCTGACGAAATAGCCCCTCTGCCGCCTGGAGTTCTGTCAGAAGCTCCACCAACGAATACAACCTCTTGTTCATGTTGTAGTTTAGGTGAAACTACTCAAAACTCCTAGGTAGAGACTGGAGAATGATATCGACCTAGGTTTCCCCATCGATCTCATCTCCGAGGACTTCCAGCTCATTTAAATGAGTCATCATCTTGAGAACATGATCCCTCACAGGTGTTCTCTCGATCATGGTGGTCATCATCAAGTTCCTCATGCCTTCCTGCCTAGTAGCCCGATTCTGGTGTCTAAAAAGCCCTTTGAGATTGAGCATCATGTCATAAGCAGTGGGCATGGCTTGATGCTGATGTTGCAGTACATTTGACATAGATGCCAAAATATAACACCGCGTCATCTCATCGGCCTTAATCCACTTCTTATAACTCTCCTTCTCCTTTTCTCCAGAATCATCCGCAGGCTTAGGAGGGCACTCTTCGAGGAGTACATATTTGTATTCCTCAGCAGTCAAGACAATGTCAATATTCCTCTTCCAATAAACATAATTGGGTTTAGTAAGTTTATTTTCTTTCAGTATCACAGCAAGCGGGTTGAAAGTCATTTTGAAAAAAACCTAAGAATCACATAGATCAAAACATTAGATTTCAAAAAATTATTGATTCCTCAAACAATTCAAATTTTAAAATCAACCAACACCTTAAAACACCGAGAATATCGTATGCCACGATAGTGTGGACATATATGAATTCTACATTTGTAAGAGGAGGTTTTACCCATTAATTTTACTATCTTGTCAACCTAACTTTTTGACAAATAAAATTAATAGTTGGTTCCTCTTCGGCCCTACAAATAAAAGCAGTGACTCCGATGGGGAGGATACTTCTATTTGCATCTAAGTGTTCATCATTACTCGGTACCAAGGTAATTATCTCGGGTTATATGCCTTCCGATGGGGAAGTACACACGCTCCTTAATAATTTCCTATAACCATATTCGACCTTGTGATCCACAAACAAACTCATCTGATATGGAGGAAGGCACTCAGAGCTGACGTGCAAGTTTGTTTGCATCACATGTCAAATCATAATGGAGGCCGTGGGAATTTATAAAAATATCCCTCTCCCACTTAGTAATTTAAAATTGAGGAATTTTCTAGCCTACGACATGCATATCAAACAATAAGAAATAAATATGAAAAAGAAATATTTTCCAACTATTATGGCTTTTGTCTCCAATATGCTTCCCATCGCATCGCCATCTCGTCCGCTCCTCCCTACGCTATATACAAGCCATCCGGAGATTCGAGCCGAGAAAAACTATTTTAATTTACATCCATCGATCTTATACTCCACGAAGGAGTGTACATGAAATCTAGATCGAAAGTAAACTAAAATAAAAAGAGTGGCTAAACAATGTCGTATCTAATTACAAAAATTAAATACTAGCCTCGTCAACCCCGAGGATTCAAATAATATACAATTACACACATACAATCACATACACACATATGGCCATAATAGTTGGATCCTATGCCTGCAACCAAAAAGTTAACCTACGCACAACCTACTATTATTCGACACATATAATATATGAAAAGTGCATAAAAGTAACTGAATCCTAAACACACAAAACCGGAAACCGTGGCTCTGATATCACTTGAAGGTAAAAAACTTCGCTTCCCACTTCAACTCGGTCGCTTGTTCATGGCGATCCCTTCTACATCCCCGGATAAAAAAAATTATCCTTGACAAGGAGGGATTACCCAAGCTACCGTTTCATCATCGTGCTATTCGATTAGAGTAGTCACTTGAACAAACTTGTTGTTCAAGCAACCAACCTCTATTCTATGATTAGCTGCGGAATAGACGATGTACGGATCGTCAACTTTTGCGTTTGTATTCGGGGTCCAAGTAAATTAGCCACGTAATAAAACATACAATATGCATATAATTGAAAAACAATTATAGACATAATACAAAAGAATATAAATAAGCATTATACCTCTCGATATTCTATTGTATGTCCTTCCTCCTTTTGGACGTCGTGTGGGCGACGATCTTCCAAAAGTCGAAGCCTCCTAGATCACCAATCTTCCTTTCTTTGCTCGCTCCGAACAAAAGGAAGAATAAAACAAAACTCTTCCCTATCTAGGACCAACCACCAAGTCAAGAGACCTAGTTGTAGCCGCCGGCCAAGGAAAGGAGATGAAGGTTATGGACGCCGGCCAAGAGCTCCATGGGAAGAGACCTTAGTCTTTGACGCCGGCCAAGGATGAGATAAAAGAGAATGGACTTACGCTAGCCTTTAGGTGCTTCCATCAGCTATTGTCATGCACCACCAAGGCACATTGAACTTACGCTGCTAAGACTCCGCTTGGACTTTACACCGTCAACCATTGGACTTATGCTGCCAAGACTCCCACTTGGACTTTACACCGCCAATATTCCTCTTGGACTTTCCATGCCAAGTACCCATGACTTGGACTTTACCATGACAATCACATTGTCATACGTTTTGTCGAACATCAAAACATCGCTCGAGTCAGACTCGAGTTCGGTCAATCGTGACCTGGGTCGATTGCACCAACAAAATGGGGTTTTGGAGGCGTGATGCTTTGGCCCTAGAAGGGTCGTAAGCATGCTCTCCTATCAATTCGGTCCAAAAGATCTGAGAGTTAAACCCAATAGGGGTTCTTCTCTCCCCCCACTCGGCAAGCCAAAGCATAAGTTCCATTGGTGTAGTGTCCATTCATGCTCAATGTTAAATAACCTAAAGGTAATCCTACCCTCTTTGCTCTCTCTACCCGTTAAAACTTCAACTTCTAAAGAACTTAGGTGGCATTTGGTTGGAAGGTGGGAATGGATTTGATAGTAGACTAGAATGGGAATGGGTTTTGTCATTCCAATAATGTTGTTTGGTTTATAAGTTGGGAATGGGAGCGATCGACAGCGGTCGGCGGCCGGTGACCAATGACCGGCGATAAGTCGGCGGTGATGGTCAGCCACCGACGGCGGCCGACCAACGACCGACGGTCGATGGCCAGTCGGTGACCAGCGGTCGGTCGGCGACTGACGATCGACGATCGATGGTCGGTCGGCGACCGGCGACCGGTGGCACCCGGTCAGTGGTGATCGATCGGTGATCGGTGGTGGCCGGCGATCGACGGCCAATGGCCGATGGCACCCGACGATCGGCGATCAACGGCCGGTGGCACTCGGCTGGCGGTTATCGGTCGGCGACCGATGGCGACCGCGCGGCAGTCGATGATCGGCGACCGACGACGGGCGATCGGCGACCGGCGGTTGGCAGCCAACGACACCCGACCGGCGACCGATGGTGGCCGACGACCGATGGTGGCCGACGACCGACAGCGGTCAACGACCGTCGAGCGAGCGACGAGCGACGACGAATGGGAATGAAACCCAAACCCACCATGTGAGATGGGTTTTGTTGATTCCCAATTATTTAGAATTGATTCCCAAACTCTCCTTCCTAAAACCATTAACCAAACACTCTATATGATTCCCATTCCCATTCCCTCATTCCAAACCCACCAACCAAACACCACCTTAAAAACTCTAAAACTACCCTAGGGTAGGTTGGTTGTCTTATCCCTATTATCTCTCCCGACCCTATTTTTGCAAATAGGGCTTGAATGTCACCCAACAACCCTAGGGATTCTAGTAAATCTTCATCAAGATACCTAGTTGAAGTGATTTTATGAGTAAAAAGCATGTTATATCTATCCCTATTCTCATTGTTGCAAAAAAGAAGGGTTAGAAGAGTGTTACCCTCCTCCGGAGCTTGAGGGGCATCGGTTCTCCTTGCTTGTTTCTCTGAAGCACCGGATCGAGATGCCACTTGCTTGGTCCTCCTCATCCTTACTTATTTTGGGCTTCCTTGAAGGTTGGAAAGGCTTCTAGGTGGTGGGGACAAAGGATCCACACAGTTAGGGCAAGAAAAATCAAAACACACGGCGCATTTAGGGCGAAAATGCACGGCGTGCCCTACTTAACCTCGCATGCCATGACCGTGTGAAAACATACGGCTAGGCCATGTGTGCCTTGGGTTAGTTGGGCATGGTCATGGGAAAACACACGACCAAGCCATGTGTCCCTTATTTTCCTCCTTTTGTGCACAACGGTATGAATTTTCTCACACACTTCGCCGTGTAAGCTAAAAATTGATTTTATTTTTACCTAGCAATTTCTTTCTGTTCCTAATGCTAAACGAAATGGAAATCAAAGTTCAAATTAACCAAATGAATGTAATACAATCAAAATAAAACCTAAAAAACTAAACTTGGGTTTTCTCCCAAGAAGCGTTTTGTTTATGGTCGTTTAGCTCGACGACACTCCATTATCAACTTGGCTATGGAGGTTCTGTGAACCTCCATTCATCCATCTCGGTGTCTACATCCGATGGGCTCAGCTTTATCCTACTGAAAGTAAAGTCATCTAGGTAGGGAACTCTACACTCTGATAGACTGAAGAGGATGATCTCCCCATCTACCTTTAAGGAGATCTTGTGTGCCTTTACATCTATGCACACCCCCATAGTTGCCAGAAAGGGCCTTCCCAAGATGATGGTGTTGGGATGAATACTGAAAGTCTAGCCTTTGTATGAACATCTTTATTTTGAAATAAGAATCACATGATCATTGTTTACATATTTATAGTTATGCATATTATCAAATACTGTACATTATAGATAACATGGTGTGTGGTGTCGTACAGAACATCATGTTATAAGTTCCTTGTAGAGTATAAGTAGAGGCTCACAATCGAGATGGTTTTGGACAAACCATTGGTATGGTTGTAGTGTAATTTGCTATTGGTTTGTCTTGACTATAGAATTACACTAGTACATCACGTCACCACTTTAGGTGATGTTTATTGATCATAGCAATACAACTGAACGAAGCATGAATCAGACCTTGGATATTATGGTGTACATGCTCTTAATCCCGATATAATAACGAGCATATGCACTTAATATTTATTTCTTTGATTTACCAATGGGAGAGATTTATAGATTAAATCGATAGGCTCGATAAGTTGGAAAATAATATTATTTACATAGTGTGTCGTTAATTCTAGGAGGAAATTGTGCCCTATATATTAGGATGGTGATGTCCCCTTGAGGAGCTCATAAGGATCATCATGTAAATCCAGCAGGTGGACTTGGTCCTGCATGATGATAAGGTTGAGTGGCACTACTCATGGAGTTAGATGTTGATTAATTAATTATCAATAAATTAATTAATTAACAGACATTCGATATCTTAAACACGGGGAGACATTTGTACAATTAATATATGGAACCCATATTTAATTATGGGAGTTGGTGAGGTAGATCAATGATAATCCTCTAGTGGAATGGATTATCATTAATGGATCAGATTTTATGTGGACAAGATCTATTGGGTGGCCAAGATCCAACTCCTTCTTATCATCTCTATTGTAACCTATTAAAACCCTCATGAAGCCTAGATCCAACAGACACGATTAAAAGGAGGCTTGGGCGAAATCTATATATAGATTCCAAGGCTTGGGCAGTGAAAAAAAGAGAAGATTGGTGTTAGGGTTTTGCTTCCTTGGCTTGGGTGGCAACACATCAATTAGGGTTAGGGTTTTGAGTTGGGTTTGGCTTGGGCAGCAAGGGTGTGCTAGGGTTTGTCTCCTAGGGCCAACAACACATTGAAGTTGAGGTCTTCCTTCTCCTTTTCTTCATTGTCGATGCCACCCTCTCTCCCTCTCCTTTGGCCGGTGGTGCCACACTCTCCCTCTCTCTTTTGGCTGGCGACAAGAGTTAGGTTTTCTTCCCTTGGACCTCTTGGCCGGTGCCCACACACTCTCCCTCTCCTTAGGGCCGGCGGACACCAACCTTGGTGGTTGGTGGTTGGCGCAAGTAAGGAGAAGAAGGGAGAAGTATTCTTCCCTTTGTTCAGAGTGAGCAAGGAAGGGAAGACACTTGATCTAGGAGGCTTCAACTCTTGGAGGATCGTTTCCCACACAACGTCCAAGAGGAGGATAGGTCATACAATAGAAGATCAAGAGGTAAACAAGAGGTATAATCTTGTTTGTTTTGGTTTAGTTCTTTTGTATTATGCATGTGGTTAATTTCCTTGGACCCCAAAGATAAACACAAAAATCGGCGATCCGTACATCATCTATTCCATGGATAATCAAGAAAAGAGTTAGGTTGCTTGAACAATAAGTTTGTTCAAGCGACCACTCTGTTGGATCGTGAAGCGTCGCTAGAGGGGGGGTGAATACCGCATAAATCTTTTCTTTTTTGTTCGTTCGATACACGAGTAAGAGCAGCGGAAAATAAAGAGACATGTTTATTTTTACTTGGTTCACAACCCAACAGTTGCTATTCTAAGGCCCTAACGGTCCTAGACCGCGTACGGAGGGCAAAATACTATAACATCTCCTCCTCGTTGGAGGTAGGAGACAACGATCACAAAACCAGAAGTACGAGGATGAGGCAACAAGCCTACCTCACCTCGTTACGATTAAAACAAAGAATACAATAAAAATAAATACTTGCTACTGCTGCCGACGAAGGATATTTGAACTTGTCGTCGCGTCGACGTTATGACGACGTAGGAGCGTTGGTGTTGTAGGAGCACTTGAGAATAACCTTGATGTTGTGTGGAGTTGGAATCCTCCCCTCCTTTTATAGATTTTGGCCTCTGAATATGTCTCCTCTTTTTTCGAAATAGATCACGAAGTTGTATAAATTTTATCGCAAAGTGGTCGCGTCAAACCTTATCCGTTTTGACCTAGCGCAAAGGCTGATTCGTCTCCATCAGTCGACTGATGCCTCTCATCAGTCGACTGATGCCTCCCATCAGTCGACTGATGAGCATCAATCGACTGCCCAATGGCCAGCAGTCGACTGCCAGCCTGGCCACTTTTCTGCAGTAAGAGGTTAGCTCGAAAAATGATAAATGTGACGGTTTCTAACCGTCCGATCTCGACCTAGACCTTCCACAGGAAGTCTTAGTCGGATCGCCGCCTACGGTCATCCCCGTAAAGAGGACACGACCTTACCATCTCCCACTCACACGAGCTTACCTCGATACTTACTTTGTAGCTCTCTCTTCTGGCCTTCCACTCAATTCCTTCGGCTCCCTCCGAAGTCACTCGAGTGTCGCCCGACCACCGCGGCTTCCTCCGAGTGTCGCTAGCCTTCAGCTCCAGCTTTAGTACTTTTCTGCACACTCAATTTAGCTCGTGAGATAACGATGTAAACTTAACTTTGTGTCTTTGCCATAATCAAAACACAGGTTTGATTATCTAGTGCCCCTGCACCAACACACTCTAATCGAATAGCACGATGATGGATCGGTTACTTGGGTAATCCGTCTTCATCAAGAATTAATTTTTTTAATCCGGGGATGTAGATAGGATCACCATGCACAAGCGACCAAGATGAAGCGAGAAGCAAAGCTTCGACCCTTCAAATGGTATCAGAGCCATGGTTTCTGGTTTTGTGTGTTTAGGATTCGGTTACTTTTATGCACTTATCATATATTATGTGTGTCGGATAATAGTAGGATGTGCGTAGGCTAACATTTTGGTTGCAGGCAACTATTATGGTCATATGTGTGTGTATGTGATTGTATGTGTGTAATTGTAATATTATTTGAATCCTCGGGGTTGACGAGGCTAGTATTTAATTTTTGTAATTAAATATGACATTGTTTAGCCACTCTTTTATTTTAGTTTACTTTCAATATAGACTTTATGTACACTTCTTTGTGGAGTATAGAATCGATGGATGTAAATTAAAATAATTATTCTCGGCTCGGATCTCCGGATGGCTTGCACATGGTGTATGGAGGAGCGGACGAGATGACGACACGACGAGAGGCATATTGGAAAACAAAAGCCATAATAGTTGGAAAATATTTTTTTTCATATTTATTTCTTCTTGTTTGATATGCATATTGTGTGCTTGGAAAATTCCTCATTTTAAATTACTAAGTAGGAGAGGGATATTTTTTTTAAATTCCCATGGCCTCCATAACAATTTAACATGTGATGCAAACAAACTTGCATGTCGGCTCTGAGTGCCTTCCTCCCCATCGAATGAGTTTGTTTTGCGGATCACAAGATCAAATATGGTTATAGGAAATTATTTAGGAGTGTGTGTACTTCCCCATCAGAAGGCACATTATCCGAGATAATTGCCTTGGTATCAAGTAATGGTGAATGCTTAGATGCAAATAAAAATATCCTCCCTATCGGAGTCATTGCTTTTATTTGTAGGGCCGAAGAGGAACCAACTATTAATTTTATTTCTGAAAAAGTAAGGTTGACAGGATAATAAAATTAATGGGTAAAACTTCCTCTTACAAATGTAGAATTTGTATACATTTACACTATCGTGGCATACGATATTCTCAGTGTTTTGAGGTGTTGGTTGATTTTAAAATTTTATTATTTGAGGAAACAATAAATTTTTGAAATCTAATATTTTGATCTATGTGATTCTTAGGTTTTTCAAAAATGACTTTCAACCCACTTGTTGTGATACTAAAGGAAAATAAACTTACTGGACCTAACTATGTGGATTGGAAAAGGAATCTGGATATAGTCTTCACTGCTGAGGAGTACAAGTATGTACTTCTCGAAGAGTGTCCTCCTAAGCCTGCGGATGATTCTAGAGAAAAGGAGAAAGAAAGTTATAAGAAGTGGATCAAGGCTGATGAGATGATGTGGTGTTACATTTTGCCTTCTATGTCAAATGTATTGCAACATCAGCATCATACTATATCTACTGCTTATGACATGATGCTAAATCTCAAGGAACTTTTCGGACACCAAAATCGAGCTGCTAGGAAGGAAGCCATGAGAAACTTGATGACGACCACCATGGTTGAGGGAACACCCGTAAGGGATCATGTTCTCAAGATGATGGTGTTGGCTGAGGGGAAACTTCGCTTTCCCTTTCGACTTAGTCGCTTGTTCACGGCGATCCCTTCTACGTCCCCGGATAAAAAAAATTTATCCTTGACAAGAGGGATTGCCCAAGCAACCTTGTCATCGTCGTGCTATTCGTTTAGAGTAGTCACTTGAACAAACTTATTGTTCAAGCGACCAACCTCTATTCCACGAATAGCCGCGGAATAGACGATGTACGGATCGCCAGCTTTTGTGTTTATGTTTGGGGTCCAAGTATATTTAGCCACAAAACAGAATATATCATGCACATAATTGAAAAACAAATATAAACATGTTACAAAAGAGAATAGAGAATCGATATACCTCTCGATCTTCTATTGTATGACCTTCCTCCTTTCGGACGTCGTGTGGGCGACGATCTACCAAAAGTTGAAGCTCCTAGATCACCAATCTTCCTTCCTTGTTCTTCCAAAGCAAGAGGAAGAATAGAAAAATGCCTCTTCTCCTTCTTTCAACCCACCACCAAACTCCAAGGTTGGAGCTTGCCGCCGGCCAAGAAGGAAGAGGAGAATAGGTGAATGCCAACCAAAGCTCCAAGGGAGAACCCTAAGCCTAGGTTTTACCGGCCAAAGAGAGGGAGAGGGGCTGCTTTGGACGTCGGCCAATGGCTAGAAAGTGCTGCTAGGTCGCCGGCCACCTTGAGGGAAGAAGAAGAAAGGAAAGACCTTCCTTATTTGGTGCCGCCAAGCCCTAAACCCTAGCCTCCAAGCCTTGCCGCCCAAAAACCCTAATCCTATCTCTAGTTGGATTATAGTTGTTGCCCACCCCTTGCCCTCCTTTTATAGAGTTAGGGATAAGCCTTGTTTTAATCTCCACCATTGGTTCTAGGGATTTAATCTCAACCGTCGAATCTAGAGATTTAATCTCAACCGTCGGATCTAGCGATTTAATCTCTACCTTTGGATCTAGAGTTTTGTTTCTATCCATTGGATCTAAGCTTCATGAGGTATTAATAGGCTATAATAGGGACCATGAGGAGGAGTTGGATCTTGGCCACCCAATGGATCAAGCCCACATAAAGTTCGATCCATTAATGATTATCCATTCCACTAGAGGATTATCATTGATCTACTTCACCAACCCCCATAAGTTAATATGGGCTACATATATTATATGTACATTTTCTCCCCGTGTTTAAGATCTCGAATGTCCGTCGATTAATTAATTTACTGACCATTAATTAATCAACATCTAACTCCATGAGTAGTACCACTCAACCTTTTCATCATGTCGGACCAAGTCCACCTGCAGGGTCTACATGATGAACCTTATGAGCTCCTTAAGGGGACATCATCATCCTAATATATAGGACATTATTTCCTCCTATAATCAACGTCACACCATATAAATAATATCATTTCCCAACTTACCAAGCCTATCGATTTAATCTATAAATCTCGCTCATTGGTAAATCAAAGAAATGACTACTAAGTATATGTGCCCATTATTATACCGGGATTAAGAGTATGTACAATATAATATCTGAGGTCTGATTCGATTATGTAGTCAGCAATAAATCGAATCACCTCTAAGTCAGTCCTGATCAATACACACAAAGTGTACTTGTGTGATTTTATGGTTAAGACAAACCAATACCAAATCACACTACAACCATACCAATGGTTTGTCCAAAGTCATTTTGGTTGTGAGCCTACACTTTACAAGGAGCTGATAACATGATCTCCCGTGTGAGACCACACACCATGTTATCTATAATGTAATGTATTAGACAATATGCATAACCATAAAAATATGCAAACAATGATCATGTGATTCTTATTTCAAAATAAAGATGTTCATACAAAAGATAGACTTTTCAGTATACATCCCAACAATCTCCCACTTATACTAAAAGACTATGTTGTCCTCAAACTGCCATACATTTGATCCCCATTCCCTACACATGCCTATCAAAAGCTCTCGCCGGAAGGGCCTTAGTGAAAGGATCTGCCAGGTTATCCTCCGATGCAATCTTGGCCACAGTAACTTCTCCTCTCTTTATGATTTCTCGTATCAGGTGGTACTTGCACTCTATGTGTTTACTAGCCTTATGGGCTCGTGGTTCCTTTAAGTTTGCAACTGCACCACTATTATCACACTAAATTTTGATAGTTCTGGGCAAACCAGGAATCACATCCAAGTCCATCAGGAAGTTCCTGAGCCATACAACTTCTTTGGCCGCCTTAGAGGCTGCCACATACTCAACTTCCATGGTGGAGTCCGCCACGCATTTCTGCTTGGTACTCCTCCGTATAATGGCTCCACCTCCCAAAGTAAACACAAAACCTGAGGTAGACTTACTGTTACCCCTATCAGATTGGAAGTTGGAATCCGTATAACTCATAGGGAGTAATTGGTCTGCCTGGTAAACTAGCATATAATCCCTAGTCCTTCTCAGGTACTTCAATATATGCTTTACCATAGTCCAATGTCCCTATCCTGGATTACTCTGATATATGCTGACCATGCCCACGACATAGCAGATATCTGGTCTCCTACATAGCATCGCATACATGAGGCTTCCTACCGCCGAAGCATAAGGAACCGCCTTCATCTCCTCTATCTCCTCAGATGTTCTAGGACACATCTCCTTAGATAAAGGAACTCCATGCCTGAAAGGTAGAAACCCCTTCTTGGAGTTCTGCATACTAAAACAATCCATAATCGTGTCTATGTATGAAGCTTGGGATAAGCACAACATCCTTTTCCTGCGATCCCTTATAACCTAGATCCCAAGGATGTGTCCCACCTCTCCCAAGTCTTTCATATCAAACTGTTTGGACAATGATACCCTTACATCCGATAATACCTTGATATTGTTGCTAATCAATAAAATGTCATCTACGTATAGTACAAGAAATACCACTACGTTTCCGTCACATCTCTTGTATACACAAGACTCATATGAACTTTGAATAAATCCATAAGACTAGATTACCTCATCAAAGCGGATGGTCTAAGACCTCGAAGCTTGCTTCAATCCATAAATGGACCGATTAAGCTTACATACAAGATGCTCTTTGCCTTTAGTAATGAATCCCTCTGGTTGCTTCATATAGATGTTTTCCTCAAGACTTCCATTAAAAAAATTGTCTTGACATCCATCTGCTACACCTCATAATCCATATGAGCTGCTATGTATAAGAGAATCCGGATAGACTTAAGCATGGCTACCGGCGAAAAGGTCTCCTCATAATCGATATCCTCTTTCTGAGTATACCCCTTTGCAACAAGCCTTGCTTTGAAGGTCTCAACCTTCCCGTCTATTCCTCTCTTTCTTTTGTAGATCCACCTGCATCCAATGGTTTTTACACCATCGGGTGGTTCTACTAACTCCCAGACCTGATTTGAATCCATAGATTCAATCTCAGTATTCATTGCACTTTGCCAAGATGCTGCATCTTTATCTTGGATTGCCTCGTCATATGTCCAGGGATCAAGTTCATGTTCGCCAAGGACCAAATCAGAAGATTCTCCCAAGAACATGAATCTATCAGGCTGTCTCACAACCCCCCCCCCCACTACGACGAGGTATCACCTGTGTATCCTCTGTGACACGCGGTGCAGTGACTTGTGGTATATCCTCTTGTACCGGTGGTACTGAAGAAGTGACTTCCCCTTTTAATTCCTCCAGAATAATTTTACTCATGGGCTTGTGGTTCATCACATAGCCTTCCTCTAGAAATCTGGCATTCGTGCTAACGATCACCCTCTAATCTCTAGGACTATAAAACAAGCCACCCTTCATTCCTCTAGGATAGCCAACGAACATGTGTACTTCTGTACGAGGTTCCAACTTACCAGCATCCGACTTCAGCACATGTGCTAGACTCCCCCATATCCGAATATGTCTTAGACTAGGCTTTCGCCCAATCCATAATTCTGTGGGAGTAGAAGGTATTGATTTAGATGGAACCAAGTTCAGAATGTACATTACCGTATCTAGAGCATATCCCCAAAATGAATCTGGCAACTCAGAATAACTCATCATCGATCTAACCATCTCCATAAGAGTCTTATTCCTTCGCTCTGCTACACCGTTCTATTGGGGTGTGTCAGGTGCAGACAATTGGGATTGAATCCCAGCCTCTGATAAGTAATTCCTAAACTCTCCCAAGAGGTACTCGCCACCACGATCAGATCATAGTGTCTTGATACTTTTACCTTGATGTTTCTCCACATCAGCCTTGAATTCTTTGAACTTGTCAAAGCATTCAAACTTGCGGCGCATCAAGTAAATGTATCCATATCTCGAATAATCGTCTATAAAAGAGACGAAATACTCAAAACCACCTCTAGCCTAGATAGTTATAGGACCATATAAATCAGAATGAACCAATTCTAACACATCTTTGGCTCTATACCCCTTGGCCTTAAAAGGCCTCTTGGTCATTTTACCCTCCAAGCAAGATTCGCAGGTTGGGAAATCTTCCACCACTAATGAACCCAAAGGTTCATCAGCTATCACCCTTTGAATTCTGCTTAGGTTAATATGACCAAGCCTAAGATGCCAAAGATATATTTTGTTCATTTTCGAAGGTTCTTTTCTCTTATTGGAATTTGAAGATGAGTTATTAACTTCAATTTGCATCGTGGGAGCTTTTGGTTCAAGTGTGTATAAATTTCCTATCAATGCACCCGAACAGATAATGTCCCTATTCCTTTTTATAACAACTCTGTCATTAAAAGAAATAGAATATCCATCTATAAACAATTTAGAAACTGAAATTAAATTCTTTCTAAACAAAGGTACATAAAGGTAATTCTTAAGAACAAAAACTTTATTTTTCTCAAAAGATAAATGAACGTCTCCCACTACAATAGCCACCACCTTTGTGGCATCGCCCAAGTACACGATAATCTCTCCCTCAGCCAGTCGTCTGGTTTCTTGGAACTCCTGCAAAGTATTGCAGACATGATCAGTGGCTCCCGTATCTACACACCAGGTGTCGGTAGATAACACTGCTAAACATGTTTCAACGACTAGACCAAAAGATATACCTTTGTTCTACTTGCGGTTGGGGCAGTCCTTCTTCCAGTGTCTAGTCTGCTTACAAGTGAAGCACTTGCCTTTCGGCTTCTTCACTCCTCCCTGAGTTCCTCCCACCGCCTTTACCCCAGTTTGTTTCTTCTTCTTCTTGCCTTTCGGCTTAGAAGTAGAAACCTTTTGGGTCACCATGGCATGTGCTTGAGCACTCTGACGAAATAGCTCCTCTACCGCCTGGAGTTCTGTCAGAAGCTCCGCCAACGAATACAACCTCTTGTTCATGTTGTAGTTCAGGTGAAACTCTTCAAAACTCCTAGGTAGAGACTGGAGAATGATATCGACCTGGGTTTCCCCATCGATCTCAGCCCCGAGGACTTCCAACTCATTCAAATGAACCATCATCTTGAGAACATGATCCCTTATGGGTGTTCCCTCGATCATGGTGGTCGTCATCAGGTTCCTCATGGCTTCCTGCCTTGCAGCCTGATTCTGGTGTCCGAAAAGCTCTTTGAGATTGAGCATCATGTCATAAGCAGTGGGCATGGCTTGATGCTGATGTTGCAGTACATTTGACATAGATGCCAAAATGTAACACCGCGTCATCTCATCGGCCTTTATCCACTTCTTATAACTCTCTTTCTCCTTTTCCCCAGAATCATCTACAGGCTTAGGAGGACACTCTTCGAGGAGTACATATTTATATTCCTCAGCAGTCAAGACAATGTCAAGATTCCTCTTCTAATCAACATAGTTGGGTTCAGTAAGTTTATTCTCTTTCAGTATCACAGCAAGCGGGTTAAAAGTCATTTTGAAAGAAAACCTAAGTATCACATAGATCAAAATGTTAGATTTCAAAAAATTATTGATTCCTCAAACAATAAAATTTTAAAATCAACCAACACCTCAAAACACCGAGAATATCGTATGCCACGATAGTGTAGATGTATACGAATCTACATTTGTAAGAGGAGGTTTTACCCATTAATTTTACTATCTTGTCAACCTAACTTTTTGACAAGTAAAATTAATAGTTGGTTCCTCTTTGGCCCTACAAATAAAAGCAGTGACTCCGATGGGGAAGATACTTATATTTGTATCTAAGTGTTCACCATTACTCGGTACCAAGATAATTATCTTGGGTTATGTGCCTTCCGATGGGGAAGTACACACGCTCCTTAATAATTTCCTATAACCATATTCGACCTTGTGATCCGCAAACAAACTCATCCAATGGGGAGGAAGGTACTCAGAGTTGACGTGTAAGTTTGCTTGCATCACATGTCAAATCGTAATGGAGGCTGTGGAAATTTATAAAAATATCTCTCTCCCACTTAGTAGTTTGAAATTGAGGAATTTTCTAGCCTACGACATGCATATCAAATAATAAGCAATAAATATGAAAAATAATTATTTTTCAACTATTATGGCTTTTGTCTTCAATATCTCTCCCGTTGTATCGCCTTCTCGTCTGCTCCTCCTACACCATGTACGAGTCATCCGGAGATCCGAGCCGAGACTAAAAACTATTTTAATTTACATCCATCGATCCTATACTCTACGAGGGAGTGTACATGAAATCTAGATCGAAAGTAAACTAAAATAAAAAGAGTGGCTAAACAATGTCGTATCTAATTTACAAAAAATTAAATACTAGCCTCGTCAACCCCGAGGATACAACAAAATATATTATTACATACATACAATCACATACACACATATGACCATAATAGTCGGATCTTATGCCTGCAACCAAAGAGTTAACCTACGCATATCCTACTATTATCCGGCACATATAATATATGAAAAATACATAAGAGTAACCGAATCTTAAACACACAAAACCGGAAATCGTAGCTCTGATACCAATTGTTGGCTGAGGGGAAACTTCGCTTTCCCTTTCGACTTAGTCGCTTGTTCACGGTGATCCCTTCTACGTCCCCGGATAAAAAAAAATTATCCTTGACAAGAGGGATTGCCCAAGCAACCTTGTCATCTTCGTGCTATTCGTTTAGAGTAGTCACTTGAACAAACTTGTTGTTCAAGCGACCAACCTCTATTCCACGAATAGCCGCGGAATAGACGATGTACGGATCGCCAGCTTTTGTGTTTATGTTCGGGGTCCAAGTATAATTAGCCACAAAATAGAATATATCATTCACATAATTGAAAAACAAATATAAACATGTTACAAAAGAGAATAGAGAATCGATATACCTCTCAATCTTCTATTGTATGACCTTCCTCCTTTCGGACGTCGTGTGGGCGACGATCTACCAAAAGTTGAAGCTCCTAGATCACCAATCTTCCTTCCTTGCTCTTCCAAAGCAAGAGGAAGAATAGATGTTGGGTTTTCGGCACCGCGGCGTGTGTGTGTTCGATCACATTTCGTAAACATGAACACAGCGGAAGCAATAAAAATAATAAATCTACATTTATTACAACACACACAACACACGCATGCATATTACAACAAGTGTAGACATAACCGTAAATTTAAATTTGCAATAAAAGAAAATTTATCTACGTTATACCTTTCGTATGACGTGTAACGGGAACGGCATCAACCGGAACGATCCTCGCTAGAATCGTCTCTATCCGTATCCACGCCGAGTTCCTCGGGATGACTTCGCTAAGCCACAAGCTTCGTCTTCGTACGGGTTACTAGCCTCGTGTTGAAGACGACGTGATCGAGAGATGATCACGATCCGAATCCAAATTCGGATCCTAATACGAGTTCTCAAAACTCGCTTCTCCGGAGAGGTATTCGTCAACCAATTGACGAATCTTTCGTCCTCCACCTCAGAGGATTACCGGAGATCGAATCCCCGGTAGTTTAGCCGCTGTCGGAGCTCAAACCGTCATCCAAATGACGCTCCGACGAGAGGAGAACAAGCTGTCCAGAAAACTGGACAGCTTTGGTGGAGGAGTAGGCGCCGGCCAAAACAAGGAAGTCAAGTGCTCACCTTTTCACCGAAGCCTAGGAAGATCACCGGATGGTCGCCGGAGGATCACCGGCTGAAGCTTGGACGCCGGCAAGGACTTGGACGGCGGCACAAAAGCTGGGCGGCAAAGGAGGTTGGGCGGCAACTCCCTCAATGGGGTGGGCGGCAACTCCTTGCTAGGGTTTTTGGATTAGGGCTTAATTATCCCTTAAGCCCTCTTTTATAGAGAACTAATTCTCTTAATGGTTATTGGATCATAACCATTAGGCCCGTTAACCCGCTCCATTAAGATAAGTTAAAATAAACCAAACCATGATGGTTTATTTTAAGTTAAAACGAACTGAACCAACTTTTGGTTCATTCGTTTAAAATAAACCAAACCCTTTGGTTTATTCTCCTCCATTGGATTAGAACCAAACCATTTTGGTTCATCCATTACGTCTTCATAAGACTCGGCCCATCCACGCTTCCATTGCGACTGAAACAATTTCATGCTCGCTTTATGTTTGGTCCAACCAAACCTTGTTTCTCTTGGTCTGAGAATCCCATTCTCAAGCTCGTTTTAAATCTTTTGGATTACGCTCGTTGTGCGTGTGACCAAATAGGTTCTCGGTTTATGTTGGCCGTCTATAATTAACGATTAATTATAGAACGATCATGAGTGGCACCTAGTAGTACATCATGATCCCCAATTAACCGAAAAGATCAACGGTTGATCCAGAACTATTTCTGAAACCCTTCTGCTGCTCGAATGATTCGTGCCCCATTCCCTTCACTCATCTTATACCCACTTGGTTCAGGACATGGTCTATTGTGTCAGTCCCCACTAGGCTGACTACGTCACACCTAGCCCAAGTATCATTTCCTCGTCCTACGGATTCTAGTTACTCCACATGTATCGAAGAGTACCTTACTCTAAACATGTAATGCTTTGGCCAAAGACTTTAGTAACAATCCGACGAGAGGCCATGGGTATACATCTCCTCGTAAGGAGTGGTGAATCCTTTATAGGCTATTCAAACACCTTCGATCACTTCGACTTATACCCAATCATCCCGGGTCCACATCTCCTTAGAGATGTTTGCTTAAGATGTCAAAGCATAAGTCTCCATGATCAAGATGACTTGAATACCGCAAGTCAAAGGAACATCGCACTTAAGCTCTACAAGAACTTCATTGACATATCTATATATGCAGAGAACCATATGAAGTCTTACGGCTGGTCACTCCAATGAACTAGTTACCATAACTAGCATCCACGATTAACTCCGGACATCACAATGTCTCCAGCCAGTGAGAATCAGCTGCTTGGATATACCAAGGAGTATACCTCGTGCTAGTCTCGACAGAATTGATGGTGTCCAAATCCATCAATTCATCGACTAGGGATAATTCCAATACATCACAATTACACATGTAGAGATACTCACTAGTTGTGATCCAATCACAAATTCTCTCATGCTGTGAATCGTATCGTGGACATTCAGTAAATTAGTTTAAGATCCAATCAAATACATAAAACATGTATACTCAAATAGTGAATCTTCATTTATCATATAAATGGTTCATACATAAGGCGATTGCCTTAGGACATCTCTCATATATTACTAACAGACTCCCACTTGGCCTAATGCCAATCGCTACAGTATCCAATACCATAAGCTCGAACATGACCCTCAAACTTATTTTGAGGTAATGCCTTAGTCAAGGGATCCGCTAAGTTCCTTTCAGTGGGAATTTTCTCGATTTGTATTTCGTTCCTACTGATGATCTCTCTGATAAGATGATAGCGGCGAAGCACATGTTTGGATCATTGATGAGACAACATCAAGTTCAGAGATGAACTTCTTGATCCAAACCGCTTCCTTTGCTGCTTCCAAAGCTGCAATGTATTCTGCCTTAGTGGCAGAATCCGCTATAGTGTCAAGCTTGGAATCTTTCCAACTTATTGCGCCTCCATTCTAGGTGAATACATACCCAGACTGAGACATGGAATCATCCTTGTCTGTCTGGAGCTGGTATCCGTATACCCACGTATCACCATGTACCCTTCTCCATATATTAGGAACACATCCTTAGTTCTTCTTAAGTACTTAAGGATCGTCTTAACAGCCACCCAATGATCCATTCCTGGATCGGACTGGTATCTGCTCGTGACACTCAGAGCATACGATACATCGGGTCTTGTACATAACATAGCATACATGATAGATCCTATTCGCGGATGCATAGGGAATCTTACTCATGCAAATCCTCTCGTCTTCTGTGCGCAGACACATAGACTTTGAAAGGTGTACCCCATGCCTGATGGGTATGAAACATTTCTTAGATTCCGACATGCTAAACCTCTTTAGCACTCGGTCTATATATGTAGACTGCGAAAGACCAAGCAACCGTTTCGATCTATCTCTATAGATCTTAATCTCGAGGATGTAGGTTGCTTCTCCCAGGTCTTTCATGGAGAATGTCTTGGATAACCAAACCTTCACTGACTGTAAGATTGAAACATCGTTTCCTATAAGTAGTATGTCATCAACATACAATACTAGGAACACGACTGCACTCCCACTAACCTTCTTGTACACACAAGGTTCGTCTGGATTTTGTGAGAAATCAAACTTTTTGATTGTCTCATCAAAACGGATATTCCAGCTCATGGATGCTTGCTTCAATCCATAAATGGATCGTCGCAATTTGCATACCTTGGTTTTATCAACCGATGTAAACCCCTCAGGTTGTATCATATATACGTCCTCGAGTAGGTTTCCATTAAGGAAAGCTATTTTCACATCCATCTGCCATATCTCATAATCATAATGAGCTGCTATGGCCAGGAGCATCCGAATGGATTTAAGCATAGCTACAGGCGAATAGGTTTCGTCATAATCAACACCTTGCTTTTGACGATATCCTTTCGCCACCAATCTAGCCTTATAGGTAATCACATTACCATCCATGTCGGTCTTCTTCTTGAAAACCCACTTGCACCCTATAGGCTTTATGCCTTCAGGTGGGTCAACCAAGTTCCAAACTTGGTTTTCATACATGGAATCCATTTCCGACTTCATGGCACCAAGCCACTTATCCCTTTCTGAACTTGTCAGCACTTCTTCATAACTGGTAGGCTCCTCATCATCAATGAGTAACACGTCATTCGATTCACTTACGAGAAATCCATATCTCTCAGGAATATTGCGTGTTCTACCAGATCTACGAAGATGTGGTGTTACAATAGGTCCAGTCGATTGCTCATCACTATGAGTTGTCGACTGTTGTGCTTCACCAGGTATCTCATCAATGTCTATTTGAGTCTCTCGAGCCTCCTCAAGCTCGACGACACTCCCACTGTTTTCTTACAAGAGAAACTCTTTCTCTAGAAACACAGCATGCCTTGAAACAAACACCTTTTGTTCCACAGGATGATAGAATTGGTAACCCCTTGTTTCCTTAGGGTATCCAATAAATAGACATTTATCAGACTTAGCATCCAATTTGTCCGATCTGTCCACTTCATATAAGCGTAACAACCCCATATCTTCAAGTAAGATACATGAGGTTTCTTACTATTCCATATCTCATATGGAGTAGTTGAGACTACCTTAGTAGGCATTACATTTAACAAAAGCGATTGTTTGAAGTGCATAGCCCCAAAAGGACTTGGGAAGAGTCGCATGATTCATCATTGACTGACCATGTCCAACAAGGTCCGATTCGCCTCTCGGATACACCATTATCGTGGTGTATATGGCGGAGTCCATTGAGACAATATGCCATTGTCTCTTAGATAATCAAGAAACTCTTGACTTAAGTATTCACTACCTCGATCCGATCGAAGTATTTTAATACTCTTGTCATGTTGTTTCTCTACTTCATTTCTGAATTCTTTAAAACTTTCAAAGACTTCAGACTTGTGTTTCATCAAGAACACATACCCAAACCGTGAGTGATCATCGGTGAAGGTAATGAAGTTGCTATAGCCTCCTAAAGCTTGAGTTGACATAGGTCCACATACATCAGTATGTATTAGACCTAGTAACTCTCCCACTCGTTCACCTTTTCCAGTAAAAGGTAACTTAGTCATCTTGCCTTTTAAGCATGATTCACATGTATCGTATGAATCCTATTCAAACGATTCCAGAATTCCACATCGGTGTAATTCGGACATGCGTTTTTTGCTTACATGGCCAAGACGACAATACCACATGTAGGAGTCTAATTGATTATCTTTTCGAGCACGCTTGTTGCTCGCTTCGATATTGAAAATATCACTGGATACGTCCAACGTATAAACACCATTGCTTAAAGTTCCAGTCCCTTAAAGAACTCCATTCAAAGTTATGTAACAACAATTATTACTAAAAGTCAAATGGTACCCATTTCTATTTAAACAAGAAATAGAAATGATGTTCTTTATCAACGAAGGTTCCAACAAATACGTTCCGATGGCGAGTGCAACAACCGTTGCTCCATTCCCAACACGTAAATTTGACTCTCCCTTGACGAGTCTTCTTCTATTCCTTAGCCCATGTATGTCATTACATATATGTGAGCCACACCCAGTATCAAATACCCAAGTGTCTGAGGAAATAGAATGACAATCAATAAAGAAGATTTCTGAAGAAGATGGGGCATCTGATGCCTTATCCTTCTTCACAGACTCAAGATAAATCTTGCACTTTCTTTGCAAATGGCCCTACTTGCCATAATGATGGCAAGTGCCCTTTTGAGCTGGTTCTGCCTTTTTAGCCTTTTTCTTCTTCCCCTTCTGTTGTTCCTTTGACTCCCTCTTAGAACCTTTCTTCGAGGAATCAACTAACAACACCGTCCCCTGCTCATGCTTCTCGAAGGCTTCAGTCTTGACATGTTGTCTTGCATCTCAGAGGTGAAGAGGAGCTTGGAGACTTCGAACCTTTCGAATCTCACTTGCTTATCAAACAACTCATAAAGATGAAGGACTACGATATGAGCATCCATATGCTCATGCTGCTTTCGTAGCTTGGGTTCCATCGCGGCTAGCATGATGCAACTTGTCAGTTCAGAATCAGTCACATGTTTCTGATAGACCAACAATTGGTCTGGAGTTGCATCGTCACTAGGATAGGCGGAAAGAGGCGCTTCGAGGACATACACAAGCTTTTCACCTTGAGAACAATTCTCAAGTTTCTAAGCCAGTCCAAGAAGTTCGGCCCAGTCAATTTATTCGAATCCAAAATGGAACGCAAATTCAAAGACATCATGATCAATCTTAGAAATACAAAACGAGCATATATGAGAAAATGATTTTAAAATGCATCATTATACATTTATAAATGTCATTCATTTTTCGAATTTCAAAAACCCCAAAATCACTTCGAGAGATCGTAGGTCCATCTCCGAATGAGCTGATATCCATCATAGATATGAACAACCTTGGAGAGAGTCCAACAAGCCATTCATAACTATGACGGTAGGTATCAACTATACCGATTGCATATCACGTATATGCAACTATCACAATGTGCTATCAACTAATTGAATGTTCACACATCATCGGGTTGTTAACAAATTAACAAGTATGCATCATATGCATAGCACCCAACTTCACCTCTCTTCACATCGACCTTGGAGTGAGTCCGACAAATCGATGCTCCAAGTTAGAGCCGACCCATTAATCGCGAAATAGTTTTAATATGGTTAGAGCGCATTCGACCAATTAGCCAGGCTTGGAGTGAGTCCAACAACCCAAACTAACGATTGACCTCTGACTCTTACCATATTAGAGTTAAACTATTCCAATGATTTGAACATGTTCGAGTTGGCCGGGCTTGGAGTGAGTCCAACAACCCAAACAAGAAACAGAACTCTGGTTCTAACCATATTAATGGAAGGTGTAGGCTTTAATATTGAGTTAGGGTTTTATGTCTCATCCTCTTTGCATGCAAATAACTATTATCTACATGGCATGGCATACATGGCATACATCTACATGTCACGACATGCATGGCATAATGTTATGCATCTAATGCAATTACATGGCATACAATTATGTCATGTATATATTTCCTTATATGTCATAACTATTTATGGAAATAAAATATGTTTAAGATTTGATTCTCCAAATCAAATCATAATTAAATTAGGAAATAAATTTCCAAATCTAATCACATATTTTATTCATGGAATTATTTGATTAAGGAAAATCTATTTAGGCAACCAATTTCCTAAATCATTAAAACTACTTATGGAAATAAAATATTTTAAGATTTAATTTCCCAAATCAAATCATGATTAAATTAGGAAATAAATTTCAAGAATCTAATCAAATATTTTATTTATGGAAAATATCAATTTCCATAAATACTTCTAACTTTCCAAAAGTGGAAGATTTCCATAAATACTTCTAGACTTTCCAAAATTGAAAAATTTCCATAAATACTTCTAAATTTCCAAAATTAGAAAATTTCCAGAAATACATTATGACTATCGCAAAACCATTTTTACGATTATGTCGAAACACAACCTAGGCTCTGATACCACTGTTGGGTTTTCGGCACCGCGGCATGTGTGTGTTCGATCACGTTTCGTAAATATGAACACAGCGGAAGCAATAAAAATAATAAATCTATATTTATTACAACACACACAACACACGCATGCATATTACAACAAGTGTAGACATAACCGTAAATTTCAATTTGCAATAAAAAAAAAATTATCTGCGTTATACCTTTCGTATGACGTGTAGCGGGAACGGCACCAACCGGAACGATCCTCGCTAGAATCGTCTCTATCCGTATCCACGCCGAGTTCCTCGGGATGACTTCGCTAAGCCACGAGCTTCGTCTTCGTACGGGTTACTAGCCTCGTGTTGAAGACGATGTGATCAAGAGATGATCAAGATCCGAATCCAAATTCGGATCCTAATACGAGTTCTCAAAAATCGCTTCTCCGGAGAGGTATTCGTCAACCAATTGATGAATCTTTCATCCTCCACCTCAGAGGATTACCGGAGATCGAATCCCCGGTAGTTTAGCCGCTGTCGGAGCTCAAACCGTCGTCCAAACGACGCTCCGACGAGAGGAGAACAAGCTGTCTAGAAAACTGGACAGCTTTGGTGGAGGAGTAGGCGCCGGCCAAAACAAGGAAGCCAAGTGCTCACCTTTTCACCGAAGCCTAGGAAGATCACCGGAGGGTCGCCGGAGGATCACCGGCTAAAGCTTGGACGCCGGCAAGGACTTGGACGGCGGCACTAAAGCTGGGCGGCAACTCCCTCAATGGGGTGGGCGGCAACTCCTTGCTAGGGTTTTTGGATTAGGGCTTAATTATCCCTTAAGCCCTCTTTTATAGAGAACTAATTCTCTTAATAGTTATTGGATCATAACCATTAGGCCCGTTAACCCACTCCATTAAGATAAGTTAAAATAAACCAAACCATGATGGTTTATTTTAAGTTAAAATGAACCGAACCAACTTTTGGTTCATTCGTTTAAAATAAACCAAACCCTTTGGTTTATTCTCCTCCATTGGATTATAACCAAACCATTTTGGTTCATCCATTACATCTTCATAAGACTCGGCCCATCCACGCTTCCATTGCGATTGAAACGATTTCATGCTCGCTTTATGTTTGGTCCAACCAAACCTTGTTTCTCTCGGTCTAAGAATCCCATTCTCAAGCTCATTTTAAATCCTTTGGATTACGCTCGTTGTGCGTGTGACCAAATAGGTTCTCGGTTTATGTTGGCCATCTATAATTAACCATTAATTATAGAACGATCATGAGTGGCACCTAGTAGTATATCATTGATACTACTGGTACTTTTTCTACCTAATTCCCAATAGAAGAGTTAGCAGGTGACCCGTGACCCGTTCCAAAACACCTGGTTCAGCCAAAGGGGAAAAAGAGAAACAGTTCGAGCGAGAGTTATCAGAAGTCATTGGCATGGGCGAGAGTTAGACGAAGCCATTGGCACGGGCGAGAGTTAGACGAAGCCATTGACACGGGCGAGAGTTAGACGAAGCCATTGACACGGGCAAGAGCTATCGGAAATAATCGACACGGGCACAAGTACCAGAGGTCATCGGCACGGACAAGTAGCGAGAGCCATCGGCACAGGCGAATGTTAGAAGCAAGGGACGCAGATGGAAAAGAGGCGGAAGGCACTTCGCTAACAGAGGAATAGGAACTGGTTCAACTAGGCAATTCCCGAAGCCAATGAGATGGAGGAAGGGTCAACTCAACCTAATCGATGCGAAAGAAGTTTGGTACGGGAAAAAGGAGAATGGGTTCGGTTTGAGGAGAAACCCTAAGGCTAGGTCACCTATGGTATAGGGGCCTAAGTTGACTTCACCCAAAGCAGAGGGGTGAGGGAGACAGTTTAACCTCGTTGCCTGAAAAGTAAAGGGAAAGGTGCTATGCAACGGCTTGGGGGGCCCCACGCAATATTCGGGGGAGTCCTCGTTCCTCATATTTGTAACAGAATTATTCTCCAGGAGGAGGAGGTGGCCACGTGTACGATGGAGATAATCCAGGACGTTGCGATGAAGAAAGGGGAAGATAAAAAGGAGGAGAGCAAGGAAGCAAAAAGGGAAGGAGATCGATCCGCAATCATTCGCATCCAGCAAGAGAGAAGAGGAGACGAGAGGAAAGGAAGAACGATCTCGCTGGAGAAGGAGGACGGAGATCTGCTGTTTGTTAAGTCTCTTGTATTTTCCTCATCTTGTGACATCATTGTAAGAGGTCCTTTCTCCTCCACCTTCGGAAACTTGCTTTCTGTAAAGGAGGATCTTCATAGTGAAAGTGCTTAGGCACCGCATCTGGTGAGAAACCTCACCCCCGTGGAGTAGGAATCCTTATTCCGAACCACGTTACATCTCGTGTCTGAATCTCGATTGCTGGTGTCGGGTTTTCGCGTTTCGTCTACTTCATTTTCTTATTCTTTACTGATCGCTGCCGGGGGAGAATATTCCGAGACCTCCCTCATCGCTTCATCGCCTTGAAAATGGAGCGAACGGATTTTTCCCCCGCACCCGCATCAGTTGGCGCCGTCTGTGGGAACATTTGAGCTGGACGTTGAGATGCAACCCGAAGAAATGCAACAACCTGATATCTCTGCGGCGGAGGAGCGCCCCATCACCCTTCTACCATCGCAACTAAAGGCCTTAATGGATGATGCTATCACAGAAGCCCTCGCTAGAGAAAGGAGAAGGACCGGATATCTGCATCCGCACTCCGGGGAACCTTCTTCCAGAGATCCCCTCCCAGAAATGCCTCCTCCCTCTCGTACAGCCGCCCATCGTGATGTGTTGCCTGGAGGCGGACTCGGGGGAAGAACACCCCAGAATACTATGCCCTTCACCCAAACGCGCCGGGAGGAACAGGGTGAAAGTCAATCCACCAGACCTCCGGAATTCTACGAGCCTAGCCCCTTCACGATGGACATTCTTTCGGAGCTCCCTCCATCCTACTTCCGAAATCCTCAGATCTGTAAGTACGATGGTTCGATGGATCCGAAAGAGCACATATCACAATTTGATGGAGCGGCCTCGCTTCACTGTTATACTGACGCTCTCAAGTGTCGAGTCTTCCGGACCACCCTGATTGGTTCGGCGCAAAAGTGGTTCACTACTCTGCCCCCGGGATCTATCACCTGTTTCGCTGACTTCCAGAGAATGTTCAGTCGAGAATTTGTCAGTTGTAAGGCATATAAGCAAGACGCCTCTATGTTAATGCATATCACCCAGGGACCTTCAGAATCCCTTAGGGGGTATATCCATCGATTCACCTCAGCGGCTAGGGGAATCCCCGCAGCCCGATCTGAATCCTTCCGAGGTGCCATTCAGCACGGGCTGAAGGAGGGCCCCTTCCTTAGTTCCTTGCTGAGACAGCCTACGGATAGCTATGAAGAGCTACTGAGCCGTGCAGAGCAGTTTATCCGCAAAGAAGAAGGATTAAAGGCGATGAGAGCCGAGCGAACTGCCGCATCAGTCCCAACTGAAAGGGCTCGTCCCGCTGTTCCTCAAGCTCCCCCTCGGCGGGAGTATACAAGACCTTTTCGGCACGAGGCTCCGAGGCCTCGACCAATGCTACAGGGAGTTCGCCCCGCCCCGCCATTGCAAATCATGGTGGCTGAAGTGCTTCCTCCTGTGAGGACTTGGAAAGAACGTGAGATGGAGTTCTACAATCAACAGGGTCTGCTACAACGACCCTTGGGACATAGAGGGATCCCGCGTAATCCCCCAGCCCCGCTCTTTTGCCAATATCATACAGAGTACGGTCACAGTAGCAATCGATGTTTCAAGCTACAAGAAGAACTAGATCGCCTCCATGCTGCATATCCGCAATTGAGGTATCAAGCCGGTGGGACGGCACGGCGAGGCCCCCGAACCAATGTAGCCCATCCGGGGCCGTATAATCAACAACCTCGGGTCACTTTCCCCCAAACGCCGTCCCGAGAGGTGGTCTCTCAAGAAGGTCCATCAGGTGAGGGCCCTTCTTCCACTTCAGATGACCTCCCCCCTCGGGGAGTTATCCATGTGATAGCCGGAGGACCTACTGACGGGGACTCTAACCGGGCACGGAAGTCATACGCCTGTCTTATGGAGAGTTTGGCCATCATCATCGACCAGACTGTATAAGCGGCGCCGTCCGTTTTGTTCGGGCCAGAAGATCTGCAGGGTGTTCTGCTGCCTCATACAGACGCCTTGGTTATCCGTATATCCCTGGCTAATTATGAAGTGGCCTGGGTGCTAGTTGATTCGGGGAGCTCTGTCAACATCCTCTTCCAAGAGGCCTTCAGGCAGATGCAACTGGGAAATGCCCAGCTAGAAGATGTGTCCACTCCCCTTTTCGAATTCGCAGGGCACATGGTCCACCCGACGGGGCAGATTTCATTGCCTTTAACTCTGGGTGAAAAGCCCCGCCAAAAAACTAGTATAATCCCTTTCCTTATCGTGGATGCTCCATCCACTTATAACGCTATTCTTGGGCGCCCTTTCCTCACCCTTTTCAGTGTCGTGGTTCCGTACCACAGTGAAATTTCGGTGGGACAATTGGTGGGAGAAGTTCGTGGAGAATGTAAGGCTTCTCGGAGTGCTATGTGCAAATGGTTGGAGACGATCAAAAGAAGGCCAGAATCAAGACCTAAAAGGCAAAGCCGCTATCGCTACGATGTTTGCGTCTGGAGGAATTTCCCAAGCCCGATAAGATAGAGGAGGGAGAATCGGTGGAGATTGCTCGAAAGGCCACACGGATAAGCAACATTGGATATCAAACAGAGTGGTGGCTCGCTTAAAGGAGAATGAGGACATCTTCGCAAGAGATGTGCATGATCTCACTGTATCCATCCTCAAGTAGCGGAACACCACCTCAACATCATTAGAGGAGCCCGACCCGTCCAATGTAAGAGGCGACATTTTGGACCCCAGAAAGACAAGATCATGAGGAGGTGGATAAGCTACTAAAAGCGGGCCATGTAAAGGAAATCCAGTTTCGAATGGGTTTCTAATGTAGTCTTGGTCCCAAGCCCTCTACAGGCAATGGAGGATGTGTATCGATTTAGTGATTTGAATAAAGCATGCCCTAAAGACTACTACCCCTTGCCTCGTATTGATCAATTGGTGGATTCTACTGTAGGATATGAAGTGGTTTCCCTAATGGATGCATATCAGGGATATCATCAAATACCTTTGGCCGAAGAGGATCGAAAGAGGGTTAGCTTTGTGACTGCAGGGGGATTATATGCCTATGTGGTCATGCCATTCGGATTGAAGAACGCCGGGGCTACATATCAGCGCCTTATGGACAAAATTTTTGCGAGCAGAAGGGAAGAATGTGGAGGTCTCGTGAATGACATCCCGTCAAGTCGAAGGTCACTCGGATTTAGTCAAGGACTTGAATGAAACCTTCGCTACGTTAAGGCGATTTAATATGAAGCTAAACCCTAACAAATGCTTGTTCGGGGTAAAAAGTGGCAAGTTCTTGGGGTACATTGTGACTGAGAAGGGGTTGCAAGCCAACCCCGAGAAGGTGAAGGCCTTATGCAACATGAAATCACCTACTAATCTGCAAGAGACCCAGAAGTTGGTGGGCAGGATTGTTTCTTTATCCCGGTTCATAGCCAGATCGGCGGACAAAGGGCTACCTTTCTTCAAGATCTTGCGCAAAGCTACTAAATTTCAGTGGGACGATCAATGTGAACAAGTTTTCCAAGAGTTGAAGTGATATCTGGCGGACTCAGCATCTTGGCTAAACCAATACAGGAGAACCACTATGGATGTATCCGCCATCTCGTATGAGTCGTTAGTTCGGTATTACTGAAACAAGAAGGTTCTCACCAGCAACCTATTTACTATACCAGCCATATTCTGAAGGGGGCAGAATTCCGTTATACGGAGTTAGAGAAGCTGGCATATATCCTAGTGCTAACCGCCCGCAAACTGAGGCCATACTTTTTGGCTCATCCTATCACCGTTTTAACACACAGCGAATTGGGCAAGGTCGTCACTAAGCCAAATTTCTCGGGAAGGTTAGCCAAATGGGTGGTAGAGCTGCGAGTATGATATACACTACCAACCTCAAGACGGTCATCAAGGCCCAGGCACTCGCTGATTTCCTGGCCGAGGTACCTTGTGGTTCGGAAGAAGGTTCAGCTATGAAGGAGAGGGAATCAAAGGCATGGAATATATTCGTAGATGGCTCCTCAGGATCTACAGGCAGTGGTGTTGGTGTTCTATTAATTACCCCGGAGGGTGAAGAAACTCGATTAGCCGTTCGCCTGGAATATCGGGCATCTAATAATGAAGCGGAATATGAAGCTATCCTAGCGGGATTGCAGGCTGCTAAAGCGGTAGGGACTTCTTCCATTGTGATCCACTCGGATTCCCAGTTGGTAATATCCCAACTTCAAGGTTCTTTTGCGGTTCGGGAGGAAAGGCTGCACAAGTACTTGAAAGCTTTTGAGAAAGAAAAAGCTCAATTTCATCAAGTCCTCTTGAAGCAAATCCCGCGGGAGCACAATGAGAAGGCAGATGAATTGGCTCGGATGGCTAGCGCTGTGGGAGGAATAAAATCATCGGAGACGATCCAGGCGAGAATTCACACTTCCTTAGCAATATGCAACATAGAGGGAGACGCACCCGAATCAAGCCTAATTCTTGATTAGAGAACCGATATCATAGCTTATTTACGGCACTGGAAGATTCCTGAAGGGAAAATTGCGGCATCTACTTTAATACACCGAGCCAAACGGTTCATCCTCTTAAATGAAGACTTGTACAAGACCTCTTTCGGGCGACCCTTGTTAAAATGCCTAGGAAATGAGGATGTGGAATGGGTACTCCGGGAGATCCATGAAGGATGCTGCAGCAATCACTTAGGAGGGAGAGCTTTAGCAAGAAAGACCTTGTTGGCCGGATACTTTTGGCCTACTCTTCAACGAGATCACTCATTATAGTGCAAAGTTGCATCGCTTGTAAACATAGCAACCATTACGAGTGACCCGGTAGGAGTTAATGAAAGTTGTAGTCTCTTCCCCGTCCTTTTGACCAATGGGAATGGATATAGTGGGTCCGATGCCACGGCACCTTCTACGAAGAGGTTTTTATTGGTCGTGGATTATTTTTCCAAATGGGTGGAGGCCGAGCCCTTAGCCAAAATTACGGAGAATGCCTCTGAATCTTATGAAGAAATATCATTTGTCGGTATGGTATCCCTCAGAAAATAGTCAGTGATAATGGGCGACAGTTCCAAGGGAAAAAGATTCAAGAATGGTGCCAAAGTCTCAACATTCAGCAAGCTTTCACTTCGGTAGCTCACCCTCAAGCGAATGGACAAGTGGAGGTAACTAACAGGATCCTCATTCAAGGATTAAAGACCAAGTTGGGTACTCGGAGAAAGCGGGTGGAAGAGCTACGAGGCGTCTGTGGATCGAACCACACCTAAGACAGCGACAGGAGAGACTCCCTTTAGTTTGGTATATGGGGCGGAGGCCGTTATTCCGGTCGAAGTGTTGTTGGATAGTGCTCGGGTAAAAGCATACGAGCCAGATCAGAACCAACTTATCCGAAGCACCAAATTAGATCTGGTGGAGGAAAGGCGAGAGATGGCCCGGAGGCGAGCGAAATTTTACAAGCAGAGAGTTCAGCGAGCCTTTAATAAGAAAGTGGTGCCTCGGAGATTTCAAGAAGGAGATTGGGTTTTGCGTAAGGTCAATCCCGCTGGAGATCCTGGAAAGTTGGCTCCCAACTGGGAGGGACCCTACGAGATAACGCGCTGCGTAGCAGGGTCAGCATATTATCTGAAAGACGACCAAGGCAAAGAGCTTCCACGACCTTGGAACGCCCTTCATTTGAAGCTCTTTCACACTGTATGAGAAATGTGAAATAGAAAAGGAGAGATTATGAAACTCAGAGGGGGTGTTTATTGAATTGATTATGTTAATTGAATACCAAGTGCTCTCTAAATTTCATTAAGGGGTTATTTACAAGGGCAATACGGTATTACCAAGGAGTATTGAAGGAGAAACAGAAAAACAGAAAGGAAATCCCCGTTTCAAAATGAGATATTGTATTATAGCTTAAATCGTTCAGGAGGATAACGTTTGAACCCAGCCTCCCAATTTAAAGAAAATGAAGGATAGGTTGGAGGAGGCAATCCCTGGGCGGCATATTGTCTAATCGGCTATTAAATCCGTCATCGATAAGTGGCGCGTATTAAAATAACGAGTCGCTCACGGCGGTTCGAGCGATCGTGGCCGTTCGATCGATCGCCTCTTGCACTTTTCTTCTGTCGCGAAGATTTGACGCCACGTCCACATAGCGCCGTGACACCTCCATAATTGCGTCAGCCAGAGTGGAAACATCATCGGCTCGAGAACTTTGGTCCTGCTGCACAAGATGCGTCATCTCCACCATATTCCGACGCATAGAGGCCGAAATCCCTTCCACCGCTTCGGAATAAGATCTGGTCCGGACGAGTTCAGTGTTCATCCTCCAAGGAAGTCTCTTGCTCCGTGAGACGGCATGAGCATGCGCCCGAATTTATAAGGGAGGAGTTTTCTTGTACCTCCTTACATAAGCGGTGCGGAGGTCCCTATCTTATCTGCTCGTTGGTATTGAACTTGAAGGCGGCGATGGTGTCAGCGTCTGTTGCTTCCCCTTGAGGAGCTCACACCGCCCTTGAAGACGCAATAGCTCTTGAGCTGAGGACGATTCCGTGTCAAGAGAACTTGATGGGATTTCCTGCTGAGGGACAAGTGGCCCCGCCCCCGGACATGGTTGTTCCTTTAATACTGTGATAATGTCAGCATCTTTTTGAATCTATTGGCGAGCTTCAGTTAATTGCTCCTGGCACAAGCGCAATTGTTGTGATAGAAGTTGTTCTCGGCTCTGAGCATTCGCCAAGTCTTCCCGTTGCTGCCGCTCCCATTCTTGAGCTTGGGTTCGGTATTGATGAAGGGAGCAACCCAATTCTTGATGATTGATCGGGGAGCCTACATCAAAGAAATGGGTTAGTTAAACAAAGATAAGGAAATTGACTAAGAAAAAACGTGCAGTCCAAAGCATGACGCAGCCTTCCATACAGTCATCTCCTCTAAGTTCAGGATCCGAAGACTCCTGGGAGAAAGGGAAGAAGATGGGACGGATGACGTCGAAGGGTGAATTTCACCCGCAAAGGGGAGAATGGGCGTCACGTTTGTCTGGGAGGTGAAGTCATAAGGAAAAATGGAAGGAGGCTGATCGGAGGAGGGTTTTGGAGAAGATGAGATGATGAGCACTGGGTCGGGGAAGCCTTCAATGGGGATTTTAGAAGTAGAAGGACCCTGGTTAGGGTCCACAGGAAGGGAAGGACTCTTCAGGCGGTAAACAAAGGGGGAAGCTGGCGGTGAAGGAAGGTCAATCGCCATGGGTTCAGGAGAGGAATAACGGGCCGGGGAAAGAGAAGACTGGGGTGGTAGAACCTCTGCCACCGGCTGGCATGGGGGCATCTCCTTCCCAGATGCCTCCCAGTTCTGGGGAAGAAGAGGCGATTAGATATCGTTGTGAAGGAGGCAAAGGGGGAAAGTTAGGGCTTGTACAGGTAGGAGGAAGTGAAGAGGGACTGATGACTCCGGCTTCCTTCGGGATGGGGGTAGCGAAAGTCACCGAAGGAGGAGAGGGAGGACGACGAGGTGATTCCTGTATGGTGGTGATCGAAGGAGGTGAAGAAGAAGAAGAAGCTAAGGGCTGGCTGACACCCCGTTTGCGATTCGTGTAGCGGCCCGCTATTTCCTGGAAGAAGGTGGAATGCATCTCGGATATCTGAAAATAACGAAAGACGAGGAACCGGGAAGGAAAGATAGAAGAAACGAAATTTGACGGTGGAGGAGCAAACGAGTGAAGAAGAAGGAAACCAAAAGACGAGGGGATGAAGGTAGCAGAAGAAACGAAGGCGAAAGGGTCCCCTATAAAAGGAGGAAGAAAGGGCTTGCAGCTGTTAATGGGCTTCGCGTCGGTAGTGAAAGGGAAAGAAGGATTTATTTTTCCTAAATAGCCCATTATATATGAAATGCTATCCCCGCAGAGCGGAAGAACATCCCCGTGTGGTGGTGGAACGGAAGAACCGAAATACATCGGTTACAACTTATATTATATATAAAATGCTATCCCCGCAGAGCAGAAGTTTATCCCCGTGTGGTGGTGGAACGGAAGAACCGAGATTCCTCGGTTACTACTTACTTTATATAAAAAATGCTATCCCCGTAGAGCGGAAGAACATCCCCGTGTGGTGGTGGAACGGAAGAACCGAAATACATCGGTTACTACTTATATTATATATAAAATGCTATCCCCGCAGAGCGGAAGAACATCCCCGTGTGGTGGTGGAACGGAAGAACCGAAATACATCGGTTACTACTTATATTATATATAAAATGCTATCCCCGCAGAGCGGAAGTTTATCCCCGTGTGGTGGAGGAACGGAAGAACCGAAATACATCGGTTACTACTTATATTATATATAAAATGCTATCCCCACAGAGCGGAAGAACATCCCCGTGTGGTGGTGGAACGGAAGAACTGAAATACATCGGTTACTACTTATATTATATATAAAATGCTATCCCCACAGAGCGGAAGTTTATCCCCGTGTGGTGGTGGAACGGAAGAACCGAGATTCCTCGGTTACTACTTACTTTATATACAAAATGCTATCCCCGCAGAGCGGAAGAACATCCCCGTGTGGTGGTGGAACAGAAGAACCGAAATACATCGGTTACTACTTATATTATATATAAAATGCTATCCCCGCAGAGCGGAAGTTTATCCCCGTGTGGTGGTGGAACGGAAGAACCGAGATTCCTCGGTTACTACTTACTTTATATACAAAATGCTATCCCCGCAGAGCGAAAGAATATCCCCGTGTGGTGGTGGAACGGAAGAACCGAAATACATCGTTTACTACTTATATTATATATAAAATGCTATCCCCGCAGAGCGGAAGTTTATCCCCGTGTGGTGGTGGAACGGAAGAACCGAGATTCCTCGGTTACTACTTACTTTATATACAAAATGCTATCCCCGCAGAGCGGAAGAACATCCCCGTGTGGTGGTGTAATGGAAGAACCGAAATACATCAGTTACTACTTATATTATATATAAAATGCTATCCCCGCAGAGCGGAAGAACATCCCCGTGTGGTGGTGGAACGGAAGAACCGAAATACATCGGTTACTACTTATATTATATACAAAATGCTATCCCCGCAGAGCGGAAGAACATCCCCGTGTGGTGGTGGAACGGAAGAACCGAAATACATCGGTTACTACTTATATTATATATAAAATGCTATCCCCGCAGAGCGGAAGAACATCCCCGTGTGGTGGTGGAACGGAAGAACCGAAATACATCGGTTACTACTTATATTATATACAAAATGCTATCCCCGCAGAGCGGAAGAACATCCCCGTGTGGTGGTGGAACGGAAGAACCGAAATACATCGGTTACTACTTATATTATATATAAAATGCTATCCCCGCAGAGCGAAAGTTTATCCCCGTGTGGTGGTGGAACGGAAGAACCGAGATTCCTCGGTTACTACTTACTTTATATACAAAATGCTATCCCCACAGAGCGGAAGAACATCCCCATGTGGTGGTGGAACGGAAGAACCGAAATACATCGGTTACTACTTACTTTATATACAAAATGCTATCCCCGCAGAGCGGAAGAACATCCCCGTGTGGTGGTGGAACGGAAGAACCGAAATACATCGGTTACTACTTATATTATATACAAAATGCTATCCCCGCAGAGCGGAAGAACATCCCCGTGTGGTGGTGGAACGGAAGAACCGAAATACATCGGTTACTACTTATATTATATATAAAGTGCTATCCCCACAGAGCGGAAGTTTATCCCCGTGTGGTGGTGGAACGGAAGAACCGAGATTCCTCGGTTACTACTTACTTTATATACAAAATGCTATCCCCGCAGAGCGGAAGAACATCCCCGTGTGGTGGTGGAACGGAAGAACCGAACTACATCGGTTACTACTTATATTATATATAAAGTGCTATCCCCGCAGAACGGAAGTTATCCCCGTGTGGTGGTGAAACGGAAGAACCGAGACTCCTCGGTTATTATTTACTCTATTTATGCAAATTGCCATCCCCGCAAAGCGGAAGATATCCCCGTGTGGTGGTGAAACGGAAGAACCGGGACTCCTCGGTTATTATTTACTCTATTTATGCAAATTGCTATTCCCGCAAAGCGGAAGATATCCCCGTGTGGTGGTGGAACGGAAGAACCGAAATTCCTCGGTTATTATTTGTTCTATGTCTCAGTTGCTTGTATTAATCAACTTTATATGGTTGTATTCTTGTGCAATAGCAGAGTCGGCTCGTCTAAGGGGTCTATATACCCAGCAGATTGAAAAGACAGGAGAGCCGAAATATGCCCCAAATTACATGTAAATACAAAAGGAGTAAAGAGTAGTACAACCTGTAAGGTCCCGAGGAAGGAGATAAACTAGGGAAGTTCGATGATACGGGAGAACTACATACTCCCAGCCATCTACAAGGAGAAACAACAAGAGAAACCCTAATACATCTAGGGTATTACAATTCTTTGTTAGGTGGAACGGATGGAGTTTCTTTGCGCGGTCGGGGTTGGCGCAGTAGCTGTTGAAGATAAGACTGCTTCAAGAAGATTTGCTTGGACAGTTCTTTTTGGGACCCGATCAGTTGTTGGCGCAGGGAACGATTGTTGGCGGAGGTTTCCTCTAGCTGTTGCTGTAAACACTTCACTTGTTCCTCCAAGATGACTATGTACCGGCGGTCATTTATCTGCTTTAGAAGCGAGGAAGCTGCGCCTGTTCGATACATGACAAGCAAAGGAAAAAGGAGAATGGTGGAAGCTATCAGGTAAAGGTCGGTGGATTTTTATAGCAACGAAGGGGAGGAATGCATTTATTGGAAGAAGAGGTAGGGACCATAAATGCCAGTAAAGAAAGGGAAACGTGGAGGCGATAGTGGGAAGGTCGACGGGAAGACAACCGTAATTAAGAGGGTCCGAATCCCTGAGAACTGACAGAAAAGTGTGCGTTCGAATCCGGGTACAATCCTTCTAAAAACGGAAACCTTACTTCTACAGAAAAAAGACAAAAGCAGATATCGTTTTCCTTCTTTGTTTCATTAATATATTTGAAATAATTACATTGGCTTGATTTATACAGACTTTCCCCGATTACTCTTGATGATGAGACGGAGATGTCTCTTTGGGGGAGAAGGAGCCAGATGACTAAACGCTTCGCCTTGAGGTGGAGGAAGAAGCGGTGGACCTTCATCACAAGAGGAAGGATGAATCTCACTGGAGGAAGCGCATGAAAGCCAATCTTTGGCGGAAGTGGGGGAAGATCTCGCATGAGGATCTCCACCGTATACTCCCACGTGAAGGAGGATTCCACACTGCGGAAGGAGGGAAAGGAGCGCGGAAGGATCTCCCGCTAGAGGGTGGGAGTTGGGACCGAAGGCGAAAAGGTAGGGACGGGACTAAGTGGCGGTTGGTGGGTCTCCGAATCTGCATCATCCTCAGAGACCCAGTCCTGTATTTCAAAAGCTTCTGATTCCGAAGAAATTTCAATGGGATGCCCTGCTGAAGCCATGATGGTAAGATAACAGGACGAAGACAAGGGGGACGAAGGATTTATAATGGAAGGAGAATGGCGAGAAAGTTCTGGGGAAGGGGGAGAAGACGAAGAGGCTGGCATCTTTTCCAAAGCAGGAGGAAGGATAGGGAAAATCAACGGGCAAAAGGCCATTTAAAGTGACGTCCGAACCAAAATCGGGGCGGATGTTGATACTAGTAGGCAAAATTCCGTAAGAGAGCCCCCGAACCAGCCAGGCGATGGCGTTATGTGGTACGGGTAAAGAAATGACAAGGGGAAGCTCAAAATTGGTCCAGAAACCCCGACTCATTAGGGAACCCGCAAGGACCGTAATGGACAGACATATTGATAAAAGTCAGCTCTTAACAATAAAGAAAAAGTTATTACAGAAAAGACAGTACTGGAGGTTACAGTTCAAATCGTTCGGGAGAACAATTAGCCAACGCCGATACAGGATCTAAGTAGCTAGTGTTCGCGCCAGGAGGCGGATATCCTTGTTCGGCGTTTTGAGCCACAGCCCCCTCGAAACCTAATATGAACAAGTCTACTCCCTTCTTGACGTATCTGCTCTTGAGGTCAGCTTCCTGCTCCTTCATTTGATTTTGACACTGGGCTAGTTGGGCTCGACTGTCCGATTTGATCACGGAGCATCTTTCTCGGTGGCACTTTGTATGGCTGTTGACCCAGAGCCGAAAGAGCTTCATGATATTCTTGATGAAGAAGGGCTTGCTACTGAGCCATTGTGGACAAGGTTTGAGGAAAAGCGCCACCACGGGAAGAGAGCTCGCGCATTTCTCTGCTGAGATTTCTGGTGGCCTCCAAGCAGCGCTCAATTGGAGCTGAGCGCTCTGCCAAGGCCGAGGATGGTGGTTGAGGATTTTGCAGAGTCAATCATGGCATCTCCCAGGTGCCCTTTATACTCCCTCAGTTCCCGCGCCAATTCATCTATCTGTTGCAGCTCACTAGACTGGAGGAAAATCCGCTGCTCCAATTCCTCATTCTTCCGCTGCAGCTCTTCTTTCTCACTCTGAAGCAGAGCCACTTGCATCATTGCGTCTTCGCATTGGCCCCTCATATCCTTTTCTTTCGCCTCTTGCTCACCTTTCGATTCTTTGGACGAGCTTTTTCTGTTGAGATATGGCGGCGAAGTGGCGAGTTTCCACAGTTGATTGGAATCGGGCCAGATGGGTTATCATACTACTATATTGGGTGGCGGCCTGAAGAAGAACAAGCTATTAGTACACGCCGGTATGTGAAAATAGGCAGGGTGAAGAAGAAACGAAGAAACAATAGATACCTCCACCAATAGTTTGCCTACTTGTTCACAAGGGGCCTGTACGCCCGATTGATTGAAGAACTTCACCTCCGAAGGATGCCGAATTTTCAGCAAGGATCCTAATGTGGCCCTCGGAGGAACGGGAATAGAGGGGTCTTCCCCTTCAGCAGAGGCGGAAGGTCCGATACGACGAAGGGGAACAGGAGCCGCTCTCGGGTCGGAAGGTTTGGGAGCAAGGAGAAGTTTTGTAGGAGAGGATGGGGGCGAATTCTGGGCAGACGGGGAAGAATGTAAAAAATGGGAGGGGGAATCCTCCCCTTGAGGGGATGAAGAAGGGGCAGGGGAAGTATTGCCTCTTCTCCTTGGTTTATAGATGGCTAGGGAACGAGACTCTAACTGGTCCGAAGATGAGGGAGGAAGAGCCGAGGAACTCGAGGCTCCTTTCTTGATAAGTCGTAGCTTTTTACGAGGAGATGATGGAACTGCAGTTGATTTACCTCTTTTGGTCGAGATTTTCTTCTTCTTCTCGGCCTCAATCGCCTCCCCTTCTACCAAAGCCTTCTGCATCAGGTTATCTGCAAGGTATGTTGTCAGGAAAGATGAATAACGCAGAAATGAAGTCCTATTGCCAGTTAAATAGCACCCTACCTACAAAGAATCAAGTCGTCAGAGGTAGAGGAGACAATCCAAAATGACGCAAGAGGGGAGTCTCTAGCAGCTGGTTCGAACAGTAGTGTAGCTCTACTAAAACTCTATACACCTCCGGGAAAGGACATTTGGTCCTCATGTCCCGGAAGGAAGGTAATTCGGGAAGGTCTACCTTCCAAGTATCAGAATAAGGTAAAGACTCGTGAAGTTGTACAAGAAGTATAGTGCTTCCCGGCCCTTGTGGGAAGTAGGCGGAGTTCACGAAATTTGCGATGACGACTAGACAAATAGAAAAGGCACGCCTTAGAAGACTTTAATTGGAAGAAGCAATGGAATAGTTCTGGGTCAAAGGAGGTTCAAATGTTGGAACACTATGTGGGCTCCCGATAGAATTCGGAAGGAGTTGGGGTGAATTGGTTCAGGTAGTCCGTAGAAAGTCTAGAAGGTCCAAATAGGACCGAGTACCCCGAGGATAGGCCGTTAAGAAATTGTTCGGAGAAAAAGCAGGTCAAGCCAGGAGGAGGGTTGTGAGGTCGATGTATTTTAGTTGTGAAGCAGCATTTTATAGAAGGGGCTATGTAGTTGTTCTTAATGTTAAAGAAGTAATGGTTGCAATCTAACTGAGTTACGGTGTGTTCGTACCAGGCAGGTGGAAGGGTGGTCCTAGGAGCCATGGGTGTTAAACTAAGCAGAGCACTTACTCGGGGGAAAGGGAGAATCGCGTGAGAAGGGAGGAGGAATGAAACAACGGCTGAAAATCGCGGAAGAAGAAGAACAGACTGGATTGTTAGGCACGTTAAATGATACCTAAGAGGAGAAGGCAGAGGTTTATATAGGGTTTCCCATGACGATTCAATTTCACGGAGAGAGAAGGAGAAGCGGAGCCCATGGGCCCATCGGGCCGCCTCGAGGGCACACAAGGGAGTTATAAAGGAAAAGGTGGATTCAAACGGAGGAATGAAGAATAGGGCATAAACTTTACGCACATTTGGAAAGTCAAGCTTATAACTTCGCTTGACTATTTTTCGGGGTTGACTAATGATACTACTGGTACTTTTTCTACCTAATTCCCAATAGAAGAGTTAGCAGGTGACCCGTGACCCGTTCCAAAAAACCTGGTTCATCCAAAGGGGAAAAAGAGAAACAGCGTAGAGTTAGACGGCTTACGCACGGCGAGAGTTAGACGGCTTATTTGACACGGCGAGAGTTAGACGAAGCCATTGACACGGGCGAGAGTTAGACGAAGCCATTGACACGGGCGAGAGCTATCGGAAATAATCGACACGGGCGCAAGTACCAGAGGTCATCTAGACGCGACAAGTAGCGAGCCATCGGCACAGGCGAATGTTAGAAGCAAGGGACGCAGATGGAAAAGAGGCGGAAGGCACTTCGCTAACAGAGGAATAGGAACTGGTTCAACTAGGCAATTCCCGAAGCCAATGAGATGGAGGAAGGGTCAACTCAACCTAATCGACGCGAAAGAAGTTTGGTACGGGAAAAAGGAGAATTGGTTCGGTTTGAGGAGAAACCCTAAGGCTAGGTCACCTATGGTATAGGGGCCTAAGTTGACTTCACCCAAAGCAGAGGGGTGAGGGAGACAGTTTAACCTCGTTGCCTGAAAAGTAAAGGGAAAGGTGCTATGCAACGGCTTGGGGGGCCCCACGCAATATTCGGGGGAGTCCTCGTTCCTCATATTTGTAACAGAATTATTCTCCAGGAGGAGGAGGTGGCCACGTGTACGATGGAGATAATCCAGGACGTTGCGATGAAGAAAGGGGAAGATAAAAAGGAGGAGAGCAAGGAAGCAAAAAGGGAAGGAGATCGATCCGCAATCATTCGCATCCAGCAAGAGAGAAGAGGAGATGAGAGGAAAGGAAGAACGATCTCGCCGGAGAAGGAGGATGGAGATCTGCTGTTTGTTAAGTCTCTTGTATTTTCCTCATCTTGTGACATCATTGTAAGAGGTCCTTTCTCCTCCACCTTCAGAAACTTGCTTTCTGTAAAGGAGGATCTTCATAGTGAAAGTGCTTAGGCACCGTGATCCGTGAGAAACCTCACCCCCGTGGAGTAGGAATCCTTATTCCGAACCACGTTACATCTCGTGTCTGAATCTCGATTGCTGGTGTCGGGTTTTCGCGTTTCGTCTACTTCATTTTCTTATTCTTTACTGATCGCGGCCGGGGGAGAATATTCCGAGACCTCCCTCATCGCTTCATCGCCTTGAAAACGGAGCGAACGGATTTTTCCCCCGCACCCGCATCAATCATGATCCCCAATTAACCGAAAAGATCAACGGTTGATCCAGAACTATTTCTGAAACCCTTCAGCAGCTCGAATGATTCGTGCCCCATTCCCTTCACTCATCTTATACCCACTTGGTTCAGGACATGGTCTATTGTGTCAGTCCCCACTAGACTGACTACGTCACACCTAGCCCAAGTATCATTTCCTCGTCCTACGGATTCTAGTTACTCCACATGTATCGAAGAGTACCTTACTCTAAACATGTAATGCTTTGGCCAAAGACTTTAGTAACAATCCGACGAGAGGCCATGGGTATTCATCTCCTCGCACGGAGTGGTGAATCCTTTATAGGATATTCAAACACCTTCGATCACTTCGACTTATACCTAATCATCCCGGGTCCACATCTCCTTAGAGATGTTTGCTTAAGATGTCAAAGCATAAGTCTCCATGATCAAGATGACTTGAATACCGCAAGTAAAAGGAACATCGTACTTAAGCTACAGTAAGAACTTCATTGACATATCTATATATGCAGAGAACCATATGAAGTCTTACGGCTGGTCACTCCAATGAACTAGTTACCATAACTAGCACCCACGATTAACTCCGGACATCACAATGTCTCCAGCCAGTGAGAATCAACTGCTTGGATATACCAAGGAGTATACCTCGTGCTAGTCTCGACAGAATTGATGGTGTCCAAATCCATCAATTCATCGACTAGGGATAATTCCGATACATCACAATTACACATGTAGAGATACTCACTAGTTGTGATCCAATCACAAATTCTCTCATGCTGTGAATCGTATCGTGGACATTCAGTAAATGAGTTTAAGATCCAATCAAATACATAAAACATGTATACTCAAATAGTGAATCTTCATTTATCATATAAATGGTTCATACATAAGGCGATTGCCTTAGGACATCTCTCATATATTACTAACAATAGAAACAAGCCTCTTCTCCTTCTTTCAACCCACCACCAAACTCCAAGGTTGGAGCTTGCCGCCGGCCAAGAAGGAAGAGGAGAATAGGTGAATGCCAACCAAAGCTCCAAGGGAGAACCCTAACACTAGGTTTTACCGGCCAAAGAGAGGGAGAGGGGCTGCTTTGGACGCCGGCCAATGGCTGGAAAGTGTTGCTAGGTCGCCGGCCACCTTGAGGGAAGAAGAAGAAAGGAAAGACCTTCCTTATTTGGTGTCGCCAAGCCCTAAACCCTAGCCTCCAAGCCTTGCCGCCCAAAAACCCTAATCCTATCTCTAGTTGGATTCTATTTTCTGCCCACCCCTTGCCCTCCTTTTATAGAGTTAGGGATAAGCCTTGATTTTATCTCAACCGTCGGATCTAGAGATTTAATCTCTACCTTTGGATCTAGAGTTTTGTTTCTATCCATTGGATCTAAGCTTCATGAGGTATTAATAGGCTACAATAGGGACCATGAGGAGTTGGATCTTGGCCACTCAATGGATCAAGCCCACATAAAGTCCGATTCATTAATGATTATCCATTCCACTAGAGGATTATCATTGATCTATCTCATCAACCCCCATAAGTTAATATGGGCTCCATATATTATATGTACATTTTCTCCCCGTGTTTAAGATCTCGAATATCCGTCGATTAATTAATTTACTGACCATTAATTAATCAACATATAACTCCATGAGTAGTACCACTCAACCTTTTCATCATGCCGGACCAAGTCCACCTGCAGGGTTTACATGATGAACCTTATGAGCTCCTCAAGGGGACATCATCATCCTAATATATAGGACACGGTTTCCTCCTATAATCAACAGCACACCGTATAAATAATATCATTTCCCAACTTACTGAGCCTATCGATTTAATCTATAAATCTCGCCCATTGGTAAATCAAAGAAATGACTACTAAGTATATGTGCCCGTTATTATATCGGGATTAAGAGTATATACAATATAATATCTGAGGTCTGATTCGATTATGTAGTCAGCAATAAATCGAATCACCTCTAAGTCGGTCCTGATCAATACACATAAAGTGTACTAGTGTGATTTTATGGTCAAGACAAACCAATACCAAATCACACTACAACCATACCAATGGTTTGTCCAAAGTCATTTTGATTGTGAGCCTATACTTTACAAGGAGCCGATAACATGATCTCCCGTGTGACACCACACACCATGTTATCTACAATGTAATGTATTAGACAATATGCATAACCATAAAAATATGCAAACAATGATCATGTGATTCTTATTTCAAAACAAAGATGTTCATACAAAAGATATACTTTTCAGTATACATCCCAACAGATGGCTCATTTGAATGAGCTGGAAGTCCTTGGAGCTGAGATCGATGGGGAAACCCAGGTCGATATCATTCTCCAATCTCTACCTAGGAGTTTTGAGCAGTTTCGCCTAAACTACAACATGAATAAGAGGTTGTATTCGTTCGCGGAGCTTCTGACAGAACTCTAGGTAGCAGAGGGGTTTTTTCGTCAGAATGCTCGGGCTCAGGCCATGGTTGCTCAGAAGGTTTCGACTTCTAAGCCGCAAAGCAAGAAGAAGAAGAAACAAGGTGGAGAAAAGGTGGCGGGAGGATCTCAGGGAGGAGTGAAGAAGTCGAAAGGCAAGTGCCTCACTTGCAAGTAGACTGGACATTGGAAGGACTGTCCCAACCGGAAGCAGAACAAAGGTATATCTTTTTGTTTAGTCGTTGAAACATATTGAGCGATGTTATCTACCGGTACCTGGTGCGTAGATACGGGAGCCACTAATCATCTCTGTAATTCTTTGCAGGGGTTCTAGGAAACCAAACGACTAGCTGAGGGGGAGATTACCGTCTACATGGGCAATGCTACAAAGGTGGCGGCTATTGCAGTGGGAGATGTTTATTTATCTTTTGATAGGAATAAAACTTTGGTTCTGAGAATTTACCTTTATGTACCTTCATTTAGAAAGAATTTAATTTCAATTTCTAAATTATTTTTGGATGGATATTCTATTTCTTTTAATGACAGAGTTGTTATAAAAAGGAATAGGAAAATTATCTGTTTTGGTGCATTGGTAGGCAATTTATATACACTTGAACCAAAAGCTCCCACAATGCAAATAGAAGTAAATAACTCATCTTCTAAATCTAATAAGAGAAAAGAACTTTCGAAAATGAACCAAACGTATCTTTGGCATCTAAGGTTAGGTCATATTAACCTAAGTAGAATTCAAAGGTTGATAGTTGATGGACCTTTGGATTCATTAGTGGTGGAAGATTTCCCAACCTACGAATCTTGCTTAGAATGTAAAATGACCAAGAGGCCTTTTAAGTGTTAGTAATATATGAGAGATATCCTAAGGCAATCGCCTTATGTTTGAACCATTTATATGATAAATGAAGATTCACTATTTGAGTATACATGTTTTCATGTATTTGATTAGATCTTAAACTCATTTACTAAATGTCCACGATACAATTCACAGCATGAGAGAATTTGTGATTGGATCACAACTAGTGAGTATCTCTACATGTGTAATTGTGATGTATCGGAATTATTCCTAGTCGATGAATTGATGGATTTGGACACCATCAATTCTGTCGAGACTAGCACGATATATACTCCTTGGTATATCCAAGCAGTTGATTCTCACTAGCTGGAGACATTGTGATCTCCGGAGTTAATCGTGGATGCTAGTTATGGTAACTAGTTCATTGGAGTGACCAGCCATAAGACTTCATATGGTTCTTTGCATATATAGATATGTCAATGAAGTTCTTACTGCAGCTTAAGTGTGATTTTCCTTTGACTTGTGGTATTCAAGTCATCTTGATCATGAAGACTTTGTAGGGTCGCGATTGGCCGGCTAGAGGGGGGTGAATAGCCCTTTTTCATCGTACGGTGGAATACGATCGCTCTTGCGTGTTTGTCTACAATTATCGTTAATATATGCAACGGAATAACAATAGAAATAACAACAATACCAATCACACACAAGACACAAGATATACATGGTTCGGAACCGAATGGTTCCTACTCCACGGGCGAGCTCTCCGAGCTCTAGTTATGCACACGACACTAACTAAACCACTCCTCGATAACACGTCGGATGTGGAGAAACCTCTCACAAGCAATTACACTAAGTAATATGAAATACAAGCAATACAAAGACAAATACGAAATACACATAAAGAACACTTTACAATGCTTGATTTGAACCCTTTGCTTGTAGCTTGCTTTAGATGGCTCTTGAAGGTCTGGAATGCAGCAGCAATTCTCCTCCAATAGCTTCACAAAACTCTTGGCGAAATCCTTCATCTTGAGCTCCATTTATAACCTGCATCAAGCTGATTTTGCGCCCAGCAGTCGACGTCCCCTGTAGTCGTTGTCTCATAACGACTAGATCCACATTGGACAAGTTCCAACGGATCACCTACCAGTCGACTGATCATGTCCATCAGTCGACTGGTGACCTAGTAGTCGACTGCCCAGTCGGCTATGGAGCATTCTATGCTCGCGACATTCCCATCAATCGACTGTCATCCCTCGATAGTCGACTGCTATCGACATCAGTCGACTGCCAAGCACAAAAATCACAGTCTAACACCAGTCGAACCCTAGTCGACTTGGAGCAGTTGAATAGCACCTATGTTAGTCGACTGATATCGAGTAAAACCTCAAACACCAAGTTGTTTGAGCATCCAACACTCAGTCTTAGCCACTTGGCCAAGTCCACCTCATCCCTCATGGAGTTCTCCACCAAAGCTCTCTTTCCTCGGCCTACGTCCCTCGGATGCGCCAACCGCATGGCTTCGTAACGCCATCCTTCGCATCTCATGCCCTAGAAGTATGCTTCCCTTGGGCCTCACTCCATTCGGTCCCCGTCCGGCGGTCCCTCGGATGCACCAAACGCACGACTTCGCAATGCCATCCTTCACCGACTCAAGGACCCCGAGCCTAGTGAACTTACCAAGTCCTCAAGACTTCCCAAATGCACCAATCGCATAGCTTCGCAATGCATTTCTCACCAAGCACCAAGCGCACGGCTTCGCAATGCTTTGGACTTTTCCACACCAAGCCTCATGCTTGGATTTTCCATGCCAACTCCATGTTGGACTTTCCTATGACAATCCCATGTCATAAGTTTTGTCTATCATCAAAATACTGCTCGAGTCAAACTCGAGTCAACTTGGGCCGATTGCACCAACAATCTCCCCCTTTTTGATGATTGATAAAACTACCATCTCAAGTCTACCAATTCTCCCATATTGGCAATTCTCACATCCCAATGAGAATTCCAACGAACCCTAATTGGTAACTTGTAACTTCTCCCCCTTTTTGACATTACATCAAAAGGTCCTCAAGGGTTTCAATGTCTCATATCCCAATGAGATCTTACAATCTTCCCCTTGGCATGCCCTCAATCTTTCTAGTGATCCCATATCACTTAAGAGAGGCAACCCAATTTTCCTTCCATGAGGAAATACACATCCATCTTCCCATGATGGATACCTCCCCCTAGAGGCTTGCTCCCCCTTGACCATTGCACCAACAATGTCCTTAGAGAGTCTCTAAGCCAATAGGAACATTTAACCAATCAAAATTAAGGCAAAGTTCAACAATGAACTTCTCATCCACCTTAAATTTGATACTCTCCCTAAACGCTTCTCCTAATCCATATCCAATGGATTTCCACCCTTTCTAATGCTCTCCCAAGCATGTCCTAGGGTTAGGAGTGGTTAGGGGACCAAAACATAGCTGAACATAGGCCTAACCATCAAGGTTTACCCGAAATCAGCTTGGGCAGTCGACTGAATTCAGAAACCAGTCGGCTGCCACCCCCATCAGTCGACTGGCCTCCATGGCAGTCGACTGATAACTGCATTTGCAGTTTTCTAATTTTCAGAAATGAATTTCTAAAATTCGTAAGTAAATATACATAAGTTGTAAAATCTTGAAATTTGGTATGTATATTACTTATTACAATCATAATGGGTGAAAAATATTGGAAAATAATTTTACCCACAAATTAGTGAGATTGATACAAAGTTCAAAAATTAAGAAAAACTTCAATAATGAGCCCTCTTTGTATCACCCCATTCAATGGTGATAGCTATCAAAAGATAGACTTCACCAAGGTTTTTCAAAATATTTTCAAAATGTTTTTGAACCCTTTAATTCATTTTTCCTAAACATCTCACTTGTATCTAGATGTATAAAATACATACAAGGTAATTTATTTAGTGAGATGTGGGTTTTGTTCTTTAATGGTCTCATGCATATTTCTAGACAATATTATTTGATTCCCATCAAATCATGTCATAGTCCTTAATTTAATTTTATTTTATGCATGATATGATTATGGCATATATATGATATAACTAAACATGTGCCAAAATCATGATGTCATGGCATGTGAATGAAATTTTAGCATACATGACATATAAAGATAAGTCTAAAACATGATCATGACATTTTTAAAGATAAGAATGAAAATGATGTCATGTCATGGCAAGGTAAACAAATCATGGCAAGTAAAATATACTAAGGTATAAAATACCTAAGTGTTAAATCCAAAATGTCATTTCTAGTAATGAGTCCATTTTGCCTTAATACCATTTATCCCCCTAGTGTGCCAAAAACCCAAAATGGCACACCAATACCTCTAAGATCTAATTGTGTCAATTTAATCATTTTTCAACTTCTCAAAGCATATTGGCACATCCTAATGTGTCAACTCACCATGGCTAGGTTAACTACCCATCCACTTAGGGTTGACTCACCCTAACCCATCTAGCGTGAATCGATCACGCTCCTAGGAACCCAATACCTATTGGAGCTCCTTGGGTTAACAAGGTATTCACTAGGGATAACTTCCCTAGATACCTTCCTAATGACCCTTTTGGCTTTAAAGCCATAGTCTTTTGGGTCTTTCCTAGGTTAACTCTAGAGGTAACTCCCCCAATAACCTTCTTAGTAGCCTTCTTGGTTTTCCTTAAGTCCTTGGCCACTAAACACATACCATGGCTAGACTTAGGGATGACTTCCCCATTAGCCTTGGTTTTTCTAGACCTAGATATTGTTCCATAATTAAATGGAACATTGTGATAGTACATAGGTTTGTGACCCAAACCTTTCTTGCCCTTAGACCGTTCTTGTTTCCTAGGCCTTGATTTTTGTACATTAGACCCCTTAACCGAATTTGTGATTATTGATAGAGTATTCTCAAGTTTTCTAGCCTTGACCTCAAGGTTTGGTTTTCTAGCTCTAATTTTCCCAATTTTAAATTTTCATTTATCTTTTGGGAAATGTTCTTCTTCTTAGGCATGTGCCTAGATTTCTTGGGATTAATACCCAAATTTTCTTCAATTCTTCTAATTGACTCCCTAGGCAAGATTGGTCTAGTGTTATTTTTCCTAGGTTTGTCCTTAGAGAAACTTACATGCTTAGCACCTAAGCAATAAACCTTATTATTTCTACTAACATGCTTTTCATTAATAATGGCAAGAGAACTAAAATAATTTTTAGCATGCTTTTTAACTTTAGGAATTAAAGGTGCATTAAATAAATTTACCTTAGGGTTAGCTTTAGAGGCTCCCCCTACATGAGATACACCTTCTTGCCCTTTCTTCCTCCCCCTAGGGCATTTGGCTTCGGTAGTGTCCCTTTTGATTGCATTTAAAGCACACAATATGCTCTTTAATTCTAGTTGTGGAGACTCTGAGATCCTTTGACTTTGGGTTGACTTTTGGTGTCAGTGTTTTCTTCTTAGCCAATTTTGGGCATTTACTCTTGTAATTCCCTTTCTCCCTACACTTAAAACATATTATGTGATCTTTATTTAAAATCATTATGCTTGAGTTACCAAGGGTGGTGGAGGATTCTTCACTTCTTCCGGAGGTAGAAGCTTCATTTCGATCTTGCTCCGGAATGGAAACCCATTCCTCCCCCTCAATGCTAGAGGTGGAGGTCTCCACCAAATCATCAACATCTTCAAATGTGGTGGGTGCTTCTTCTTTGGCATTCTCCTCTACTTGTGTCGGTTGGAATTTTTCTTGGAATTTCATTACCTTATTCCATAGCTCTCTTGCATCCCTATAGTCAACCAATCTAGCCCAAATAGTGTTAGGTAACAAATCACTAAGTAATTTTATTACCTTGAGATTTGTCTTGAAGTCCTTGATTTGGTCTTGGGTCCACCTTGACTTCTCAATTAGCTTGTTGTCTTTGTCCCTAGGCATCTCAAAACCGTTTTCTACAATAATCATAAAATCAAAGTCGATTTCGAGATATACCTCCATCCATTTCTTCTACCAAGCAAAATCTCCATCGAATTTCGGTGGATGGATGTTATAGTCGGCCATCTTATAGTACTTGTGTTGGCGGTTAGTCCTTAACAAGCGACATGGCTCTGATACCACTTGTAGGGTCACGGTTGGCCGGCTAGAGGGGGGTGAATAGCCCTTTTTCATCATACCGTGGAATATGATCGCTCTTGTGTGCTTGTCTACAATTATCGTTAATATATGCAGCGGAATAACAATAGAAATAACAACAATAACAATCACACACAAGACACAAGATATACGTGGTTCAGAACCGAATGGTTCCTACTCCACGGGCGAGCTCTCCAAGCTCTAGTTATGTGCACGGCACTAACTAAACCACTCCTTCTCGACAACACGTCGGAGGTGGAGAAACCTCTCACAAGCAATACAAAGACAAATACGAAATACACGTAAAGAACACTTTACAACGCTTGATTTGAACCCTTTGCTTGTAGCTTGCTTTAGATGGCATTTGAAGGTCTGGAATGCAGCAGCAATTCTCCTCCAATAGCTTCATATAAGTCTTGGCGAAATCCTCCATCTTGAGCTCCATTTATAACCTGCATCGATCGCCAAAAAGGCCCCCCGATCGCTCGTAGTCGTTGTCTTACAACGGCCAGATCCACATTGGACAAGTTCCAACGAATCACCTACCAGTCGACTGATCATGCCCATCAATCGACTGGTGACCTAGTAGTCGACTGCCCAGTCGGCTATGGAGCGTTATGTGCTCGCGACATTCCCATCACGATCAGCTATCGATCACCGATCATAGTCCATGGCAATGCGACCGCCAAGCACAAAATCACCTTCAACACGGTGAACCCTAGTCGACTTGAGCGATGACCGCACCTATGCTACCGATCGATGTCGAGTAAAACCTCAAACACCAAGTTGTTTGAGCATCCGATACTCAGTCTTAGCCACTTGGCCAAGTCCACCTCATCCCTCATGGAGTTCCCCACCGAAGCTCTCTTCCCTCGGCCTACGTCCCTCGGATGCACCAAGCGTATGGCTTTGTAACGCCATCCTTCACGTCTCATGCCCTAGAAGTATGCTTCCCTTGGGCCTCACTCCATTCGCTCCCCGTCCGATGGTCCCTCGGATGCACCAAGCGCACGGCTTTGTAATGTCATCCTTTACCGACTCAAGGACCCTAAGCCTACTGAGCTTACCAAGTCCTCAAGACTTCCCAAATGTACCAAGCACACGGCTTCGCAATGCTTTGGACTTTTCCACACCAAGGCCCATGCTTGGATTTTCCATGCCAACTCCATGTTGGACTTTCCTATGGCAATCCCATGTCATAAGTTTTGTCTATCATCAAAATACTGCTCGAGTCAAACTTGAGTCAACCTAGGCCGATTGCACCAATAGACTTATGCTTTGACATCTTAAGCAAGCATCTCTGAGGAGATGTGGACACGGGATGAATGGGTATAAGTCGAAGTGATCGAAGGTGTTTGAATAACCTATAAAGGATTCACCACTCCTTGCGAGGAGATGTATACCCATGGCCTCTCGTCGGATTGTTATTAAAGTCTTTGGCCAAAGCATTACATGTTTAGAGTAAGGTACTCTTGGATACATGTGCAGTAACTAGAATCCGTAGGACGAGAAAATGATACTTGGCAGGTGTTAACCTAGTGGGGATCGACACTATAGGCGTCCCAACCAAGTGAGATGAGGAAGAATAAACTACATCAGCAATAATGTAACTGAACGAAGCACAGTTGAAGGATTTCAGAAATAGTTCTGGATCAACCGTTGATCTTTTTGGTTAATTGGGGATCGTGATGTACTACTAGGTGTCACTCATGATCATTCTATAATTAATGATTAATTATAGACGGCCAACATAAACCGAGAATCTATTTGGTCACACGCACAATGAGCGTAATCCGAAGGATTTAAAACGAGCTTGAGAATGAGATTCTCAGACCGAGAGAAACTAGGTTTGGTTGGACCAAACAAGGAGCGAGCATGAAATCATTTCAGTAGCAATGGAAGCGTGGATGGGTCGTGTCTTATAAAGACATGATGGATGAACCAAATTGGTTTGGTTCTAATCCAATGGTGGAGAATAAACCAAAGGGGTTTGGTTTGTTTTAAACGAATGAACCAAAGTTGGTTCGGTTCATTTTAACTTAAAATAGACCAAATCGGTTTGGTTTATTTTAACTTAAATTAATGGAGCAGGTTAACGGGTTTTTGGTTATGAACCAATAACCATTAGGAGAATTTGTTCTCTATAAAATAGGGCTTAAGGGTTTTGTGAAAACCCTAATCTAATCTTTTCGCCCCTCTCCCTCTTCTCCTCTTGTGGTCGCCGCCCAAACCCTAGCCGTCGCCCACCTCTTGTGCCGCCGTCCAAGTTGTTGCTGGCATCCAAGCTTCAGCCGGCGACCCTCTAGTGATCTTCCTTTGCTCCGGCGACAAGGTGAGCATCTAGCTTCCTTATTTGGCCAGTGCTAATCCTCCACCAAAACTGTCTAGTTTTCTGGATAGCTTGTTTACTTCATGTCGGATTGTCATTTGGAGCCCGACAGTGGCTACCTTGCCTGGGATTTGATCTCCGGTAATCCTCATAGGTGGATGACGAAGAATTCGTCAAACGGTTGACGAATACCTCTCCGGAGAAGCGAGTTTTGAGGACTCAGTTTTGAATCCGAATTTTGATTCGGATTGTGATCTTCTCTCGATCACATCGTCTTCGACACGAGGCTAGTGACTCATACGAAGACGAGGCTCGTGACTTTGTGAAGTCATCCTGAAGATACTCGGCGTGGATACGGATAGAGGCGATTCTAGCGAGGGTCGCTCTGGTTGATGTCTTTCCCGCTACACGTGATACGTCAGGTATACGTAGAATAAATTTTTCTTTTATTGCAAAATTTAAAACTACGGTTATGTATACACATGTTGTACTATGCATGCGTATGGTGTGTGTGTTATAATAAATTAGATTTATTATTTTTATTTCTTTCGCTGTGCACATGTTTACAAAACATGTTCGAACACATACTCGCCGCGGTACCGGAAACCCAACATTAAGGCCAAGGGGTATAGAGCTAAAGATGTGTTGGAATTGGTTCATTTTGATTTGTGTGGTCCTATGTCTATCTAGGCTAGAGGTGGTTTTGAATATTTCGTCTCTTTTATAGATGATTATTCAAGATATGGATACATTTACTTGATGCGCCGCATGTCTGAATGCTTTGACAGGTTCAAAGAATTCAAGGCTGATGTGGAGAAACGTTAAGGTAAAAGTATCAAGACACTACGATCTGATCATGGTGGTGAGTACCTCTTGGGAGAGTTTAGGAATTACTTATCAGAGGCTGAGATTCAATCCCAATTGTCTGCACCTGGCACACCCCAACAGAATTGTGTAGCGGAGCAAAGGAATAGGACTCTTATGGAGATGGTTAGATCGATGATGAGTTATTCTGAGTTACAAGATTTGTTCTGGGGGTATGCTCTGGATACGACAGTGTATATTTTGAACTTGGTACCATCTAAATCAGTGCCTTCTACTCTCACATAATTGTGGACTGGGCGAAAGCCTAGTCTGAGACATATTTAGATTTGGGGGAGTCCAGCACATGTGCTGAAGGCAGATGTTGGTAAGTTAGAACCTCGTACAGAAGTACACTTATTCATAGACTATCCTAGAGGAACGAAAGGTGGTTTGTTCTATAGTTCTAAAGATTAGAGGTTGATCGTTAGCATGAACGCCAGATTTTTAGAAGAAGACTATGTGATGAACCACAAGCCCGTGAGCAAGATTGTTCTGAAGGAATTGAGAGGGGAAGTCACTACTTCAGTACCACCAATACAAGAGGATATACCACAAGTGACTGTACGCGTGTCACAGAGGATACAGAGGTGATACCTCATCATAGTGGGAGGGTTGTTAGACAACTTGATAGATTTATGTTCTTGGGAGAATCTTCTGATTTGGTCCCTGGCAAACATGAACCTGATCCCTAGACATATGACGAGGCAATCCAAGATAAAGATGCGGTATCTTGGCAAAGTGCAATGAATTCTGAGATAGAATCTATGGATTCAAATCAGGTCTCGGAGCAAGTAGAACCACCCAATGGTGTAAAAATCATTGGATGCAAGTGGATCTACAAAAGAAAGAGAGGAATAGATGGGAAGGTTGAGACCTTCAAAGCAAGGCTTGTTGCGAAAGGGTATACTCAGAAAGAGGGTATCGATTATGAGGAGACCTTTTCGCCGGTAGCAATGCTTAAGTCTATCCGGATTCTCTTGTCTATTACTACTCATATGGATTATGAGGCGTGGCAAATGGATGTCAAGACAGCTTTCCTTAATGGAAGTCTTGAGGAAAACATCTATATGGAGCAACCAGAGGGATTCATTGCAAAGGGCAAAGAGCATCTTGTGTGCAAGCTTAATCGGTCCATTTATGGATTAAAGCAAGCTTCAAGATCTTGGAACATCCACTTTGATGAGGTAATCCAGTCTTATAGATTTATTCAAAGTCCGGATGAGTCTTGTGTATACAAGAGATGTGACAGAAACATAGTGGTATTTCTTGTACTATACGTAGATGATATTTTGCTAATTGGCAACAATGTTAAAGTGTTATCAGATGTAAGGGTATGGTTGTCCAAACAATTTGATATGAAGGACTTGGGAGAAGTGGGACACATCCTTGAGATCAAGGTTATAAGGGATCGCAAGAAAAGGATGTTGTGTTTATCTCAAGCTTCATACATAGACACTATTTTGGCTCATTTTAGCATGCAAAACTCCAAGAAAGGTTTTCTACCTTTTAGGCATGGAGTACCTTTATCTAAAGAGATGTGTCCTAGAACATCAAAGGAGATAGAGGAGATGAAGGTGGTTTCTTATGCTTCAGTGGTAGGAAGCCTCATGTATGTTATGTTATGTATGAGGCCAGATATCTGCTTTGTCGTGGGCATGGTTAGCAGATATCAAAGTAATCCATGACAGGAACATTGGACTGCGGTAAAGCATATATTGAAGTACCTGAGAAGGACTAGGGATTATATGCTGGTATACCAGGCAGATCAATTACTCCCTGTGGGTTACATAGATTCTGACTTCCAATCAGATAAGGATAACAGTAAGTCTACCTCGGGTTTTGTGTTTACTTTGGGAGGTGGAGCCATTGTATGGAGGAGTGTCAAGTAGAAATGCGTGGCGGACTCTACCATGGAAGCTGAGTATGTGGCAGTCTCTGAGAAAACCAAAGAAGATGTATGGCTTAGGAACTTCTTGATGGACTTGGATGTGATTCCTGGTTTGCCCAGAACTATCACAATTTATTGTGATAACAGTAGCGCAGTTGCAAACTTGAAGGAACCACGAGCCCATAAGGCAAGTAAACACATAGAGCATAAGTACCACCTGATACGAGAGATCATAAAGTGAGGAGAAGTTGTTGTCGCCATGATTGCATCAGAGGATAACCTGGTAGATCTTTTCACTAAGGCCCTTCCAACGAGAGCTTTTGATAGGCATGTAGAGGGAATGAGAATCAGATGTATGGCAGTTTGATGGCAGCATAGTCTTTTAGTATAAGTGGGAGATTGTTGGGATGTATACTGAAAGCCTAGCCTTTGTATGGACATCTTTATTTTGAAATAAGAATCACATTATCATTGTTTGCATATTTATAGTTATGTATATTGTCTAATACTGTACATTGTAGATAACATGGTGTGTGGTGTCGCACAGAAGATCATGTTATCAGTCCCTAGTAGAGTATAAGTAGAGGCTCACAACCGAGACGGTTTTGGACAAACCATTGATATGGTTGTAGTGTAATTTGGTATTGGAACTTCTTGATGTGATTCCTGGTTTGCCCAGAACTATCACAATTTATTGTGATAATAGTGGCGCAGTTGCAAACTTGAAGGAACCACGAGCCCATAAGGCAAGTAAACACATAGAGCACAAGTACCACCTGATACGAGAGATCGTAAAGCGAGGAGAAGTTATTGTCGCCAAGATTGCATCAGAGGATAACCTGGCAGATCCTTTCACTAAGGCCCTTCCAGCGAGAGCTTTTGATAGGCATGTGGAGGGAATGGGAATCAGATGAATGGCAGTTTGATGGCAGCATATTCTTTTAGTATAAGTAGGAGATTGTTGGGATGTATACTGAAAGCCTAACCTTTGTATGAACATCTTTATTTTAAAATAAGAATCACATGATCATTGTTTGCATATTTATAGTTATGTATATTGTATAATACTGTACATTGTAGATAACATGGTGTGTGGTGTCGTACAGAAGATCATGTTATCAGTTCCTTGTAGAGTATAAGTAGAGGCTCACAACTGAGATGGTTTTGGACAAACCATTGGTATGGTTGTAGTGTAATTTGGTATTGATTAGTCTTGACCATAGAATTATACTAGTACACTTTGTCTGTATTGAGCAGGACCGACTTAGAGGTGATTCAATTTATTACTGGCTATATAATTGAATCAGACCTCAGATATTATGGTGTACATGCTCTTAATCCCGATATAATAATGGGCACATGTACTTAATATTTATATCTTTAATTTACTAATGAGCAAGATTTATGGATTAAATCGATAGGCTCGGTAAGTTGGGAAATAATATTATTTACATGGTGTGTCATTGATTATAGGAAGAAACTGTGTCCTATATATTAAGATGATGATGTCCCCTTGAGGAGCTCATAAGGATCATTATGTAAATCTTGCAGGTGGACTTGGTTCTGCATGATGATAAGGTTAAGTGGTACTAATCATGGAGTTAGATGTTGATTAATTAATTGTTAATAAATTAATTAATTAACGAACATTCGATATCTTAAACACAGGGAGACATTTGTACAATTAATATATGGAACCCATATTTAATTATGGGGGTTGGTGAGGTGGATCAATGATAATCCTCTAGTGGAATGGATTATCATTAATGGATCGGATTTTATATGGGCCGGATCCATTGGGTGGCCAAGATCCAACTCCTCCTCATCATCTCTATTGTAGCCTATTAAAACCCTCATGAAGCCTAGATCCAACGGACACAATTAAAAGGAGGCTTGGGAGAAATCTATATATAGATTCCAAGGCTTGGCCGGTGAAAAAAAGAGAAGATTGGTGTTAGGGTTTTTCTTCCTTGGCTTGGGCGGCAACACATCAATTAGGGTTAGGGTTTGGAGTTGGCTTTGGCTTGGGCGGCAAGGGTGTGCTAGGGTTTGTCTCCTAGGGACGACGACACAAGGAAGTTGAGGTCTTCCTTTCCTTTTCTTCATTGCTGATGCCACCCTCTCTCTCTCTCCTTTGGCCAGCGGCGGCATCCTCTCCCCCTCTCCTTTGGCCAGTGGCAAGAGTTAGGTTTTCTTCTTTTGGAGCTCTTGGCTGGTGCCCACACACTCTCCCTCTCCTTAGGGCCGACAGACACCAACCTTAATGGTTGGTGGTTGGCACAAGTAAGGAGAAGAAGGGAGAAGTGTTCTTCCCTTTGTTCAGAGCGAGCGAGCAAGGAAGGGAAGACACGTGATCTAGGAGGCTTCAATTCTTGGAGGATCATTGCCCACACAATGTCCAAGAGGAGGATAGGTCATACAATAGAAGATTAAGAGGTAAACAAGAGGTATAATCTTGTTTGTTTTGGTTTAGTTCTTTTATATCATGCATGTGGATAATTTACTTGGACCCCGAAGATAAACACAAAAACCGATGATCCGTACATCATCTATTCTGTGGCTAATCAAGGAAAAGAGTTAGGTTGCTTGAACAACAAGTTTGTTCAAGCGACCACTCTAATCGAATAGCACGATGATGGATCAGTTGCTTGGGTAATCCGTCTTCGTCAAGGATTAATTTTTTTAATCTGGGGACGTAGATAAGATCGCCAAGAACAAGCAACCAAGGCAAAGAGAGAAGCGAAGCTTCGACCTTTAGATGGGATTCTATGGATCTAGCCTTGTGTCGAGTATAATAAAATCTATATGTATCACGAATTTCTCGATGACCACAGGCACATGTGTTAGCATGCCGACGGGTTCCTTGACTGAGTCGTCCCCCATACCAATACCAAGGTTCGCTAGTTGGAGCCCATTCAGTCCCATCTTCAAAATGTATGCGTAGGGCATTACACTTACTGATGACCCCAAGTCGCACAACACTTCATCGAAGCTTTCCCTATAAATTGAGCAGGGGATAACAAATTCACCAGGGTCCTCAAGCTAGGGTGGAATTTTATCTTCAATTTCAGCTTGGTCTGGTAGGGTGGAAATCTTGGTTGTACACCCCTTGGCGAATCTGTTTCACTGTGCTACTCTCGCTGCACATTCCTTCCTCCTTAGCTTGACTCGGCTTTGGGAATGACGGAGAATTATCCATAGGTTGTGACACGGTTTGGGCTATCTGAGCCACTTGTGTCTCTAACATCCTTGTGTGACTTGCAAGACCATCAACAGTGGCCTTCAAGTTTCTGAGTGACTCCTCTGTTTTCTGATGTTGGTGGTGGAACTCTTCATTGGCCTTTGTTTGGGCAACAATGAAGTCTTCCATCATCAATTAAAACATAGACTTCTTTTGTTGCTGCTTCCCATACCCTTCTGATGGTTGGAAGTGTTGGTGCAATCGGCCCAAGTTGACTCGAGTTTAATTCGAGCAGTATTTTAATGATAAACAAAACTCATGACATAGGATTGTCATGGAAAGTCCAACATGGAGTTGGCATGGAAAATCCAAGCATGGAGCTTGGTGTGGGAAAGTCCAACATAGAGTTGGCATGGAAAATCCAAGCATGGGGCTTGGTGTGGAAAAGTCCAAATGCATTGCGAAGCCATGTGCTTGGTGCATGTGGGAAGTCTTGAGAACTTGGTAAGTTCACTAGGCTCGGGGTCCTTGAGTCGGTGAAGGATGGCATTGCGAAGCCATGCGCTTGGTGCATCCGAGGGACCGTCGGACGGTGAGCTAATGGAGTGAGACCCAAGGGAAGCATACTTCTAGGGCATGAAATGTGAAGGATGGCGTTGCAAAGCCATTCGCTTGGCGCATCCGAGGGACGTAGGCTGAGGGAAGAGAGCTTCGGTGGGGAACTCCATGAGGGATAAGGTGGACTTGGCCAAGTGGCTAAAACTGAGTGTCGGAGGCTCAAACTTGATGTTTGAGGGTTTACCCGACGGTCGGATGCTCAAACAACTTGGTGTCTGAGGTTTTACCCGACAGCAATCGATTGGCATAGGTGCCGGTTCGACTGATCCAAGTCGACTAGGGTTTGACTGGTGTTAGACTGTAGTTTTGTGCTTGGCAGTCGACTGATGTCGACAGCAGTCGACTGCCAAGGGATGGCAGTCGACTGATGGGAGAGTCGCGAGCACAGAATGCTCTGTAGCCAACTGGGCAGTCGACTACTAGGTCACCAGTCGACTGATGAGCATGATCAGTCGATTGGTAGGTTATCCGTTGGAACTTGTCCAACGTGGATCTGGTCGTTGTGAGACAACGGCTATAGGGGCAGTCGATTGAGGCCTTTTGGCAGTCGACTGCTGGGCGCGAAATTAACTTGATGCAGGTTATAAATGGAGCTCAAGAAGGAGGATTTCGCTAAGACTTTAAGGGAGCTATTGGAGGGGAATTGCTGCTGCATTCTAGTCCTTCAAGAGCCATCCAAAGCAAGCAACAAGAAAGGGTTCAAAGCAAAGAGTTGTAAAGCGTTCTTTACTTGTATTTCTTAGTTTCTTTGTATTTCTTGTAGTATTACTGTTGTAATAGCTTGTGAGAGGTTTCTCCACCTCCGACGTGTAGTCGAGAAGGAGTTTAGTTAGTGTCGTGCGCATAACTAGAGCTCGGTGAGCTCGCCCGTGGAGTAGGAACCATTCAATTCCGAACCACGTATATCATGTTGTCTCTTGTGTGATTGTATTTGTTGTTAGTATTCATATTTGTATTAGTATTCCGCTACGGTAACAACAATTGTAGACGAGCACGCAACGAGAACGAACGAATTCCACCATCGAACTAAAGAGGGCTATTCACCCCCCTCTAGCCGGCCAATATATCGACCCTACAAGTGGTATCAGAGCCAAGGCGTTTGTCGAGGACTAACCGCCAACACAAGCACTACAAGATGGCCGGCTACAACCTCCAACCACCAAAATTCGAAGGAGATTTTCTATGGTGGAGAAGAAAAATGAAGGTATATCTAGAAATTGATTTTGATTTTATGCTAATCTTAGAAAACAGTTTCGAATTGTCTAGGGATGAAAGAAATAGGCAAATTGAGAAGTCAAGGTGGACCCAAGACCAAATCAAGGACTTCAAGACAAATCTCAAGGTAATAAAATTACTTAGTGATTTGATCCCTAACACTATTTGGTCTAGATTGGGTGATTATAGGGATGTGAAGGAATTATGGAATAAGATAATGAAATTCCAAGAAAATTCCCAACCGGCACAAGTGGAGGAGAATGTCGTGGAAGAATTGTCATCCACATTCGAAGATGTGGATGATTTGGTGGAAACCTCCACCTCTAGCATTGAGGGGGAGAAGAGGCAATCTTTCATCCCGGATCAAGAACAAGAAACATCCACATCCGGGAGAAGTGAAGATCAAGAAGAGGCTTCCTCCACCACCCTAGGTAACTCAAGCATAATGATTTTAAATAAAGATCACATAATATGTTTTGAGTGTAGGGAGAAAGGACATTACAAGAGTAAATGCCCTAAATTGGCTAAGAAGAAAACACCGACACCAAAAGTCAACCCAAAGTCAAAGGATGTCAGAGTCCCCTCAATTAAGAGCAAAGAGCACATTGTGTGCTTCAAATGCAATCAAAAGGGGCACTACCGAAGTCAATGCCCTATGGGGAGGAAGAAAGGGCAAGAGGGTGTATCTCATGTAGAGGGAGCTCCTAAACCTAACCCTAAGGTAAATTTAAATTATGCACCTTCTATTTCTAAAGTTAAAAAGCATGCTAAAAATTATTTTAGTTCTCTTGCCATAATTAATGAAAAGCATGCTAGTAGAAATAATAAGGTTTATTGCCTAGGTGCCAAGCATGTTCATGTAACTAAGGACAAACCTAGGGCTCATAATTCTAGAAATATTTTACCAAAGGAGTCCATTAGGAGAATAGAAGAAAATCTAGGCATTAACCCTAAGAAGGGTAGACACATGCCTAAGAGGAAGAACAATTCCCAAAAATCTAATGATAAATCAAAATTGGAAAAATTAGAGCTAGAAACCCAAGTCTTGAGGTCAAGACTTAAGAAAATGGAGAAAACCCTTAAAATTATAGAAAATTCTATTCAAGGGTCAAATGCCCAAAAGTCAAGACTTACGAAACAAGAACGGTCTAAGGGCAAGAAGGGTTTGGGTCACAAACCTATGTCCTATCATAATGTTCCATTTAATTATGGAACAACATCTAGGTCTAGAAAAACCAAGGCTAATAGGGAAGCTATCCCTAAGTCTAGCCATGGTATGTACTGAAGGGTTTTACTTATCGAGTCCGTGAGGGGATACTTCGCTTCCCACTTCACCTTGGTCATTTGTTCATGGTGATCCCCTCAATGTCCCCGGATTAAAAAATTTAATCCTAGACAAAAAGGATTGCCCAAACAACCAAGTCATCGTCGTGCTATTCATTTAGAGAGGTCACTTGAACAAACAAGTTGTTCAAGCGACCAACCTCTATTCTACGAGTAGCCGCGGAATAGACGATGTCCGGATCGCCGGTTTTTGTGTTTATGTTCGGGATCCAAGTATTATTTAGCCATATACAGATTTATATCATGCTCATAATTGAAAAACAAATACAAACATGTAACATATAAAAATTAGAGAATCGATATACCTCTCGATCTTCTAATGTATGACCTTCCTTCTTTTAGACGTCATGTGGGCGACGCTCTACCAAAAGTCGAAGCTCCTAGATCGCAAATCTTCCTTCCTTCCACTTCCAAAGCAAGAGGAAGAATATAAACAAGGCTCATCTCCTTCATATAGCCAAACAACAAGCAACAAGGAGAATGCTTGTCGTCGGTCAATAAGGAGAAGGAGATAATGGTGGAAACCGGCCAAGACACCAAGGGAAACCCCTAAGTCTTGTTTCCACCACCCAAGGAGATGTTGGAAACATGCTTCTCCGGAGGCTCATCGGCTCCCATGTCCCCGGATTAAAATTTTTACTAATGAAAACTAATCCGGATGGGATGAGTTTCCTAAGCACAACCAATTCATCGTCGTGCTAACGACTTGAGCAATCGCTTGAACAAACTAGTTGTTCAAGCAACACAACTCTTCTAGTCGATTAGCCGCGGAATAGACGATGTCCGGATCACCAATTTTTGTGTTTATGCTCGGGATCCAAATATTATTTAGCCATTCACATATTTATATCATGCTCATAATTGGAAAAACAAATACAAGCAAGTAACCATCCACACAAAACATGCATATAATTGAAAAACAATTATAAACATAATACAAAAGAACACTAATCAAAATAAACAAGATTATACCTCTTGTTATACCTCTTGATCTTCTATTGTATGTCCTTCCTCCTTTTGGACGTCGTGTGGGCAACGATCTACCAAAAGTTGAAGCCACCTAGATCACCTATCTTCCTTTCCTTGTTCACTCTGAACAAAGGAAGATTCTAAAACAAAACTCATCTTCCTATCTAGATCCGTCCATCAAGTCAATAAACTCGATGTTACCGCCGGCCAAGGAAGAGAACATGGAGTATGGAAACCAACCAAAAGAGAAACAACAAGGGCATGGGCGTCGGCCAACACTTGGAGAAGAAGAAAGACAACACCCCTTCTCCTTGTTGCCACCCAAACCCTAAACTAGGCTCTCCTTAATTTATGGCTAAGGATGAAGGGAATAAGAATAGACTAAGCTTTAGCCAAGGTAGAGGGAAGAAGGAAGAGGGGTCGGCCATCATTTGAAGAAGAAGAAAAAACTCCCTCTCCTAGTTGCCGCCCAACACCAACAACCAAACCCTAACCCTAGCCTCCACTCCTATTCCTATCCCAACTAGGATTCCATCACAAGCCATAGATCAAGGGGAGAAGCTTGGGCGCCGGCCAAACCAAGGAGGGAGGAGGAAGAAGGGGTGTCGGCCACCAAAGGAAGAAGAAGAAGGACTTTCCTTAATTGTGGCCACCCTAAAACCCTAACCTCCCTATCTTCATGTTGCCGCCCAACACCTAGCCCCCTCTCTTCTCCATTATCTTGCCTCCCACCCTAGTCCACCCATTTTATAGAGTTAGGGATAAGCCTTGGTTTAATCTCCACCATTGGTTTTAGGGATTTAATCTCAACCGTCGGATCTAGAGATTTAATCTCAACCGTTGGATCTTAGAGATTTAATCTCCACCATTGGATCTAGAGTTTTGTTTCTATCCATTGGATCTAAGCTTCATGAGGTGTTAATAAGCTACAATAGGGACCATGAGGAGGAGTTGGGTCTTGGCCACCCATGGATCAAGCCCACATAAAGTTCGATCCACTAATGATGGTCCAATCCACTAAAGGTCCATCATTGATCTACCTCACCAACCCCCATATGATAATATGGGCTCCATATATTATTTGTACATTTTCTCCCCATGTTTAAGATCTCGAATGTCCGTCGATTAATTAATTTACTGACCATTAATTAATCAACATCTAACTCCTCGAGTAGTACCACTCAACCTTTTTATCATGCCGGACCAAATCCACCTGCAGGGTTTACATGATGAACCTTATGAGCTCCTCAAGGGGGCATCATCATCCTAATATATAGGACACGGTTTCCTCCTATAATCAACGGCACACCATATAAATAATATCATCTCCCAACTTACCGAGTCTATCGATTTAATCTATAAATCTCGCCCATTGGTAAATCAAAGAGATGAGTACTAAGTATATGTGCCCGTTATTATATCGGGATTAAGAGCATGTACTAAATAATATCTTAGGTCCGATTTGATTATGTAGTCAGTAATAAATCGAATCACCTCTATGTCGGTCCTGCTCAATACACACAAAGTGCACTAGTGTGATTCTATGGTCAAGACAAACCAATACCAAATCACACTACAACCATTCCGATGGTTTGTCCAAAGTCATCTCGGTTATGAGCCTTTACTTATATTTTACAAGGAGCCGATAACATGATCTCCCGTGTGACACCACACACCATGTTATCTACAATGTAACGTATTAGACAATATGCATAAATATATGCAAACAATGATCATGTGATTCTTATTTCAAAAATAAAGATGTTTATAGAAAAGATAGACTTTTCAATATACATCCCTACAATCTCCCACTTATACTAAAAGACTATGCTGTCCTCATACTATCATACATCTGATTCCCCTTCCCTCCACATGCCTATCAAAGCTCTCTCTAGAAGGGCCTTAGTGAAAGGGTCTACCAGGTCATCTCCTGATGCAATCTAGGCGACAGCAACTTCTACCTCCATTACGATTTCTCGTATCAGGTGGTACTTGTGCTCTATGCATTTACTTACCTTATGGGCTCGTGGTTCCCTCGAATTTGCAACTGCACCATTATTATCACAATAAATTGTGATAGTTCTAGGCAAACCAGGAATCACATCCAAGTCCATCAGGAAGATCCTGAGCCATACAGCTTCTTTGGCTGCCTCATAGGCTGCCACATACTCAGCTTCCATGGTGGAGTCTACCACGCATTTCTGCTAGACACTCCTCCATACAATGGCTCCACTTCCCAAAGTAAACACAAAACCTGAGGTAGACTTACTGTTATCCCTATCTGATTGGAAGTCGCAATCCATGCAACCCACAGGGAGTAATTGGTCTGCCCAGTAAACTAGCATATAATCCCTAGTCCTTCTCAAGCACTACAATATATGCTTTACCGCAGTCCAATGTCCCTATCCTGGATTACTCTGATATCTGCTGACCATGCCCAAAGCAAAGCAGATATCGGGTCTCGTACATAACATCGCATACATGAGGCTTCCTACTGCCGAAGCATAAGGAACCGCCTTCATCTCCTCTATCTCCTTAGATGATCTAGGCCACATCTCCTTAGATAAAGGAACTCCATGCCCGAAAGGTAGAAAACCCTTCTTGGAGTTCTGCATGCTAAAACGATCCATAATTGTGTCTATGTATGAAGCTTGGAATAAGCACAACATCCTTTTCCTGCGATCCCTTATAACCTTGATCCCAAGGATGTGTTCCGCTTCTCCCAAGTCCTTCATATCAAACTGGTTGGACAACCATACCCTTACGCCCGATAACACTTTGATATTGTTGCAAATCACCAAAATGTTATCTACGTATAGTACAAGAAATACCACTACGTTTCCGTCACATCTCTTGTATACACAAGACTTATCCGGACTTCGAATAAATCCATAAGACTGGATTTTCCTCATCAAAGCGGATGTCCCAAGACCTCGAAGCTTGTTTCAATCCATAAACGGACCGATTAAGCTTACATACATGACGCTCTTTGCCCTTAGCAATGAATCCCTCTGTTTGCTTCATATAGATGTTTTCCTCAAGACTTCCATTAAGGAAAGCTGTCTTGACATCCACTTGCCGCACCTCATAATCCATATGGGCTGCTATGCATAAGAGCTCCCAGACTTGACTTGAATCCATAGATTCAATCTCAGTATTCATTGCACTTTGCCAAGATGTTGTATCTATATCTTGGATTGCCTCGTCGTATGTCTAGGGATGAGGTTCATGTTTGTCAGGGACTAAATCAGAAGATTCACCCAAGAACATGAATCTAAAAGGTTGTCTAACAACCCTCCCACTACGATGAGGTATCATCTGTGTATCCTCTGTGACATGCGGTGCAGTGATATGTGGTATATCCTCTTGTACCGATGGTACTAAAGAAGTGACTTCCCCTTTTAACTCCTCCAGAATAATTTTACTCTTGGGCTTGTGGCTCATCACATAGTCTTCCTCTAGAAATCTGGCGTTCGTGCTAACAATCACCCTCTGATCTCTAGAACTATAAAACAATCCACCCTTCGTTCCTCTAGGATAGCGAACAAACAAGCGCACTTCTGTACAAGGTTCCAACTTACCATCATCTGCCTTCAGCACATGTGCTGGACTCCCCCATATCCGAATATGCCTTAGACTAGGCTTTCGCTCGGTCCACAACTCTATGGGAGTAGAAGGCACTGATTTAAATGGAACCAAGTTCAGAATGTACACCACCATATCTAGAGCATATCCCTAGAACGAATTTGGTAAGTCAGAACAACTCATCATCGATCTAACCATCTCCATAAGAGTCTTATTCCTTCGCTCTGCTACACCGTTCTGCTGGGGTGTGCCAGGTGTAGTCAATTGGGATTGAATCCCAACCTCTGATAAGTAGTTCCTAAACTCTCCCAAGAGGTTCTATCCACCACGATCAGATCGTAGTGTCATCCATATCTCGAATAATCATTTATAAAAGAGACGAAATATTCAAAACCACCTCTTGCCTGGATAGTCATAGGACCACACAAATCAGAATGAACCATTCCTAACACATCTTTGGCTCTATACCCCTTGGCCCTAAAAAGGCCTCTTGGTCATCTTACCCTCCAAGCAAGATTCGTAGGTTGGGAAATCCTCCACTACTAATGAACCCAAAGGTCCATCAGCTATCAACCTTTGAATTCTGCTTAGGTTAATGTGACCAAGCCTAAGAAGCCAAAGATATGTTTGGTTCATCTTCGAAGGTTCTTTTCTCTTTTTGGAATTAGAAGATGAGTTATTAACTTCAATTTGCATCATGGGAGGTTTTGTATACAAATTTCCTTTCAATGTACCCGAACAGATATTCTCCCTATTCCTTTTTATAACAACTCTATCATTAAAAGAAATAGAATATTCATCCATAATAATTTAGAAACTAAAACTAAATTCTTTCTAAATAAAGGTACATAAAGAGAATTTTCCAGAACCTAAGTTTTATTTTTCTCAAGAGATAAATAAAACTTCTCCCACTGCAATAGCCGCCACCTTCATGGCATTGCCCAAGTAAATGGTAATCTCCCCTTTAGCTAGTCATCGGGTTTCCTGGAACCCCTGCAAAGTGTTGCAGACATGTTTAGTGGCTCTCATATCTACACACTAGGTGCCGGTAGATAACACCGCTAATCATGTTTCAACGACTAGTCCAAAGGATATACCTTTGTTCTGTTTTGGACTGGGACAGTCCTTCTTCCAATGTCCATCCTGCTTATAAATAAAGTACTTGCCTTTCGGCTTCTTAACTCCTCCCTGAGATCCTCCCACCACCTTTGCTCCATCTTGTTTCTTCTTCTTCTTGCCTTTCGGCTTAGAAGTAGAAACCTTTTTGAGCAACCATGGCTTGAGGACACTCTTCGAAGAGTGCATACTTGTAGTCCTTAGCAGATAAGACAATATCTAGATTCTTTTCCAATCAACATTATTTGAGTACAGTAAATTTATTTCCTTTAGTATCATAGTAAGTGGACTGAAAGTCATTTTTGAAAATCCTAAGAATCACATAGATCATTACTGTAGATTTCAAAAAATTATTGATTCCTCAAACAATAAAATTTCAAAATCAACCAACACCTCTAAACACCGAGAATATCTCATGCCACGATCGTGTGGACGTATACGAATTCTACATTTGTAAGAGGAGGTTTTACCCATTAATTTTACTATCTTGTCAACCTAACTTTTTGACAAGTAAAATTAATAGTTGGTTTCTCTTCGGCCCTACAAATAAAAGCAGTGACTCCGATGGGGAGGATACTTATATTTGCATCTAAGTGTTCACCATTACTTAGTACTAAGGTAATTATCTCGGGTTATGTGCCTTATGATGGGCAAGTACACACGCTCCTTAATAACTTCCTATAACCATATTCGACTCTGTGATCCACAAACAAACTCATCCGATGGGGAGGAAGGCACTCAGAGCCGACGCGCAAGTTTGCTTGCATCACATGTCAAATCGTAATGGAGGTCGTGGGAATTTATAAAAATATCCCTCTCCCACTTAGTAATTTGTAAATGAGGAATTTTCCTAGCCTACGACATGCATATCAAACAAAAAGCAATAAATATGAAAAATAAATTATTTTCCAACTATTATGGTTTTTGTCTTCAATATGACTCCCGTCGCATCGCTATCTCGTCTGCTCCTCCTATGCCCTGTACGAGCCATCCGGAGATCCGAGCCGAGACTAAAACCTATTTTAATTTACATGCATCGATCCAATACTCCACTAGGGACTGTATATGAAATCTAGATTGAAAGTAAACTCAAATAGAGAGTGGCTAAACAATGTCGTATTTAATTTACAAAAACTAAATACTAGTCTTGTCAACCCCGAGGATTCAACAAAATAAATATTTACACACGTACAATCACATACACACATATGGCCATAATAGTCGGATCTTATGCCTACAATGAAAGAGTTAAACTACACATATCCTATTATTATCCGACACATATAATATATGAAAAAGTGCAAAAAAATTAACCGAATCCTAAACACACAAAATTGGAAACCTTGGCTCTGATACCAATTGTTGGAAACATGCTTCTCCGGAGGCTCATCGGCTCCCATGTCCCCGGATTAAAATTTTCACTAATGAAAACTAATCCGGATGGGATGAGTTTCCTAAGCACAACCAATTCATCGTCGTGCTAACGACTTGAGCAATCGCTTGAACAAACTAGTTGTTCAAGCAACACAACTCTTCTAGTCGATTAGCCGCGGAATAGACGATGTCCGGATCGCCGGTTTTTGTGTTTATGCTCAGGATCCAAATATTATTTAGCCATTCACAGATTTATATCATGCTCATAATTGGAAAAACAAATACAAGCAAGTAACCATCCACACAAAACATGCATATAATTGAAAAATAATTATAAACATAATACAAAAGAACACTAATCAAAATAAACAAGATTATACCTCTTGTTATACCTCTTGATCTTCTATTGTATGTCCTTCCTCCTTTTGGACGTCGTGTGGGCAACGATCTACCAAAAGTTGAAGCCACCTAGATCACCTATCTTCCTTTCCTTGTTCACTCCGAACAAAGGAAGATTCTAAAACAAAACTCATCTTCCTATCTAGATCCGGCCATCAAGTCAATAAACTCGATGTTACCGCCGGCCAAGGAAGAGAACATGGAGTATGGAAACCAACCAAAAGAGAAACAACAAGGGCATGGGCGCCGGCCAACACTTGGAGAAGAAGAAAGACAACACCCCTTCTCCTTGTTGCCGCCCAAAGCCTAAACTAGGCTCTCCTTAATTTATGGCTAAGGATGAAGGGAATAAGAATAGACTAAGCTTTAGCCAAGGTAGAGGGAAGAAGGAAGAGGGGTCGGCAATCATTGGAAGAAGAAGAAAAAAACTCCCTCTCCTAGTTGCCGCCCAACACCAACAACCAAACCCTAACCCTAGCCTCCACTCCTATTCCTATCCCAACTAGGATTGGTTGCCGCCCATAGGAAGGAACCCTAATCTCATCCATCACAGGCCATAGATCAAGGGGAGAAGCTTGGGTTCCGGCCAAACCAAGGAGGGAGGAGGAAGAAGGGGTGTCGGCCACCAAAGGAAGAAGAAGAAGGACTTTCCTTAATTGTGGCCACCCTAAAACCCTAACCTCCCTATCTTCATGTTGCCGCCTAACACCTAGCCCCCTCTCTTCTCCATTATCTTGCCGCCCACCCTAGTCCACCCCTTTTATAGAGTTAGAGATAAGCCTTGGTTTAATCTCCACCATTGGTTTTAGGGATTTAATCTCAACCGTTAGATCTAGAGATTTAATCTCAACCATTGGATCTTAGTGATTTAATCTCCACCTTTGGATCTAGAGTTTTGTTTCTATCTATTGGATCTAACCTTCATGAGGTGTTAATAGGCTACAATAGGGACCATGAGGAGGAGTTGGGTCTTGGCCACCCATGGATCAAACCCACATAAAGTCCGATCCACTAATGATGGTCCAATCCACTAAAGGTCCATCATTGATCTACCTCACCAACCCCCATATGATAATATGGGCTCCATATATTATTTGTACATTTTCTCCCCGTGTTTAAGATCTCGAATGTCTGTCGATTAATTAATTTACTGACCATTAATTAATCAATATCTAACTCCTTGAGTAGTACCACTCAACCTTTTCATCATGCCGGACCAAGTCCACCTGCAGGGTTTACATGATGAACCTTATGAGCTCCTCAAGGGGACATCATCATCCTAATATATAGGACACGGTTTCCTCCTATAATCAACGACACACCATATAAATAATATCATCTCCCAACTTATCGAGTCTATCGATTTAATCCATAAATCTCGCCTATTGGTAAATCAAAGAGATGAGTACTAAGTATATGTGCCCGTTATTATATCGGGATTAAGAGCATGTACTAAATAATATCTGAGGGCCGATTCGATTATGTAGTTAGCAATAAATCGAATCACCTCTATGTCGGTCCTGCTCAATACACACAAAGTGCACTAGTGTGATTCTATGGTCAAGACAAACCAATACCAAATCACACTACAACCATTCCGATGGTTTGTCCAAAGCCATCTCGGTTGTGAGCCTTTACTTATACTTTACAAGGAGCTGATAACATGATCTCCCGTGTGACACCACACACCATGTTATCTACAATGTAACGTATTAGACAATATGCATAAATATATGCAAACAATGATCATGTGATTCTTATTTCAAAAATAAAGATGTTTATAGAAAAGATAGACTTTTCAGTATACATCCCTACAGGAGAAGGAGAGGAGGGTCTTTGGACGCAATCCAAGGGCTAGAAAGAAGGTTGTGGGGGCCGGCCACCAAGGGAGAGGAAGAAGAAAGCAAACTACTTCCTTATTTGGTCCCGCCCAAGCCTCTTAAACCATAAGCTTCCAAACCCTAATCCTAGCTTTCCTTATTGCCGACCATGGAAGAGGGGAAGAAGAATAGGATGAGCTCATGCCAAGGTAGAGAGGAGAAGAATAAGGGTCGGCCAACCTTAGGAAGAAGAAGGAAAAAACTTCATCTTCTTGTTGCCGCCCACTCTAATCCCCAAAACCCTAACCGTATCCCCCACTCCCAATCCTAATCTAATTAGGATTAGTTGCCGCCCAAGGGACAAACCCTAATCCCCTCATCATTATCTTACCGCCCAAGCCAATAAGCCTTATTTATAGAGTTGGGTTTATGCCTTGGATTAATCTCCACCATTGGTTCTAGGGATTTAATCTCAACCGTCGGATCTAGAGATTTAATCTCAACCGTCGGATCTAGAGATTTAATCTCTTCCTTTGGATCTAGAGTTTTGTTTCTATCCATTGGATCTAAGCTTCATGAGGTGTTAATAGGCTACATTAGGGACCATGAGGAGGAGTTGGATCTTGGCCACCCATGGATCAAGCCCACATAAAGTCCGATCCACTAATGATAATCCAATCCACTAAAGGATCATCATCGATCTACCTCACCAACCCCCATATGATAATATGAGCTCCATATATTATTTGTTCATTTTCTCCCCGTGTTTAAGATCTCGAATGTCCGTCGATTAATTAATTTACTGACCATTAATTAATCAACATCTAACTCCTTGAGTAGTACCACTCAACCTTTTCATCATGCCGGACCAAGTCCACCTGCAGGGTTTACATGATGAACCTTATGAGCTCCTCAAGGGGACATCATCATCCTAATATATTGGACACGGTTTTCTCCTATAATCAACGGCACACCATATAAATAATATCATCTCCCAACTTACCGAGCCTATCGATTTAATCTATAAATCTCACCCATTGGTAAATCAAAGAGATGAGTACTAAATATATGTGTCCGTTATTATATCAGGATTAAGAGCATGTACTAAATAATATATGAGGTCCGATTCGATTATGTAGTCAACAATAAATCGAATCACCTCTAAGTCGATCCTGCTCAATACACACAAAGTGCACTAGTGTGATTCTATGGTCAAGACAAACCAATACCAAATCACACTACAACCATTCCGATGGTTTGTCCAAAGTCATCTCGGTTGTGAGCCTTTACTTATACTTTACAAGGAGTCGATAACATGATCTCCCGTGTGACACCACACACCATGTTATCTACAATGTAATGTATTAGATAATATTGCATAACTATAAAAATGTAAACAATGATCATGTGATTCTTATTTCAAAATAAAGATGTTCACACAAAAGGTAGATTTTTCAGTATACATTCCTACAATCTCCCACTTATACTAAAAGACTATGCTATCCTCATACTGTCATACATCTGATTCCCCTTCTCTCCACATGCCTATCAAAGCTCTTGCTAGAAGGGCCTTAGTGAAAAGGGTCTACTAGGTCATCCTCTGATACAATCTAGGCGACAACAACTTCTACCTCCTTTATGATTTCTCGAATCAGGTGGTACTTGCGCTCTATACATTTACTTACCTTATGGGCTCGTGGTTCCTTCGAGTTTGCAACTGCACCACTATTATCACAATAAATTGTGATAGTTCTGGGCAAACCAGGAATCACATCCAAGTCCATCAGGAAGTTCCTAAGCCACACAACTTCTTTGGCCGCCTCAGAGGCTGCCACATACTTAGCTTTCATGGTGGAGTCCGCCACACATTTCTGTTTGACACTCGTTTATACAATGGCTCCACCTCCCAAAGTAAACACAAAACCTGAGGTAGACTTACTGTTATCCCTATCTGATTGAAAGTCGAAATCCGTATAACTCACAGGGAGTAATTGGCCTGCCCGGTAAACTAGCATATAATCCCTAGTCCTTCTCAGGAACTTCAATATATGCTTTACCGCAGTCCAATGTCCCTATCCTGGATTACTCTGATATCTGCTGACCATGCCCATGGCAAAGCAGATATCGGGTCTCGTACATAGCATCGCATACATGAGGCTTCCTACTATTGAAGCATAAGGAACCGCCATCATCTCCTCTATCTCCTCAGATGTTCTAGGACACATCTCCTTAGATAAAGGAACTCCATGCCTGAAAGGTAGAAAACCTTTCTTGGGGTTCTGCATGCTAAAACGATCCATAATCGTGTATATGTATGAAGCTTGGGATAAGCACAACATCCTTTTCCTGTGATCCCTTATAACCTTAATCACAAGGATGTGTCCCACCTCTCCCAAGTCCTTCATATCAAACTGTTTGGACAACCATACCCTTACGCCCGATAACACTTTGATATTGTTGCCAATCACCAAAATGTTATCTACGTATAGTATAAGAAATACCACTACATTTCCGTCACATCTTTTGTATACACAAAACTCATCCGGACTTTGAATAAATCCATAAGACTGGATTACCTCATCAAAGCGGATGTTCCAAGACCTCGAAGCTTGCTTCAATCCATAAATGGACCGATTAAGCTTACACACAAGATGCTCTTTGCCTTTAGCAATGAATCCCTCTAGTTGCTTCATGTAGATGTTTTCCTCAAGACTTCCATTAAGGAAAGTTGTCTTGACATCCATCTGCCACACCTCATAATCCATATGAGCTGCTATGCATAAGAGAATCCGGATAGACTTAAGCATGGCTACCGACGAAAAGGTCTCCTTATAATCGATACCCTCTTTCTGAGTAGACCCCTTCGCAATAAGCCTCGCTTTGAATGTCTCAACCTTCCCATCTATTCCTCTCTTTCTCTTGTAGATCCACTTGCATCCAATGGTTTTTACACCATCGGGTGGTTCAACTAGCTCCCAGACCTGATTTGAATCCATAGATTCAATCTCAGCATTTATTGCACTTTGCCAAGATACTGCATCTTTATCTTGGATTGCCTCATCATATGTTCAGGGATCAGGTTCATGTTCACCAGGGACCAAATCAGAAGATTCTCCCAAGAACATGAATCTATCAGGCTGTCTCACAACCCTCCCATTACGATGAGGTATCACCTGTGTATCCTCTGTGACATGCGGTGCAGTTACATGTGGTATATCCTCTTGTACCGGTGGTACTAAAGAAGTGACTTCCCCTTTTAACTCCTCCAGAACAATTTTACTCTTGGGCTTGTGGCTCATCACATAGTCTTCCTCTAGAAATCTAGCATCCGTGCTAACGATTACCCTCTGATCTCTAGGACTATAAAACAATCCACCCTTCATTCCCTTAGGATAGCCAACGAATATGTGTACTTGTGTACGAGGTTCCAACTTACCAGCATCTGCCTTCAGCACATATGCTAGACTCCCCCATATCCGAATATGTCTTAGACTGGGCTTTTGCCCAGTTCACAATTCTGTGGGAGTAGAAGGTACTGATTTAGATGGAACTAAGTTCAGAATGTACACCGCTGTATCTAGAGCATATCCCCAGAATGAATCTGGCAACTCAGAATAACTCATCATCGATCTAACCATCTCCATAAGAGTCATATTCCTTCGCTCTGCTACACCATTCTACTGGGGTGTGCCAGGTGCAGACAATTGGGATTGAATCTCAGCCTCTGATAAGTAATTCCTAAACTCTCCCAAGAGGTACTCACCACCACGATCAGATCGTAGTGTCTTCCATATCTTGAATAATCATCTATGAAAGAGACAAAATATTCAAGACCACCTCTTGCCTGGATAGTCATAGGACTACACAAATCAGAATGAATCATTTCTAACACATCTTTGGCTCTATACCCCTTGGCCTTAAAAGGCCTCTTGGTCATTTTATCCTCCAAGCAAGATTCGCAGGTTGGGAAATCTTCCACCACTAATGAACCCAGAGGTCCATCAGCTATCAACCTTTGAATTCTGCTTAGGTTAATATGACTAAGCCTAAGATGCCAAAGATATGTTTGGTTCATCTTCGAAGGTTCTTTTCTCTTATTTAAATTAGAAGATGTGTTATAAACTTTAATTTACATCGTGGGAGGTTTTGGTTCAAGTGTATACAAATTTCCTATCAATGTACCTAAACAGATATTCTCCCTATTCCTTTTTATAACAGCTCTGTCATTAAAAGAAATAGAATATCCATCCATAAACAATTTAGAAACTGAAACTAAGTTCTTTCTAAATAAAGGTACATAAAGGGAATTTTCCAGAACCTAAGTTTTATTTTTCTCAAAAGATAAATAAAACTTCTCCCACTGCAATAGCTGCCACCTTCATGGCATTGCCCAAGTAAATGGTAATCTCCCCTTTAGCTAGTCGTTGAGTTTTCTGGAACCCCTGCAAAGTATTGCAGACATGATTAGTGGCTCCCGTATCTACACACCAGGTGCCGGTAGATAACACCACTAATCATGTTTCAACGACTAGTCCAAGGATATATCTTTGTTCTGCTTTGGATTGGGACAGTCCTTCTTCCAATGTCCATCCTGCTTGCAAGTGAAGTACTTGCCTTTCGACTTCTTCACTCCTCCCTGAGATCCTCCCACCACCTTTGCTCCACCTTGTTTCTCCTTCTTCTTGCCTTTTGGCTTAGAAGTAGAAACCTTTTTGAGCAACCATGGCTTGAGGACACTCTTCGAAGAGTGCATACTTGTACTCCTTAGCAGATAAGACAATATCTAGATTCTTTTCCAATCATCATAATTATGTACAGTAAGTTTATTTTCCTTTAGTATCAAAGCAAGTGGACTGAAAGTCAATTTTGAAAATCCTAAGAATCACATAGATCATTACTGTAGATTTCAAAAATTATTGATTCCTCAAACAATAAAATTTTAAAATCAACCAACACCTCAAAACAACGAGAATATTGTATGCCACGATAGTGTGGACGTATACAAATTCTACATTTGCAAGAGGAGGTTTTACCCATTAATTTTACTATCTTGTCAACCTAACTTTTTGACAAGTAAAATTAATAGTTGGTTTCTCTTCGGCCCTACAAATAAAAGCAGTGACTCCGATGGGGAGGATACTTATATTTGTATCTAAGTGTTCACCATTACTCGGTACCAAGGTAATTATCTCAGGTTATGTGCCTTCCGATGGAGAAGTACACATGCTCTTTGATAATTCCCTATAACCATATTTGACCTTGTGATCCGCAAACAAACTCATCCGATGGGGAGGAAGGCACTCAGAGCCGACGTGCAAGTTTGTTTGCATCACTTGTCAAATCGTAATGGAGGCCATGGGAATTTATAAAAATATCCCTCTCCCACTTAGTAATTTGAAATTGAGGAATTTTCTTAGCCTACGACATGCATATCAAACAAAAAGAAATAAATATGAAAAATAAAATATTTTCCAACTATTATGGCTTTTGTCTTCAATATGTCTCCCGTCGCAATGCCTTCTCGTCCGCTCCTCCTACGCCATGTACAAGCCATCCGGAGATCCGAGCCGAGACTAAAACCTATTTTAATTTACATCCATCGATCCTATACTCCACGAGGGAGTGTACATGAAATCTAGATCGAAAGTAAACTAAAATAAAGAGTGGATAAACAATGTCGTATCTAATTTACAAAAAATCAAATACTAGCCTCGTCAACCCCGAGGATTCAACAAAATAAACATTTACACACATACAATCACATACACACATATGGCCATAATAGTCGGATCTTATGCCTGCAACCAAAGAGTTAAACTACGTATATCCTACTATTATCTGGCACGTATAATATATGAAAAGTGCATAAAAATTAACTAAATCCTAAACACACAAAACCGGAAACCTTGGCTCTGATACCAATTGAAGGGTTTTACTTATCGAGTCCGTGAGGGGATACTTCGCTTCCCACTTCACCTTGGTCATTTGTTCATGGTGATCCCCTCGATGTCCCCGGATTAAAAAATTTAATCCTAGACAAAAAGGATTGCCCAAATAACCAAGTCATCGTCGTGCTATTCATTTAGAGAGGTCACTTGAACAAACAAGTTGTTCAAGCGACCAACCTCTATTCTACGAGTAGCCGCAGAATAGACGATGTCCGGATCATCGATTTTTGTGTTTATGTTCGGGATCCAAGTATTATTTAGCCATATACATATTTATATCATGCTCATAATTGAAAAACAAATACAAACATGTAACATATAAAAATTAGAGAATCGATATACCTCTCGATCTTCTAATGTATGACCTTCCTCCTTTCGGACGTCATGTGGGCGACGCTCTACCAAAAGTCGAAGCTCCTAGATCACAAATCTTCCTTCCTTGCTCTTCCAAAGCAAGATGAAGAATATAAACAAGGCTCATCTCCTTCCTATAGCCAACCAACAAGCAACAAGGAGAATGCTTGCCGCCAGCCAACAAGGAGAAGGAGATAATGGTGGAAACCGGCCAAGACACCAAGGGAAACCCCTAAGTCTTGTTTCCACCACCCAAGGAGAAGGAGAGGAGGGTCTTTGGATGCTATCCAAGGGCTGGAAAGAAGGTTGTGGGTGCCGGCCACCAAGGGAGAGGAAGAAGAAAGCAAACTACTTCCTTATTTAGTGCCGCCCAAGCTTCCAAACCCTAATCCTAGCTTTCCTTATTACCGGCCATGGAAGAGGGGAAGAAGAATAGGATGAGCTCATGCCAAGGTAGAGAGGAGAAGAATAGGGGTCGGCCAACCTTAGGAAGAAGAAGGAAAAAACTTCATCTTTTTGTTGCCGCCCACTCTAATCTCCAAAACCCTAACCGTAGCCCCCACTCCCAATCCTAATCTAATTAGGATTGGTTGCCGCCCAAGGGACAAACCCTAATCCCCTTATCATTATCTTTCTGCCCAAGCCAATAAGCCTTATTTATAGAGTTGGGTTTATGCCTTGGATTAATCTCCACCATTGGTTCTAGGGATTTAATCTCAACCGTCGGATCTAGAGATTTAATCTCAACCGTCGGATCTAGAGATTTAATCTCTACCTTTGGATCTAGAGTTTTGTTTCTATCCATTGGATCTAAGCTTCATGAGGTGTTAATAGGCTACATTAGGAACCATGAGGAGGAGTTGGATCTTGGCCACCCATGGATCAAGCCCACATAAAGTCCAATCCACTAATGATAATCCAATCCACTAAAGTGTTGGTGCAATTGGCCCAGGTTGACTCGAGTTTGACTCGAGCAGTACCTTGATAGTATTTTGATGATAGACAAAACTCATGACATGGGATTATCATGGGAAAGTCCAACATGGGGTTGGCATGGAAAATCCAAGCATGGAGCTTGGTGTGGAAGTCCAAGGGGGAAGCGTTGGCATGGGAAAGTCCAAAGCATTGCGAAGCCGTGCGCTTGGTGCTTGGCATGGGAAAGTCCAAAGCATTGCGAAGTCGTGCGCTTGGTGCTTGGCATGGGAAATCCAAAGCATTGCGAAGCTGTGCGCTTGGTGCTTGGTGAGAAATACATTGCGAAGCCGTGCGCTTGGTGCATTTGGGAAGTCTTGAGAACTTGGCAAGTTCACTAGGCTCGGGTCCTTGAGTCGGTGAAGGATAGCATTGTGAAGTCGTGTGCTTGGTGCATCCGAGGGACCACCGGACGATGAGCGAATGGAGTGAGCCCAAAGGGAAGCATACTTCTAGGGCATGAGACGCGAAGGATGGCGTTGCGAAGCCGTGCGCTTGGCGCATCCGAGGGACGTAGGCTGAGGGAAGAGAGCTTCGGTGGGGAACTCCATGAGGGATAAGGTGGACTTGACCAAGTGGCTAAGACTGAGTGTCGGACGCTCAAACAACTTTGTGTTTGAGGTTTTAGCCGACATCAGTCGACTGGCATAGGTGTCAGTCGACTGCTCTAGGTCGTATGGGTTCGACCAGTGTTCGACTGAATCAAGTCTGTCGATCGATCACGAGCCGAGGAGGGCAATCGTTGAGAATCGGATCGCCGAGGGATGGCAATGATCGATGACACCGCACGGGCATAGAATGGAGTCGAGCTCGCCAGCACTCGACTGATGGATGATCAGTCGACTGATGGGTGCCATCAGTCGACTAATGTGTGATCCGTTGGAACTTAACCAATGTGGATCTGGCCGTTGTGAGACAACGGCTACGGGACCAGTCGACTGATGGTCACGATCAATCGACTGATGGGCACGAAAACAGCTTGATGCAGGTTATAAATGAAGCTCGAGTTGGAAGATTTCGCCAAGACTTTTGTGAAGCTATTGGAGGGGAATTGCTGCTACATTCCAGACCTTCAAGAGCCATCTAAAGCAAGCAACAAGCAAAGGGTTCAAAGCAAGCATTGTAAAGTGTTCTTTACGTGTATTTCGTATTTATCTTTGTATTGTTTGTATTTCATTACTTAGTGTAATTGCTTGTGAGAGGTTTCTCCACCTCCGACGTGTAGTCGAAAAGTAGTGTTATAGTTAGTGGTGTGCGCATAACTAGAGCTCGGCGAGCTCGCCCATGGAGTAGGAACCATTCGGTTCCGAACCACGTATATCGTTGTGTATTGCATGTGCTTGTGTGTATTTGTGTATCTTGTTAGTATTATTATTGTTATTCCGCTGCGCTAACAAGAATTGTAGACGAGCACGCAACGAGAACGAGTAAATTCCACCATCTAACGAATGAGGGCTATTCACCCCCCTCTAGTCGGCCATTTTGATCCCCCAACAAGTGGTATCAGTGTCACGCCCCGAAGGAGACCTCGCCAGACGAAAATTCGGCAGCATCTCCCCTGTACGGGTGACAATCTCAATTTACATACAAAGCCTACACGGCCACTATACATCGGTCAACACGACCGGAATCCAAACTCACACGCAGTTATATAAATCAGGCCTCAGGCCAACAATCAAAATAAAGGATAAGCAGTCTACCATAAATCGACTTACCCCTTCTGCCAACTGGGCAGGAATACTCACCAAAATCAATCAAACCAAAATCCGAATAAGGTCTATAAGGACACCAAAAATCCAAATACAAAATCAATCTCCAAACCTATACATATCCTCTAACCAAAATATCCAAACCATAAAGCAAATATCCAAAAATAAAACATCTACGACGATTTAGTAATCAGAATGCACTCTCTCGACAAACTTCATCCCGAAATAGATATAAATCAAGTTCAAATAACTCTGCGGGTATAGTAGATATGCATAGTAAGGTATATCTAACAATAAAAATATCATGCCAGTACAGTCTCACATAAATAGGGTATGCAAGCAAGAAATACAAAATGACTGTACTTACCTGAATCTCCTACCCTGATATAGGAGCATGTGCCTGACTAGAAGTAATAGAGTCCTGACCATATATAAACATGTATCCTGTATGCATGACAATCATATGCACATCCAAGGCATCAATACAATAATGCAAAGAAACACAATACAAAATGCAATCGGTAAAATGCATGTCGTGCTAATGACATGGTCACCCCGACGCAATCACACACGCAATGGTGAAGCCAAGTGGGTAGGGCTATGACAATCGTGCACTCTCGCCATCATCGCTCTGAGTGGCCGAGTGGATGCCGGGATCTATCCTCCTACCCCAAACATAGTGGGGGAGCTAAGCTCTCATCTCCCGGTGTCATAGACCAGAGGAGGGATCCCTGCCCGCTACCACGCTGCCTCATCGCTACCCATGAGCGGACCAGCGGAGCCTGACAGAGCAACTGCACACACCCTCCTGATGTACCACTAACCCATGAGTGGCAAGCAGGTGTAGCATGTAACTAGTCATGCTCAACAATAATGGAACCCCGTCCAGCTAGCATGCAATCATGCGAAAATGGTGCATGATACTAAAGCATGTAAATCCTACTCATAATATACCTATCCGAATGATATGTACAACCATATATACATATCCCTAATCCATGTACTATGATCCAAATCAAACAGGGAAATATAATCATATCCTATCACATGCATGTATCTAGTAGGCACCAAAAACATACTAGGCATATAAACATGAAAAATTATTGTAAGCTATCCTAACTAGCATATCAATTTGACTTAATCTAAAAGTTAAGTCAAAATACCCGCCTGTATATATATCCGCAAGAATAACCAAATCGTCACGATCGAACCCGCCGTGATCAAACTCGCAGATAACATAATTATAGTCAAGCACAAAATATACAATTCAACGACAAATCGAATAATTAATCGATTTCCTTCATAACCCAATTAATCCCTAATCCTCCAAATATCATACCGATTAACCGATCAACACCCGAATCAACCCAAACCGACCAATCAAGCTCACCCGCCCTAGAAATTCCACCGATAACCAATCCTTTCCCCAAATTAGATTCCCAACTCAATTACAGCAACTCAAAGACTGTTCACAGTCGACACATCCAAATCAAACCTCACAAATTTACTAACATCCGACCTTGCACACCGGCGCTCTCAAGCACAAATTCCTCCCATCGCCCTATTCACCGACACCATCCACACTCACCGAATCCTTCAGCCTCTCCGCCCGATCGACCAAAATAGAAAAGAACCTTACCTACTCGACAGAAGGGCGAGGCGGCTGGCGTGGACGGCGAGCGACGGATAAGCATGGCAAGGCAACGCACGGTGAGCAACGGCCCGGCCAGACCTAGGCGTCGGATGGCGAAGGGAAGACCTGTCGTGGCCGACGCGCGTGCGGCGGTGAACGGCGAACTCGCGGCGTCGGGTGGCGGTGCTCGCGGGAGCGCAACCGAGGGTTGCGATGGGGGAGAGAAGGCTCGGCCAGATAAGAAAGCGTCGCCGGCGAAGGGAAGAGAGCGCTGGCGTCGGGCACGGCAGCGTCGGGCGGAAGCGGCTCGCGCGAGAGAAAACGAGGAAGAAGAAGAAGGCTCGCGAAAAAAGGAACTGCCGAAGGAGAAGTGGCGGCGGGGAAAGAAATAAAAGGAAAAATAGAAATTAGGTTTTCCGTATACTTATCCGCTTTAAATAGACCCCTCTAAAGCCTATTTACTTTATCCCCGTAAAAAATCTCGTACGGAGTCCGTTTAAATCCAGAAAAATTCCGAAAAAATTCCTAAAAATCCCGAAAAATTTCCAGGATTATTTCCTCAATTATTTGGCCATTTAATTTACTATTTTAAATCCCCGTATTTAACATTCTCCCCCACTAATAAAAATTTAGTCCCCAAATTTCCTACTCAGGTGCACAACGAGTAAGAAATACCACAAGTACTGAAAATATACTTCACGTACCTCAAGTAAACAAGTGGGGGTATTGAGCTCTGATCTTTTCCTCGAGCTCCCAAGTAGCCTCCTCGTCGGTGTGGTGACTCCACCCGACCTTGACAAGTCGCACAACCTTGTTCCGCAACTGTCGTTCCTTGAAATCCAAAATCCGCACCGGAACCTCTGCGTACGTAGCATCAGGTTGAATGGAACCTGATACATCTAATAGAATATGTGTAGAATCTGGCACATACTTCCTCAGCATAGACACATGGAATACATCATGTATACTCGTCAAAGATGGGGGTAGCGCTAGACGATAAGCAACTGCTCCGATCCTCTCCAAAATCTCAAACGGACCGATATATCTAGGAGCAAGCTTACCACGGAGTCCAAACCTCTTCACCCCTTTCGTGGGTGAAACTCGCAAGAATACATGATCACCAACAGAGAACTCCAAAGGTCTCCGTCTATGATCTCGTGATAACTCTTCCGCGATCCTGCGCCTCTGTCATCCTACGTCGATAGTACGGACCAACTCTCGCCTCATATCGAGGCTCTCGGGTCCTAGCAATCGGGCCTCCCAACCTCCTCCTAGAGGGTGGGTGTAACACCTACCATACAATGCCTCATACGGGGGCATTTGGATAGCCGAATGATAATCAAGTATTGTAGGCGAATTCCACTAACAGTAAATGATCCTCCCGATTGCCTCCGAAATCTATAACACAGGACCTCAGCAAATCCTCTAGTGTCTGGATGGTCCGCTCAGACTGTCCATCTGTCTGCGGATGGAATGCAGTACTAAACCGAAGCTGTGTGCCTAAAGCCTGCTGCAGACTCGCTGCGGAACCTGTGAACCGAGGATCTCTATCGATATAATGCTCAAAGGAACACCATGCAATCGATGATCTCCGACAATATAGCTCTCGATCGATCCAGAGTCGGTCTTCCGAATCGATAAGAAGTGCATTTGGTTAGTCGGTCTACGACTACCCAAATCGCATCATGGCCTTGACGTGTCCTCGGCAAACCCATCACAAAATCCATAGTAATATGATCCCACTTCCACTCAGGAATAGGAATCCTCCGAGTAATCCAAATTGGTCTCGTGTTCACCTTTACTGGCGACAAATCAGACATCTAGCTACAAAATCCGCGATGTCTTTCTTCATACCGTTCCACCAATACAAACGCTTTAAATCTCGATACATACGGGTTCCGCCTGGGTGGATCGCAAATCGAGAGCGATGTGCCTCCTGTAGTAACTCCTCCATAACCGGGTGAGGCTGAGGTACACATAATCTGCCTCGAAAATATATAATACCCTCATTATCTCGGGTGAACTCAGTCTGCTGTCTAGAAGTGATCTGACTACCAATGAATCAGAATGCCGATCATCGCTCGAGCCTCCGGACTCGTCCGGATAGACGACTGAGCAACCATGGTAACCAGAATGCCCTGCTCTGTCGGTCCCTGCTCCTCTAGGCTCAACTCTAAGAAACCCTGAATCAAATCTGTGACCAAAACTCGGAAGGAAGCTAAAGTCCCTCGGGACTTCCGGCTAAGTGCGTCAGCAACCACATTGGCTTTCCCTGGGTGGTAGCTGATGGTACAGTCATAATCCTTCAGGAACTCCATCCATCTCCTCTGTCGGAGATTGAGTTCCTTCTGTGTAAACAGATATTTGAGACTCTTATGATCAGTAAGAATCTCAAACGTAATACCATATAAATGATGCCTCCAAATCTTCAAGGCATAAATAATAGCGGCAAACTCTAAATCATGAACTGGGTAGTTTTTCTCATGATCCTTCAACTGGCGAGATGCATAAGAAACTACCCTGCCGTGCTGCATCAACACTGCGCCTAAACCCTGTAGAGACGCATCGGTATAAAGAACGAAACCGTCGTCCCCTGATGGTAATACCAGGATCGGTGCTGACACCAATCTCCTCTTTAACTCCTGAAAACTAGTCTCGCACGCCTCTGTCCATGTGAACTTCACGCCCTTCCTGGTAAGGCGTGTCAATGGCATAGAAATGCTCGAGAAACCCTCAACGAACCGTCTGTAATACCCGGCCAAGCCTAGGAAACTGCGAACCTCCTGAATCGATTTTTTGCTCCCAGCTGCATGACCTCGATCTTCTGTCAATCAAATACCTCTTCTCGAAACCACATGTCCCAGAAAACCGACTGAGTGTAACCAAAACGCGCATTTATTGAACTTCGCATATAGCCGCTTCTGTCGGAGCCTATCTAGAACAAGTCGAAGATGCTGCGCGTGTTCCTCCTCGGAACGAGAATAAACCAGAATGTCATCGATAAAAACAATGACGAACCGATCTAGAAAATCCATAAATTCACGGTTCATTAAGTCCATGAATACCGCTGGAGCATTGGTAAGCCCAAATGGCATTACCAAAAACTCATAGTGTCCATATCTGGTACGGAACGCTGTCTTTTGAATGTCAGAATCTCTAACCCTTAATTGATGATATCCAGACTGCAGATCAATCTTAGAATAGACTGATGTACCTCTGAGCTAATCAAACAAATCCTCAATACGTGGCAGGGGATATTTATTCTTGATAGTGACAGCGTTCAATCGCACTGTAGTCGATGCACACCTCATCGAACCATCTTTCTTCTTCACGAAGAGAAGAGAACCCTGTGGTGATGCACTAGGCGAATAAAACCTCTCGTCCAAAAGTTCCCGAGCTGAACCTTTAACTCATCCAACTCTCTCGGGGCCATACGATAAGGAGCTTTGATGCGCTGTGCCGCCTGTATTAACTCAATCATGAACTCCACTTGCCTTCGGGAGGCGGACCGAACTCCTCCTCGAAAGACATCGGATACTCTCGGACAATAGGGATGTCCGCGATCCGAGAGTCACCACTATCTTCTACATTGATCATAGATAATAGAAAACCACGACAACCGCAATATAAAAGCTTACGAGCCCAATCGCAGATATGGTCGCTATACCGTCGTCCCGGATGCCAGTGAAATCCCACGAGGGTTGGTTCGGAGGTCGAAATGTGACCACCCTCGTCTGGCAATCTACTGTGGCATGATATACTGACAGCCAATCCATGCCAAGAATAATGTCGAACTCGACTATGTCCAGTACCAATAAATCTACAGTAAGAATGATGTTACCAAAATTTAAGGGACAACCTCGGACCTCCTGGGTAACATCCAATGTATCGCTGCATCGGTAGGGAGACGACTAATCTCTCGCGATCTACTAGCGTAGTCTACCATCTCTCACATAAAAGTACGAGAAATAAACGAATGCGAACTACCAGTATCAACTAGCATAATAGCTGAAAATGCATAAAGTGAAACCGTACCGCGAAATACGGATTCGTTGGCTCGCTGCGCATCCTCTCTGGTAATCGCATGAATCCGCCCAGTCTCCGGTGGCGGTGGAGGTGGTATCACTGCCAAAGGTGGATGTGCCTGAGCCTCGATCGATACGAAGACCGTACGGGTCGATAGGAAGGTCGTATAACGGCCGCGATCGTATCAGACGGCTGTCACGATCTCAACTAGTGGCGAAGGCCGGTGATCGAGCATCAGAATGGGCTCGCTGCTGCGAATGGTACTCTTATACCTGGCCGAGATCGTGCATCGCGCGTCTCAAATCAACTCGTGACACCCGGCGCATCGTGTACTTCGCCCATGAATGCCATAGCGACTCGCAGGGGAGTCTGCCTCGCGGGCAAGAAGGTCGGTCCGCCGCTCGCCCTCTCTGAGTCCTGCATCGACGCAACGGTCCTCCCCGAATAGAAACCCGGAAGCCACATGCCGAGCCTTCTTCAACAATCTCGGCTCATGTGTGCATGGCTGCAATAGCAATAAACCGGCCGCCCCAAGGTGCAGCCGAGATGATATGCTCTTCGATCCACAACGAGTACGAGGTGTCGCCAATGGGCGGTCTCGCTCAAAAGATCGCGAGGGCCCCAAGATCGTCCCCGATTTCGAGGCGGCTAGATGCCCTGTAATGACTCGACCCGGTTGACTACGCCACTGGCGATGTCCGGTGAGTCCGTGGGTGGGTCGACTCAGTAGATCTTTCGCTTGTTTCCTCTTCCGTCAGATAACCCTTTGTTGAGCCGACTGATCAACAAAGCTCTATCCAACGCCTCGGTAGGAAGAACTACCAAATCCTCGCCATCCCGACTGTAGATGCCCATCCACCTCGACAAACCGCATCATCCGTGACCTATCCTCGAATTAACTCGGGCAAAACCTCGCTAACCGATTAAATTCTCAGATTATACTCCATCATCGAGCGATTATTCGCCTTAGACTCGTAAAATCCTAACGCCTCATCATCCGATATGCCCGGGAAATATCGACTCTCAAAAGGCTCTCTAAATTTACCCATGTAACCTGCCGCCAATAATCGAAGGCCAGATATCTCACTGAGATCTCGGCCTCGCCTCGTAAATGGAAGGCCGCTTAACTCGCCTTTCTCCCACTCGGAGCGTAATATATAGTAGAAGGTACGCTCCATCGTCTCGATCCAAGACTGAGCCACGATCGGATCAGTCTCTCCGCTGAATAAAGTGAACCGGCTCTTCATCGACTTAGCCAATCCTGGAATCCGAGCTCGTGCCGCAGCTACATCAGTAGGATAAGTAGGGGCCGATACTGAGTGAGGGTCGACCGGCTCCACTGATGGATCTGTCGGGTTCAGTAGCTCCTCGACGGGGGAGTCTGATGTGTAGCAGCAGGGTCTCCCGCTGGTACATCGGATGCCCCAGCCGTGGGTATCTCGGGAGGAGGATCCGCCGAGGACTGAGGATCCACAACTCCCGTAGCACCCTGTGGAATCTGACCCTGATCAATATGCTCACCCTCAGTAGATCTCTCTGGCAAGTCAGTCACCAAAGATCTCTGGGTCCTCGCGTGGTTGCCCCACACCACGCCCCTTGCGCAGAAATACGTCCACCTCGTCTCATATCTGTTAAATGAATACAGATATTACCATAAATAAAAACATATCAAATTTATCATCATACCTATTTCACCGTCAGGAGAGGTCCAGTAGCCGCCAAAACCCCATATTAATCTCGTCAAAATCCTCGAATTTCCGAAACATAAAATCGTCGGAAATCCATACCAATCCAAAATTTCCAAATTACCTCGCAAAACCTGCCAATACATGGCGAACTCCGAAAAATCCAAAAAAACCCCTAGGAACTCATAAACCTAGGCGCTCTGATACCAAATAAATTGTCACGCCCCGAAGGAGACCTCGCCAGATGAAAATCCGGCAGCATCTCCCCTGTACGGGTGACAATCTCAATTTACATACAAAGCCTACACGGCCACTATACATCGGTCAACACGACCGGAATCCAAACTCACACGCAGTTATATAAATCAGGCCTCAGGCCAACAATCAAAATAAAGGATAAGCAGTCTACCATAAATCGGCTTACCCCTTCTGCCAACTGGGCAGGAATACTCACCAAAATCAATCAAACCAAAATCCGAATAAGGTCTATAAGGACACCAAAAATCCAAATACAAAATCAATCTCCAAACCTATACATATCCTCTAACCAAAATATCCAAACCATAAAGCAAATATCCAAAAATAAAACATCTACGATTTAGTGGGGTCCGAATGCACTCTCTCGATACTTCATCCTCGAAATAGATATAAATCAATCGGTGAGTTCAAAGAACTCATGGGTATAGTAGATATGCATAGTAAGGTATATCTAACAATAAAAATATCATGCGATAGCCTCACATAAATAGGGTATGCAAGCAAGAAATACAAAATGATCAGATTTACACAATCTCCTACTCGATATAGGAGCATGTGCACTGACAATAGAGTCCTGACCATATATAAACATGTATCCTGTATGCATGACAATCATATGCACATCCAAGGCATCAATACAATAATGCAGCAAACACAATACAAAATGCAATCAGTGCAAAATGCATGTCGTGCCAATGACATGGTCACCCCTGACGCCAGTCAGCCGCCTCACACGCAATGGTGAAGCCGAGTGGGTAGGGCTATGACAACTGTGCACTCTGCCATCACTGCTCCTGAGTGACCGAGTGGACAGGATGCTGTCGGAGTACACCTATCCTCCTACCCCAAACATAGTGGGGGAGCTAAGCTCTCATCTCCCGGTGTCATAGACCAGAGGAGGGATCCCTGCCCGCTACCACGCTGCCTCATCGCTACCCATGAGCGGACCAATGAGTCGACTGTGAGCAACTGCACACACCCTCCTGATGTACCACTAACCCATGAGTGGCAGTGTGTGCAGGCCATGTAACTAGCTGCGGGCTCAACAATAATGGAACCCCGTCCAGCTAGCATGCAATCATGCGAAAATGGTGCATTATACTAAAGCATGTAAATCCTACTCATAATATACCTATCCGAATGATATGTACAACCATATATACATATCCCTAATCCATGTACTATGATCCAAATCAAACAGGGAAATATAATCATATCCTATCACATGCATGTATCTAGTAGGCACCAAAAACATACTAGGCATATAAACATGAAAAATTATTGTAAGCTATCCTAACTAGCATATCAATTTGACTTAATCTAAAAGTTAAGTCAAAATACCCGCCTGTATATATATCCGCAAGAATAACCAAATCGTCACGATCGGGAACTCCGCCGTGGCCAAAACCTGCAGATAACATAATTATAGTCAAGCACAAAATATACAATTCAACGACAAATCGAATAATTAATCGATTTCCTTCATAACCCAATTAATCCCTAATCCTCCAAATATCATACCGATTAACCGATCAACACCCGAATCAACCCAAACCGACCAATCAAGCTCACCCGCCCTAGAAATTCCACCGATAACCAATCCTTTCCCCAAATTAGATTCCCAACTCAATTACAGCAACTCAAAGACTGTTCACAGTCGACACATCCAAATCAAACCCTCACAGCCTACTAACATCCGACCTTGCAGCTCTCGTCACCGCCCAAATTCCTCCCCACGCCTCTATTCACCGACACCATCCACACTCACCGAATCCTTCAGTTCCTCTCCGCACAACACCGATCGACCAAAATAGAAAAGAACCTTACCTACTCCGGCGAGAAGGGCAGAGGCGGCGGTGGCTGTGGACGGCGAGCGCACGGGGATAAGCAGTGGCGGAAGGCAAACGCTGCCGGAGCGGCCACCTGCACCAGGCGCCGGACGGCCAAGGAAGACTGCGTGGCCGACGCAGCGGCGGCAGGACCAGCCGAACTCAAGGCGGCGGTGGCGGTGCCATGGAGCGCAACCGAGGGTTGCGATGGGGGAGAGAAGGCTCGGCCGGAGAAGAAAGCGTCGCCGGCGAAGGGAAGAGAGCGGCGCGGGCACGCGGCGAAGAAGGCTCGCGAAAAAAGGAACTGCCGAAGGAGAAGTGGCGGCGGGGAAAGAAATAAAAGGAAAAATAGAAATTAGGTTTTCCGTATACTTATCCGCTTTAAATAGACCCCTCTAAAGCCTATTTACTTTATCCCCGTAAAAAATCTCGTACGGAGTCCGTTTAAATCCAGAAAAATTCCGGAAAAATTCCTAAAATTCCCTAAAAATCCCGAAAAATTTCCAGGATTATTTCCTCAATTATTTGGCCATTTAATTTACTATTTTAAATCCCCGTATTTAACAATCAGAGTCGAGGTCGCTCTTCAAGGACTAACCGCCGCGAGAGCACTACAAATGGCCGACTTCATCCATCCACCGAAATTCGATGGAGATTTTGCTTGGTGGAGGAAACGGATGGAGGTATATCTCAAAACCAATTTTGATTATATGATTATTGTAGAAAATGGTTTTGAGATGCTTAGGGACAAACACAACAAGCCCATTGAAAAATCAAAGTGGACCCAAGACCAAATCAAGAACTTCAAGACAAATCTCGAGGTAATTAAATTGATTAGTGATTTGTTACCTAACACTATTTGGTCTAGATTAGGTGATTATAGGGATGCAAGGGAACTGTGGAATAAGATAATAAATTTCCAAGAAAATTCCCAACCGGCACAAGTAGAAGAAAATGTCGAGGAAGAAGAACCCACAACATTTAAAGATGTTGATGACTTGGTGGAGACCTCCACCTCTAGCATTGAGGGGGAGGAGAGGCAATCTTCCATCCCGGAGCAAGAACAAGAAGCATCCACATCCGGGAGAAGTGAAGATCAAGAAGAGGCCTCCACCACCTCCCTAGGTAACTCAAGTGTTATTATTTTAAATAAAAATCACATAATATGCTTTGAGTGTAGGGAGAAAGGGCATTACAAGAGAAAATGCCCTAAATTGGCTAAGGAAAAGGCATCAACACCAAAAGTCAACCCAAAGTCAAAGGATGTCGGTGTTCCCAAAATCAAGAGCAAAGAGCACATTGTGTGCTTCAAATGCAATCAAAAGGGACACTACCGAAGCCAATGCCCTAGGGGGAGGAAGAAAGGGCAAGAAGGTGCAACTCATGTAGGGGGTGTTAGAATGTATACTGAAAGCCTAGCTCTTCTTGTATGAACATTTTATTTTGAAATAAGAATCACATGATCATTGTTTGCACTTTATATATTTATATGTGTGCATATTTTCTAATATTTTACATTGTAGATAACATGGTGCTTGGTGTGGCACAGAAGATCATGTTATCAGTTCCTTGTAAAATATAAGTAGAGGCTCACAACCAAGATGGTTTTGGACAAACCATTGGCATGGTTGTAGTGTAGCTTGGTATTGTTTTGTCTTGAACATAGAGTTACACTAGTACACTTAGGTGTATTGAGCAGGACCGACATAGAGGTGATTGATTTATTGTTGACTACATAATTGAATCGGACCTCGGATATTATATTGTACATGCTCTTAATCGATATAATACTTGGGCACATGTACTTAGTATTTATTTCTTTGATTTACGAGGTGAGATTTAGATGGATTAAATCAATATGCAGTAAGTTGGAAATAATATTATTTACATGGTGTACCGTTGATTATAGGAGGAAACCGTGTCCTATATATTAGGTTGATGATGTCCCCTTGAGGAGCTCATAAGGTTCATCATGTAAACCCAGCTGGTTGACTTAGTCAACATGATGATAAGGTTGAGTGGTACTACTCGAGAATTAGATGTTAATTAATTGATGGTCATAAATCAATTGGTGTGGACATTCGATATCTTAAACAGGGGAGATGAATGTACAAATAATATATGGAGCCGTATTGATTTATGGGGGTTGGTGAGGTAGTTCAATGATGATCCTCTAGTGGAATGGAACATCATTGATGGATCAAGTTTGTGTGGTTCCGATCCATCGGGTGGCCAAGATCCAACTCCTCCTTATGGTCCCTATCGTAGCCTAATATAATCCTTGTGAAGTCTAGATCCAACAATGTAAAACAAAACCTAGAACCAACGGTTGGGATTAAATCCCTAAGATCCGATGGTTAGGATGAAACCCTAGAACCAACGGTTGGGATTAAATCCCTAAGATCCGATGGTTAGGATGAAACCCTAGAATCGACGATTATGATTAAATCCCTAGATCCGACGGTTGGGATAAAACCCTAGATCCGACGGTTGGGATGAAATCCTAGATCCGACGGTTGGGATGAAATCCTAGATCCGACGGTTGGGATGAAACCCTAGATCCGACGGTTGGGATAAAACCCTAGATCCAACGGTGGAGATTAAATCCCTAGATCCGACGGTGGAGATTAAAGGAGGCTTAAGCTCAATTCTATAAATAGGGGGCTTAGGTTTGGGCGGCATGATTATTGATTTCGAATTGGAGTTAGGGTTTTGGGCGGCTAGGGTTTGAAGCAAAGTGGGCGGCAACCTTCATCCTTCTTGTTGATTGCCGGCGCCCATCTCCTTTGATCATTCCTTGGCTGGCGCCCATCCTAGAGGCCTCTCCCTTCTTCCTTGGCCGGTGGTTCTCCTCCCATTGGTGGCCGGTTCTCATCCTCCTCCCTATTCTCCAAGGTGGCCGGCGGTTCTCCTTCATTTGGTGGTCGGCGCATCATCCATTTGATCCTTGGCCGGCGGTTGCACCAAATTCCCTAATTTGGTGGCCGGATCTAGAAAGGATAGGTATTTGTAAGTTCTTCTCTTTGTTCACAGCGGACAAGGTAGAGAAGAAAGCGATCTAGAAGGCTTCTACTCGTGGAGGATCTTCGTCCACACGTCGTCCACGAGAAGGATAGGACATACGGTAGAAGATCATAAGGTATAAAGTTATTTTAACTTTATTTACAGATCTGAGCATGTTGTTTTATGTTTTGATTATGCATGTGTGAATTAGTAAATATATTGTATAATCATGAACCCCGAAGACAAACACAAAAACCGGCGATCCGTCCGTCGTCTCTTCCGCGGCTAACCAACTAGAAGAGTTGTGTTGCTTGAACAACTAGTTTGTTCAAGCGACCACTCAAGTTGTTAGCACGATGATGAAATGGTGTTGCTAAGGAATCTCATCCCATCCGGATTAATCCTTTCATTAGTGAAAATTTTAATCCGGGGACATGGGAGCCAATGAGCCTCCGAAGCGACTCCCTACAATTGGTATCAGAGCCACGGTTTCCGGTTTTGTGTGTTTAGGATTCGGTTAATTTTTTTATGCATTTTTCATATATTATATGTGCCGGATAATAGTAGGATATGCGTAGTTTAACTCTTTGGTTGTAGGTGTAAGATCCAACTATTATGGCCATGTGTGTGTATGTGAATGGATGTGTGAAAAAAATTTATTATTTGAATCCTCGGGGTTGACGAGGCTAGATTAGTATTTAATTTTTGTAATTAAATACGACATTGTTTAGCCGCTCATTTTAGTTTACTTTCGATCTAGATTATTTGTACACTCCTTCGTGGAGTATAGGATCGATGGATGTAAATTAAAATAGTTTTATCTCGGCTCGGATCTCTTTGGTGACTTGTGCACGGGAAAAGATGGAGCGGACGAGGTGGCGATACGACGGGATGCATATTGGAGGACAATGCCATAATAGTTGGAAAAATTCTGTTTTTTCTATATTTATTGCTTATTTGTTTTATATGCATGTTGTGTATGATTTAAAATTCCTCATTTGCAATTTACTAAGTGGGAGAGGGACATTTTAATTAATTCCCACGGCCTCCATTACAATTTGACGTGTGATGCAACAAACTTGTGTGTCAGCTCTGAGTGCCTTCCTCCCTGAGGACGGGTTTGTTTGCGGATCACTAGGTCAAATAATGGTTATAGGAAATTATCTAGGAGCATGTGTACTTCCACAGAGGTAAGACACATAATCCAAAATAATTCCCTTAGTATCGTGTAATGGTGCACACTTGGATGCAAATAAAAGTATCCTCCCCATAGGAGTCACTGCTTTTATTTGTAGGGCCAAAGAGGAACCAACTATTAATTTTATTTGTCAAAAAGTAAGGTTGACAAGATAATAAAATTAATGGGTAAAATCTCCTCTTACAAATGTAGAATTCGTATACGTCCACACAGAGTGGCATATGAAATTCTCGGTGTTTTGAGGTGTTGGTTGATTTTGGAATTTTATTGTTTTGAGGAATCAATAATATTTGAAATCTAATATTTTGATCATTGTGATTTTTAGGATTTTCAAATGGCTTTCAACCCACTTGCTGTGATTTTAAAAGAAAACAAACTTACTGGTCCAAACTACATTGATTGGAAAAGAAACCTGGATATTGTCTTAACTGCGGAGGAGTACAAATTTGTACTCTTCGAGGTCTGTCCTCCTAAGCCCACCGATGACTCTGATGAAAAGGAGAAAGAACGTTATAAGAAATGGGTCAAGGCATATGAGATGGCGCGGTGTTACATTTTGGCATCTATGTCAAATGTGCTGCAACATCAGCATCAGGCCATAGCCACAACTTATGACATGATGTTCAATCTCAAGGAACTTTTCGGACATCAGAGTAGGGCGGCAAAGGCAGAGGCTATGAGAAACTTGATGACGACCTCCATGATCGAGGAACACGTTAGGGATCATGTTCTCAAGATGATGGCTCATCTTAATGAGATGGAAGTCCTAGGAGCTGAGATCGATGGGGAAACCAGGTCGATATCATTCTCGATCTCTGCTAGGAGTTTTGGCGGTTTGCCTCAACTACAACATGAACAAAAGGTTGTATTCTTGGAGCTTCCAGTAACTCCAAAGCAGAGAGGGCTTTTCGTCCGAGTGCTCAAGCCATGGTCGCTCGTAAGGTTTCTTCCTCTAAACCAAAGGTAAGAAGAAGAAGAAACAAGGTGGAGCGAAGAAAGTGGCGTGGGACCTCGTGCAGGAGTGAAGAAGTCAAAGGCAAGTGCTTCACTTGCAAGCAGACATTGGAAGGCGGACTGTCCTCGCCGAAAGAACAAAGGTATATCTTCTTGTTTAGTTGTTGAAACATGTTTAGCGGTGTTATCTACCAGTGCCTGGTGTGTAGATACAGGAGCCACTGATCATGTCTGCAATACTTTGCAGGGGTTCCAAGAAACCCGATGACTAGCTGAGGGAGAGATTACCGTCTTCATGGGCAATGCTTCAAAGGTGGCGGCTATTGCAGTGGGAGACGTTTATTTATCTTTTAATAGGAATAAAGTTTTGGTTTTGAGAAATTGTCTTTATGTACCTACTTTTAGAAAGAATTTAATTTCAGTTTCTAAATTGTTTTTGGATGGGTATTCTATTTCTTTTAATGACAAAGTGGTTATAAAAAGGAACAGGGAGATTATCTGTTCTGGTACATTGGTTGGCAATTTATATACTCTTGAACCAAAAACTCCCACGATGCATATAGAAATCAATAACTCATCTTCTAAGTCTAATAAGAGAAAAGAACCTTCGCAAATGAACCAAACATATCTTTGGCATCTAAGGCTTGGTCATATTAACCTAAGCAGAATTCAAAGGTTGATAGCTGATGGACCTTTGGGTTCATTAGTGGTGGAGGATCTCCCAGCCTGCGAATCTTGCTTGGAAGGTAAAATGACCAAGAGGCCTTTTAAGGCCAAGGGGTATAGAGCCAAAGATGTGCTAGAATTGGTTAATTCTGATTTGTGCGGTCCTATGTCTATCTAGGCAAGAGGTGGCTTTGAATACTTCGTCTCTTTTATAGATGATTATTCAAGGTATGGATACATTTACTTGATGCACCGCAAGTCTGAATGCTTTGACAGGTTCAAAGAATTCAAGGCTGATGTGGAGAACCGTCAAGGTAAAAGTATCAAGACATTACGATCTGATCATGGTGGCGAGTACCTCTTGGGAGAGTTTAGGAATTACTTATCAGAGGTTGGGATTCAATCCCAATTGTCTGCACTTGGCACACCCCAGCAGAATGGTGTAGCGGAGCGAAGGAATAGGACTCTTATGGAGATGGTTAGATCGATGATGAGTTATTCTGAGTTACCTGTTTCATTCTGGGGGTATGCACTGGATACGGCAATGTACACTCTGAACTTGGTTCCATCTAAATCAGTACCTTCTACCCCTGTAGAATTGTGGACTGGGCGAAAGCCTAGTCTGAGACATATTCGGATATGGGGGAGTCCAGCACATGTACTGAAAGCTGATGCTGGTAAGTTGGAACCTCGTACAGAAGTGTGCATGTTTGTTGGCTACCCTAAGGGAACGAAAGCTGGTTTGTTTTATAATCCTAGAGATCAGAGGGTGATCGTTAGCACGAACGCTAGTTTTCTAGAGGAGGATTATGTAATGAACCACAAGCCCAAGAGTAGGATTATTCTTGAGGAGTTGACAGGGGAAGTCCCGACTTCAATACCATCGGTACAAGAGGAGACACCACAAGTCACTGCACCGCGTGTCACAGAGCATACACAGGAGGCACCTCGTCGTAGTGGGAGGGTTGTTAGACAACCCGATAGATTCATGTTTTTGGGGGAGTCTTCGGACTTAGTCCCTGGTGAACATGAACCTGATCCCTGGACATATGACGAGGCAATCCAAGATAGAGATGCGGTATCTTAGCAAAGAGCGATGAATTCAGAGATAGAATCTATGGATTCTAATCAGGTCTGGGAGCTAGTAGAGCCACCCGATGGTGTAAAAACCATTGGATGCAAGTGGATCTACAAGAGAAAGAGAGGAGTAGATGGGAAGGTTGAGACCTTCAAAGCTAGGCTTGTTGCGAAAGGGTATACTCAAAAAGAGGGTATCGATTATGAGGAGACCTTTTCGCCGGTAGCTATGCTTAAGTCTATCCGGATTCTCTTATCTATAGCTGCTCATATGGATTATGAGATTTGGCATATGGATGTCAAGACAGCTTTCCTTAACGGAAGTCTTGAGGAGAACATCTATATGCGGCAACCAGAGGGATTCATTGCTAAAGGCAAAGAGCATCATGTATGTAAGCTTAATCGGTCCATTTATGGATTGAAGCAAGCTTCTAGATCTTGGAACATCCGCTTTGATGAGGTAATCCAATCATATGGATTTATTCAAAGTCCGGATGAGCCTTGTGTATACAAGAGATGTGACGAAAACGTAGTGGTGTTTCTTGTACTATACGTAGATGATATTTTGTTAGTTGGCAACAATATCAAAGTGTTATCAGACGTAAGGGTATGGTTGTCCAAACAGTTTGATATGAAGGACTTGGGAGAAGTGGGACACATCCTTGGGATCAAAGTTATAAGGGATCGCAAGAAAAGGATGTTGTGCTTGTCTCAAGCTTCATACATTGACACTATTCTTGCTCGTTTTAGCATGCAGAACTCCAAGAAAGGTTTTCTACCTTTTAGGCATGGAGTTCCTTTATCTAAAGAGATGTGTCCCAAAACATCAAAGAAGATAGAGGACATGAAGGCGGTTCCTTATGCTTCGGCAGTAGGAAGCCTTATGTATGCTATGTTATGTACGAGACCGGATATCTACTTTGCCGTGGGCATGGTTAGCAGATATCAGAGTAATCCTGGACAGGGACATTGGACTGCGGTAAAGCATATATTGAAGTACCTGAGAAGGACTAGGGATTATATGCTGGTTTACCGGGCAGATCAATTAATCCCTGTGGGTTACACGGATTCGGATTTCCAATCAGATAGGGACAAGAGTAAGTCTACCTCGGGGTTTGTGTTTACTTTTGGAGGTGGAGCCATAGTATGGAGGAGTGTCAAGTAGAAATGTGTGGTGGACTCTACCATGGAAGCTGAGTATGTGGCAGCCTCTGAGGCAGCCAAGGAAGCTGTATGGTTCAGGAACTTCTTGATGGACTTAGATGTGATTCCTGGTTTGCACAGAACTATCACAATTTATTGTGATAACAGTGGTGCAGTTGCAAACTCGAAGGAACCACGAGCCCATAAGGCAAGTAAACACATAGAGCGCAAGTACCACCTTATACGAGAGATCGTAAAGCGAGGGGAAGTTGCTGTCACCAAGATTGCATCAGAGGATAACCTGGCGGATCCATTCACTAAGACCCTTCCAGCGAAAGCGTTTGATAGGCATGTGGAGGACATGGGGATCAGATGTATGGCAGAGTGATGACGGCATAGTCTTTTAGTATAAATGGGAGATTGTTAGAATGTATACTGAAAGCCTAGCTCTTCTTGTATGAACATTTTATTTTGAAATAAGAATCACATGATCATTGTTTGCACTTTATATATTTATATGTGTGCATATTGTCTAATATTTTACATTGTAGATAACATGGTGCTTGGTGTGGCACAGAAGATCATGTTATCAGTTCCTTGTAAAATATAAGTAGAGTCTCACAACCAAGATGGTTTTGGATAAACCATTGGCATGGTTGTAGTGTAGCTTGGTATTGTTTTGTCTTGAACATAGAGTTACACTAGTACACTTAGGTGTATTGAGCAGGACCGACATAGAGGTGATTCAATTTATTGCTGACTGCATAATTGAATCGGACCTCGGATATTATGTTGTACATGCTCTTAATCCCGATATAATAACGGGCACATGTACTTAGTATTTATTTCTTTGATTTACCAGAGGGTGAGATTTAGATGGATTAAATCAATATGCCCGGTAAATTGGGAAATAATATTATTTACATGGTGTGCCGTTGATTATAGGAGGAAACCGTGTCCTATATATTAGGTTGATGATGTCCCCTTGAGGATCTCATAAGGTTCATCATGTAAACCCAGCTGGTTGACTTAGTCAACATGATGATAAGGTTGAGTGGTACTACTCGAGGAATTAGATGTTAATTAATTGATGGTCAGTAAATCAATTAATTGACGGACATTCGATATCTTAAACACGGGGAGATGAATGTACAAATAATATATGGAGCCCATATTGATTTATGGGGATTGGTGAGGTAGTTCAATGATGATCCTCTAGTGGAATGGAACATCATTGATGGATCAAGTTTGTGTGGTTCCGATCCATCGGGTGGCCAAGATCCAACTCCTCCTTATAGTCCCTATCGTAGCCTAATATAATCCTTGTGAAGTCTAGATCCAACAATGTAAAACAAAACCTAGAACCAACGGTTGGGATTAAATCCCTAAGATCCGATGGTTAGGATGAAACCCTAGAACCAACGGTTGGGATTAAATCCCTAAGATCCGATGGTTAGGATGAAACCCTAGAATCGACAATTATGATTAAATCCCTAGATCCGACGGTTGGGATAAAATCCTAGATCCGACAGTTGGGATGAAATCCTAGATCCGACGGTTGGGATGAAATCCTAGATCCGACGGTTGGGATGAAACCCTAGATCCGACGGTTGGGATAAAACTCTAGATCCGACGGTGGAGATTAAATCCCTAGATCCGACGGTGGAGATTAAAGGAGGCTTAAGCCCAATTCTATAAATAGGGGGCTTAGGTTTGGGTGGCATGATTATTGATTTCGAATTGGAGTTAGGGTTTTGGGCGTCTAGGGTTTGAAGCAAAGTGGGCGGCAACCTTCATCCTTCTTGTTGATTGCCGGCACCCATCTCCTTTGATCATTCCTTGGCTGGCGCCCATCCTAGAGGCCTCTCCCTTCTTCCTTGGCCGGCGGTTCTCCTCCCATTGGTGGTCGATTCTCATCCTCCTCCCTATTCTCCAAGGTGGCCAGCGGTTCTCCTTCATTTGGTGGCCGGCGCATCATCCATTTGATCCTTGGCCGGCGGTTGCACCAAATTCCCTAATTTGGTGGCCGACTCTAGAAAGGATAGGTATTTGTAAGTTCTTCTCTTTGTTCGCAGCGGACAAGGTAGAGAAGAAAGCGATCTAGAAGGCTTCTACTCGTGGAGGATCTTCGTCCACACATCGTCCACGAGAAGGATAGGACATACGGTAGAAGATCGTAAGGTATAAAGTTATTTTAACTTTATTTACAGATCTGAGCATGTTCTTTTATGTTTTGATTATGCATGTGTGAATTAGTAAATATATTGTATAATCATGGACCCCGAAGACAAACACAAAAACCGGTGATCCGTCCGTCATCTCTTCCGCGGCTAACCAACTAGAAGAGTTGTGTTGCTTGAACAACTAGTTTGTTCAAGCGACCACTCAAGTTGTTAGCACGATGACGAAATGGTGTTGCTAAGGAATCTCATCCCATCCGGATTAATCCTTTCATTAGTGAAAATTTTAATCCGGGGACATGGGAGCCAATGATCCTCCGAAGCGACTCCCTACAGGGGGAGCTCCTAAAGCTAACCCTAAGGTAAATTTAGTTAATGCACCTTCAATTCCTAAAGTCAAAAAGCATGCCAAAAATTATTTTAGTTCTCTTGCCATTATTAATGAAAAGCATGCTAGGAGAAACAATAAGGTTTATTGCTTAGGTGCTAAGCATGTTAGTTTCTCTAAGGACAAACCTAGGACTCAAAACACTAGATCTATTTTACCTAGGGAGTCAATTAGGAGAATTGAAGAAAACTTGGGTGTTAATCCCAAGAAATCTAGGCATATGCCTAAAAAGAAAAACATTTCCCAAAAGATAAATGAAAATTCAAAATTGGGAAAATTAGAGTTAGAAAACCAAGCCTTGAGGTCAAGACTAGAAAAATTGGAGAAGACCCTAGCAATAATATCAAACTCGGTTAAGGGGTCTAATGCACAAAAGTCAAGACCTAGGAAACAAGAAACATCTAAGGGCAAGAAGGGTTTGGGTCACAAACCTATGTCCTACCATAGTGTTCCATTTAATTATGGAACATCATCTAGGTCTAGACAAACCAAGGCTAATAGGGAAGTCATCCCTAAGTCTAGCCATGGTATGTGTTTAGTGGCTAACACCTCAAAGAAATCAAATGTAGCCACTAAGAAGGTCAATGGAGGAGTCACCTCTAGAGTTGACCCAAGTAAGACCCATTTGACTAAGGCTTCAAAGCCAAAAAGGGTCATTAGAAAGGTATCTAGGGAAGTTATCCCTAGGGAATACCTTGTTAACCCAAGGAGCTCCAATAGGTATTGGGTTCCTAAGAGCATGATTGATTCACGCTAAATGGGTTAGGGTGTGTCAACTCTAAGTGGATGGGTGGTTAACCTAGCCATTGTGAGTTGACACATTAGGGTGTGCCAATATGGTTTGAGAAGTTAAAAATGATTTAAATTGGCACAATTAGGTCATAGAAGTCATGGTGTGCCATTTTGGGTTTTTGACACACTAGGAAAATGAATGGCATTAAGGCAAAATGAATTTAATTCCTAGAAATGGCAAATTAATTTTAACACTTAGGTATTCTATACCTTAGTATATTTTACTTGCCATGATTTGTTTGTCTTACCATGTCATGACATCATTCTCATTTTATCTATAAAAATGTCATGATCATGTTTAAATTTATGAATGCTTAGTTCTCATTCACATGCCATGACATCATGATATTGACATATGTTTTTTACTTATATCATATTTATGCCATAATCATATCATGCATACAAATAAAATGAAATTAAGGACTATGGCATGATTTGATGGGAATCAAATAATGTTGCCTTAGAAATATGCATGAGAACATAAAGAACAAAAAACCCACATCTCACTAAGATATTTGACTTGTATGTGTTTTACACATCTAGATATTGGTGAGATGTTTAGGAAAAAGAAAATAAAGGTTTGAAAAACATTTTGAAAACATTTTGAAAAACCTTGGTGAAGCCTATCTTTTGATAGCTATCACCATTGAATGGGATGATACAAAGATGGCTCTTTATTGAAGCTTTTCTTAAATTTTGAACTTTGTATCAATCTTCTAATTTAATGGGTAAAATAAATTTCCAATATTTTTCACCCATAGTGTTTAGGATAAGTATTATATGTATGCATTTTCAAGATTTTTAAAATTACGTATATTTACTTATGGATTTCGAAAATCCATTTCTGAAATTGAAAATCAGAATCGATTATCGATCATCTGTAATGGCAATGATCGATGGTAAGTCCAATGAGTATCTGACGGAGTCAACTGGCACAGGCTGATTTCGGGTAAACTTGATAGTTAGGCCCATGTTTAGCCATGTTTTGGTCCCCTAACCAATCCTAACCCTAGGATATGCTTGGGAGAGCATTAGAGAGGGTGGAAATCCATTGGATATGGATTAGGAGTTGGGTTGAGGGTGAGTATCAATTTTAAGGTGGAAGAGAGTTCATTGTTGAACTTTGCCTTAATTTTGATTTGGTTAATGTTCCTATTGGCTTAGGGACTCTCCAAGGACATTGTTGGTGCAATGGTCAAGGGAGAGAAAGCCTCTAGGGGGAGGTATCCATCATGGGAAGATGGATGTGTATTTCTTCATGGGAGGAAAATTAGGTTGCCTCTCTTTAAGTGATATAGGATCACTAGAATGATTGTAGGCATGTGTTCCTCTAGGGGAGAGATTGTAAGATCTTATTGGGATATGAGACATTCATACCCTTGGGGAGGACCTTTTTGATGTTATGTCAAAAAGGGGGAGAAGTTACCAAGTTACCAATTAGGGTTCGTTGGAATTCTCATTGGGATATGAGAATTGCCAATATGGGAGAATTGGTAGACTTGAGATGGTAGTTTTGTCAATCATCAAAAAGGGGAAGATTGTTGGTGCAATCGGCCCAAGTTGACTCGAGTTTGACTCGAGCAGTACCTTGATAGTATTTTGATGATAGACAAAACTCATGACATGGGATTGTCATGGGAAAGTCCAACATGGGGTTGGCATGGAAAATCCAAGCATGGAGCTTGGTGTGGAAGTCCAAGGGGGAAGCCTTGGCATGGGAAAGTCCAAAGCATTGCGAAGCCGTGCGCTTGGTGCTTGGCATGGGAAAGTCCAAAGCATTGGCCGTAAGCGGTGCTTGGCATGGGAAATCCAAAGCATCATGGCCGCGGCGCTTATGCTTGGTGAGAAATGCATTGCGAAGTCGTGCGCTTGGTGCATTTGGGAAGTCTTGAGAACTTGGCAAGTTCACTAGGCTTGGGTCCTTGAGTCGGTGAAGGATAGCATTGCGAAGTCGTGTGCTTGGTGCATCCGAGGGACCGCCGGACGGGGAGCGAATGGAGTGAGCCCAAAGGGAAGCATACTTCTAGGGCATGAGACGCGAAGGATGGTGTTGCGGCCGCGGCGCTTAGCGCGATCCAGGGACGAGGCCGAGGGAAGAGAGCCGTGGAGAACTCCATGAGGGATAAGGTGGACTTGGCCAAGTGGCTAAGATCGAGTGCCTGACGCCAAACAACTTTGTGTTTGAGGTTTTAGTCGACATCACCGATCGGTAGCATAGGTGTCACCAATCGCTAGGTCGTATGGGTTCGACCCGATTGTTCGACCAAGTCTAAGTTCGTGATCCGATCGCGAGGGAGGGCGATCATTGGGAGAATCGATCGGCTAGGGATGGCAATGATCGATGACACTGTGCACGGGCACAAAATGGAGTCAAGCTCGCCAGCACTCGACTGATGGATGATCAGTCGACTGATGGGTGCCATCAGTCGACTGATGTGTGATCCGTTGGAACTTAACCAACGTGGATCTGGCCGTTGTGAGACAACAGCTACGGGACCAGTCGACTGATGGTCACGATCAGTCGACTGATGGGCGCGAAAACAGCTTGATGCAAGTTATAAATGGAGCTCGAGTTGAAGGATTTCGCCAAGACTTTTGTGAAGCTATTGGAGGGGAATTGCTGCTGCATTCCAGACCTTCAAGAGCCATCTAAAGCAAGCAACAAGCAAAGGGTTCAAAGCAAGCATTGTAAAGTGTTCTTTACGTGTATTTCGTATTTGTCTTTGTATTGCTTGTATTTCATTACTTAGTGTAATTGCTTGTGAGAGGTTTCTCCACCTCCGACGTGTAGTCGAAAAGGAGTGTTATAGTTAGTGACGTGCGCATAACTAGAGCTCGGCGAGCTCGCCCATGGAGTAGGAACCATTCGGTTCCGAACCACATATATCGTTGTGTATTGCATGTGCTTGTGTGTATTTGTGTATCTTGTTAGTATTATTATTGTTATTCCGCTGCGCTAACAAGAATTGTAGACGAGCACGCAATGAGAACGAGTAAATTCCACCATCCAACGAACGAGGGCTATTCACCCCCCTCTAGCCGGCCGTTTCGATCCCCCAACATAAAGGATCATCATCGATCTACCTCACCAACCCCCATATGATAATATAGGCTCCATATATTATTTGTACATTTTCTCCCCGTGTTTATGATCTCGAATATCCGTCGATTAATTAATTTACTGACCATTAATTAATCAACATCTAACTCCTTGAGTAGTACCACTCAACCTTTTCATCATGCCGGACCAAGTCCACCTGCAGGGTTTACATGATGAACCTTATGAGCTCCTCAAGGGGACATCATCATCCTAATATATAGGACACAGTTTCCTCCTATAATCAACGGCACACCATATAAATAATATCATCTCCCAACTTATCGAGCCTATCGATTTAATCTATAAATCTCGCCCATTGGTAAATCAAAGAGATGAGTACTAAGTATATGTGCCCGTTATTATATCAGGATTAAGAGCATGTACTAAATAATATCTGAGGTCCGATTCGATTATGTAGTCAGCAATAAATCGAATCATTTCTAAGTCAGTCCTGCTCAATACACACAAAGTGCACTAGTGTGATTCTATGGTCAAGACAAATCAATACCAAATCACACTGCAACCATTCCGATGGTTTGTCCAAAGTCATCTCGGTTGTGAGTCTTTACTTATATTTTACAAGGAGCCGATAACATGATCTCTCGTGTGACACCACACACCATGTTATCTACAATGTAATGTATTAGACAATATTGCATAACTATAAAAATGCAAACAATGATCATGTGATTCTTATTTCAAAATAAAGATGTTCATACAAAAGGTAGACTTTTCAGTATACATTCCTACATGTGCTTAGTGGCTAAGACATTAAAGAAATCAAATGAAGTCACTAGGAAGGTCAAAGGAGGAGTCACCTCTTGAGTTGACCTAGGAAAGACCCAAAAGACTATGGCTTTAAAGCCTAAAAGGGTCATTAGGAAGGTATCTAGGGAAGTTATCCCTAGTGAATACCTTGTTAACCCAAGGAGCTCCAATAGGTATTGGGTTCCTAGGAGCATGATCGATTCACGCTAGATGGGTTAGAGTGTGTCAACCCTAAGTGGATGGGTAGTTAACCTAGCCATGGTGAGTTGACACATTAGGATGTGCCAATGTACTTGAGAAGTTAAAAATGATTTAAATTTGCACAATTATGTCTTAGAGGTATTGGTGTGTCATTTTGGGTTTATGGCACACTAGGGGGATAAATGGTTTTAAGGCAAAATATAATTAATTCCTAGAAATGGCAACTTGGATTTAACACTTAGGTATTTTATACCTTAGTATATTTTTTTTTCTTGCCATGATTTATTTGCCTTGTCATGTCATGACATCATTTTCATTTTTATCTCTAAAAATATCATGATCAGGTTTAGACTTATCTTTTATATGTCATGTATGCTAAAATGTCATTCACATGTCATGACATCATGATTTTGGCACATGTTTAAGTTATATCATATATATGCCATAATCATATCATGCATAAAATAAAATGAAATTAAGAACAATGGCATGATTTGAAGTCCCATGCATAAGGGAATCAAATAAAGTTGCCTTAGAAATATGCATGAGACCATTAAAGATCAAAACCCCACATCTCACTAAAAACTTGACTTGTATGTGTTTTACATATCTAGATATAAGTGAGATGTTTAGGAAAAAGGAATTAAAGGTTTCAAAAACATTTTGAAAACATTTTGAATAACCTTGGTGAAGCCTATCTTTTGATAGCTATCACCATTGAATGGGATGATACAAAGGGAGCTCTTTATTGAAGCTTCTCTTAACTTTTGGACTTTGTATCAATCTCCTAATTTAGTGGGTAAAATAATTTTCAAATATTTTTCACCCATAGTGTTTATGATAAGTATTATATGTATGAATTTTCAAGATTTTTAAAACTACGTATATTTAATTATGGATTTCAGAAATCCATTTCTGAAATGCTAAAAGCGCAAATCGATTATCGATCCGCCATGGTGGCTACCGATTGATGGGGGTGGCAAATGATCGGTTTCGAATTGATTGATCGCCTAAGTGATTTCGAGTAAACCTTGTTGGTTAGGCCCATGTTCAGCTAGGTTAAGGTCCCCTAACCACTCCTAACCCTAGGATATGCTTGGGAGAGCATTAGAAAGGGTGGAAATCCATTGGACATGGATTAGGAGAAGTGTTTAGGGAGAGTATCAATTTTAAGGTGGAAGAAAGTTCATTTTTGAACTTTGCCTTAATTTTGATTGGTTAAATGTTCCTATTAGCTTAGGGACTCTCCAAGGACATTGTTGGTGCAATGGTCAAGGGGGAGCAAGCCTCTAGGGGGAGGTATCCATCATGGGAAGATGGATGTGTATTTCCTCATGGGAGGAAAATTGGGTTGCCTCTTTTAAGTGATATGGGATCGCTAGAAAGATTGTAGGCATGTGTTCCTCCAAGGGAGAGATTGTAAGATCTCATTGGAATATGAGACATTCATACCCTTGGGGAGGACCTTTTTGATGTAATGTCAAAAAGGGGGGGGAGTTACCAAGTTACCAATTAGGGTTTGTTGGAATTCTCATTGGGATATGAGAATTGCCAATATGGGAGAATTGGTAGACTTGAGATGGTAGTTTTGTCAATCATCAAAAAGGGGGAGATTGTTGGTGCAATCGGCCCAGGTTGACTCGAGTTTGACTCGAGCAGTATTTTGATGATAGACAAAACTCATGACATGGGGATTGTGATGGAAAGTCCAACATGGAGTTGGCATGGAAAATCCAAGCATGGAGCTTGGTGTGGGAAAGTCCAACATGGAGTTGGCATGGAAAATCCAAGCATGGGGCTTGGTGTGGAAAAGTCCAAATGCATTTCGAAGCCGTGCGCTTGGTGCATGTGGGAAGTCTTGAGAACTTGGCAAGTTTACTAGGCTCGGGGTCCTTGAGTCGGTGAAGGATGGCATTGCGAAGTCGTACGGTTGGTGCATCCGAGGGACCACCGGACGGGGAGCGAATGGAGTGAGGCCCAAGGGAAGCATAGTTCTAGGGCATGAAATGCGAAGGATGGCGTTGCAAAGTCATGCACTTGGCACATTCTAGGGACGTAGGCTGAGGGAAGAGAGCTTCGGTGGGGAACTCCATGAGGGATAAGGTGGACTTGGCCAAGTGGCTAAGACTGAGTGTCTGAGGCTCAAACTTGATGTTTGAGAGTTTACCCGATGGTCGGATGCTCAAACAACTTGGTGTTTGAGGTTTTGTCTGACAGCAGTCGACTGGTATAGGTGTTGGTCCAACTGATCCAAGTCGACTAGGGTTCGACTGGTGTTAGACTGTAGTTTTGTGCTTGGCAGTCGACTGCCATGGATTGGCAGTCGACTGTTGTCAACAACAATTGACTGTCGAGGGATGGCAATCGACTAATGGGAGTGACGCGAGCACAGAACGCTCCGTACCAGACTGGGCAGTCGACTACTAGGTCACCAGTCGACTGATGGGCATGATCAGTCGACTGGTAGGTTATCCGTTGGAACTTGTCCAACATGGATCTGGCCATTGTGAGACAACGACTACAGGGGAAGTCGACTGAGGCCTTTTAGCAGTTGACTGCTGGGCGCGAAATCAACTTTTTGCAGGTTATAAATGGAGCTCAAGAGGGATGATTTCGCCAAGACTTTAAGGGAGCTATTGGAGGGGAATTGCTGCTGCATTTCAGCCCTTCAAGAGTCATCCAAAGCAAGCAACAAGAAAGGGTTCAAAGCAAAGAGTTATAAAGCGTTCTTTACTTGTATTTCTTAGTGTCTTTGTATTTCTTGTAGTATTACTATTGTAATAGCTTGTGAGAGGTTTCTCCACCTCTGACGTGTAGTCGAGGAGTTTAGTTAGTGTCGTGTGCATAACTAGAGCTCGGTGAGCTCGCCCGTGGAGTAGGAACCATTCAGTTCTGAATCACGTATATCGTGTTGTCTCTTGTGTGATTATATTTGTTGTTAGTATTCATATTTGTATTAGTATTCCATTGCACTAACAACAATTGTAGACGAGCACACAACGACAACGAACGAATTCCACCATCGAACTAAAGAGGGTTATTCACCCCCCTCTAGTCGGCCAACATATCAACCCTACAGGAAGTTTCCCGAGTTATTCCGATAGAAAAAATTCGGGTGGTTCCTCCATCCGGGATTGTAGGTACTGGAGAATGGGTTGTTGGGCCTTTGATTGTAATCCCCAACTGCATCGCAATGCTCAATCTGCTCTACTAAGCCACCCTACCCTCCATAGTAGTCCTCCCAATACAATGTTGCTCCTTCTCCAAAGTCAATGGCCACACATGTAGATGCAGGATTTAAAGAGTCGAATCATCTGCTAAGCATGTCCATTCTCGCTACTAGGTGGTACACGGAGTTGACAACATATCGTCTCACTGCAGGAGTAGGGTGACCACGTTTTGAAGCCCATTGATGGTGGTTCTGGGCCACCTCTTCTATTAGCTCCTCCGCTTCCTCTATAGTCTTATTCATAAGTGCTCCTCCTGAGGTAGAATCGAGGGACATCTTTGTGGCGTACATGATCCCATTGTAGAAGATGTGGATCACCAGCCACCTTTCTAATCCATGGTGGGGGCATTGGTAAAGTAGCCTCTTGTAGTGATCCCAAGCTTCAAATAGGGACTCCCCTTCTTTCAGATGGAAGCTTGTGATTAGATGGCTCATGTGAGTAGTTTTGCTTGGTGGGAAGTATTTGTTCAAGAACTGATGCTCACATTGCTCCCATGTAGTAATGCTTCCCGAAGGCAGGGAGTGAAGCCATGCCTTAGCTTTATCCCGCAATGAGAACGGGAATAGGCTCAGGCGGATCGCGTCCGCAGGGACTCCATTTATCTTCATTGTCGAGCAGATTTCCAAAAATGTCTCCAGGTTCCGATTCGGGTCTTCAATCGCAGCTCCCCCGAATTTACTCTGCTTGACCATATGTATAAGTGTTGGCTTCAGTTCAAAGTTATTTTTCAAAATGGATGGTCCAACTATACTCGGCCTAAATCCTCTAGCACTAGAAGCTGCGTAATCCCGCAGAGGTCGGCTACCTATATTTGTTAGTTATAGCCCTAGAACCAATCATGTGATGGTTGAATAGGGAACATTTTGTATCATATTCTATAAAGGCAAAGGATTGGTTATTATATTTACGTCTTGCTTGTGCCAGCTAAATTAAATATAATAATGCCCTAGAAAAGTAGGTTCTTATCTACAGCACATCAATTGGCAGAATTGATTATGAGAGGCTGTAGAGAACACTTTCCTACAATGTTCCTAGTCAAGTATTAATATGCAAGGGCAATATTAATACATAAAGACTAGCATGTAGGTCAATTGATGACTTGATCTCATAAGTCATGGATATATGATATCAAGTTGACACATGGGTATATATTAGAGAATATATACTGAACTGACCCGCCATGAGAAAGTTTCATGGATCGTCATATGAGTGTTATAAACTTTCTCATGTGACTATTGGTATGAATAGTCCTTAAACCTGAAGTCACTACGGTTTCCTACATAAGGAGTTATGTACTTTGGTATCGTCAAACGTCACCCGTAACAGGGTGGACCATAAAGGCGATTACTGGGTATATAACAAATTATGCAGAGGGATGTGAGTGATGTAGATGGGATCTATCCCTCCCATATGACGGGAGTGATATCTGTGGGCCCCTTGATTGAGTAGAACTACTAAAATGCATTGCCATGCTCGAATGAGTCAATATGAGATATTGAGCTCATTTGTTTGAGTTAGTTTACTCAGGGATCAAGAAACACATAGATTGATCGAGGATGACACAGTCTATGCCTCATTGGTCAATCTGATATCAAGGATAGAAGGACACGGTCATACATTATAGTAGTCACGGAAAGGTTAGTCGGATCTTGACTTATTTCGTAACTTGGGTAGCAATGATGTATTGCTAGATGCCGCTCATTGCTTGTGTATCTAAAAGAGTTTAGATCCACTGCCAACGTTATAAGAGCCTATAGGGTCACACACAAAGAGCATGATGATTAGAAGAATTAGTGCATTATAGTTTGACTAGAATAATTTGGGAATAAGCTTAAGTACAAAATGGTTTTTGGACTTTAAGCTTAATGAGAATTTTAACTTATTGATTTAATGAGATTAATTCAATATGCTAAGCTTATTAATTTAATAAGATTAAATAAATATGTTATCATGATAGCCTAAGCTTAATTGATTTAATAAGATTAATTCAATATGTTACCTTATTGATTTAATGAGATTAATTCAATATGATAACATAAGCTTATTGAATTAATAAGATTAATTCAACATGCATGAATGCCACATAAGCATGCCACCTAAGCTTGATGAGGTGGAAGGAGACAAAGGGTTTTGACCTTTGGAATTTCTCCACATGTGGCCGGCCAAACAAGGAGTGTTGATTATTTTTCAATGCAATTGATTGCATTGAATGTGATAGGAGGTGAAAAGTTTTTTCAATCCTATAAAACACTCCATGGGGTGGCCGGCCAATGTGGGTGGAAGCTTGAGGCTTGGAGAGAGCTTGGTGGTGAGAGGCTTTGGTTGTGTGGCTTTTGTGAGTGTAGGCTAGCAAGAAGAATGGTCTTCTTCTTCCTTTCTCTTTTTTCCCTACCTTCCTCTCCTTTAGGGACTTCTCTAGCAAGAAGCAAAGGAGAGCTCTTCTAGTTTCTTTTGTGAGACAAGAGCTTACTCGTGTGGATACATATAGAGGCACGGACATTTGAACGTGCTAAAAGATCCAACAAACCCAAGGAGAAGCGGGATTAAAAAGGGCACGCAACAAAGGTAATATTCTCCTATAAGATAGAGAAATTTATTTTTTTTTGTACGAGGTTTTCTTTCGCAAGGATCACTTGGAAGGGATCCTATTTTTCCGTTGCGCATATGCTATTTTGCATAAAAAAAATCCCTACAATATTTACTTCGGATGTAATTTGGTCCACCATCCTCTTTTATTCGGCTCTCCGATGATGATAGGTTCGTTCGATTTCTAAATCGATCAGAATCAGGCCTTCCGATCCTAAGCATCTAAGCATATGAAGAACCGAGCCACAAAATTAGAAGTATTATCTAATACTCAAAAATAAGAAATAGACTAATCTAGCTAACTAATTAAAGAGCCAATAATATATAGAGAATCATTGTTAAAACAAAATAAAAACTAAATCTAGAAATGGAAAATATAAAAATTAAAATAAAATAAAATAAAAAATAAAAATAAGCAAGTAAATAAATCTAACCTAAGTCCGATCCAATTATCCACTTCTTGATTCGATATCGAATCAATTAGTTCCCGACAACGGCGCCAAAAACTTGATGCACGCGAACGCGACCTTAAATCTTGCGATAGAAACCGTCGAGGACTCGAAGTGCACACTCACGCTCAATGCCCGCAAGTGCACGGATGTCGTCAAGTAATAAATAGATTTATCGATCCCATAGGGACTGAGATTCGATTACTGATATATTCAGTGGACGTTATTGTTCAGAAGTCAAATCCAATGGTTATGATTGTGAGGGTTGTCGATGGTACTAACTCAATATGGTGTCACACGGAAGAAGAAAAGGCTTGTCGCGAGTCTTTGGAAGGGATTCTAGGATTTCGATTTCGCTTGTGTGTCACAAAACATGCTATCAATTGGTCATTGTCTAAACGTCTAACTATGGACTTGTGGAAGGGACATCATACACTCTCCCGATGAGCCTTCGCATCTATCAGGACCTATCTTTGTCTTACAAGGATGGGATAGGCGGTACGAGGATACCGAATCAATCCTTGCGACGAATCGCTTCCAATTATATCGCATCCTTCTACCCATAGTTATAGGAGAAGAGGTCAACCCCTAGGTTCCTCTTTAATTCCCCTAAATCTTAGATATGAGGGCAATCACCTGTTGGTGCAGTAGGCACCTAAGTCGAACCTGAGTTTTGATTATAGCAAACGATACAAAGTTAAGCTCATGTCGTTATCTCACGAGCTGAATCGAGTGTGCAGAAGATTGCTATAGCTGGAGCTGAAGGCTAGCGACACCCGGAGGAAGCCACGGTGGTCGGGCGACACTCGAGTGACTTCGAAGGGAGCCGAAGGAATCGGGTGGAAGGCCGGAAGCAAAAGCAACAAGTAAGTATCGAGGTAAGCTCGTGTGTGCGAGCATAAGTGAGGTCGTATCCTCGTTACGGGGATGATCTTAAGCATAGATCCGACCAAAGACATCCTATAGATGGTCTAGGTCAAGATCGGACGGTCGACGACCGTCGAAATTATGTTTTTGTTGAGCTAACTTTGACTTGCAGCAAGCATCAGTCGACTGCCATCTTGGAGGACTCATTGCCAATCGCTGATCGCTGAAGGTCGAAGGTCGATTTCGGCCCGATCTGCCATCGATCGATGATGGCCATCAGTCGACTGATGATGGCCATCAGTCGACTGATGGTCAATGATCAGATTCGAGGAGTCAAGGCTTATCACCCCATTTCAAGGAGTTTTTGTGTCCATTTGTGATTGGTTGAAGACCCATTCGATGAGGGGCTCAAAGGCTATAAAAGGAGGGCTTGTCTTAGGGGTTTTCATCAATTAAAAAGCTTCCAAGTGCTTCCGATACGGTCCGACTCTCCGACATCCTTATGACGAAGCACTGCCGAGACGACGACTAGAGCTTCAACCTCCATCCTTTGAAGTCGTCGGTAACGAAAGTTTGAATCATATTTCAGTTTATAAGTTGTTCTTATTTCGATCTTTAAATCATATCAAGGAGAGGGGGAGTGTCCCTCTACCTTGAGCTTTTATCATCTTGTGTATCCGTCTAACTCCTACCTCCAACGAGGAGGAGCGTTTTAGTAGTTTGCCCTCCATACATGGTCAAGGACCACTAGGGCCTTGGAGTAGTAGCCTTCGGCTATGAACCAAGTAAAACCTTTGTGTCTATTGTCTCTATTTTTGTTTTTATCTTCCGCTGTGTCTACTCGCATTTTAACGAAAAATTTCTATCGCTATTCACCCCCCCTCTAGCGATCCGATCGATCCAACAATTGGTATCAGAGCCGGGGGCGCTTAGATTTGGTGAAACCACCAATCTAACATTTTTTTTACAGATTTGTTTTTCGTTCATTTAAATTTTTCTCCCGCACTACTAATCCAAGACGAAGTCTTGGTACTCTTCGTTTGGTTTTGTTTTGCAAGTATTGATTGCCTTCGGAGTACCTCACGATCAAACGAACATAACTTTTGCTACAGTGGACTCACGAAATGATCTACCCACCAAATCGAAGCTCTCGCAGAGATCTACACTTCTTACACGGGTTTACCCCCGTAACAAGCTGTTTTCATCCTCAAAAATCGACGTTTAGTAGCCTTTCGGGGACATTGAAGGTTGTGAGTACTTACTTTTTATTTAGTTTCTTATTTCTTTGCTTAACTTTCTATTTTTCATTTGTTTCTTTTTATTTCCCGCACTACTAATCCAAGACGCAAGTCTTGGTACTTTCGTGTGTTTTTGTTGTTGCTAGGTTTTCGTTTTAGTCTCCTTGTCTTTTTGTTCTAATGGCCCATATCGAGGGTTTTAGCACCGTCCGACCTCCGTTTTACAACGGAGATGACTTCCGTTATTGGAAGGGTCGGATGGAATGCTTTCTTAAAACCCAAATCGAGATGTGGATCATAATCCAAACGGGATTCACACTTCCGACTAACGAAGTGGGTGAATCCTTGGATTATGACCAATGGACCATTGCGACAAAAAGACAAGTTGAAGCCGACGCTAAGGCAACTCAAATCCTTCAATGCGGCCTATCCAAGGAGGAGCTAAATCGTGTCGGCCCCTTCATAAGCGCAAAGGATCTTTGAACAAAACTAGTGGAGCTACACGAAGGGACCGATGAAGCCAAGGTATGTAAGCGCGACCTTTTGTTCAATAAACTATATAACCTAAAAATGTAGGAACACGAGTCCGTGATGCAACTCCACGCCCGTGTCCAAGACATAGTCAACAACCTACACGCAATCGGGCAAAAGGTCGAAAACCGCGACCTTATAAGATATGTCCTAAACTCTTTTCCGAGGACTACCTTGTGGGCATCCATGGTCGATGCCTACAAGGTCTCCAAGGATCTTTCTAAACTTAGGTTAGATGAACTTTTTTTTTATTTCGAACTTCATGAGCAGTCTAACTTGGAACCCGAGAAGGGTATAGCACTTTTTGCAGGTTCGAGGAAGAAAACCGTAAGCAAGCCACCCCCGAAGGAAGAAGAGGATGAGTCGGATTCGGAGGTCGACTCGGAAATGGAAGCCGAACTAGTCAACCTAGTTCGAAGGATAGTCAAGGGCCGAAAATGAGTCGTCACTCGACCCAACGAAGGTAAGCCTAAAAGTTCAAACATAAGATGTTATGAATGCAACAGGTTTGGACACATTAAGTCCGAGTGCCCAAAACTCAAGAGCAAGGCACCAAAACATAAAAAGGCACTCAACGCTACTTGGGAAGAAGCCTCCGAGGAAGAAGACAACGATCGAGTCCTTATGGCTAAACCGGTGGAATCGGAGACGGAGTCGGAACCGGAACCAGAATCAGAAACCGAAGACGAGTCGGACTACGAAACACTATTCAAGACAAGCCACGGATACGCATCCGGTTCAAAAGATACACTCAAGGTAAGTCGGTCTCTTATTACTACTCTTTATAGTGCAATTAAGTTTTTAAATAAAAAGTTAGCTAAGTCCGAGTCCAAGGTTGAGACCCTGGTTGAGGAAGTTAAACTCCTTAAACACGAGGTCTCCCTAACCTCTTCGACTAGTCGAGTTCAAGAGAAGGACTCAACTCGAGTTGAAAAACTCGAAGTTGAGAACTCACTCTTGAAAAGTCAAGTCGAAGATCTTAGGAATATGTTGGAAAGGTTTACTTTGGGATCCAAAGGACTTGACCTCCTACTTGGATCGCAAAGGGTCATGTACAACAAGGCCGGGCTAGGGTTTAGCTCAAACACGACCAATAAGTCGTATATGTCAATCGTAAGTAGACATAGAAAATGTGTCCAAGCATGGGTCCCTAAGACCACCTTGATTTCAAACTTAGGATCAAACCAGTACTGGGTTCTTAAGGACCAAATCCACTATGTGGAGAGACCGAATCGATTCAACGGTCCAGGGGGAGCTAGTACGAAATTTGTTTGTGTCTTAACTTAGAAATTGCATGCTTAGGTTTTTATTTAGTTTGATTTTTCTTTTTAGAATGGTTAGATAGGACTATAACTCGTCAATACTTGATAACATAGTACCAGGACGCGGCAAGATGATAGTACGCTAGGAAAGCGGAGTCTTGTGTATTCGGGCTAGATAAGGCGTATCTAGTTTGGTGCACTTGACCGAGCGGAACTAACTAAAGATACCTCACCGTATCCTAGACTAGTTAGACCAGGAAGTGGTCTTAGGTGAGTCAAGTCTCTATTTTCTTGAAAATGGCTTTGTCTAAGGAAGTGGTCGTTATTCCGATCAAAGAAGGCCTCTGTGCCTCGCCACGACCTGGAAGCCATGATCTTGAAAAGGTGACTTGATGAGCCCAAGGTCAAATCCGAATCTAACGCAAGGTTGACAAGTGTTTAAGTCATTAAATTTAATTCAACTAAAATTGGAAGTCATCTCACAAGAACATATAGGATTAACATGTTTGATCATGTAGACATGGGTGAGATGATTTAGGTTAATAATTTTTCAACCAATTTTTAATAAATCCAATATCCGATCCAACTACCTTGCGTGTAGGATCAATGGATGTTGGACAGTGGTTGCTCCCGACACATGACCGGGGATCAACTCAAGTTTTCGAAGCTTCGATTCAAACGACAAGGATCGGTAGCCTTCGGAAATAACGGCAAGCTCAAAATCATCGGATCAGGTGATATTGAGCTCAATTCAAATTTTGTTATTCAAAATGTTTTATTAGTAGAAAATTTTCAATATAATTTACTTAGTGTAAGCCAATTGTGTGATAATAACTATAAGGTCATATTTCTAGAAAATGAATGCGTAATTAATACCAACGAAACCTCTAAAACAATTCTTAAAGGGACTAGAAATAACAACATTTACACGATCAACTTAACTAACTCCTCAACTATGTGTCTTATGACATGGCAAGAGGAATCGTGGTTGTGGCACCGACGACTCGGTCACTCACACCCAAGACTCATCCACAAGATGAGTCAGAGTGATTTAGTCAGAGGTTTGCCTAACCTCAACAACTTGGATAATAAAATATGTAATGCTTATCAACAAGGTAAACAATCTAGGACACAACATCAACTAACTAGTCAAGAACAAACCAAAAGTGTGCTTGAGCTCTTACACATGGATCTATTTGATTCACACGGAGCTAAGTCACTTAACGGAAGTAAATTCTGCTTAGTCATAATTGATGACTATTCTAGATTTACTTGGGTTAGGTTCATCAAACACAAAAATGATACCCTAGATCAATTAATCAATCTATTTAAATTAATAGAAAATCAACAAAGCATTAAAATCAAAAGACTTAGGACTGATCATGGTGGTGAATTGAAACCATAGGTTTACAGCACTCAGAACCTAAATGGATACCACCACGAGTTCTCTTGCCCTAGAACTCCACAACAACATGGCCTAGTAGAACGCAAACATAGAACCCTACAAGAAGCTGCTAGGACAATGTTAAATGAGTAAAACTACCCGATAGGTTTTGGGCGGAGCGTGTCATGCACGCAAAATAGAATCCTTATGGTAAAGAGGCACCTTAAGACCTCATACGAGATTTATCACGATAAAATACCTAACATCAAGTACTTTAGGGTATTTGGATGTAAGGTACATATCCTAAACACTAAGGATTACCTAGGGAAATTTACATCCAAAACCACGACCGGAATCTTTCTAGGATACTCGACTACAAGCAGAGCTTATAGAGTATATAACCACGACACCCTTAGAGTCGAGGAGACTATCAATGTAGTATTTGATGAAGGACACGAACCTACAAAACCCCCGGCAACCCCAATTAGCGAGCCGACTCATACTAGACCTAACTCTGATCCGGAGATCAGGTCTAGTGTTAATCCTAACCTAAGTCAACCAAGTCACTCTATCGACCAAGTGATAGATGACTCCAACCAAACTAGAACTCAAACAAGCCATCCTATGGATCAAGTTGTAGACTCAAACCCAAATCCAACTAGGACTCAAACGAATCATCCTATCGACCAAGTGATAGGTGATCCAAGTCTAGGAGTTCGAACTAGAGCCTCATACAGAAACCTTAGTCAAATATCTTTGATTTCTAAAATTTAACCCAAAACTATTGACCAAGCTCTTCTTGATCCCGATTGGATTATTGCAATGCAAGAAGAGTTGGCTTAATTCACTAGGAACGAAGTATGGGAATTAGTACCACCACCTAAAGATAAAACAATCATTGGAACAAGGTGGGTGTTTAGAAATAAAATTGATGATAAAGGTGAAGTAGTTAGAAATAAAGCTAGACTAGTTGCTAAAGGGTTTAGTCAAGTCGAAGGTTTAGATTACGAGACCTATGCCCCAGTAGCTAGATTAGAGTCCATTCGAATGCTATTAGCATATGCAGCACATCGAGGATTTAAGTTGTTTCAAATGGATGTGAAATCTGCATTCTTAAATGGATACATTAAAGAAGAAGTTTATGTTAGTCAACCCCCCGGTTTCGAAAGTTTAGACAAACCGGATCATGTCCTTAGATTAAAGAAAGCTCTTTATGGACTTAAACAAGCTCCGCGAGCTTGGTACGAGAGACTTTCGATTTATCTTAAGTCCAAAGGCTTTAACCAAGGTGTAGTTGACCCAACCCTTTTCGTAAAAACCTTAGGTAAAGACATATTCATAGCCCAAATCTACATAGATGATATTATTTTTGGAACCACCAACTCAATCCTACTAAATGAGTTCATTTCACTTATGGAAAGTGAATTTGAAATGAATTTAGTAGGCGAGTTAAGTTTCTTCTTAGGTCTACAAATTAAACAAACTAAAGATGGAATATACCTACATCAACGTAAATATACTAGGGAATTAATTAAATGCTTTGGAATGCAAGACGCTAAAATTATTAATACCCCAATGGCAACTAATGTGAATATAGAAGAAGATTTAATCGGAAACTCAATTGATTTAAAATATTATAGGATCATAATAGGGAGTCTCCTTTACTTAACTGCAAGCCGACCTGATATCCTATTTGCAGTAAGTATGTGCGCAAGGTTCCAAACCGGTGCCAAGGAGTCTCACCTAACTCTAGTCAAACGTATCCTTAGATATCTAAAGGGTACACTTAATGTCGGTATTTGGTACTCTAGATCTACCGAGTTCGAACTAATCGGCTACTCTGATTCGGACTATGCCGGCAGTAAGCTTGATAGAAAGAGTACGAGTGGTTGTTGTCAACTTCTCGGCTCGAGTCTAGTGAGTTGCGTGCGAGGGAAGCAACACCGTGTTGTCTTATCTACCACCATACATCGCGATGGGTGAGTGTGTCACGCAGCTTCTTTGGATGAAGCACACTCTCCGCGATTTTAAGTTAGACTTTACCAACACAAAACTCCACGTAGATAACATTAGTTCAATTAACCTTACTAAGAATCCGATATGTCACTCTAGGACTAAACATATAGAGGTCAAACACCATTTCATTCGAGAACATGTGGCCAACGGAGTCATACAACTCGAATACGTCAAATCGAAGTCTAACTTGGCAGACCTATTTACTAAACCCCTACCCGAAGCTGAATTCAGTCTATTAAGATGAAAATTGGGCATGTGCGTAGTAGAATAGGACTTTGCAAATTATATTACTACTATTTCTTACTTTTCATTTTTCATGGAACTAGTATAGGACATACCTTAGATATCATGCACCTATAGATTTAAGGAGTCAATACATCTCACAACACATAGGACTAATGTGTTTGTGTACTTAGCCACGTAGATGGATGTGAGATGTTAGGACCTTACTCCTGGTTCCAGATGTAGAGCTAGTGCATCGTTATGAACCACGAAGTATAATCATACATACTAACCGACTCTGACCAGGACTGGTTGATCTTTCATATCAATCAAGCCAAATATGAGTCGAACATTTTATAGATGAACTTATTTTAAATATATTATTTTCAAAATAATGTGGAACATGCTTGGACTTTAAATTTAACACTTATTTTTGTTTTCCACACACACCCTCACTCTTTTCGATATATGGCAAAAGGGGGAGAAAAAGGTCAAAGTTAAGGGGTCAAAATTTTTTTTATAACTTAACTCTTACTTCATATTTAAACCAAAAGTTAACTCTAAGTTTTTGAAAACTTATTTAACTTTTAACAAAAGGAAGTAAAGGCCAAGTTAAGAGAATTCTTAACTTAAACTTATGTGTGCCATCAACGTAAACATTATGTCGTTAATGCTTTACTTAAAGGGGAGAACTTAACTTAAACGTTTTACTAAGGCCAACTTTAAGTAATTACTTAAAGCAACCCTCAAGGGGGAGGATTAAGGTCTTTCTTTAAGACTCACCCTCGGTCAAGGGGGAGTACTTGAAGAAAATTTTTACTACTCCAACTTAATCTTCTTTATTTCTTGTTTGTTTCTAATGCACATTATTCTTCATGCTTGCTATTTACTTAACTTTGTATGTGGGTTTGCCATAAATCAAAAAGGGGGAGATTGTTGGTGCAGTAGGTACCTAAGTCGAACCTGAGTTTTGATTATAGCAAATGATACAAAGTTAAGCTCATGTCGTTATCTCACGAGCTGAATCGAGTGTGCAGAAGATTGCTATAGCTGGAGCTGAAGGCTAGCGACACTCGGAGGAAGCCACGGTGGTCGGGCGACACTCGAGTGACTTCAGAGGGAGCCGAAGGAATCGAGTGGAAGGCCGGAAGCAAAAGCAACAAGTAAGTATCGAGGTAAGCTCGTGTGTACGAGCGTAAGTGAGATCGTATCCTCGTTACGGGGATGATATTAAGCATATATCCGACCAAAGACATCCTATAGATGGTCTAGGTCGAGATCGGACGGTCGACGACCGTCGAAATTATGTTTTTGTTGAGCTAACTTTGACTTGCAGCAAGCATCAGTCGACTGCAAGCTTGGAGGACTCGACTGCTGTCAATCACCGACCGAAGGTCAAGATCGATCGATGTCGCCATCACGATCGATGGTCAATGATCAGATTCGAGGAGTCAAGGCTTATCACCCCATTTCAAGGAGTTTTTGTGTCCATTTGTGATTGGTTGAAGACCCATTCGATGAGGGGCTCAAAGGCTATAAAAGGAGGGCTTGTCTTAGGGTTTTTCATCAATTAAAAAGCTTCCAAAGTGCTTCTGATACGCTCCGACTCTCCGACATCCCTACGACGAAGCACTGCCGAGACGACGACTAGAGCTTCTACCTCCATTCTTTGAAGTCGTCGATAACGAAAGTTTGAATCATATTTCAATTTATAAGTTGTTCTTATTTCGAGCTTTAAATCATATCAAGGAGAGGGGGAGTGTCCCTCTACCTTGAGCTTTTATCATCTTGTGTATCCGTCTAACTCCTACCTCCAACGAGGAGGAGCTTTTTAGTAGTTTGCCCTCCGTACGTGGTCAAGGACCACTAGGGCCTTGGAGTAGTAGCCTTCGGCTACGAACCAAGTAAAACCTTTGTGTCTATTGTCTCTATTTTTGTTTTTATCTTCCACTGTGTCTACTCGCGTTTTAACGAAAAATTTCTATCGCTATTTACCCCCCCCCCCCTCTAGCGATCCGATCGATCCAACATCACCCCTCGTATCGACTAAGCACAGTAGATAGAAAAACAAAAACACATAGATATCAGTCTAAACTAATACCAATTGCAAATATAAACTCAAGTACAGAATTTAATTTGGAATAACATGTTCTACGCATACAAACTACTCCCTAATCCTAGAATCGAAGAAACTACTCCATCAATATGAGAAGAGAAACACAAAGCACATTCATGTTTGAATAAATAATAGATAACATGTAGGAACAAAAATTTACAATGCAATGTGGGCATCTCTCCGGCGTTAAAGTGCAGAACATGGATCTCCGACGGCCTTCTTCCTCCCTGTTGTGAGTTTTTGAAGATTTTTAGGGCTTCGGAGTGTCGTCCCAGCCGTCGTGCCTCCCCCCTAGGATTTCGGCGTAACTTTCCTTATAAAGACATCACGCCGGATCACTGTGAAATCTAGAAAAAACCTTGGTCGTTTCAAATTGCCTCGCCACCATGTAGGCTCGATGGTGGCCAGCTAGAGGGGGGTGAATAGCCCTCAATCGTCGTATGACTGAATACGCTTGTTCTTGCATGCTTGTCTAGAATTATCGTTAATATACGCAGCGGAATAACAATAGAAATAACAACAATAAGCAATCAGACACAAGACACACAATATATGTGGTTTGGAACCGAATGATTCCTACTCCACGGTCGAGCTCACCGAGCTCTAGTTATGCGCACGGCACTAACTAAACTCCTCGATAATACGTCGGAGGTGGAGAAACCTCGTACAAGCTATTACAACAGTAATACTATAAGAAATACAAAGACACTAAGAAATACAAGTAAAGAACGCTTTACAACTCTTTGCTTTGAATGCTTTCTTGTTGCTTGCTTTGGTTGGCTCTTGAAGGACTGGAATGCAACAGCAATTCCCCTTCAAAGTCTCCCTTAAAGTCTTGGCGAAATCCTTCCTCTTGAGCTCCATTTATAGCCTGCATTAAGATGATTTCGCGCCCATCAATCGACTGATCGTGACCATCAGTCAACTGGTACTATAGCCATTGTCTCACAACGGCCAGACCCACGTCGGTCAAGTTCCAACGGATCACTCATCAGTCGACTGATAATACTCATCAGTCCACTAATTATCCCATCGGTCGAGTGTTGGTGTGAGCACTCGACTAGAAACTATTCTGTGGCTGAAAACACCCCGATCAGTCAACTGATCTCTCTCATCAGTCGACTGATGGTGTTATCCCGATCATTATCATCCTCGATAGTCGATCGATCACCAAACCTCGCTCTCAAACACCAATCGAACCTAAGTCGACTTAGAGCAATGACCGCACTATGTGATCGATGTTAGTAAAACCTCAAACACCAAGTTGTTTGAGCATCCAACAATCAGTCTTAGCCACTTGGCCAAGTCCACCTCATCCCTCATGGAGTTCCCCACCAAAGCTCTCTTCCCTCGGCCTATGTCCCTCAGATGCATCAAGCACACGGCTTCGTAATGCCATCCTTCGCGTCTCTTGCCCTCGAAGTATGCTTCCCTTGGACCTCACTCCATTCGCTCCCTGTCCGAAAGTCCCTCAGATGCACCAAGCACACGGCTTCGCAATGTCATCCTTCACTGACTCAAGGACTCCGAGCCTAGTGAACTTACCAAGTCCTCCCTTAATACGCATCGCTTCAAACATATCACAATATGTCTAAACCCTGTACAATAGCAATACGTAAACGACTTCGCAATGCTTTGGACTTTCCCACACCAAGCCCCATGCTTGGATTTTCCATGCCAACTCCATGTAGGACTTTCCTATGACAATCCCATGTCATAAGTTTTGTCTATCATCAAAATACTACTCGAGTAAAACTCTAGTTAACCTGGGCCGATTGCACCAACAATCTCCCCCTTTTTGATGATTGACAAAACTATCCCTCAAGTCTACCAATTCTCCCATATTGGCAATTCTCACATCCCAAATGAGAATTCCAAACTCAATTGGTAACTTGGTAACTTCTCCCCCTTTTTGACATTACATCAAAAAGGTCCTCAAGGGTTTCAATGTCTCATATCCCAATGAGATCTTACAATCTTCCCCTTGGCATGCCCTCAATCTTTCTAGTGATCTCATATCACTTAAGAGAGGCAACCCAATTTTCCTTCCATGAGGAAATACATATACATCTTCCCATGATGGATACCTCCCCCTAGAGGCTTGCTTCCCCTTGACCATTGCACTAACAATGTCCTTGGAGAGTCCCTAAGCCAATAGGAACATTAACCAATCAAAATTAAGGCAAAGTTCAACAATAAACTCTCATCCACTTTAAAATTGATACTCTCCCTAAACACTTCTCCTAATCCATATCCAATGGATTTCCACCCTTTCTAATGCTCTCCCAAGCATGTCCTAGGGTTAAGAGTGGTTAGGGGACCAAAACACAGCTGAACATGGGCCTAACCACCAAGGTTTACTCGATCGACTCTCTTCTACGGTCATTGGACATGTTATCAGTCGATTGACATTCATGGTAGTCGACTGATAACTGCATTCTACAGTTTTCAGAGTTTACAGAACCAAATTCCGAAATACATAAGTAAATATACGTAAGTTGAAAAATCTTGAAAATTCATACGTATAATACTTATCATAAACACTATGGGTGAAAAATATTTTACCCACAAATTAATGAGATTGACACAAAGTTCAAAAGTTTAGAAAAGCTTCAATAATGAGCCCTCTTTGTATCATCCCATTCAATGGTGATGGCTATCAAAAGATAGACTTCACCAAGGTTTTTCAAAAAAAAATTGAACCCTTTAATTCATTTTTCCTAAACATCTCACTTGTATCTAGATGTGTAAAACACATACAAGGCAATTAATCTAGTGAGATGTGGGTTTTTGTTCTTTAATGGTCTCATGCATATATCTAGGCAATATTATTTGATTCCCATCAAATCATGTCTTAATCCTTAATTTCATTTTATTTTATGCATGATATGATTATGGCATATATATATATATATATGATATAACTAAGTATGTGCCAAAATCATGATGTCATGACATGTGAATGAAATCTAAGCATACATGACATATATAAATAACCCTAAACATGATCATGACATTTTTAGAGATAAAAATGAAAATGATGTCATGACATGGCAAGGCAAATAAATCATGGCAAGTAAAATATGCTAAGGTATAGAATACCTAAGTATTGAATCCAAATTGCCATTTCTAGGGTTAAGTCCATTTTTGCCTTAATGTCATTTGTCCCCCTAGTGTGACATAAACCCAAAATGGCACACCAATACCTCCAAGACCTAATTATGTCAATTTAATCATTTTTTAACTTCTCAAAGCATATTGGCACATCCTAATGTGTCAACTCACAATGGCTAGGTTAAATACCCATCCATTTAGGGTTGACACACCCTAACTCATCTAACGTGAATCAATCACACTTTTAGGAACCCAGTACCTATTGGAGCTCCTTGGGTTAACAAGGTATTCACTAGGGATAACTTCCCTAGATACCTTCCTAATGACCCTTTTAGGCTTTAAAGTCATAGTCTTTTGGGTCTTTCCTAGGTCAAATCTAGAGGTGACTCCTCCTTTGACCTTCCTAGTGGTTTTCTTAGATTTTCTTGAGTCCTTAGCCACTAAGCAAACACCATGGCTAGACTTAAGGATAACTTCCCTATTAGCCTTGATTTTTCTAGACCTAGAAATTGTTCCATAATTAAATAGAACATTATGATATGTCTTCTTGGGCTTAGGCTTGTGACCCAAACCTTCCTTGCCCTTAGACCGTTTTTGAACCCTAGGTATTGACTTTTGGGCATTTTACCCTAGAATTGAATTTTCTATTATTCTAAGGGTTTTCTCCATTTTCTAAAGTCTTGACCTCAAGATTGATTTTCTAGCTCTAATTTTCCCAATTTTGAGTTTTCATTAGATTTTTGGAATTGTTTTTCCTTTTAGGCATATGCCTAGATTTATTGGGGTTAATGCCCAAGTTTTTTTCAATTCTCCTGATTGACTCCCTAGGCAAGATTGGTCTAATGTTATTGGTCCTAGGTTTGTCCTTAGATAAAATAACATGCTTGGCACCTAAACAATAAACCTTATTGTTTCTACTAGCATGCTTTTCATTAATAATTGCGAGAGAACTAAAATAATTTTTAGCTTACTTTTTATCCCTAGAAATTGAAGGTGCATTATTTAAATGTACCTTAGGGTTAGCTTTAGAAGCTCCCCCTACATGAGATACACCTTCTTGCCCTTTCTTCCTCCCCCTAGGGCATTGTCTTCGATAGTACCCCTTTGGTTGCATTTGAAGCACACAATGTGCTCTTTGCTCTTAATTGTGAGGACTCCGGCATTTTTGACTTTTGGTACCGGTTGAACCTTCTCCTTAGCCAATTTAGGACATTTACTCTTGTAATTCCCTTTCTCCCTGCACTCAAAGCATATTATATGATCTTTATTTAAAATCAAAATACTTGAGTTACCTAGGGAGGTGGTGGAAGCCTCTTGATCACATCTTCTGGAGGTAGATGCTTCGTTTTGACTTTGCTCCAGAATGGAGACCCTTTCCTCCCCCTCAATGCTAGAAGTGGAGGTCTCCACCAAATCATCAACATCTTCAAATGTGGTGGGTGCTTCTTTCTCAGCAATCTCCTCTACTTGTGACAGTTGGGAATTTTCTTGGAATTTCATTACCTTATTCTATAGCTCCCTTGCATACCTATAGTCACCCAATCTAGATCAAATAGTGTTAGGTAACAAATCACTAAGTAATTTTATTACCTCGAGATTTATCTTGAAGTCCTTGATTTGGTCTTGGGTCCACCTTGACTTCTCAATGGGCTTGTTTTCTCTATCCCTAGGCATTTCAAAACCATTTTCTATGATTAACATGAAATCAAAATTGGTTTCGAAATATACCTCCATCCTTTTCTTCCACCAAGAAAAGTTTCCGTCATATTTCGGTGGATGGATGTTGCCGGCCATTTTGTAGTGCTTGTGTCAGTGGTTAGTCCTCGACAAGCGCCTTGGCTCTGATACCACTTATAGGGTTGATGGTGGCCGACTAGAGGGGGTGAATAGCCCTCAATCGTCGTATGACGGAATACACTCGTTCTTGCGTGCTTGTTTACAATTGTCGTTAATATACGCAGCAGAATAACAATAGAAATAACAACAATAAACAATCACACACAAGACACACAATATACGTGGTTCAGAACCGAATGGTTCCTACTCCACGGCCGAGCTCACCGAGCTCTAGTTATGCGCATGGCACTAACTAAACTCCTTTTCGACAATACGTCAGAGGTGGAGAAATCTCATACAAGCTATTACAACAGTAATACTACAAGAAATACAAAGACACTATGCCACCTAAATTACTAAGGTTGGACACCTAAAAGTAACTCCAAACCGTCAGAGATCAGCAATACGTAACCGGAACGAAGTTTGGAATGCGTGACAATTCACCTTCAAAGTCTCCCTTAAAGTCTTGGCGAAATCATCCCTCTTGAGCTCCATTTATAACCTACATCAAGATGATTTCGTGTCCATCAGTCGACTGATCGTGACCATCAGTTGAATGGTACTGTAGTCGTTGTCTCACAACGGCCAGATCCACGTCGGTCAAGTTCCAATAGATCACTCATCAGTCGACTGATTATCCCATTAGTCAAGTGCTGGCACGAGCACTCGATTGGAAACCATTCTGTGGCTAAAAATACCTCGATCAGTCGACTGATCTCTCTCATCAGTCGACTGATGGTGTTATCACGATCGCATCCCTCGGCGATCGGTCGATCACCAGACTGTTCAACGAACCAAGTCAACTTAGAGCAATGACCGCACCTATGTCCAAACCTCAAACACCAAGTTGTTTGAGCATCCGACACTCAGTCTTAGCCACTTGGCCAAGTCCACCTCATCCCTCATGGAGTTCCCCACTGAAACTCTCTTCCCTCGGCCTACGTCCCTCAGATGTGCCAAGCGCACGGCTTCATAACATCATCCTTCGTGTCTCTTGCCCTCGAAGTATGCTTCCCTTGGGCCTCACTCCATTCTCTCTTCGTTCGGCAGTCCCTCAGATGCACTAAGCGCACAACTTCGCAATGTCATCCTTCACCGACTCAAGGACCCCAAGCCTAGTGAACTTACCAAGTCCTCAAGACTTCCCAAATGCACCAAGCGCACGGCTTCGCAATGCATTTATTACCAAGCACCAAGCGAACGACTTCGCAATGCTTTGGACTTTCCCACACCAAGCCCCATGCTTGGATTTTCCATGCCAACTCCATTTTGGACTTTCCTATAACAATCCCATGTCATAAGTTTTGTCTATCATCAAAATATTGCTCGAGTCAAACTCGAGTTAACCTGGGCCGATTGCACCAACACGCCACACGGCCGTGTAAAAACACACAGCCTGGCCATGTGTCAGGTTGTGGCTGACATTTTCGCCCTTGAACACGGTCGTGTGTAGGCACATGCCCTGGCCATTTTCCCTTCTGTGTCCAGCTGCCAAATGTCTTCTTTTTGCTCCAAAAGTGCACCATTTTCCCCACAAAATGCTATCCTGCACACAAAAGTATACAAAGCTGATCTCCAAACCAGAAAATAGGAAATGCATGGAAAATAAATGTGACACCCCCCCCCCCTCTCTCTGAAGTCTACTCTAGTAAGGGAGGTGTTACTGTACCATACTTTATCTTACTCTTTTCGTGATCAGGTAAAACATGACTCAACCATCCAAAGACTCACATACACTATTTATAAATTAACTAATACCTGACTAAAATAGAAGAGTATCAACAACTCGTACCAAGATCTAAACATGGTTTCTAAACGAGTATCATAATTTAAACTCTTAACTTGAAACAGCGGAAACTAAAGAAACAAATCAACTATATTCACATGTTGACACTAGGCTATTTCACAAGTTCGTAACCTATCTAAGCATGCACTTTCACTAGAGTTCTAATGTAGAACATGTTGGACTATCCGAGCCACAAAAACCATTTTTTGCATTGCAAAAACCCCGAAAGTCGGCCACATATCCGTGCAAAGGTAAATAAAACTACATGTACATGTTTAAAACTTTAGATCTATTCTAGATCTACGTGTTAAGAGTTTACCCTCGATGCGACGCCCTTCGCTTATCCCGCTCGTCCAAACGGCTTGCCGAAACTCGAGAGTGTCAAGTGTACACTCCTCTATTGGTATCCACACAAACAATAGGTGGAGAAAAGCAACCTAGAGTGTGCTAGAACCCCTTGGAGGCTCACGGAAAGATTAGGAAGATTAGGAAGAGAGCTTGAGGAAAGATCCAAGGAAGAAGATGATGAAGTTACACACTTAACTTCACACTTTGATAACCCATCAAAGTGGTCGGCCACTATTTGGGGGGTTACATGCATGCATGTAACTCCAAGAGCAAATGGCTCTTGGTCTCCCTCATGAGGTGGCACCCCATGATAAGTCCATGATGATGTGGAACATTATCATTGGCTTGCCCCCATGCCAAGTCACCATGACATGGCAATTGGTCAAGTCAAAATTGACCATTCAACTTCCCTCTCAAGTCAAATCAAACTTGACCTCTTATCTCCCATGGTTGATCAAATCCAACCATTTGATTCAAGTCAATTTGATTTAATGAATATCAATTCATTAGTTTAAATTAACACGATGAATCAAATCTAAATTAGACCCATTCAACACTTGAATCAACTTGAGTTCAACTCAATTAGTCTAATTTGGATTACTCTTAATCCAATTTGGTTCATCCCATGAACCAAATCCTCATGATTCATCATATGAACCAAATCTCCATCTAATTGCCCTTTGTGTGTGACTCTATAGGTTCTTGTAACATTCGCAATGCTCATAAACCGATTTAGGAACATAAGCAATGAGCGGTATCTAGCAACACATCATTGCTACCCAAGTTACAAGAATGTTGAGATCCAACATCACCTTTGTGACTACTAATTGTGACTCTCACAATATGTGACAATATCCCTCTATCCTTGACATGTAGATTGACCAACTGAGGCATAGACCATGTCATCCTCAGTACAATCTATATCTTGAACTCACTCTAATCAAATGAGCTCAATATCTCATATTGACTCATTTGGGCATGGCCATGCACTTAGTGATCTCACTCTATCAAGAATATCGATGTCACTCCCATCATATAGGAGGGATAGATTTCATCTACATCACTCACATCCCTCCGTATAATTTGTTACATACCCAGTAATCGCCTTTATAGTCCACCCATTTACGGGTGACGTTTGACGAAGCCAAAGTATGCAACTCCTTATGTAGGGAACCATGGTGACTTCAGGTCCAAGGACTAATAGTCATACTAATAGTCACATGAGAAAGTATATGACACTCATATAACGATCCATGATACTTTCTCATGGCGGGTCATTCAGTATACATTCTCCAATGTATACCCATGTGTCAACTTGATATCTCATATCCATGACTTGTGAGATCAAGTCATCGAGTTGACCTACATGTTAGTCTCTTCGCATTAACATTGTCCCTGAATGTTAATACTTGACTAGGAATGATTAAGAGTAGTATTCTCTATATCATCTCATTATCGATTCAACCAATCGATTGATATAGATAAGAACCTTTTACTCAATGACGTTATTATACTTAGTTATTTGACACCTATACAAGTAAGTATAATAACCATGCCTTTATAAATAGGAATATGATACAACAATCATCACATTATTGGCTCTAGGGCTTTCACTAATAATCTCCCACTAGCACTAGTATCAATCACTGTAGTATCTAATACCCAATGACCTAGTGTGACCATCATGCTTTTTCTGTGCCAAAACCTTGGTCAAGGGATCTGCAATGTTAGCCTCTGTGGGTACTCTACAAATCTTCACATCTCCTCTATCGATAATCTCTCGAATGAGATGGAAGCGCCGTAGTATGTGTTTGGTCCGCTAGTGTGAGCGAGGTTCCTTAGCCTGGGCAATCGCTCCATTGTTGTCACAATAGAGCTCTATAGGATCTGCTATGTAGGAACCACCCCAAGCTCAGTAATGAACTTGTGGATCCAAACTGCCTCCTTTGCTACCTCTGATGCAGAGATATACTCGGCCTCTATTGTAGCATCAGCAACTATGTCCTGCTTCGAACTCTTCTAGCTCACAGCGCCATCATTCAAGCAAAACATGAACCCTAACTGTGATCTATAATCATCCTGATCAGTTTGGAAGCTGGCATCGCTGTAACCCTTTACAGCTAGCTCCTCATCGCCTCCAAATATCAAGAAATATCCTTTAGTCCTTCTTAAGTACTTAAGAATATTCTTGACTGCTATCCAGTGACGCTCACCTGGTTCTGAATGGTATCTACTCGTCATGCTCAAAGCATACGAGACATCAGGACGAGTACATAGCATGGCGTACATGATAGATCCTATGGCCGATGCATAAGGGATCTTATCCATGCGGTCTCTCTCCTCTCTAGAAGAGGGACTTTGAGTCTTCGAAAGACTCACACCATGTGACATCGACAGAAGTCTCTTCTTGAAATTCTGCATGGCAAACCGTAGTAATACCGTGTCAATATATGTACTCTGACTTAGGCCAAACAATCTCTTAGATCTATCTCTATATATCTTAATGCCTATAATACAAGTTGCATCACCTAAGTCCTTCATTGAGAAACACATCCCCAGCCAAGTCTTCACAGACTGTAGCGAAGGGATGTCATTCCCAATGAGTAGTATGTCATCCACATACAATACAAGGAAGACAACTGTGTTTCCATTAACCCTCTTGTAGACACAGGATTTATCTTCATTCTTGATGAAACTAAACTGTTTGATCGCATCATCAAATCGAAGATTCCAGCTCCGAGAAGCTTGCTTTAGCCCATAAATGGACCTTTGCAGCTTGCATACTTTCCCAGTATGTTGTAGATCTACAAAACCCTCAGGCTGTGTCATGTACACATCCTCGAGCAAGTTTCCATTCAGAAATACGATTTTAACATCCATCTGCCAGATCTCATAATCGTGGTATGATGCAATAGCAAGCATGATTCGAATGGACTTAAACATCGCCACTGGAGAAAAGGTTTCATCATAGTCAATACCATGAATTTGCTTGAAACCTTTAGCCACCAATTGGCCCTTATAGGTATGCGTAAGTCCATCCATGTCAGTCTTTCTCTTAAAGACCCACTTACAGCCAATGGGTTTGATGCCTTCAGGTGGATTAACCAAAGTCCATACTTGGTTAGTGTATATGGATTCCATCTCGGATCTCATGGCCTCTAGCCATTTCTCAGAATCTGGGCTCATAACAGCTTCCTGATAGGAGGTAGGCTCGTTCTCAATGAGCATAACGCCATCATGGTCAGACAAGAGAAATGAGTATCTTTCAAGCTGACGATGTACCTTATCAGACCTGTGAAGAGGCAGGTCTACCTGAATAGGTGGTTGTTCCACGACTCTTTGTGCAACAATCTCATCACCCACAACACTTTGTGGTTTCTGTTCAACCTCCATCAAGGCCTCAGTGCTATGGTCCCTATCTTGAATTTCTTCAAGATCGAACGTACTCCCACTAGTTTTTCTAGAAATAAAATCCCTTTCTAGAAATACCCCAGTCTTTGCCACAAACACTTTGTGTTGACTGGGAATGTAGAAGTAATATCCCTTCATTTCCTTGGGATATCCAACAAAATAACACTTATCGAATTTGGGTCCCAGTTTGTCTGAGACTTAACGTCGAACGTAAGCCTCACAACCCTAAATCCTCATGTAAGACATCTTGGGATTTCTCCCTATCCATATCGTATATGGTGTCTTTATCACAGCCTTGGATGGTACACAGTTAAGTGTGAAGGCTACTGTGTCTAGAGCATATCTCCAAAAGGATATAGGAAGATTTGTGTGACTCATTGTAGATCGTACCATATCTAATAGGGTACGATTCCTTCTTTCAGATACACCATTCCACTGTGGTGTTCCAGGAGAAGTGAGTTGGGATAGAATCCCACACTCAGTTAGATAGTCATGAAACTCATGGCTAAGGTATTTACCACCTCGATCTGATCGAAGTATCTTAATACTCTTGCCAAGTTGGTTTTGTACTTTATTCTTGAATTCTTTGAACTTTCCAAAGGATTCTGATTTATGTGTCATCAGATACACATAACCATATCTATTGAAGTCATCAGTAAATGTAATGAATTATCTATAACCACCTCTAGAAGCAACATTGAAAGGGTCACATACATCACTATGTATAAGTCCTAACAAGTCTGTTGCTCTCTCGCTGTATCCACTAAAGGGAGTCTTGGTCATCTTGCCTAGAAGGCAAGACTCGCATGTCTTATATGATTCAAAATCAAATGAGTCCAGCAACCCATCCTTATGGAGCTGGGATAAGCGACTCTCATTTATGTGACCTAAGCGACAATGCCAGAGATAGGTTTGGTTCAACTCATTTGACTTGAACCTTTTGGTACTTATGTTATAGATGGGGCTCTCTAAGTCTAGAATGTAGAGTCCGTTCATTAGAGGTGCACTACAATAGAACATATCATTTAAATAAACTGAACAATATTTGTTCTTTATTATAAATGAAAAGCCTTTCTTGTCCAAACAAGAAACTGAAATTATGTTCTTAGTCAAAGCAGACACATAACAGCAACAACCCTTGCTCCATTGCCTACTCGTAGGTCCACCTCACACTTCGTCAATGCCCTACTATTTCTCAGCGCCTGCACATTGGTACAAATGTGAGATGCACATCCGGTATCTAATACCTATGATGAAGAAATAGATAGATTGACTTCTATAACATTTATACCTAAAGTAGAAGTCTCCCTTCTTTTCTTCTTAAGATCTTCCAGGTATGCTTTGCAGTTACGCTTCCAGTGTCCAGCTTCCTTGTAGTGGAAGCAAGTCCCTTCTTTGGCCACCCCCCCCTTTTGGTTTTAGTGCCTTGCCTTTGCCCTTGGCTTGGGACTTTTCCTTACCTTTAGGCTTGCCCTTACCTTTCTTCTTTTGCACCATCAAAATGGAGTCAGATTTTCCCTTCTTAAGGTTGAGCTCAGCAGTTCTCAACATGATGAGCATCTCAGGCAGTGGCTTATCAATTTCATTCATGTTGTAATTCATGACAAATTGATTGTATCTTTGTGGAAAAGATTGCAAGATCAAGTCAGTGTCCAACTCTTGGCCAAGTGGGAATCCCAACCTCTGTAGGTTTTTTATGTACCCAATCATCTTGAGTACATATGGACCTACGGGAGTCCCATCTTGCATCTTGGACTGAAACAATGCCTTAGAGATCTCATATCTCTCGTGCCTTGCTTGTCCTTGTCCTTGATATAGTTGACGAAGATGTTCAACCATATCAAAAGCATTCATGAACTAGTGTTGCTTCTGAAGCTCAGAGTTCATGGTCGCAAGCATGAGACATGACATATCTAATGCATCATCTTGATGCTTCTTGTAAGCATCACGGTCAGTTCGCGAGGCAGTGGTAGGAGGTGCCTCCAGAATGCGCTACTCCAGGACGTACAGTTTCCTTTCTTGGGTGAGAATGATTCTCAAATTCCTGTACCAGTCAAGGAAATTAGTGTTGGGTTTTTCGAGCCACAAAAACCGCTTTTTGCGTTGCAGAAACCTCTGAAGCCCGACCACGGATCCGTGCGAAGGTATAAAAATAAAACTACATGTATGTGTTATGAAAAACCTAGATCTACCATAGATCTAAATGGTGAGAGCATTACCCTCGTAGCGACGCCCTTCGCTTATCCCGCTCGTCCAAACGCTTTGCCGGATCTAGAAGAGTGTCAAGTGCACACTCCTCTACAAGTATCCACACGAACAAATGGTGGAGAAGAAACCTTAGAGTGTGCTAGCACCCTTGAGAGTTTCGGCCAAAGAGAGGATTGGGAGAGAGCTTGAGAGGAAGTCCCAAGGAAGAAGAAGATGGAGTTACCACAAAATGAATTACCTTCATCAAGTGGAGTGGTCGGCCATTTCATATCTTGGGGGGTTATATGCATGCATGTAACTCCAAGAGCCAATGGCTCTTGGTCTCCCTCATGAGGTGGCACCACATGATAAGTCAATGATGATGTGGAACATCATCATTGGCTGGCCCCCATGCCAAGTCACCATGACATGGCAATTGGTCAAGTCAAAATTGACCGTTCATCTTCCCTCTCAAGTCAAGTCAAACTTGACCTCTTATCTCCCATGGTTGATCAAATCTAACCACTTGATTCAAGTCAATTTGATTTAATGAATCTCTATTCATTAATTTAAATTGACTCAATGAATCAAATCTAAATTAGACTCATTCAACACTTGAATCAACTTGAGTCTAACTCAATTAGTCTAATTTGGATTACTCTTAATCCAATTTAGTTCATCCCATGAACCTAATCCTCATGATTCATCATATGAACCTAATCTCCATCTAATTGCCCTTTGTGTGTGACCCTATAGGTTCTTGTAACGTTGGAAATGCTTCTAAACCGATTTAGGAACATAAGCAATGAGCGGTATCTAGCAACACATCATTGCTACCCAAGTTACAAGAATGTTGAGATCCAACATCACCTTTGTGACTACTAATTGTGACTCTCACAATATGTGACAATGTCCCTCTATCCATGACATCTAGATTGACCAATTGAGGCATAAACCGTGTCATCCTCAGTACAATCTATATCTTGAACTCCAAGTAGACTCACTCTAATCAAATGAGCTCAATATCTCATATTGACTCATTTGGTCATGGTCATGCACTTCGTGGTCTCACTCTATCAAGAATAACGATATCACTCCTGTCGTATAGGAGGGATAGATCCCATCTACATCACTCACATCCCTCCGCATAATTTATTACATACCCAGTAATCGCCTTTATAGTTCACCTATTTACGGGTGACGTTTGACGAAGCCAAAGTATGCAACTCCTTATGTAGGGAACCATGGTGACTTCAGGTCCAAGGACTAATAGTCATACTAATAGCCACATGAGAAAGTATATGACACTCATATAACGATCCATGATACTTTCTCATGGCGGGTCATTCAGTATACATTCTCCAATGCATACCCATGTGTCAACTTGATATCTCATATCCATGACTTGTGAGATCAAGTTATCGTGTTGACCTACATGCTAGTCTCTACGCATTAACATTATCCCTGAATCTTAATACTTGACTAGGAATGATTAAGAGTAGTGTTCTCTATATCATCTCATTATCGATTCAACCAATCGATTGATATAGATAAGAACCTACTACTCAAGGACGTTATTATACTTAGTTATTTGGCACCAATACAAGTAAATATAATAACCATGCCTTTATAAATAGGAATATGATACAATAAAGTCCATACAACAATCATCACATGATTGGCTCTAGGGCTTTCACTAACAATTAGCTCCATTGAGCTTGTCCTTCTAAAGGACAGAACGCAGGGAAAGCGTGTTCGTGTTTATCGACATGGTAATCTACAACATACACAATGCAGAAAATTAATATCATATTCCATTTATCATTTAATTAGGCCTTTAATCAAATGATGCTCCCACTGAATTATAGGACTTTTGTTGAATCGAGTCATGGATGTGGACAAACCACATCACTAGATTCATACAAATTTAGCTATAATTCTCACGGGACAAGATCCACATCATACTACACCTTGAGTTAGCTTTGGATAAATCGCCCAAGACTTAGTATGATCGGTAGGTAATACATTATCGATTACATCTCTATGCAACTCTTGTTTATAGGATCAAGATCCACATTTACAAAAGACCTTGAGTTAGCTTTGGCTAAACTTCCCAAGATTTAGTGTAAATGTAACCTTATCCTACATTTCCAACGGTTGGAATATGCCTATAATTTTACTCGATCCAATTGAGTTAACTAGTTTTACTAAATATAATTGAGTTTATTCACACCCAAGCTGTGATAGGCGGGACCAAGATTGTCCCTCCGCACCCTACCAAGATAATATGCATTGCTCTGCTTTGACAGATTCAACAACAACAAATGATCGAGGTAGTGATGGGTATCAAAACTTGATAGGCATTTTTTAGTTGATTCGATTAAGATCTAATCTAATCGTGAATGTGTATCATATACGCATCAAGGTCTTTATTACCCTACACTAGCATGCATCACATACATGTAGGGATCTCGAGCGATAAACAAAAATTTGCAGCGAAAAACTTAGGATCCCTCCAGAGATCCAAGCAAAAAAAACATATTCGTTTCTATTATTGATTCTATCCTATAGGAATCGAGATTACCTTCGAAGCATGCCCTTCGAATTCCAGTCAGCAACACTTGCGGATCTCAGCATGGTCAGAATGTCCATGCCTCTACGGTGCACACACACACGATCTTGGAGAGAAGAGGTAAACCCTTTCGGTTGTGCTAGCAACCACGCCAAGGTCTCTCTTTTCACTCTATACTTGGCTTTTTGAGAACAAAATAAAATTAATCAGATTTATTTTTCATTCTCAATGTTAAAGAAGAAGAAGAAACAATAATACACCTTAATGAGACATTAAATGCACTTCCTTATTCTCCATGGTAAAAGAAAGGAAGTCAATTAATGCTCATTAAATGCACATTAATGAGATTTTAAATCCCATTTAAAACCCATTTATTAATTCATGTATTATATGATTAATTATGATTAATCATTTTAGCCTTCTTCTCTTGGTTTGACTTGAGTCTAACTCAACATAAACCAATTTGAGTCCAACTCAAATTTAGCCAAGTAATGAGTCTTACTCATTCTAGTTAATCCAATTAACTAATAATTCATTTTAGTCAAACCAAAATGATTTCCTCTCCAAAATAATATGTTCTTTGTGTGTGACCCTATAGGCTCTCATAACGTTGGCAATGTATCCAAAACCATTTTAAACACATAAGCAATGAGCGGCATCTAGCAATACATCATTGCTACCCAAGTGATGAGAATGTCGAGATCCGACAACCTCTTTCGTGACTATTATCATATGACAGTGTCCTTCTATCCTTGATATCTCAGATCGATCAATGAGGCATAGACCGTGTCACCCTCTTATCAATCTTTATGTTTCTTGATCCCCAAGTAGACTCACTCAAACAAATGAGCTCAATATCTCATATTGACTCATTTGAGCATGGTCATGCATTTCGTGGTCCTATTCTATCAAGAGGCCAAAGATATCACTCCCGTCATATGGGAGGGATAGATCTCATCTACATCACTCATATCCCTCCGCATAATTCGTTACATAATCAGTGATCGCCGTTATAGTCACCCAATTACGGTGTGACGTTAGACGATACCAAAGTACATAACTCCTTATGTAGGGAACCGTAGTGACTTCAGGTCTAAGGACTATTCACACCAATAGTCACATGAGAAAGTATATGACACTCATATAACAATCCATGATACTTTCTCATGGTGGGTCAATTCAGTATATATAGTCTCCAATATATATACCCATGTATCAATGTGATATCACATATCCATGACTTGTGAGATCAAGTCATCCATTGACCTACATGATAGTCTCAATGTATCAATATAGCCCTTGTCTATTAATACAATAGTCGACTAGGAATATTTAAGAATAGTGTTCTCTACAGCTTCTCATAATCAATTCTACCAATTGATATACTGTAGATAATAACCTACTATTCATGGGCATTATTATATTTATTTAGCTGGCACATGCATAAAGAAATATAATAATTAATCTTTGCCTTTATTAATGCAAGAATATAATACAAAAGTCTCCCTCACCAATCATCTCATAATTGACACTAAGGGCTCATACTAACAATACATACAAGCAATATACTAGCATGCATCATATACATACAAGCAAAATATCCAAGCATGCATCATATACATACAAGCAAAATTTACTAGCATGCATCACATACATACAAGCAAAACAAATATATATATATATATATAAATTAATTATGATGAGGTCATGGACCTACTACGATCTTCTCAAGCCAATGAGAAGATCAGACGGTCAACCTAGGGTTAGCGGCTTCTCTAAGTGCCTCCTTTGACCGCCTTGTGTCGTCGGCACCCTCCTCGTAACTCCATCTACTAGTGGACCTTCTACCGCTCCATTTTGTACATTACAAATATGAAACTCAAGTTACATTTGAGTCTAAAACTATTTACAACTGGAATTTTAAAAGAAGAGGCACGATGCGCAGGTCGCATACCCTATACAACATGCACAATCACAAAAACGGCGCACAAGCCGTATTATGAATTACAACACATTTATCCAATCATATTGGGATTCTTGGGCCATGACCATCAAAATATTATACATAATTCTAAATTATGTATTTACAGAAAATTTCTATAATTTTTTCTTTTTTTTTCAATTTTATGAGTCACATCTCCGTAACGGTCCCGCTAAACGGTTTCCGGGCGCGATCTCGGGACAATGCCCCTTTCGGGGTTAGGGGAAGCGCCCCTACTCACAAAATGAAATTTGCGAGTGTCCCATCTTGATCTTACAGTGACTTAAGTCACTATCCCAAAACCTAAAGCGAGATTTCGCCATTCCGGAGAGTTTTTCTCAGTGGTTAAAGCCTACAAGTGTCCCAACACTTGTTGCTTCGACTCTTCGAGAAAAATACCCAAAAATTCTATAAAAATAGGAAATTTACAGAAACTTATAGATCTATAATTTTTATATCTAATACAAAAATTACAAAAATAAAACACATACATGTTTCGCACATGGCTCTGATACCACTGTTGGACTATCCGAGCCGCAAAAACCGCTTTTTACGTTACGGAAACCTCGGAAACCCGACCACGGATCCGTGCGAAGATATATAAAAATAAATTCATGTACGTGTTATGGAAACCTAGATCTACCTTATATCTACAAGATGAGAGCGTTACCCTCGTAGCGACGCCCTTCGCTTATCATGCTCGTCCAAACGCTTTGTCGGATCTCGAAGAGTGTCAAGTGTACACTCCTCTACAAGTATCCACACAGACAAATGGTGGAGAAGACACCTTAGAGTGTGCTAGCACCCTTGAGGAATCTCGGCAAGAAGAGGATTGGGAGAGCTTGAGAGGAAGAACCAAGGAAGAAGATGATGTTAATCACACAAAATAACTTCACACCATAACCCCTCCTAAAGTGGCCGACCACTTATTTGGGTGGGGGTTACATGCATGCATGTAACTCCAAAAGCCAATAGCTCTTGGTCTCCCTCATGAGGTGGCACCCCATGATAAGTCCATGATGATGTGGAACATCATCATTGGCCGGCCCCCATGCCAAGTCATCATGACATGGCAATTGGTCAAGTCAAAATTGACCATTCATCTTCCCTCTCAAGTCAAGTCAAACTTGACCTCTTATCTCCCATGGTTGATCAAATCTAACCACTTGATTCAAGTCAATTTGATTTAATGAATCTATATTCATTAATATAAATTGCCTCGATGAATCAAATCTAAATTAGACTCATTCAACACTTGAATCAAATTGAGTCTAACTCAATTAGTCTAATTTGGATTACTCTTAATCTAATTTGGTTCATCCCATGAACCTAATCCTCATGGTTCATCATATGAACCTAATCTCCATCTAATTGCCCTTTGTGTGTGACCCTATAGGTTCTTGTAACGTTGGCAATGTCCCTAAACCGATTTAGGAACATAAGCAATGAGCGGTATCTAGCAACACATCATTGCTACCCAAGTTACAAGAATGTTGAGCTCCAACATCACCTTTGTGACTACTAATTGTGACTCTCACAATATGTGATAGTGTCCCTCTATCCTTGACATCTAGATTGACCAATTGAGGCATAGACCGTGTCATCCTCGATACAATCTATATCTTGAACTCCAAGTAGACTCACTCTAATCAAATGAGCTCAATATCTCATATTGACTCATTTGGGCATGGTCATGCACTTCGTGGTCTCATTTTATCAAGAATAACGATGTCACTCCCGTCATATAGGAGGGATATATCCCATCTACATCACTCACATCCCTCCGCATAATTTGTTACATACCCAATAATTGCCTTTATAGTCCACCCATTTACAGGTGACGTTTGACGAAGCCAAAGTATGCAACTCCTTATGTAGGGAACCATGGTGACTTCAGGTCCAAGGACTAATAGTCATACTAATAGTCACATGAGAAAGTATATGACATTCATATAACGATCCAAGATACTTTCTCATGCCGAGTCATTCAGTATACATTCTCCAATGCATACCCATGTGTCAATTTGATATCTCATATCCATGACTTGTGAGATCAAGTCATCGAGTTGACCTACATGCTAGTCTCTACGCATTAATATTGTCCCTGAATGTTAATACTTGACTAGGAATGTTTAAGAGTAGTGTTCTCTATATCATCTCATTATCGATTCAACTAATCGATTGATATAGATAAGAACCCTCTACTCAAGGGCGTTATCATACTTAGTTATTTGGCACCTATACAAGTAAATATAATAACCATGCCTTTATAAATAGTAATATGATACAATAAAGTTCATACAACAATCATCACATGATTGTCTCTAGGGCTTTCACTAACACAGACAACATAGTTTCATGAGGTAAATGGACTGTCAAATGGACCATAATATCAAAAAATGTCGGAGGAAATATCCGTTCCATCTTACATAATATCAGGACTATTTGCTCCTCCATTCTACATAAGTCCATTGTGTGTAAAGATCTTGCAGTGATCCTTTTGAAGAAATCACATAGCTCAATTAGTGTGCTACATATGTCTTTTGGGAAAAATTTCCGTACAGCAACTGGAAGTATTCTTTGCAACAATACATGACAATCATGTGATTTTAGTCCATATATCTTTTCTTCATTTGCATTCACATGTCTAGAGATATTAGCAGCATGCATAACCATCTGGAAACTTAACTGATTTCAAAAATTGACAAAATTCACGCCTTTTCTTCCAGTGTCAACATGTAACTTGCATACGGCTTCCTGAATTTGTCTCCTAATGGTTGTAAATGCAACTCACTCCTTATCCCCATATCTTGCAAATCTAATCTCGCTTTGAGAGTGTCCTTTGACTTTTCGTCTATATTTAATAATGTGTCAATTAAAGCATCACAGATATTCTTTTCAATATGCATCACATCTAAATTGTGTCTCAATTTTAAACCTGACCAATATGGTAACTGAAAAAATATAGACTTCTTTACCCAATTTGTATCATCCGAAGATCGCTGCAGTTTTTTACTGAATAAAGGATGCTTACTGAATGTCAATTGGGGCTAGGCGTCTAACTGCGCTAAAATCTCATATACATTCATTAATCGTGGTGGTCCTTCTTTTTCAACCTTTCCATTGAAATCTTTATTTCTACACCATGGGTAGTTCACATCCAAGAATCGACGGTGACATGTGTAGCATATTTTACTTCTTAATCCTTGAGATTTGGTTTCATTCAGACATACTGGACATGCCTTATAGCCCTTTGTGCTCCATCCATAAACTGTTCCGTGTGCTGGAAAGTCATGAATGGTCCACATCACAGCGGTATGTAATTGAAAGACTTGTTCAGTCGATGCATCATATGCTTCCACCCCGTCATTCCATAGCTTCTTCAGTTCATTTATCAGAGGTCATAGGTATACATCTATCTCTTTGCCAGGTGATCTAGGCCCAGGAATTAACAAAGACATAATCATATATAGCGGCTTCATCATTTTCCATGGCGGCAAATTATAATTCACAAGTATAACAGGTCACATACTATAAGCATTTGACATGTTTCCAAATGGATTAAACCCATCAGTAACCAACCCTAAACGAATATTTCGTGGATCACCTGTAAATATTTCATGTGCATTGGCAAATTCTTTCTATGATTCACTATCAGCTGGGTGTCTTAATACACCATCTGTTTCAACTCGCTTTTCTTTATGTCATCTCATCTCTTTAGCCGTATGCTTCGAAATAAACATCCTCTTAAGTCTCAGTTTCAGAGGAAAATATCGAACAATTTTTTGAGGATTCTTTTTCTTATTCATCCCTTCGTACTTGTATCTGGGCTCCTTGCACACTAGACATGCATCCTTATTCGCGTGCTCATCCCAAAATATTATACAATCATTCTTACATACATGTATCTTCTCATATGTCAATCCTAACTCTTTCAATAATTTTTTGGCTTCATAATAAGAGTTTTGAATCGCATTCGGTTTAGGAAATGTCTCTTGCAATAACTGAAGTAACATATCAAAAGATTTATTGCTCCAGCCATTTAACACCTTCACATGCATTAGCTTCACCACAAAATTGAAAACCGAAAAACCAGTACAATTGGGATAGAGTTCTTTTTATGCTTCTTCCAACATTGAAATATAACTTTGTCTACAATCATTTGTATTTATGTGTTGGGTTTCCGGCACCGCGGCGTGTGTGTGTTCGATCATGTTTCGTAAACATGAACATAGCGGAAGCAATTAAAAATAATAAATCTATATTTATTACAACACACACAACACACGCATGCATATTACAACAAGTGTAGACATAACCGTAAATTAAAATTTGCAATAAAAGGAAATTTATCTACGTTATACCTTTCAGATGACGTATAGCGGAAACATCAACCGGAACGATCCTCGTAAGAATCGTCTCTATCCGTATCCACGCCGAGCTCCTCGGGATGACTTCGCTAAGCCACGAGCTTCGTCTTCGTACGGGTTACTAGCCTCGTGTTGAAGACGACGTGATCGAGAGATGATCACAATCCGAATCCAAATTCGGATCCAAAACCGAGTCCTCAAAACTCGATTCTCCGGAGAGGTATTCGTCAACCGTTTGACGAATCCTTCGTCCTCCACCTCAGAGGATTACCGGAGATCAAATCCCCGGTAAGTTAGCCGCTGTCGAGCACTAACCGCCGCCCAAACGACGCCCGACAACAAGAAACAAGCTGTCCAAAAAACTGGACAGCTTTTGGTGGAGGAATAGAGGCCAAAAGGAGATGTGGAGCTCACCTTATCACCGAACCCACAAGAGATCACCGGAGGGTCGCTGAGCATCGCCGGCTGAAGCTTGGATGCCGGGCGCAAGGAGGTGGCTCCATGAAGTTGGCGGCAACACCATGTTGGGCGGCAACAACAAAAGGAGGCTAGGGTTGGGCACCAAAACTTCATTAGGGTTTTTGGGTTAGGGTTTAAGCCCTATTTTATAGAGAACTAATTCTCTTAATGGTTAATGGATCATATCCATAAAGCCCGTTAACCCGCTCCATTAAGATAAGTTAAAATAAACCAAACCATGATGGTTTATTTTAAGTTAAAATGAACCGAACCAACTTTTGGTTCATTCGTTTAAAATAAACCAAACCCTTTGGTTTATTCTCATCCATTGGATTAGAACCAAACCATTTTGGTTCATCCATTACGTCTTCATAAGACGCGGCCCATCCACGCTTCCATTGCGACTGAAACGATTTCATGCTCGCTTTATGTTTGGTCCAACCAAACATAGTTTCTCTCGGTCTGAGAATCCCATTCTCAAGCTCGTTTTAAATCCTTTGGATTACACTCGTTGTGCGTGTGACCAAATAGGTTCTCAGTTTATGTTGGCCGTCTATAATTAACCATTAATTATAGAACGATCATGAGTGGCACCTAGTAGTACATCATGATCCCCAATTAACCGAAAAGATCAACGGTTGATCCAGAACTATTTCTGAAACCCTTCAGTAGCTCGAATGAATCGTGCCCCATTCCCTTCACTCATCTTATACCCACTTGGTTCAGGACATGGTCTATTGTGTCAGTCCCCACTAGGCTGACTACGTCACACCTAGCCCAAGTATCATTTCCTCGTCCTACGAATTCTAGTTACTCCACATGTATCGAAGAGTACCTTACTCTAAACATGTAATGCTTTGGCCAAAGACTTTAGTAACAATCCGACGAGAGGCCATGGGTATACATCTCCTCGCAAGGAGTGGTGAATCCTTTATAGGCTATTCAAACACCTTCAATCACTTCGACTTATACCCAATCATCCCGGGTCCACATCTCCTTAGAGATGTTTGCTTAAGATGTCAAAGCATAAGTCTCCATGATCAAGATGACTTGAATATCGCAAGTCAAAGGAACATCGCACTTAAGCCACAGTAAGAACTTCATTGACATATCTATATATGCAGAGAACCATATGAAGTCTTACGGCTGGTCACTCCAATGAACTAGTTACCATAACTAGCATCCACGATTAACTTCGGACATCACTATGTCTCCAGCCAGTGAGAATCAGCTGCTTGGATACACCAAGGAGTATACCTCGTGCTAGTCTCAACAGAATTGATGGTGTCCAAATCCATCAATTCATCGACTAGGGATAATTTCGATACATCACAATTACACATGTAGAGATACTCAATAGTTGTGATCCAATCACAAATTCTCTCATGCTGTGAATCGCATCGTGGACATTCAGTAAATGAGTTTAAGATCCAATCAAATACATTAAACATGTATACTCAAATAGTGAATCTTCATTTATCATATAAATGGTTCATACATAAGGCGATTGCCTTAGGACATCTCTCATATACTACTAACATTATGTTTACATTTATATCATCTGATCGAGGCTCGTTGTTGGTTATATTTTTTGTATTTTGTAAATCAGTAAATATGTCTTCAAAATCATCTACTTCAACATCAAAATCATTCTCATCTTGATTGACAATATTTATACTACCGGATGATGTAGAAGCTTCTCCATGAAAGTTCCAGACTTTATATAGTCTATCGAATCCCCACCTATACAGATGTCCTCGCACATAATCCAATTCAAACTGAAACAAATTACCACACCGTCAACATGGATGACCCTTGTAAAAGATTGCTCTGCATGAGATGACCCTTGTAAAAGGATGCGAACACACGTGTTGTGTGACATGCATTTTACGGTGAGCAATGTACAATGAAATACATACTTGTCATCGGTGCAAGCATCCCTTTAAGTCTCTAAATGTTTATCGCTCGCTCGATGGCGGTATTCACGATTATATGTTCGAAGAGAGTGTTTGTGTCTTTCTTATGGCACATTGATTTGCAATTCCGATTGTAAATATTTAAGACATAAAACCACAAGAAGAGAGTTATGATGGGTTAGAAGAACTTCTTCAAATAGAAGTCAATCAAGAACTCGACGATTTTAAACAAGATGAAAGTTATTACGTCAGTAAAGTGAGCATTTGCATTGGAAATAGGAGATGGGTGTGTAATGGGTACATAAAGACAGGAATAAAAGAAGTTCACACTATTGCTCAACGATATTAGGACGATGCAGTTGAAGTCGAACCATCTTACAGCTTGAAGGCGACGTCTAATAGCATCACAGGTAGAAGGGCAAAACGAGTAATGAAACGAGATGCAACCAATAAGGCTATGGTACAAGGTCATGAAAGTATTTTTTGAAACTCCAACTTTCTCTTTAGAACTCGAGGAGTTTAAAAAAAAATTCCTGTCTCATGGTCTATGGATCTGCTCGTGGTCATATCACTACAAAAATAAATATATTTGGCGACAAATTTTACAATGAATTTTGCAAAAAAAATTCATTGCAAAATTTTTTTGCAACGAAAATTTTTTCGTTGCAAATAATTCGCCGGTAAATTCCGACGAAAAGCAAGATTCGTCGTAAATTTTTGCGACGAATAAGACTTTTCGTCTCCAAATATGGTGACGAATAAATCTTTTCGTCGTCGAATTTGGCGACGAATTATACTTTCGACGCCAAATTTGCGAAAAAAATATTTTTTCATCGCCAATTTTGCGACGAAAATATTTTTTCGTCGCTAATTTTGCGACGAAATATTTATTCGTCGCAAAACTCTCACACGCATACTCCAACAAATATAATAAAATTTGGCGACGAATATATTTTTGGTCACAAATTTGGCAACGAAAAATTTTTTCGTCGCCAAATTTACGACGAAAAATATATTCGTCGCAAAAATATAATGAACATAATTAACGAATAAAATTAAATTTGGCGACGAATTTATTTTTCGTTGCAAATTTGGCGACGAAAAGAAAAATTTGTCACAAAAATTTTCACTATCAGTCGACTGCTGATGGCATCAGTCGACTGAATGTGTGACCATTCGGACTGATCAGTCGGCTACCAGAGGTTCTGTGAAATGCTACAATATGGCAGTCGACTGCCAGGTGAGTAGTCGACTGCTAGGTGAGTAGTCAACTGTCAGGTGAGTAGTCGACTGCTCAGTCGACTACGAAACGTTCTGTAAACTGCTACAGTAACAGCAGTCGACTGATGTTGAAAATATATTTGGATTCCGTAGTTTCTCAAGTATCAGTCGATTGAATGTTTACATATATCAGTCGACTGATACATCTATTTTTGCAATGAAAATTGTATTTTCGTTGCAAATCTGGAAAAAAAATTAGATTATTCTTTTTTCCCTATTTTACAACAAACACACAATAATATTAACAAATTTATACATCAAACATTAATATGGAATTAATATATATATAACAAATACATCCAAAGATACTTACTAACTACCATCATCATCATCAAGTAGCATTTAAATACAATAAACTTACAAAAATAGAAATATCGTATATGTCATAAGTCAAGTAGCTAACATTTAAATACAACAAATACAGTCAAAGATAACCACCATCATCACCATCGTCATCAAAAAATACATCATCATTGTCTCCATGATAGGGATCAGGAGGAGGAGGAGCAGAGCCAAAAGGAGGAAATTGATTTGAGCTAGACGTTAACTGAAAATGTTGCATAATAAATATTTGTTGCTTTTGAATTCGTTCATCTTTTCATTTAAGTTTTGTACTTTCTGAGCGTTCTCTCTCGATTCAGTTTCCTTCTATGCTAGTAATTCTCTCAAATGATTAACCTCTTTGGTTGATTGAATTACTTGTGCTTTTGATGCTAGAGAGGATGAAGAAGAAGCGCTAGGGACTCTATAGGATCGGCTCAAAGAGCCGAGTCTAAGTATTCTTCCACTTTTTGATCCTCCAGATGCTTCGAGCCATAAATTTATATTGCTAACAGATGGCTCAGATTCGACTGCATCACCGCTTGCACTCGAATTTTTTTGTGAAAGTTCATCGTATTTTTCCTATTGTAAAAGAAAAAAAAATTAAATAGTAACATAAGAAATTAAATTTTTACAATTACACACCTTTATTGTTCTAGCTCTTTCCCCACTCCATGTCTTATCCTTCTTTTGGAATGTACAGGTGAAAGTGTCTATAAATAATGGCTCAGTTCCCGTCTCCTTGGCCTAAACAAATTAAACAATTAAAATATATAAATTAGTGAGTATTAGATTACAAAATTATAATATAACAAGTGTAGACATAACCGTATACCTGGTTACAATTATAAAAACACTCACCAATCGATGTCTATGCTCATCGATATTTATGGATCCTCCCGTATACCTGGCAGACATAATGCCAAAATTACAATGCTGATTTTGTTTATTCTATTCACTCCTCCGTTTGCTTTCCTCAGATCCCTAATGTGCAACAATTTTATTTCAATTCTCCTCGGTTATATAGTGTGGTTTCTTATTTCTAGTTTTGGCATGATTTAGTATGTTTCTAATATGATCACCACACTTTTTCTTAAAAAACCTCCTAATCTCTAATGTTTGACTCTCCTCCCAAGTAAATACCTGTTGCAGTAGAGAAAAATAAAAATTGATTATAATAACTATAATTTCATATACTAAATGATTGAAATAAGTTACCTTGAACTCATTCCACCACAGAACTTTTATTTCTTCCGGCATGCTTGTATAAGTCATAGAAGCGCCGCCCCAATGGTAATTCACTATGTTATTCACCTCGTGAATAACATATATAAAATTTGTAAATCTAACATAAAATAAAAACAAACCCCATTATATACTTATAAAAAAACATATTGTATTAAAAATTAAATATAGATATTCTAAAACTTGAATACTTATGAATCTCTGCGCGGAGATATAAACTCTCTTGTATCTTCCCTCTCCACGAGTGATTGTTGTACCGGAGAAGATACATTAGCAGGTATATGCTGAGAATCAAAGGATCCTGCAACTGGGGAAGAGGTGGAGGGAACATTTTCTGCAAGAGCATCAGAATGTGCGGAGGCTAAAGCAGAGGAAGATTGTGATCTTCCATCACTACTACGTCTATGACTGTCACGTCGAAACTAACAATCATGATTATTAGAAGAATATTACAGTAAAAAAATACAGTTTCATATCGAATTTTTAATAGGAACAATATGAAAATATTACCATATTCATAGCAACTGGATGACCCTAAAAAAAAGAGTTCATTAGTATATCAAATATATAAAATTTCGAATTACACAATGAATTAAAATATAATTGGTACTCAATAAAAGGTTATTTATCCACAATTAGAAATCAAAGTTTGCAATAAAATTTTCGGCATAGTCATGTGTCTAATCATCATCATCATCGTCATCCTCATCCTCATCATTGAAATTGTCACGCCCCGAGAGTATATCGTGTCGAAAAGCAAACGGACGACATCTCCCCTGTACGTGGCAACATATCGCGTTAATACAAGGCCCGTAGGCCCACAACAACAATATGATATACACAGATATCAACATATCAAACGCAGCGGAAACATACAACAGATAACACAATATACAATGACCCAACTGTGCACTCCGGAGTGACTTGACACAACAAGAAACATAATAGAAGCCACATCGAAAGCCAAATACATACAACACGCCCGTATATCACAGATACGGAAACAATACAGGCTAAAACCACAAAACAACAATCCACACAAATACAATAAATGAGGATTAAATATCCATCCGTCCGGTGTGAGATGGGATCAGCTGGCGGAGCTCCGAACGTCCAAGGAATCTTCTACCTGTTATCTGGGCGACAGGAAGCCCAAGGTCCCGGGGTGGTGAGTACAAACTCAGGGGTAATATATAGAAAGTGCATGAACAATATATAAGGATAGATCTACAAGTATACATGTGAAGATCTACAGGTATACAGCATGAGTCCAATAAACATACAGTCATATCCAAATCTAATAACAAGTAACTACAGTAAAGTCATACTCAATGTATATACTAAATCGATCAATCAACATAAAGTAATGTACCAACGTACTGACGGCAACACCATAAGCTATATCATCTCGACAGATATACAATAACATAACCCATATAATGTACCAAGTCAATCCCATACTACGACAATACTCCAACATACGTATGAGCATGATCACTGATTAATAACAAACCCATCACACAATGACATGATGCTAATCAAATGCATATAACGATCAATCAACGCAGTATCATGCTCAACACATAGCAAGAAATAAAAATGCAGATGGCATGTATCATGATGAACAACCATATCGTGAATCATAGCTCAATCAAATGCAAGATCTCACGGGCATATGTAAAACATATATCAAGTACATGCATACATATATATCGAATGCATATGCATGGTCATCGTCATGTCTGCGGACCCTCAACCACGACCCAGAGTGGCTGGGTGGCACGACAAATGACAACTAGCCCGACTCATGCCACCACTCGAGTGGCCGAGTTGGGTAGTATGGACCGAGTAGCATATAAGCGTAAAGCTAACTACTCCTAGGGGCCCTCTGCAGCCACTGTCCCTACCCATGAGTAGACAAACGCCGCACACAGGACAACTGCACGTCACACAACCACCATCTATAGTGGGCAAGTGCTAACACCACTCTGCCAAATGCGGCCGCATCTCCTACCACCATCCATAGTGGCGAGCGCCGCACATCCAATGCTCGCCTCAACCTCGCCACTACCCCGAGTGGTGGGAGGAGATGACCGACGACCCGTCTCATCCATAAGGGAGACCCGATCAAGAGATGCATGATGTAATGATGCATAGATCCACACAAGTATCCTCGCAACACTCCCTATCTCACGGGGAGTCCTGGTCAACCAAAAGTCAACTATGCAAGGACTATAATCCACAAGACTCTCTCTATCGTACAAAGAGTCATACTCATCTGACAGTCAACCACGCTAAGACCCTTAGTCAGTAGCGAGATACTATCGACCATCCATATAACCATACACAGATATACGATCCATAATGGATATACAATCATGCTAGGACCTCTAGTCCGTAACCACATACTGACAACCACACACATTTATCTATGCACAGACAACTAAATCCACCATAGATGCACAACTAATATGTGTACGATACAACGATCGACTCCATAACCCAATTCATCACCTAACCCTAGTGATGTAACACAGTAACCCAATCTGAGGTTACAAAGATAACCCTAACCACCTGTACTTACTGAACATCCATCAGCTAATACATAATAGGGTTTATAGTTCCTATCCGAGCTAGATAATCAATGAAGTACCAGAGTTTATATCTCAAAGGTCAAGGCAGTACAAGCATATGATTAAATAAGAGTGGATTTAAGGTAAACAGGTATAAACATAAATCCAAGATCATGCACTAGAATTTGATCAAAACTACCGGACCAGGTAGATATTACCCACCTGATATGCAATCCGTGCTATCCATCTCCATGTCCATGTATTTATGACAATTAAAGTCCTGTAACAATAGGTTACAGTTAAGTATCATCACACATCTAATGATCGAATCAAATCCTACATCATCTTAGTATCTCGATCAACTAAATCAATATTAACAATCGAGTAATACTAAATCTAAGCTATAGCAGTAGCTTACCATCCAGTCTCACACACCGATCGGATCATACCATAGGAAAAACCTCTCAGTGACCCCAATTGCTGCCGGAAAGTCCAAGCTCCGGATCCATCTCACCTAGCCTAGCATCCGTTAAGCAGCTTCTGGATCCATGGTAACTTAGCCCTGTATAATTCTTCAACCAACTGTAATTCTAATGCCAATTCAATAACACTAAAATCCAAGCTTACCTCGTGATATTACCATTGTCCACAGCCTATCTTGAAGCATAAACTTCTGTCCAAATGACTGAACCCTAGATCAATTCAAATCTTACCTCAACTGTTCAGCTTGCATAACCTATCCAAAAAAATCCAATGCATAATCACAACACATCCAACTAGTATAGCTTCAATTCCAGATTCCCCAAACTATGCCGATGATGAACAACAGAAGAGCAGAGGCGACGGTGAGCTGAGCTTGAGTGTCACCTGTGGCAGATCTGAGCTCGAGTGTCACCTGTGGTAGATCTGAGCTCGAGCGACGGTGACGACGAGAAACTCCGGTCGGGCCGACAACGATCTGAGCTTCAACAGTGAAAACGTCGTCGAGCTAGCCTCTCGAATAAACAGTCGACGACGACAGATGGGGGGGTCGATAGTGGATTGAACTCGAGGCGGCTGAAGGCGGAAGAGAGGGGATCTGCCCCGCCGACGCTTCATGAAGCCAAGCTCGCAGCGATCCAAAGGAGACTGCATATCCAAAATCAACTGCGGACAAGATCAGCTGCGACGGCGAAGATCCAAAAATGGCAGATCAGGATCAAAGGGAAGTGAGGTCACCCTCGATCCAACTCTCGACGAGGGTGAGCTCGCTGTGATCAAGCTCACGGCGAGAACTCAAAGACGACGATAACGCCACAAGGCACAGGAAAAGGATGGGCTGCGGCGACCAGTCGAGCTCAGGTGGCAGCGGCGATGAAGACGAAATCAGGAGAGATGACGATCGGAAACCGCTGAGCTCGCGTCGGCGCCGGCGGTAGTAGCTCCAGCTCATGGTGGTCAACAATTGATGGTCTTCTGCTCGAGGCGACCTCCAATGACCTCCGGCGACCCGGTGGCGGCAGCGAGATCGTTGCTTGCGACGGAGAAGGCAGCGATCGGGAAAGGCATCGCATCGGAGAAGAGAAACGGAGAGATCGCGGAAGAAGGAATAAGGTCGATCGCGAATTTCCGACCCCTTTTTAAACGCCGTTTAAGCGACCCGATTAGACCAACCCAAGTTCAACCCAACTTCAGTTCAAGCCAACCCAAGCTCAAACCAATTGGATTTAGCCCAACCGGTTCAGACCCATTCCAGTCCAATAATTTGGCCCAACGGATTCAGCCCAATAGCTTCAGCCCAATTTCAGTCCAAGCCCCCAAATCCAAAGATTTAACTAGATAACTAACCCATTAGCCCACTAATTAAGCCCAATTAATCCCAATTAATTAAAGGGTTTAATCCATATATATAATTTTTTTTTCCCGTATTTTACATTCTCCCCCACTTATAAAAATTTGGTCCCCAAATTTCCGACTCCTGTACAAGCGAGATGTCACAATAATCATCTCAAGTATCTGGAGCAAAGTCACACTTCAAGTGACTAAGTGGAGTACTGAGCTCGAATATTATATTTCCAGCTCTTATATACTCTCTCAACATATCGACCATCTATCAAAGATACATAACTGTACCAGAGTGGAGCTCTATACTCGTAACCGATGGGAGACTTTACCAGAATCGTAAGGTGAATCATGAATCACTATCATAAATGATACCCAAGAATGCCCCATGGATATAATTCCATCAAGCGATCCAACGGAGTCCATCTTACGGCTTGGAAGAGAATGAGCGAACCTAGCTAATCGATCATCGATTACCCAAATCCTATCAAGTCCTTTCCGAATTCTAGATAATCTCCCAACACAGTCTAACGTACTAGGCTCCCACTTCATCACGGTACGTAACCCTACAGGTCACTAATATTCCACCTTTACTTGTTGGCACACCCAACCTCAAATTACGGAATTAACCATATCTCACATATCGTTCCACCAACTGGAACGTCCCAATACTCACTATTTTCGGATATACTCCGAATAAATCACCACTCCTAGTTGAAGAGTCTCCTGAAACAACTCTTCCTAAAACGAATGCAACTCTGGGAACGATTATCCTTCCCAGAGACGTAGATTTATTCTCACAAGAGAAATTAATCTAATGTCCAAAATTCATTCTGTCACATAGAACTGAAAATAACTGGAAGCCTATAATGACCAATCTCGCTAGTTTCTCCACTAGCGTACACATAATATATGTCTCATTCAACTGCATCGGGATCGCTCCTAATCCCTGAAATATTGCATCTATGTACAATACCCCTCCATCCATATCGGACGGATTAACTAACACTGACACAAAAGTCAGCCACCTTCTAGGCCTTGAAACCTAGCTTACAAACTTCCGACCAGGTGATTTCCATCACCTTCTTGGTCCAACAAGTCGGCGATATAGTATCGCTAAAACATCCTATCCTCATCTATGGTAAATACCAAAACAATCTAGGGAACCATAACTTCCCTTAAGATCGTGAATATATCCATAAATATATCCTCCACAGATATGATGACAATCGATCTCAAATACTCCAAGGGTACTTGATTCCTCAAATCCATAAACGACTAAATCGTCGATAAGTCTAACAACATTATCAACATCTCCTAAAATTCATACCAAGTATGAAATGTCATCTTCTACACACTAGCATCCTTTTACTCTAAGCTGATAATAGCTCAATCATCACACCAGTATTGATAAGTGTATGACACCAAGTTACTACAATATCAACACTCCAACAATCTAACTATCCATAAGGATATGTTTATAGTAGAGGTATGTCTAGCAAAGGCCAAGGGTATCCCTTGACTTCTTGGTTGTCGATCAACATCTCACCTAACGGTAGATAAAAATCACCAACCCACAAGTCGATAGGAACCTTCGAACCCTATCCAAGAATGTTCTAGACAAAGATACCTGTAAACTACTAGTATCTCTCGATATATCTGCAAATAGGATAACCTAAAGTAATACCCCAAAGGACCGATCCTTCGGTCTTCTATACTTTTTCTCGAGTAATCATGTAAACTTGTCCAACATCTGTTCTGGACGGCTGAGCTCATGTAGATGCAAAGACTATCATGGAGGAACTGAAATCAACTGCTGGAACTGAGGTACAAACTGAAACAACTGCAATGGAGATGGTAAACACTGTTGTACTGGCAAGGGTACACATCTGGCTGTAAAATACTAAAGAACTGCCAACATCGTAGCACGATCCAACTCTGTGAAAGGTATAGCTGCAACTGGAGAATACTGCGTAGATACGACCATCATCGTAAATCTCTCCTTTGTATAAAGCATAACCACGTCTGGGAAGGTAACAGTTGTCGTCGTCTGGGAAGGTAACAATTGTTGTCTGAACGTCTGAGTCTTCTGAGATGTCTTCAGCTGATACTGCTGAGTAATTTACTTCTTCCGGATGAAAGTATCAAAGAACTCCTACTATATCTGAGGTAGTAAATCGCTGCTGATGTGATAACCCAATCTTTTGTAATGATCTTAGCTTCCAAGGTTGTGGATCGTCCGCTCGAAAGTTTCATCCATAGTCTTCAACTGAGTCTTCAAAGTACATACTCTCCTCGTAGATACTGACTGCTCATAGTAGAAACGGATAAAATGATCCATCAGATAATCTGGCTCTATGTCTCATCGTAACCCGCACTGCACACACATAATCTCCCTTCGGAGTCTTTCCTCTGAGTTCGCTAATAAACATGAGAAGCTGCTGACAATCTGCAATCGATCTTCTATGATCGAAAAACTCTCCAATAGTCGCTCGTGACTCATAACTCCAATCTCGCTCCTTTTTATCCAACATACGGATACTTCTAATTCCAATAATTTGACTTGCAATATATATGCTTATCAAATCTCCAACTCTTAAAACACTTGCTACGGAGTCATTTCTATACACATGACTCGGTCTATGCACATCCGGTAGGATCTAGTAGGAGATCCAAACATCCTGATCAAGATGTCAACCGATAACCCGTGGGTGGCCAAAACCAACCCAATCACATTCTTGGGCTATTAGGTGGTCGTAACCCTCGCAAGTCTAGTGACTCTGTATGGTACCTTCGTTACCAACTTATCACCCTACTCGATGCCCAAGAATTCCCTGACAATGAGTCAAAGAAGATGACGTGGGGAAATACTATCTCACAACATCACTGAACTGTGACCAAGTGATACATTATTTCCCGTAGGTTACTTCCCATTTCTTCTACCAACTACCGGCTAGATCCAAATAATGGTATTCCACTAACACTACTATCTTCGTATAACCTGAGTTAAGTACTCAAAAGTACTTTCAAAGTTATACAACCTAGAACGACCATCTCAGGGATTAACATTCCTATGAATATCATCCCCTAATTTTCTACTATCTGCATCAACAATAGTATACTCGCTTAGTCCAATACCTCGCAGATAACAATCTGGCGAGTATAATTAGTGAAAATCCCTAGGACTGTAATCTTTGATCTCCACAAGAGATGTGACTACTTAACCCCTGCTCCAATTTCTCTCAAAGGTAATTACCTTTTTGATAGCAGGTACATGTCTAATAATCTCAATATGTCGTTTCCGTGGTCAAACTCAAACCATGGTTACAAATACTAACCAATATCCTACAAGTCATCCACTATTATAAGCAACTAAATGCATAGCCAACAGAAGGATATGCAATAACAGTTAACATACCTTAATCCTTGTAGCTCGGAGATGTCCGCAATAGCCAGATCCCAGAACTCACAAAACCAAGACCGAGTAAAGCAAAACTCGATGTCCAAACGAAATAAAATCCGAAAATGGACTTCGCAACCTAGGGCTCTGATACCAATAAAATTGTCACGCCCCGAGAGTATGCCGTGCCGAAAAGCAAACGGACGGCATCTCCCCTGTACGTGGCAACATATCGGGTTAATACAAGGCACGTAGGCCCACAACAACAATATGATATACACAGATATCAACATATCAAATGCAAGCTGAAACATACAATGATAATACAATATACAATGACCAACTGGTAACTCGGAGTGACTTGACACAACAAGAAACATAATAGAAGCCACATCGAAAGCAAAATACATACAACACGTCCGTATATCACAGATACGGAAACAATACAGGCTAAAACCACAAAACGACAATCCACACAAATACAACAAATGCAGATTAAATATCCATCCGTCCGGTGTGAGATGGGATCACCATGAGCTCCGACGTCAAGGAATCTTCTACATTATCAGGCGACAGAAGCCTGTGGTCCCGGGTGGTGAGTATAAACTCAGGTGTAATATATAGAAAGTGCATGAACAATATATAAGGATAGATCTACAAGTATACATGTGAAGATCTACAGGTATACAGCATGAGTCCAATAAACATACAGTCATATCCAAATCTAATAACAAGTAACTACAGTAAAGTCATACTCAATGTATATACTAAATCGATCAATCAACATAAAGTAATGTACAACGTCATTCGATGCAACACCATAAGCTATATCATCCTCGATGTGATATACAATAACATAACCCATATAATGTACCAAGTCAATCCCATACCGACCAATACTCCAACATATGAACAAAGATATGATCAATTGTAATAACAACCCGGTCCTACCACAATGACATGATGCTAATCAAATGCATATAATATCAATCAACGCAGTATCATGCTCAACACATAGCAAGAAATAAAAATGCGGATGGCATGTATCATGATGAAACAACCATACGCAGAATCATAGCTCAATCAAATGCAAGATCTCACGCATATGTAAAACATATATCAAGTACATGCATACATATATATCAAGAATGCATATGCATGGTCATCATGTCTGCGGACCCCGACCACGACCCAGTGGCGGTGGTGGCACGACAAATGAAAACTAGCCCGACTCCACCCACCACTCTCGAGTGGCCGAGTTAGGTAGTATGACTGAGTAGCGTATAAGCGTAAAAAGCTAACTACTCCTAGGGGCCCCTGCTGCAAGCCACGCTGTCCCTACCCATGAGTAGACAAATGCCGCACACAGGACAACTGCACGTCACACAACCACCATCTATAGTGGGCAAGTGCTAACACCACTCTGCACAGTGGCCAGGTGCGCATCTCCAGCTACCACCATCCATAGTGGCCAAGCGCGGCACATCCAATGCTCTGCCCTCAATCCTCGCTACTACCCCCGAGTGGTGGGAGCGGGATGACTGACGACCCGTCTCATCCATAAGGGAGACCCAGTCGTCAGTATGCATGCAAATGTAATGATGCATAGATCCACACAAGTATCCTCGCAACACTCCCTATCTCACGGGAAGTCCTAGTCAACCAAAAGTCAACTATGCAAGGACTACAATCCACAAGACTCTCTCTATCGTACAAAGAGTCATACTCATCTGACAGTCAACCACGCTAAGACCCCTAGTCAGTAGCGAGATACTATCGACCATCCATATAACCATACACAGATATACGATCCATAATGGATATACAATCATGCTAGGACCTCTAGTCCGTAACCACATACTGACAACCACACACATTTATCTATGCACAGACAACTAAATCCACCATAGATGCACAACTAATATGTGTACGATACAACGATCGACTCCATAACTCAATTCATCACCTAACCCTAGTGATGTAACACAGTAACCCAATCTGAGGTCACAAAGATAACCCTAACCACCTGTACTTACTGAACATCCATCAGCTAATACATAATAGGGTTTATAGTTCCTATCCGAGCTAGATAATCAATGAAGTACCAGAGTTTATATCTCAAAGGTCAAGGCAGTACAAGCATATGATTAAATAAGAGTGGATTTAAGGTAAACAGGTATAAACATAAATCAAAGATCATGCACTAGAATTTGATCAAAACTACCGGACCAGGTAGATATTACCCACCTGATATGCAATCCGTGCTATCCATCTCCATGTCCATGTATTTATGACAATTAAAGTTCTGTAACAATAGGTTACAGTTAAGTATCATCACACATCTAATGATCGAATCAAATCCTACATCATCCTAGTATCTCGATCAACTAAATCAATATTAACAATCGAGTAATACTAAATCTAAGCTATAGTAGTAGCTTACCATCCAGTCTCACACACCGATCGGATCAGACCATAGGAAAAACCTCTCAGTGACCCCAATTGCTGCCGGAAAGTCCAAGCTCCGGATCCATCTCACCTAGCCTAGCATCCGTTAGCGATTCGATCCATGGTAACTTAGCCCTGTACAATTCTTCAACCAACTGTAATTCTAATGCCAATTCAATAACACTAAAATCCAAGCTTACCTCGTGATATTACCATTGTCCACAGCCTATCTTGAAGCATAAACTTCTGTCCAAACGACTGAACCCTAGATCAATTCAAATCTTACCTCAACTGTTCAGCTTGCATAACCCATCCAAAAAAATCCAATGCATAATCACAACACATCCAACTAGTATAGCTTCAATTCCAGATTCCCCAAACTGTGCCGATGATGAACAACAGAAGAGCAGAGGCGACGGTGAGCTGAGCTTGAGTGTCACCTGTGGCAGATCTGAGCTCGAGTGTCACCTGTGGTAGATCTGAGCTCGAGCGACGGTGACGACGAGAAACTCCGATCGGGCCGACAACGATCTGAGCTTCAACAGTGAAAATGTCGTCGAGCTAGCCTCTCGAATAAACAATCGACGACAGCAGATGGGGGGGTCGACAGTGGATTGAACTCGAGGCGGCTGAAGGCGGAAGACAGGGGATCTACCCCGCCGACACTTCATGAAGCCAAGCTCGCAGCGATCCAAAGGAGACTGCAGATCCAAAATCAACTGCGGACGAGATCAGCTGCGGCGGTGAAGATCCAAAAATGGCAGATCAGGATCAAAGGGAAGTGAGGTCACCCTCGATCCAACTCTCGACGAGGGTGAGCTCGCTGTGATCGAGCTCACGGTGAGAACTCAAAGACGGCGATAACGCCACAAGGCACAGGAAAAGGATGGGTTGCGGCGACCAGTCGAGCTCAGGTGGCAGCGACGATGAAGACGAAATCAGGAGAGATGACGATCGAAAACCGCTGAGCTCGCGACGGCGCCGGCGGTAGCAGCTCCAGCTCACGGTGGTCAACAATTGATGGTCTTCTGCTCGAGGCGACCTCCAACGACCTCCGGCGACCCGGTGGCGACAGCGAGATCGTTGCTTGCGACGGAGAAGGCGGCGATCGGGAAAGGCATCACGTCGGAGAAGAGAAACGGAGAGATCGCGGAAGAAGGAATAAGGTCGATCGCGAGTTTCCGACCCCTTTTTAAACGCCGTTTAAGCGACCTGGTTAGACCAACCCAAGTTCAACCCAACTTCAGTTTAAGCCAACCCAAGCTCAAACCAATTGGATTTAGCCCAACCGGTTCAGACCCATTCCAGTCCAATAATTTGGCCCAACGGATTCAGCCCAATAGCTTCAGCCCAAGCCCCCAAATCCAGCCCAAGCCCAATAGATTTAACCCAACTAGATAACTAACCCATTAGCCCACTAATTAAGCCCAATTAATCCCCTAATTAATCCCAATTAATTAAAGGGTTTAATCCATATATATAATTTTTTTTCTTCCGTATTTTACAGAAATCCTCATCTTCATACTCATTCAGTTCACTTGCATCAACGTCTATTACTACACCGCTGGGATCTCGTAACGTTGAAATATTATACTCTTCGATATGAAATGTATTGACAACTTTGTCTTGTTGATATGCTATGTCTTCTCAATGTTCCTCAATTTTATTACGTGCTTTTGTTTTACAAACAACCCACCAATAACTTTTGTCTCGTCTCAGACTAGGATATGAAGCATAAAATACTTGAATCGCTTGCTATGCTAACACAAATGGTTTGTACCTCTTGTATATTTTTTTATAGTTAATTTCAACCAAATTAAACTGTGGATGCACCCTCATGCCTTTGATAGGGTGAAACCAACGACACATAAATAAAATAACTCACAAATCTGAGCCTGCATACACTACCTCTAAAATTTCATCTAGTGAGCCATAAAATTTATTCCTTGCACCCCCATCAATTGATGATTGAACACAAACTCTACTATTCATTGTAGTTTTTCCAGTTCCATAAGCTTGAGTATGAAAATTATATCCGTTTATGAAATATGTCGGCCAAGTTTTAACCATTGAATTTGGACCCCATGATAGATATTTTATTATATCTTGCTCAATGTGACTATGATTATCAAGAACCTAAAGTAAAATAAATATGTGTTAAAGTCAAGATTTATCAAATTTATTATCATAGACTACTTACATAATTTTTGAACCATTGTGCAAATTCTTCATCACATAAATTATTAAACTCATGCTCCGGAAGCTCCGAATATAGAGTTTGAAAAATCCTACAATAAAATTAAATATAACATGAACAATAATTTATGATATATGAAATGTTTAATATAACTTTTATATACTTACTCGAAATACGACGTTACTTCTGGACAGTTCAATAAAATATATGTATGGGCTGCTCGCCACTCCTGACCAGTTAAGTATCTACTTGTACAAGCTCCACTTGGTCGACCAAGGTAATTAAAAATTGAGAATGCCCTCAAATTTGGATCAACGGGACCCTTATCGTTTCTTCCTACTTTCCGACTCTTGCATTGAACGTGAGGTTCAAAATAATATGAAGCAAAAGTTGTAACTTCCTCCACAATATATGCATTAACAATAGAAGTTTCAACATGAGCTTTATTTTTCACTTTTTTTTTCAAGTGATAAAGGAATCTAAGAGTAATAAAATAAAATTTATTAGCAAATAAATTAGACTAAATTTGACCAAATGAAATAACAATGAAAAAAAAGTCAAAAAAATCACCTTTCAAATGGATACATCCATCGAAATTGAATAGGACCTCCAACTTTAGCCTCATATGGCAAGTGAACCAAAAGATATTCCATTGAATCAAAAAATGTCGGTGGAAATATTCTTTCTAAGTTACACATAATGATCGGAATGTCTTTCTCTAATGTCTTCATATGTGAATGACTCAGTACTGTCGAGCAGATATCATGAAAGAAAATGTTTAATTCCGTAATTGCACCCCAGACAAAATTTGGTAACAATTCCTTCAAAGCAATAGGAATTAATCTTTCCATGAATATATGACCGTCATGACTTTTAAAACCCATCAATTTGCATTCTTTCAAATCAACGCATCTACCAAGATTTGAGACATAACCATTAGAAAATCTCAATGATTTCAACTATTCACAAACAATCTGTCTCTGATCCTTCTTCAATGTATAAACTGCTTTCGGTTTTAGTCCCCTACTATTTGCATCAACATCAAGGGTGAGTCGTTTACATATGAGAGGCAAATCTTTTCTTGCATTCAGATTGTCTTTTATTTTTCCGGTTATATCCATCACCGTATTTATCAGATTATCAAAAATATTCTTCTCAATATGCATTAAATCAAGATTGTGATGAATCAAATAACTCTGTCAATATGGTATATCCCAAAAGATACTCCGTTTTGTCCATTTATGCATAATTCCATAGTCATATGTTGTAACATTTGATTCTTCAATAATAGATGGAAAGTTAAGCACTCTTTGCCATAAAATTTGACCGGTGAATCTCAATGGTGGAGGTGTTCTTTCAATTCTATTCTTTGTAAATTCTTCTTTATTTCTTCTGAATTTATGATTTGGCGGTAAAAATTATCTATGACAATCAAAATAACTCGGTTTCTTTAGCACAAAGTGTTTGTGGCAAAGACTGGGGTTTTTTTAAAAAGGGATTTTGTTTCTAGAAAAACTAGTGGGAGTACGTTCGATCTTGAAGAAATTCAAGATAAGGACCATAGCACTGAGGCCTTGATGGAGGTTGAACAGAAACCACAAAGTGTTGTGGATAATGAGATTGTTGCACAAAGAGTTGTGGAACAATCACTTGTTCAAATAGACCTACCTCTTCGCAGGTCTGATAGGGTACGTCGTCAGCCTGAGAGATATTCATTTCTCTTGTCTGACCATGATGATGTTATGCTCATTGAGAATGAGCCTACCTCCTATCAGGAAGCTGTGATGAGCCTAGACTCTGAGAAATGGCTAGAGGCCATGAGATCCGAGATGGAATCCATGTACACCAACCAAGTATAGACTTTGGTTGATCCACCTGAAGGGGTCAAACTCATTGGGTGTAAGTGGGTATTTAAGAGAAAGACTGACATGGATGGACTTAAGCATACCTATAAGGGTCGATTGGTGGATAAAGGTTTCAAGCAAATTCATGGTATTAACTATGATGAAACCTTTTCTCCAGTGGCGATGTTTAAGTCCATTCGGATCATACTTGCTATTGTAGTATACCATGATTATGAGATCTGACAGATGGTTGTCAAAACCGCATTTCTGAATGGAAACTTACTCGAGGATGTGTACATGACACAACCTGAGGGTTTTGTAGATCCATAGCATACTGGGAAAGTATGCAAGCTGCAAAGGTCCATTTATGGGCTAAAGCAAGCTTCTCGGAGATGGAATCTTCGATTCGATGATGCGATCAAACAGTTTGGTTTCATCAAGAATGAAGATGAACCCTGTGTCTACAAGAGGGTTAATGGGAACATAGTTGTCTTCCTTGTGTTTCAATCTGAATGACTTTGATCTCTCCATACATATTGGACATCCTAAAATCCCCGCAGTACTCCAGTTCGATAACATCCCATAAGCAGGAAATTCATTTTATGGTATAAATAAGTGCATCTCTCATTGTGAACATCTGATTAGTATAGACATTATATGTGGAAACACCCATGTCCTATAGTTGGATCAACTCGACAATCAACAGTTGCATGTAAACATCTATTAACTTCTTCGGATTGAGGGTCAGGCATAATCAATGTTAAAAACATATAAGGTGTTTTCATACACATACCAGGTGGAGGATTGTACGGAGTTACGATAATTGGCCAGCAAGAATAAGTTCTTCCTAATTTGCCAAATGGAGCAAATCCATCAGCACATAGACCCAACCTGATATTTCGGGTCTTATTCACAAACTCAGGATATGTTCGATCAAAATTTTTCCACGCCTCTGCATCAAATGGATGACACATTAGCTCATTCTCTGTTTCATAATTTACATGCCAAGTCATGTGTTCAGCAGTGACCTTCAAAGCATAAAGCCTTTGCAATCTAGGAGTTAAAGGCAAATAGAACATTTGTCTGAATGATTTTAATCGCTTATTACGATTTGATCTCGTAGTACTCTTGTACCTACATTGACTACAGAATTTAAAATCCTCTAAATCTACATTATCTCCCCAATATAGCATACAACCATCTCTGCAAACATCAATTCTTTGCATTATGTGATCACGCGACAATACTTCTCCAATAACTTGAACAAAATCATTAAAACATTCTTCGGACATGTTATGCTCAGCTTTAACATTCAACAATCTTACGGTGAGAGATAATTTTATGTGACTGTCACAACCAGACCACATGGGTTCATCTGCAGCTCTCAATACTTCTTGAAATTTTATATATGGCTCATTGTACACATTTTCATTACCACCAGTAACTTCTACCTCCTCCAATGGTGTTGAATAATTATTATACATGTGTTCAAATGCTTGAGGATAACAAGAACTTACAACATTTGGTTTGCTATTCAAATTATGACCAACTGCATCAACTATCATCCTCTGGTATGGATTGAATTGATCGTAATATACTTGCTCTCCACTAACTGTCCTTTGTATGTTTCATCCAACCTCTTCATCGAATATAAACGGTTCACCATGATAAGTCCAATTATAATAATTTAGCATAAAACCAAATCCACAAAGATGTTCTTGAACTTTATCACATTGGAAAAATTTACCATTATGATATTTTTTGCACGAACAGCTTAATTTATTCTCATCCATAAACTCAACATTGTTATTAGAAAATCTCAAAAATTGTTCCAACCCAATTATAAATTCATCGGTTAAACCATGACGTTCTGGTAAATTCTTTTTATACATCTAACTTCGTTCTCTCTCCATTGATCCTGTTTTCGAAATTATATCAACGATTAATTTTAATTTCTTCCAAACTTAATCCATATATATCAATCTAACCATAAATTTATACTCAAAATAAATTAAATTTTTCTAATACTAAATATGATTTTGTGTGATATTTAATTGCAAACTATAATATCATTTCGAACAAATATGATCTATTAACAGTAATTAAATTACTTAAAATCAAATATTAAGAATAATTATTATAACAGAATTAATAATACTATAATTAATGTTATAAATATACAATATTTTTACGCATACCTGTCCAAATGGAAACAACGTGCGGATGAGCTCACGGCTAGATGAACACTTCACGAACACACCGAACACCTTAATGAAGTAAGACAAACCTATGAAAAATAATTTTGTATTTAGATTACGACACATTATTATATACTGATTTATATAATTTGAATAACATTTGAATTCACGATCGAGACCACACGACAACTATAAGCACGCGCAAGGCGCAGCAACTACGGCGCGGCGTAACCTTACGCGAGAGAGGGCACGCGCTGGCGCGAGGACACGCGCGTACGCCCGAGAACGCGGCGCCGCGAGAACGCGCGGCGCCGCGAGGAACGCGCGTCACGGCACCCCATCGCCGCCGCGTGCGCGAGGGCACGCACGCGACACCCGTGAGGGCACGCGACAACGGCAACCACGAGCACGCGACAACGGCGGCCACGAGCTCGCGGCAGCGCCGTCGCTACTCTGGCGACGGCGTGGGAAGAAAAAGACGGGAGAGTGTACCGGCGGCGACAGGAGGAGCAACGAGTGAGCGATCGAGCGAAGGAAGATGAAGGGATTGTATGGTTCGGGGCGGGATAATTAGCGACGAATATTATTTCGTTGCTAATTTCGTTGACAATTTGGCGACGAATCCTATATTCATCGCCAAATCTGCGACGAATTTTAAATTCGTTGCAGAATCTGCAATGAATTTTGAATTTGTTGCAGAAATCTACAACGAAAAAAAATTCGTTGCAAAATCTGCAACGAAACAAAATTCGTTGCAGATATCTGCAACGAATTCAAAATTCGTTGCAAATTCTGTAACGAAAAAAAATCGTTGCAAATATTTGCAACGAAAATATTTTTTTGTCGCAAATTGGCGACGAAAAATGATTTTCATCGCAAATTTGTGACTAATTTTGCAACGAAAATTAAATATTGGAAATTTAAATAATTCTGTAACAATTTTTTTTTTTTTTGAAATTTCATTACAAATTTGCGACGAAACACAAAATTCGTTGTAGATTTGCAACGAACTATTTTCGTTGTCAAAATTCGTCGTCAATTGGATGTTTTTTTATAGTGTATTGAATAGATCAACGACTCTTGTATAGTACTCAGGATAAAAAAAATTACAGAAATATAGGAGATAGACAATTGTATGATATTGTCCACTCTAAATCTAAGTTGCGCATGGTTTTATTTTTGGACTATATACAAAAGGCTCATACCAATAGAGATATTTTTTTCATCTTATAAGCATATGATATTTTTTATATCTTATCGTATGAAATTTTGATTAGGTATTATAATAATTTTAAAGTGATTTTAATTAAATTAAATTTTTTTCGACTAAGTTCGTATTTTTTTTGTGTATTAAGATATTTTATGTACGTATAATATATTTGAGAAGTTGAAGTAATAAAAATAATGATTTACTTTTAGACATTATCGATATTTTTAATATAAAAAATATAATAGCCCATTTTTTTTATTTTTTTTAATGATTTTAATAATTCGAATGTTTTTTTTTTAAATCTGATAAAAATATATAAACCAAAATCCCTCTCTTTCCTCGTCTCTTCCGAAAACCTAATCTACGACTTTTAATTCTTTCACCCTTTCGATCCCTTGCCGAATCCTCTTCCTCCTGTTTCTCCGTCTCAAAGGTGCGATCTTGCCCTGGCCTCCGTCCATGAAGCAGTTGCACCACCTGCAATCAATCCCTCGTCGCCCACTTGATTCTGCAGCGTGGTCCTGTCCCTTATCTCCATGGCGCAGTTCAGGATAGTGGCTTCCCTTCGGGACGAGGAGAGCGCTGATGGAGGTGCAGAGGACCACCCGCCTACGTGGAAGATGCCTCCTAGGGTCGAATCCACAGTTTATTTGAAGCGGTGGGAAGCTGCTGCTGCGGCGACAGTGTTTTTGGTCTTCTCTGTCGGGTTGTGCTGCACCTTCTTTACAATGCTCGAGGCTGAGTACGATAAGATCCTCAAGCTTCCGCGGAACCTCTCGGATCTTCGTGTCCTCAAGTTAGCTCCTTTTTTAATTCTCATATTGTTTTGCATGAAATTGCTAATACGAATTAGTCTCATTTGTGTTTTCGTCCTTATATGCCCCCTCGACTGTAAGCTTTTTCGATGGCTTGTGGGTTGACATTTTGGTGAGGATGAATGAAAAGCACGATAAAAACTATCGACGTGAGGAAACCCTCTCGTGTGCACTGTGCAAGCGCAAAACTATTCGATTAATGTTCTATCTTTATGAACATTCTTCTAAACTAAACTATTCAAGAACTATTGTTTGTTTGTTTTTTCTTTTTTTCTTTTTTTTTTTTTTTGATCTTTCAGGTTCCTTTATATTTACGTTTTTCTTTTCTCGTTTTCCGACTTTTTTTTTTCATTTTTTGAAAAATTATTTTTCCGCATTTTCTAATTTTTCCAAAGTAGCTCTTTCATTTTTCAGAAAAATGAAAATGAAAAAAATGCGTACCAAATATATTTTTCTGTTTCCATAAAAAAATTAAAAATGGAAAATGCTTCGGGATACCAAATGTATTCTTAGGATGCGTTTAATTGGGGGTCATATGTGATAATTTTTATTATTCATTCAAAGTTATTTTAAAAAATTTTGTTTGGTTTAGGATTTGAACGACTATCAAATCATGATGGATGTTCGATACATCATGTCACGTCAGTAAAAAGATTACGGATAGAGGAATTAGAAAACCTCCGAGAAACTTGATTTTCTTGATTCCTTTGGTTATTGAATTTTTTTTCGAAAATACTCTCTAATTTTTATCATTTATGACAAAACTATCATTATCAATTTATCAAATTACAATCTAGTCGATTGTCGATTAACCATTAGTCGTCGCCATTGCTATCGCCACCGATTGCAATATGGCCACCGATGCACAATCAAACACCAATTTAAATATCAACGTATTGAAACGCCAATTAACAAATGTATAAGAAATATCAAACATATTACCAATATATAATTAAGAAATCTCAATAACATATTTATATTCAAACAGCAAACCAATTAACAAATGTTTATAAAATCTCATTAATTAATACTTAGAGATTCACTGTTCAAATCAAAGAAAAAATAATAATAAACCAAGTAATAAATGTATGTATCGAGGAATCGGCAGCAGCTATTCTGCTTCAGGAAGGAACGTGAACCCACAGAGGAGACAGGTATTGCTTCGAGCCAGCCATTCTCTCAGGTACTTATCGTGGAATATATGATGGCACGGCATCTCCAAAACCTCAATCAGGATGTCGAAGTCGTCTAGACAGATCGAGCATACGTCGGGCTCTTCTGCAATCTTCATCCGGAATCCCTCCTCCACTGCTGTAGGTGCCGGTGTAGGCCCTCTGATGGGCTCGATGTCGTCATCGTCGCCCCTCATCCTCGTCTTCGAAGAAAAATCGATGCGTTTCCAGGGGCACAAAGTAACGAAGGCGGCTAACAGAAATGGAAGGAGCCGCAGGAGGAATCTCAATCACGGCGAGGAACTCCATCGTGGATAATTCCAAGATCGGAAAATGGTAAAGCACCGTTCTAGTGTATCTGCGGAAAGCTGGCGCAAGAAGGGCGAGATCTGCGGTTTGCACGTGGCCTGCCACGACGTGGGAGAGCATCCACGTCCCAAGCGGCCTGGCGGATGATGTTCTCGTAGGGCTGGTGGACGACGAAGACGACGCGCTCGACGGCGTGGGTGGAAGGAGAAATCGTCCGGCAGCAAATTAAAAGTACAAGGTTAGCTGTGGTAGCCTCATGTCCTGCGAACGTCGCGTCGTCACTGTCGCCTCCATGCTAAGGATAATTGCTGCTTGCGTCGGCGTCCCACCCAGGAACTTCCATTGAGACAACGTCGTCGGCTAGATCGACCATCGAGACGGAAGACTCCATGAATAACGAAAAGAAGAAGGAGACGAGATATTCGAGAGCTGTGAATGAAAAACAAACAGTAAACAGGGCCTAGTTATTTATATAAGAAATATTAATTAATAGTCCGTTCCTAATAATTCTACAATCAATCAATTAAAAATTTCTTATCCTAAACAAATCAGTCATAAAATATGATTATTGAATTATTAAAATTTTAAAGAATTAAAACAATAGAATTGTTTTGTAAATTTATTATTTCCGAACCCATAAACGTCGTGTTTTTATTTTATTTTATTTTATTTTTCAAATTTTAATTTAATTTACAATAGCCAAAAAAAAAAAGTTATTCTCGTTTGTGCGGCTGCAATTTTGAGGAGCTAAGTTTGCTATTTAATTGAATTTTAATAAATTAATTGAATATTGCTTGTCTTCCCATCGTATTACTGTTGCAAGGAAACTGTATTCTTTATGTCAGAACAATTTAATTGTATTTGTCATCGTAAAGGTGGCATTTGATTTGAATACGGATATAAAAATGAGAATGAGTTTGATAGTAAATTCGAATGGGAATAGATTTAACGATTCTAATGTTGTTGTTTGGTTTATAGATTGGAATGGGTATGATTGTCAATGTTATTGTTTGGTTTGACAAAGGTTTGGGAATACAACTATAATAAATTATTCAACTGCTGCTTCTCCATATTTATCGTTCAAGAAGACCTACTTTTGTCACTGTTAGCTAGCTTTCTTCTCCAGTTCACGATATTCCAACTCATCCAGCACTTCCTCAGCCTCGTCGATCTCATTTTTGAACTGCCAACCCCACTTCAATAATGCTGGATTAGAAGCTTCATTAAGGTGGCAAAATCAACAAATGTTTGGATCTGAGGAAGTAAACGTTGGAGGCTTTGCAATTCTTCTTGCAAGTCAGTTTTCCAGTAATACTGATCTCGCACATAAGTAGCAGCTACATGATAGACATAGAAATTCAAGTTGTGAAACTTACTAACAAACCTTTTTTTTCAGTCGTTCACATTTCAAGTAAAAAAATCAACACCATCTCAAAACTCTCAAAATTCAAACATAGTCAAGATAGTTTCCACAAAATTCAAAAATTCCATCACAAAAACTCGACACTGCAATCACAAAATAAAGCATAATAGCCATGTTCAATGTAGTTTTTACAAAATCTAGCAAGATTATCAATGTTATCAACATTGTTATCACAAAATTCAACATAAAAGTCATCTCCAAAGTAGTTTCCACAAAATTCAACACCATTATCTACATATTTGGGGAGGCGACGAGTAGGCTAACCACATAATTTCTTCGCAACTCCGAAGGAAGATTGAACAGCACATCAATCTTGTCCCTATCTGCAGTGAATATATTAGCTGCTTTAAATACATCACCACTAGGAAGGCCAAGGTTCATTAGCTCAGTAATCACTTCTTTCATTCTTTCTGAAGCTTTTTTCTTTCGCAAATTCTCTTCTGCCATGACATTTGCAATAGTTGCAAATTTCATATTAAAATCATCCACAAAAGTGCGAAATCCCGTGTTCATATCATGTAGTTGTGTCTCAATATCCAAGTGTGTTACTGTTGATTTTCTTTTCTTTGCAACTTTATCTCCAGTTGGTAATGGTTGTTTTCGTTTTGGAGCTGACTTTGTCACATCAGTGTTGTGTGAAGCAGTTGGGCTTGATTCTGATTCAAAATACACATTATTTTCTTCTTCGTACTCATTTGAAGAATGATTGAATGTGCCTAGATTATCGCCACCACTGTTATCATTTCGATCAACTTCCAAATTGCGAATAGCATCAACATACTCTTGAACAACAACGCTAGTAGCTCTATCCCTCCCATAGACTAATTCAAGTTGATTCAAATATGGAAATTTGAAATCCCACATTCCTTTTGCCTCTTTGTGAGTCTACGAAATAGGAAACATACATGATTAAAAAAACTTAAGGAAATATGAAATGAAATATTTGATAGAGTAAAAAATTTTAGACACAATATATAAAATTACCTGACAGTAGCTATCAAACCATTGCTTTTCACATGCTATTTTTTTTCTCCACATCATTCCATTGACATCCACTTTGCCTACACATGTCATTAATAATATGAAATCTTGTCTTTAACCACTTGCTTTTTGACTCAATACGAGGTGTAACTTGTTTTGTAAGAGTAGGAATTTTGCTTAGCATTCTCCTATGCACCTCAGCCATGTAATTGCTTCTAAACCCATCATCTGTCTTTCATGAAGGATCACAAGTCATATCTTGAAGAGTTGCAATTAACACTTGGACCTCATGCTCTGTCCAAAAGCATTTATTTCTCCTACGTCGAACTCTTTGATCTTGCTCCATCCTAACATATGATCATGGTTATAAGAAATTGTAACATGTGATACAAAATTTATCAAGAATCAAAATTTATTCAATCATAAATAATATATATGCCAAAATAAAAAATTACTAGAATAAATGAATAACAGTTAAGGTAATAGAATAATCGTCTTCTTAAATATGATAAACAAGTTGAAACATTCATGGAATACAATAAGAACATCATTAGTATATCCCCTTGGCCCATAAATGGTCAAGGCTATAATCTTTCTCTCCAATGATTAAACATTTCAAGTGTCAGCGTATTTCTAAAGTTGCTCCATTCTTCTGTTGAGACGATACTTGTCACATGATGCGGGTATGGGAAACAATCTGGTCGCTCCGTTTTCAATGCAGTGAAGCACTGAGGGAGGTCTCAGAGGATTCTCCCCGGCCGCAATCAGTAGAGAATAAGAGGATGAAGTAGATGAAACGCAAGAAGCTGATGCTAGCAATCGAGATTCAGACACAAGATGTAACGTGGTTCGGAATGAGGATCCCTACTCCACGGAGGTGAGTTGTCTCACCAGATGCGGTGCCTAAGCACGTTCACTATGAAGGTCCTCCTTTACAGAAAGCCAGTTTCCGTAGGTGGAGGGGAAAGACCTCTTACAATGATATTACAAGATGAGGAAAATACAAGAGATGTAGCAATGGCTGATCTCCGTCCTTCTTCTCCGGCGAGATGGTTGTTCCCCTTTTTTTTTTCTTCTCCTCTTGCCTCTTCTTCTCTCTTGCTGCGTCGGAATGATTGCGGATCCCTTTTCCTCCTTGCTTCCTCCCCTTTTATCTCTTTTTCCTTCCTTCATTGTAACGTCGTAGGTTATCTCCATCGTACACGTGGCCACCACCTTTCCCTGGAGAATAATTCTGTTACAAATATCAGGAGTGAAGACTCCTTGGAATATTATGTGGGGCCTCCCAGGCCGTTGCCTAACACCCTTTCCTCTATTTTTCGGGAAACTAGGCTAGACTATCTCCCTCAACCTTCCGTGTTGAGGGAAGCTAGTTTAGGTCTATAGCCCACGGGTGACCTAGCCCTAAGGCTTTTTATCAACCCGAACCAACTCCTCTTTTCCCCATGTCAAATTCCCCTTGTATTGATCAGATTGGACTGGCCTCTTGGCGAAGCGCCTTCCGCCTCTCCTTTGCCGTATCAATTGCTTTCATTAACTCTCCCGTACCAATGGCTTTCAATATTTGCCCGTACCGATGGCTTCTGATGTTCGCCCGTGCCAATGGCTTTCAATATTCGCCCGTGCCAATGGCTTCTGATGTTCGCCCGTGCCAATGGCTTCTGATGTTCGCCCGTGCCAATGGCTTCTGCGTTTCGCCCGCGCCAATGGCTTCTGAGGTTCGCCCGTGCCAATGGCTTCTGATGTTCGCCCGTGCCAATGGCTTCTGCGTTTCGCCCGCGCCAATGGCTTCTGAGGTTCGCCCGTGCCAATGGCTTCTGTGTTTCGCCCGCGCCAATGGCTTCTGAGGTTCGCCCGTGCCAATGGCTTCTGCGTTTCGCCCGCGCCAATCTTCCTTTCCTTTCTTAGCTGAGCCATGTATTTTAGATCGGATCTTAGGTCACCCGCTAACCCCTCTATCGGGGAGTATGTAGAGAAGGTACCAGTAGTATCATTAGTCAACCCCGAAAAATAGTCAAGCGAAGTTATAAGCTTGACTTTCCTAATGTACATAAAGTTTCTGACCTATTCTTCATTTCTCGACTTAAATCCATCCGTTCCCTTATAACTCCCCAAGATATTGAAGGAGGCCGGGCCCATGGCTCCGCTTCTCCTTCTCCTTCTCAGGCACCAATCGTCGCATGAAAACCCTATATAAACCCTCGCCTTCTTCTTTTAGGTATCGTTTAGTGTGCTTGATAATCCGATCTGTTCTTCTTCTCCGTGATTCTCACCGGTAAGGCGCGGCGATCCAGTCCTTCCTTTCTCACACGATTCTTCCTTATCCTCCGAGTAAGTGTTCGCTTTGTTCACACCCATGGCTCCTAGGACCCTCTCTTCACACTTTGGTATGAACATACCATAACTCAGTTAGATTGCAACCATTATTTCTTTAACCTGAAGAACAACTACATAGACCCTTCTATAAAATGTTGTTTCACGACCAAACTACATCGGCCTCATAAACCTCCTCCTGGCTTGACATGCTTTTTCTATGAACAATTTTAACTACTATCCTCACGGCACTACAGTCTATTTGGACCTCCTAAACTTCTACGGACTACCCCTGAACCAATTCACCCCCAACTCTTTCCGGATTCTATCGGGAGCCCACATAGTGTTTCAACATTTGAACCTCTCTTTGACCCCCGAAATATTCCATTGTTTCTTCCAGTTAAAGTCTTCTAAGGCAGGCCTCTTCTATTTGTCTAGTCATTCAGACTGCCAATTCCTGGTGAACCTGCCTACTTCCCACAAGGGTTGGGAAGCCTTATATTTCTTTGTACAACTTCCAGAGTCTTTACCTTACTCTGATACTTGGAAGGTAGACCTTCCTGAATTGCCTTCTTTCCGAGAAATGAGGACCAAATGTCCCTTCCCGGAAGTGTATAGAGTCTTAGGAGAGCTACATTACTGCTCAAACCATCTGATAGAAACTCCCCTCTTAAGCCACTTTGGATTGTCTCCTCTACCTTTGACGACTTCGGTTGCTATAGGTAGGGTGACATTTATCCTGCAATGTGACTTCCTTTTTAGGGCATTCATCTTTCTTACCAGTATATCTTGTAGATAATCTAATGCAGAAGGCTTTGGTGGAAGGGGAGTCGATCGAGGCTGCCAAGAAGAAGAAGACCCTGACTAAAAGAGGCAAATCCACAGCAGCTCCGTCATCTCCTCGGAAGAAGCTACGACTTATCAAGAAAGGAGCTTCAAGTTCATCAGCTCTTCTTCCCTTGTCTTCCCACCAGCCGGAAGCTCAACCCCTAATCATCTATGAACCCAGAAGGGAAGGCAACACCTCCCCTGCCTCTTCTTTAGGTCCCCAAGGAGGAGATTCTCCCTCCCAATTTCTGCATTCTTCTCACCCCTGCCTTCTCATACGGAATCCCTCCAAGCTCCAATACCTTCCGACTCGAGAACCGCTCCTATCCATCTTCGTCGTACCATGCCCCCATCTTCTTCGGAAGGAGAAGATCCTTCCCTTCCGGTTCCTCCGAGGGCCACTCTGGGATCTTTGCTGAAGATTCGGCACCCTTCGGAGGTAAAATTCTTTAACCAGTCGGGTATACAAGGCCCGTGTGAGCAAGTGAGCAAACTGCTGGCAGAGGTATTTACTCCTTCTTCTCCTCCGATCTTTGCTATGGGTATTTCCCTATACTGATGTAGGCTGATAATTTTCCTCTCCTTTTAGGCCTCCACCCAACATAACAACATGGTAGCCCATCTAGCCCGATTCCAATCTAGTGTGGAGACTCGCCATTTCTTGTGTCGCATATGAGAAAGAGCTCGCGCGACGGTTAAATAAGCAAGAGGCAAAGGAGGCGGACTTTAGGGGCCAGTGCGAAGATGCCACGATGCAACTAGCCTTGGTTCGAAGCGAGAATGAGGAACTGCAACGAAAAAATGAGGAACTAGAACAACGCCTCTTTTTGCAATCTAGCGAGTTAGCGGTGTAGATATCGACTCAGGCGAAAGAGTATAAGAGATATCTTATGGATGTCATGATCAAGGATGTTGATTCTTGGCTACTATCACGGCTTCAACAAGAACGCGTCATCATTTTAGTCGGGCACCAGTGAATCTGTGAAGAAGTGTCGAGCTTTTCTCCATGGTAGTAGCTATTCCCGAACCTTATCATCGGTGGCTCGAAAGAATCCATCCTTCACCAAGAATACTCCGAAGCCCTCTTGACTGGGTAGGCAGGCCATCCAAGCAGCCGCTGAAAAAGATGCTCTGGCGGCTGAACTGAAAGTCGAGCTCAACTAGCCCAATGCCGAGATCAGATGAAAGAGCGAGACCGATCTTAAAAGACGCTATGTGAAGAAGGGGTAGATTTATTTGTATTAGGCTTTGAGGGTCCTCGGCTCAAAACGCCGAGCAGGATACCACGGCGCGGACACTAGTTATTTGGATCCGATGAAGGCGTTAGCCAAGTATCCGCCGATCTCTTTGAATCAGAACTTATAACATTCTCTTTTTTAGTAACTTTCCTGAGGGCTTCTCGCTTGCTTCTGAACGATACCTTTGTCCCTATAACTAGTTATCATCCTCTTGTTATGCTCCTTGAGGGATTGGGAACTCTGAACCAATTTTAACTTGGTCTCGCTCTACACTGTTATCTCTTTCCCGTGTAGTACGGCGCAATAACCTTATCGGTTCGGGTTTATCGGAGAGATGTAGAATACCGTTATTCCCTTCCACCCTAATTTTGGTTCGGGGATTCGCTTGAAAGGTCTCTGCCTGACATCATTCATGCAGTCCGATTCTCGTTGGCGACACTTTAAACAGCTCTTGCTTGTTGATCTTCCCTATCTCTCTTACTGCTTTGGAAATGATATCAACCTCTTTGTCTTCTTTCCCTTTCCCAAAACCTCTGTTGCCTCTTTCCTTCCATTATAAATCCTTCGTCCCCCATGTCTTCGTCCTGCTATCTTTCTATCATGGCTTCAGCGGGGCATCCCATCGAAGTTTCTTCAAAGTCAGAATCTTTTGAACTACAAGACTGGGTCTCTGAGGATATTGAAGATTCGGAGACCCGCTCAACTTCCACTTGACCTTCCGCTTCGCCTCTCCGTCCAGCTCCCACCCCTCCGGCAGGGAGGTCCTTCCGCGCTCCTTTCCCCTCCTTCCGCAACCGAGTGTGGAATCCTCCCTTCACGTGGGAGTATATAGTGGGAGATCCTCGTGCTGCCACTGAACTTCCCCCACTTCCACCAGCACTGGCTTTCGTCCCAGTTCCCCCGGCGAGGACTCATCCTTCCTCTTTCGATGAAGGTCCACCAGTTCTTCCTCCCCTGCCAACGCCAGTCATATTAGCTCCTTCTCCCCCCAAAGAGACATCTCCCGTTTCATCTGTTAGGAGTAATCATGGAAAGTCTTTATAGATCAAGCTAATGTAATCATTTCAAATATGTTAATAAAAAATAAGGGAGGCAAATGATATCTGTTTTTGTCTTTTTCCTGTAGAAGTAAGATTTCTGTCTTCCAAAAGGACGGTAGTCTGATCCGAACATACCTTCCTCTATCATTTCTCGGGGATTCGGACCCTCTTAATTACAATTGTAGTCCCGTCAACCTTCCCACTACTGCCCCCACGTTTCCTCTTCTTTACTGGCATTTATGGTCGCTACTTCTTCCACCAATAAATGCACTATTCCCCTTCGTTGCCATAAAAACCCCCGACCTTTACCTGATAGCTTCCATCATTCTCCTTTTTCCTTTGCTTGCCATGGACAAGATATCGGAACAGGGTAGCAGTTCCTCGCCTTCTAAAGAACAGATAAATGATCGCCAATACATAGCTATCTTGGAGGAACAAGTGAAGTGTTTACAGCAACAGCTGAAGGAAACTTACGCCAATAATCGCTCCCTGCTCCAACAACTGGTCGGGTCCCAAAAGGAACTGGCCAAGCAGACCTTCCTGCAGCAATCCTATCGGCGTCAACTATGGTGCCAACCTCAACCATACAAGGGAACTCCCTCTGTCCCTCCTAACAAAGAACTGTAACGCCCGGGATATATAAGGGTTGTTGTTTGTTATCTTCCCTTGTAGATGACTCAGAATGTGTAATTCTCTCACATTAATGAACTTTCCTAGTTTATCTCCTTTCTCCAGTATCTTCTGAGTTGTATATTTCGGCTCTTCCGTCTTTTCAATCTGCCGGGTATATGGAACCCTTAAATTAGTCAACCCTGTTATTTCACAGGAATACAACAATACAAAGTTAAACAAGAATTTCAACTCCCCCCCTCCTTTACGGGGACAAAAAGTGATATACAGCTGAGGAAGTCCCAGTCCTCCTGTTCCACCATCGCACGGGGATATCTCCCGCTTTGCGGGGATAGAAATCTATATATATAGAGTAAATAACAACCGAAGGATATCGGTTCTTCCGTTCCACCACCACACGGGGATAGCTTCCGCTCTGCGGGGATAGAAATTTATAGATAAAGTAAATAATAATCGAAAGATATCGGTTCTTCCGTTCCACGACCACACGGGGATATCTTCCGCTCTGCGGGGATAGAAATTTATATATAAAGTAAATAATAACCGAAGGATATCGGTTCTTCCGTTCCACCACCACACGGGGATATCTTCCGCTCTGCCTTGCGGGGATAGAAATTTAGACATAGAGTAAATAATAACCGAAGGATATCGGTTCTTCCGTTCCACCACCACACGGGGATATCTTCCGCTCTGCCTTGCGGGGATAGAAATTTAGACATAGAGTAAATAATAACCGAAGGATATCGGTTCTTCCGTTCCACCACCACACGGGGATAGCTTCCGCTCTGCGGGGATAAAAATTTATAGATAAAGTAAATAATAACCAAAAGATATCGGTTCTTCCGTTCCACCACCACACGGGGATAGCTTCCGCTCTGCGGGGATAGAAATTTATAGATAAAGTAAATAATAACCGAAAGATATCGGTTCTTCCGTTCCACCACTACACGGGGATATCTTCCGCTCTGCGGGGATAGAAATTTATATATATAAAGTAAATAATAACCGAAGGATATCGGTTCTTCCGTTCCACCATCACACGGGGATATCTTCCGCTCTGCCTTGCGGGGATAGAAATTTAGACATAGAGTAAATAATAATCGAAAGATATCGGTTCTTCCGTTCCACCACCACACGGGGATATCTTCCGCTCTGCCTTGCGGGGATAGAAATTTAGACATAGAGTAAATAATAACCGAAAGATATCGGTTCTTCCGTTCCACCACCACACGGGGATATCTTCCGCTCTGCCTTGCGGGGATAGAAATTTAGACATAGAGTAAATAATAACCGAAAGATATCGGTTCTTCCGTTCCACCACCACACGGGAATATCTTCCGCTCTGCCTTGCGGGGATAGACATTTATAGATAAAGTAAATAATAACCGAAAGATATCGGTTCTTCCGTTCCACCACCACACGGGGATAGCTTCCGCTCTACGGGGATAGAAATTTATATATAAAGTAAATAATAACCGAAGGATATCGGTTCTTCCGTTCCACCACCACACGGGGATATCTTCCGCTCTGCCTTACGGGGATAGAAATTTAGACATAGAGTAAATAATAATCGAAGGATATCGGTTCTTCCGTTCCACCACCACACGGGGATAGCTTCCGCTCTGCGGGGATATAAATTTATATATAAAGTAAATAATAACCGAAAGATATCGGTTCTTCCGTTCCACCACCACACGAGGATAGCTTTCGCTCTGCGGGGATAGAAATTTATAGATAAAGTAAATAATAACCGAAAGATATCGGTTCTTCCGTTCCACCACCACACGGGGATATCTTCCGCTCAGCGGGGATAGAAATTTATATGTATAGCGCCAAGGCCATCAGCATAAAGGAGGCAACGCCTTCATATAATTCCTCTTTTGGCTCTCCTCCTGAAGGGGGAACGCCTATGTCCGCCCCTTCCCCTGCAGATGGGGGGCTTTTATCACATAATGGGTCATTTAGAAATATAAACCCTTCTTTCCCTTTCACCACAGACGAGAAGCCCACTAATGGCTGCAAGCCCATTCTTTCCCCCTTTTATAGGGGGTTCTTTTGTCTTCGTTTCTTCTGCCATGACTTTGTCCTTTTCTGGTCCAAAATGTCGCCTCTTCTGTTAGACGGGTCGGGCTCCTTTAATGATATTGAGATGATGTTTCGCCACTTGAGGATGGATCCCCGTGAGATCATGCACATCTTTTGCAAAGATGTCTTCATTCTCCTTCAGGCAAGACACCAGCTCTTCTTTGACATCCAGCTGTTGTGCTATCCGTGTGGCCTTTCCTGGAACGATTTCCACCAGTTCTCCCTCCTCTATTTTATCAACTTTGGGGGGATTCCTCCAGGACGCAGACATCAGTGATGATGACAGCTTTTCCCTTTAGGTCCTCGGTTCGGGCTTTCTTCTGATCGTCCCGAACCATTTGCACGTAGCAGCTCCTAGAGGCCTTCTGTTCTCCACGAACTTCGCTCACCGATTGACCTACTGGAAATTTCAGCTTCTGGTGGTATAGGGAAGCCACTGCCTGAAAAAGGGTGAGGAAAGGATGCCCAAGAATAGCGTTATAAGTGGACGGAGTGTCCACAATAAGGAAAGGAATTATACTGGTTTTTTGGTTGGGTTTTACACCCAGAGTTAAAGGCAATGATATCTGTCCCTTCGGGTGAACCATGTGCCCTGCAAATCCGAAGAGGGGAGTGGACACATATTCTAATTGGGCATTTCCCAGCTGCATTTGTCCGAAGGCTTCCTGGAAAAGGATGTTAACAGAGCTTCCCGAGTCAACTAGTACCCGGGCCACTTCATAATTGGCCAGGGATATACGGATAACCAAGGCGTCTGTGTGGGGCGTGAGGACACCTTGCGGATCTTACGCCCAAACGAAGCGGGTGGTGCAACTTGAATAGTGCAGTGGTGGCGATGGCCAAACTCTCCATGAGGCAGGCGTCACGACTTTCGTGCGGTTGGAGTCCGTCAGAGGTCCTCCACTATAACATGAATAACTCCCGTGTGGGAATGTCATCTAGATTGGATGAAGGGCCTCACCGATGGACCTTCTTGAGAGACAACCTCACGGGATGGCGTTTGGGAAGCGACGGGGTTGTTGATTATACCCTGGGCGGGTTACATTAGGTCGGGGCCTGTGGCCACGCCCTCTGCTGAAACCTTACTTGCGATATGCAATATGGAGGCGATCCAATTCTTCTTGTAAGACCCTCGTGGCCGTATTCGTATGATATTGACAAAGAGCGGAAATGGGGGTTACGCGGATCCCCTCAGTATCCCAAGGGTCATCGAGCTTGAGACCACGTTGGTCGTAAAATTCCATTTTACGTTCTTTCCATGTCCTCACAGGAGGAAGCGCTTCAGCGGCCATGATTTGTAATGGCGGGGTGGGGCGAACACCTTGTAGCATTGGACGAGGCCTCAGAACCTCCTGTCGAAAAGGTCTTGTATACTCCCGCCGAGGGGGTGCTTGAGGAGCAGCGGGACGAACTCTTTCAGTTGGATCGTGGCGATCCGTCGCCCTCCGTACCTTTAATCCTTCTTCTTCGTGGATAAACTGCTCCACACGGCTCAGTAGCTCTTCGTAACTATCCGTAGGTTGTCTTAACAAGGAACTAAGGAAGGGGCCCTCCTTCAGCCCATGCTGAATAGCGCCTCTGAAAGATTCAGATCGGGTGGCGGGGATTCCCCTGGCTGCAGAAGTGAATCGATGAATATACCCCCTAAAGGATTCCGAAGGTCCCTGGGTGATATGCATTAACATAGAGGCGTCTTGTTTATACGCCTTGCAGCTGACAAATTCTCGACTGAACATTCTCTGGAAGTCAACGAAACAGGTGATAGACCCCGGGGGCAGAGTAGTAAACCACTTTTGCGCCGAGCCAGTCAGGGTGGTTTGGAAGACTCGGCACTTGAGAGCGTCAGTATAACAGTGAAGCGAGGCCGCTCCGTCGAATTGAGATATGTGCTCTTCAGGATCCGTCGAACCATCATACTTATTGACCTGAGGATTCCGGAAGTAGGATGGAGGGAGCTCAGTGAGAATGTCCATCGTGAAGGGACTAGGCTCATATACTTTCGGAGGTCTGGTTGATTGACTTTCACCCTGTTCCTCTCTGCGCATTTGGGTGAAGGGCATAGTATTCTGAGGCATTCTTCCCCCAAGTCCGCCTCCAAGCAATACTTCCCCATTGGCGACTGTACGAGAGGGAGGAGCTATTTCTGGGGGTGGGCCTCTGGAAGAAGGTTCCCCGGAGTGCGGATGCAGATATCCGATCCTTCTCCTTTCCCTGGCGAGGGCTTCTGTAATAGCGTCATCCATCAGGGCCTTCAGCTGCGATGGTAGAAGGGTGATGGGGCGCTCCTCCGCTGCAGAAGTATCAGGTTGTTGTATTTCTTCAGGTTGCATCTCGACGTCCAGCTTAAATGTTCCCACAGACGGCGCCAACTGATGCGGGTATGGGAAACAATCTGGTCGCTCCATTTTCAATGCAGTGAAACACTGAGGGAGGTCTCAGAGGATTCTCCCCGGCCGCAATCAGTAGAGAATAAGAGGATGAAGTAGATGAAACGCAAGAAGCTGATGCTAGCAATCGAGATTCAGACACAAGATGTAACGTGGTTCGGAATGAGGATTCCTACTCCACGGAGGTGAGTTGTCTCACCAGATGCGGTGCCTAAGCACGTTCACTATGAAGGTCCTCCTTTACAGAAAGCCAGTTTCCGCAGGTGGAGGGGAAAGACCTCTTACAATGATATTACAAGACGAGGAAAATACAAGAGATGTAGCAATGGCTGATCTCCGTCCTTCTTCTCCGGCGAGATGGTTGTTCCCTTTTTTCCTTCTCCTCTTGCCTCTTCTTCTCTCTTGCTGCGTCGGAATGATTGCGGATCCCTTTTCCTCCTTGCTTCCTCCCCTTTTATCTCTTTTTCCTTCCTTCATTGTAACGTCGTAGGTTATCTCCATCGTACACGTGGCCACCACCTTTCCCTGGAGAATAATTCTGTTACAGATATCAGGAGTGAAGACTCCTTGGAATATTATGTGGGGCCTCCCAGGCCGTTGCCTAACACCCTTTCCTCTATTTTTCGGGAAACTAGGCTAGACTATCTCCCTCAACCTTCCGTGTTGAGGGAAGCTAGTTTAGTTCTATAGCCCACGGGTGACCTAGCCCTAAGGCTTTTTATCAACCCGAACCAACTCCTCTTTTCCCCATGTCAAATTCCCCTTGTATTGATCAGATTGGACTGGCCTCTTGGCGAAGCGCCTTCCGCCTCTCCTTTGTCGTATCAATTGCTTTCATTAACTCTCCCGTACCAATGGCTTTCAATATTTGCCCGTACCGATGGTTTCTGATGTTCGCCCGTGCCAATGGCTTTCAATATTCGCCCGTGCCAATGGCTTCTGATGTTCGCCTGTGCCAATGGCTTCTGATGTTCGCCCGTGCCAATGGCTTCTGCGTTTCGCCCGCGCCAATGGCTTCTGAGGTTCGCCCGTGCCAATGGCTTCTGATGTTCGCCCGTGCCAATGGCTTCTGTGTTTCGCCCGCGCTAATGGCTTCTGAGGTTCGCCCGTGCCAATGGCTTCTGTGTTTCTCCCGCGCCAATGGCTTCTGAGGTTCGCCCGTGTCAATGGCTTCTGCGTTTCGCCCGCGCCAATCTTCCTTTCCTTTCTTAGCTGAGCCGTGTATTTTGGATCGGATCTTAGGTCACCCGCTAACCCCTCTATCGGAAATTATGTAGAGAAGGTACCAGTAGTATCATCACATATTCATCATCTTGAAAGTGGTCATCTTCATTTTCATCTTCTTCAAGTGGTTCCAACTCTTGAGGATCAAAACTCATGTACTTACGAATTAGATTGTGTAAAAGGCAACATGCCAAAATAATGCACACTTGAGATTCAATTGGTAAAAATGAAGGGGAAGATAATATTTTCCATCGTCCTTTTATCAAGCCAAAGCATCTCTCAATCACATTTCTAGCCTTGAAATGTTTCATATTAAAATACTCTTGGGTTGTATGTGGTTGGTGACCGTGAAACTCATTTAGATGGTATCGTTGGCCTCGAAAGGGAGCTAAAAATCCATCCGCATTACAATATCTAGAATCCACCAAATAATAACAACCTTCAAGAATACAAAAAAAATATTTTGTATTAATTATAAGTTTGAATGAGGTTTAAATATTTAGTCGAAGACCAATTGTACCTTGAGGAACTTTAAGACCATCAGGCCTAATTATAGCATCTCTGAGCACACGACCATCTTGTGCAGAACCCTCCCATCCAGGTAAAACATATATAAACTGCATGTTCGGACAACAAACACCCAATATATTTGAAGCTATATTTTCTTTCCTAGTGCGATATCGAGGTTTTTGATCAGAAGGAGGTGTGACTTTGATTAATGTATCATCTAAAGCACCTAAACAACCCTGTAATTTAAATAATTTGGAAAATTAATAAATAAGGTTTTTTTTCCAATAAATTATAATTTCAAGAAATACAAATACAAAGTACCTTGAAACACCGCCAACGATCATCTTGACAATCTTCAGTAATAGAAACTGATTTTTTAAGCAAAATGGAATGCAATTTCAAGATTGCTAGAAGGCAACTATTAAAATGATGACTGATAGTTTCTCCACTTCGTAAAAATAATAGACTCATTGACCTTTTTTTTTTTGTGGTGAGCCAAAACGTACACAAAAATAGCAACTACTTCTTGTAGAGACATATTTTTGGTGTCTTTTAAATCTCCAATATCTCTTACCATCTCACATAATATTCCAAAAGTGCGTCTATCCATTCGAAGCTCACTAATACAAACAGTATCAGATTCTTCAGTGAGTCTAAACACCCAAAGTATTCTCTCAAGCCTTTTCTCTTCTTTGGTTTTAAGTGGAGGTCTCATAATATGCAAATGTAGCAACAACAATTAGTACCACATAACATATACAACACTGAACACGTTCACCATTGATGCAATAATACGAATATTTCGAATTATTTTGCATCTTCTACTAGCAGTAGGAGTACGTGCCATTATCTTCTACATGACAATAAAGAGATATTAACATAACATATTAAATATTGAATAAGTGCTCAATAAATTTGTATAAATTATATTCCATGTATCATGAATCAAAGAGAAAAGAAGCATGCTTAAGATAGACTAATCCTTCGATGACAGAACCAAACATATAGGAAATGCACTAAGCAAAAAAAAGAGAAGCAGATGGTGTTATAGATGGAAAAAGAAGTATACTTAAGACATATGAAAGTGGATTTTATCTCAATGAAATAACACTATTGTCGAAAAATAGTTTTGTAACCAATGACATTGATAGGGACATGGACAATATATTTCACGATTAGATTAGCATCAAATATAGTACTTAGGTTATAGAAAAAACCATGAACGATTCCAGTTGATCCGAATTGTTTAGCAATCAAATGAAGGCAGAATCTATAAATCTGAGCATAGTTCACATATGCAAAATAATTATCCTTGGAACTACAATGAGATATTTTCCTGAACCTAGCACCCCAAATAGATAAATAAAAAAAAAATTATGGCACAATCTTCCTGAACCTTTACCCTCTATCCAGTTATAGCTATCCAGTTTATCCTCTATCCTTGGAACTACAATGAGATATTATCCTTGGAACCTATTGATTCATGGTTATTCTACACAATATCAAACGAAATCAAACCATACAAATATGAAATACAATATGTCTTCTAAGATGCGATGAAAATCTTCTTTGATTGTTTTTTCTTTGTGATTCTCAAATATGAGTGAATGGAAATTTACTTGTGCTCGACTTGAGTCTAGAAATGAACAGATTCTAGGTTTTCGTTGTCGAAGACGTTAGCTTCGCAAATCCTATTGGCCAGATGAGTTGATTCGATGCTTGATCGGTTGTCGACGAAGCCCACTGCAGCGATGTCTTCAAGGGGAGGAGAGGATGAAGGTTGCGAGAAGTGGTGATGGAGGTGGACGAAGCGAGAAGGGCGATGGAGGCGGATGAACGACGACGAGAAGCGACGATGGAGGCGGATGAATGGTGACGAGAAGGCTGATGGAGGCGAACGAATGGCGACAAAGGAGAGCTGGAGGCGAGGCAGACGAACGGCGACGAAGGAGAGATGGAGGTGGGGCGATGGAGGCGGACGAACGATGACGAGAAGCGGCGATAGAGGCGGACGAAGCGAGAAGAGCGATGGAGGCGGATGCACTGCGACAAGAAGGGATAGGGCAAATGAGAACCGACGAGCGATGGGAATGATTTCTAAACCCGTCGTTCTCTTTGGGTTTCGTTGATTCCAAATTATCCAGGAATAATTCCAAACCTTTTATTCCTAAACCCATTAACCAAACATCCTTTTTTATTCCCATTCCTATTCTTTCATTCCAAACCTGCGAACCAAACGACACATAATTTCTATCATGGTATTTTGAGGAATGCAGGATGGCGGCGGCAATGGCAAGGGAGGCGAAGGAGAAGGTGGAGGCGGCGATGATCTCCGAACCAAGTTTTTGAAGCTAGCACAAAAATTTCTCTAGCTTCATTCCCTATATAATCAATTATTTCTAAATTTAAAACTATTGGTTTTGCTCTGCTATAAATTCTATCGAACGACAAAAGAGAAACACAAATAATCATCAGACGATCTTCGCTACAATAGCTTCCAGAAAATTACTGTCGTTGCAAGAAAGGTAAATCTCAATTAAATTCCACTAAATTATGCATTCTGAGACTGTTTCTAGGCGATTTGTTCTTCTTTTTAGGAACAAAGAAGAAGGGGAATCCAGCGAAAAGAAGATGAAGAAGGGGAACTAGAGCCCAGTGACCCGACGGGGCTTCGGCGTCCTGCTTCTTTTGATCTCAATCTGCCCCGGCGGAGCCTCCTGAAAGTCGGTTCGTGGTGGGGTACGCGGATCAGGGCCCCTTCGACTGCGTGATCTACAAGCTCCATGGCGGCGAATGGAAGGCTCAGCTCGCAGATTTCGCCACCAAGAACCCCGGCATCCCCTGTTGGAAAAATTGATTAATTTTCTCAATTATATGAATGAGAAATTAATATGACTTAATCTAGATCGTTGGATTAAGATGGATAAATCTGGTTCATTCAAATGAAAGGGTATAAGTACCCTTTTGGATGGCTTAATCTTGATCATTGAAATCAAAATGAAAGGCTTAGATGCATCCAAATGAAGAGACATTATGTCTTTTGGGAAGGGATGCAATCTAGATCATCCATTTTAAATTGAATGGATGAGATTTGATTGAACCAAGAGGTGCCTCTATCCCTTCACAAGTATAAATAGAAACTCTTAGATGATGGAATTCACTCATTCACTCAAGTTCTCATCTCATACATCCCATCTTCTGCATCTAGAGTCCAAAAAGCCTACGAGTAGGTTCGCCGGTCTCGGAATTTGTAGTGCTACTATTCTGAGACATCGTCGTTGTATCTTGGAAACGAATTGCTGCTATCCGTAAGCACCTGAGCGGAGTAAGATCATTTTACGAAGATAGTGTTGAACACTAGCCTCAACGAGCTCATATCAGTTTGCTTTCTCCCCGGCGATATTCATCACACCGATAATCAACAATCGTAAAACGATATTTAGTGCAATCTGATATGGTCGTGATCAATGACATTCCGACTACCGTTTCACCCGGAGTCACAACCTCCGTTCCACCCGGAGAGAAGCCGGAGAAATTCAACGGAGATGATTTCAAAAGATGGCAACAGAAGATGATGTTTTATTTAACGACGCTAAACCTCGTAAGGTTTTTGCGTGAAGACCCGCCAGCCGCTATGGAAGGAGATTCTTTGCTTGTGATCGTAATTGGTGCGGAGATTTCCTATGTCGTAATTACATTCTCAATGCATTGGACAACACGTTGTATAACGTGTATAGTCTGATAGAGATGGTGAAATCTCTATGGGAATCACTAGAGAAGAAATACAAAACCGAAAATGCCGGTTTAAAGAAATTCATCGTCGGCCGATTTCTAGATTTCAAAATGGTGGATTCCAAGAGTGTGACATCTCAAGTCCAAGATATGCAACTGATATTGCATGATCTAGATGCCGAAGGCATGAAGCTGAACGAGTCGTTCAAAGTAGCCACGGTAATTGAGAAACTCCCCCCGTCGTGGAAGGATTTCAAAAATTACCTGAAGCATAAGCAAAAGGAAATGGATCTTGAAGACCTGATCCTAAGGCTACGAATAGAGGAGGATAATCGAAGATTCTTCGACTCTAAAGGAACGAAGTGGACTATCGACGAGATGTCTAACCTGGTTGAGCCGAACACCAAAAAGCCGAAGCAATTCAAAAAGAAAGCTCCAAGCAAGAAATTCAAGGGCTCGTGCTACAACTGCGGAAAGTCAGGACACATGTCCAAAGAGTGCAGACGTCCAAAGAAACCAACCAAGGGTCAGAAGGAAGTTGCGAACCAGGTCACAACTTCTGACGACATGGAGCTAGATCTCACTGTGGTCGTGTTTAAAGCCAACACGGTGGTGGACAACCCGAAGCAGTGGTGGATCGATACTAGAGTAACACGTCATATCTGTTCTGATAAGGCGATGTTCTCCAAGTATACTCCGATAAATAGAAGAAAGCTCTATATGGGCAATTCCACAACATCGCCGATTGTCGGACTTGGAAAAGTTGTTCTGAAGATGACATCAGGAAAGGAGCTAACGCTTATTGATGTGATCCATGTTCCCAACATCAGAAAGAACCTAGTTTCTGGATCGGCACTTGTCAAAGCCGGGTTCAGACTAGTGTTCCAATCAAATAATTTTGTACTTACGAAGAATGATGTATTCATAGGTAAAGGTTACTTAGAACAAAGTCTATTCAAGATGGTTGTAATGACTGTACACCGTGAATTTGATGGTAATAAAATAAAAGCTTCCAGCTATGTTGTCGAGTGTTTTAATTTATGGCATGATCGACTTGGACATGTTAATAGTAATACTCTGAAACGTCTCGTCAAATTAAATTTATTACCAAATGTCGATGTTGACAAAACACACAAATGTGAAGTGTGCGTGGAAACAAAAATGACGAGACTACCTTTTCATTCAATGGAAAAATCAACGACTCCTCTAGAGTTAATACATAGTGATCTATGCGACTTAAAATTCGTGCAAACCAAAAGAGGTAAAAAGTATTTTATTACCTTTATCGATGATTGCACAAGGTTCTATTATGTCTTTCTTTTAAGAAATAAAGACGAAGCCTTAGAGGCTTTTAGAACCTATAAAACAGAAGTTGAGAATCAACTTGATAAACGAATTAAAATAATTCGTAGTGACAGAGGTGGAGAATATGGTGCATTGTTTGATGAATTTTGTTCAGAATCTAGCATTATCCATCAGACAACGGCGCCTTACTCACCTCAATCAAATGGTGTTATCGAACGTAAAAATCGGACACTCAAGGAAATGATGAATGCCTTGTCGATAAATTCAGGATTACTCCAAAACTTGTGGGGGGAAGCCTTATTATCGGCAAATCACATTCTCAATAAAATCCCTCACAAGCAAAATGATAAAACACCATATGAACTATGGAAAGGCCGCAAGCCATCGTACAAATACTTGAAAGTGTGGGGGTGCCTGGCAAAGGTCGAAGTACCCAAGCCAAAGCAAATAAAAATCGGACCTAAAACGTTCGATGCAATATTTGTCGAATTTGCCCAAAATAGTAGTGCATATCGTTTCATAGTTCACAAGTCAGACATTCCTGATATTCATGTGGGAACAACCATAGAATCTCGGAATGCGATATTCTTTGAAAATGTATTCCCAAATAAAAGGGGAAACATTCAAATTGATAGCAATGGAAGTTCTAACAACAATGACGTCTCTGAACTTAATTGTCGTAAAAGGACTATTGACTATCAAAATGAAGAGCCACATCGGAGCAAACGGGCTAGAGTTGAGAAATCGTTCGGGCCGGACTTTATGACTTTTATGTCAGAAACGGATCCAAGAACATTGAGTGAAGCTCTCTTTAGTTCCGACGCCCCATTGTGGAAAGAAGCTGTCAATAGTGAAATTGAGTCCATCATGAATAATCATACTTGGGAATTAGTAGACCTTCCTTCTGATTCTAAACCATTAGGCTGTAAGTGGATACTAAAATGCAAGTATAAAGCTAATGGATCAATTGACAAGTATAAGGCTAGACTTGTAGCCAAAGGGTACAAGCAAAAGGAAGGCCTTGATTACTTCGATACCTACTCACCGGTGACAAGGATTACGTCCATACGAGTGTTGGTAGCCATCGCAGCATTGTATGACCTTGAAATACATCAAATGGATGTTAAAACTGCATTCTTAAATGGTGAGTTGGAAGAAGAAATCTATATGGAGCAACCCGAGGGGTTCATAGTTCCAGGAAAAGAGGAAAATGTGTGCCGACTTGTTAAGTCATTGTACGGACTAAAACAAGCGCCTAAACAATGGCACGAGAAATTTGACAAAATAATGTTGTCAAACGAATTCAAAATAAATGAATGTGACAAATGCATTTATGTCAAAAACACACCTAAATGTTATATAATCGCCTGTCTATACGTAGACGATATGCTTATAATGGGTAGTAACCATGAGATAATCATGAGTACAAAGAAAATATTTATCAAGAATTTCGATATGAATGATATGGGTTAAGCAGATGTTATATTAAGAATTAAAATTCTCAAGACTTCTGAGAAGATAGTTTTGACACAATCTCACTATTACACCCCGAGAGTATACCCTGTCGAAAAGTAAACGGACAGCATCTCCCCTGTACGTGGCAACATATCGGGTTAATACAAGGTCCGTAGGCCCACAACAATAATATACTATGAAGATATCAACATACCAAACACAGCGAAAACATACTACAGATAAAACAAGATACAAAGACCCAACTGTGCACTCCGGAGTGACTTGACACAACAAGAATTATAATAGAAACCACAACAATGGCCAAATACATACAATACGTTCGTATATCACAAATACGGAAACAATACAGGCTAAAACCCAAAACAACAATACGGAATACATCAATCCACGAGAATACAACAAATCGTAAATAAACCTCCATCCGTTCGGTGTGAGATGGGATCAACTGGCAGAGCTCCGAACGTCCAAGGAATCTTCTACCTGTTACCTGGGCGACAAGAAGCCCAGGGTCCCAGGGTGGTGAGTATAAACTCAGGGGTAATATATAGAAAGTGCATGAACAACATATAAGGATATAGAGATCGACAAGTATACATGTGAAGATCTACAGGTATACAGCATGAGTCTAATAGACATATAGTCCAATCCAACTCTAATAACAAGTAACTACAGTAAAGTCATACTCAATGTATATACTAAACTGATCAACTGAACATGAAGTAATGTACCAACATACCTGACGGTCTGCAATACCATAAGCTATATCATCCTGAACAGATATACAATAACATAACCCATATAACGTACAAAGTCAATCCCATACCTGACCAACACTCAGACATATGAACAGTATATAATCACAAATAATAACATCCCGGTCCATACCACACTATGACATGACGCTAATCAAATGCATACAACAGTCTCGACCAACACATATATCATGCTCAACACACAATAGTATATAATATGCAAATGACATGTATCATGATGTACAAACATATGCAGCAAACAAATGCAGCATCTCACAGGTATATGTAAAACATATATCGAATACATACATACATATATATCAGCAATACATATGCATGGCCATGTCTGCGGACCCGTCCAACCACGACCCCAGTATGGCCTGGGTGGCACAACATGACAATTATCCCGACTCCAACCGCCACCACTCTCGAGTAACTGAGTTGGGTAGTATGAAACGGTAGCTAGCCACCATAGAGCTATATGCTACCAACACGGGGGTCCCTGTTGCTAGTCGCTCCGTCCCTACCCATGAGTAGACGAGCACCGCACCCAGGACAACTGCACATCACACGACCACCATCTATAGTGCGTGAGTGCGCTAACTACCACTACTCTCAGTGGCCAAGTGCGCATCTCCAGCTACCACCATCCATAGTGGCCGAGAACGGCACGCACAATAATGCTCTGCCCTCAACCCTGCTACCACTACCCCAAGTGGTCGGGGAGGCAGGATGACTGACGACCCATCTCAACCACAAGGGAGACCCAGTCAACACCATGCATGTAATGTAATGATGCATAGCTCCATACATGTATCCTCGCCACACTCCCTATCCCACGGGGAGTCCTGGTCAACCAAAAGTCAACTATGCAAGGACTGTAATCCACAAGACTCTCTCTATCGCACAAAGAGTCATACACATCTGACAATCAACCACGCTAAGACCTCTAGTCAGTAGCGAGATACTATCGACCGTCCATATAACCATACACAGGCACACAATCCATAATGGATATACCATCGCGCTAAGACCTCTAGTCCATAGCCACATACTGACAGCCACACACTTATCTATGCACAGACAACTAGATCCACCATAGATGCACAACTAATAAGCATATGATACAACAACCGACTTTATAATCTAATCCATCACCTAACGCTAGTGATGTAACACAGTAACCCAAATCTGAGGTCACATAGGCAACCCTAACCACCTGTACTTACTGAACATCCATCATCTAACACATAATAGGGTTTATAGTTCCTATCCATGCTAGATAATCAATGAGGTAACAGAGTATATCTCAAAGGTCAAAGGCAATACAAGCATATGATTAAACATGAATGGATTTAAGATAAACAGGTATAAACATATATCCAAATTCATGCACTGGAATTTGGTCAAAACTACCGGACCAGGTAGATATTACTCACCTGATACGAAGCTCGTAATAGAAATCCTCACAACCATGGACCTGCTTCGTATCCCAAACATGTACGTAATAGAAACCTATGATTAAGTACAAGCACAAGACAAGTATACGAACTAAAGACGGCATCGTTTCTATATTCGCATTCCTTTCCTCGTCTACGAGTTAGAAACTCCCCCGATACTATAGATCACCTTTATCCCGTTCACAAACAACCCATGTACAGCACATACACAACACCGTACACACACCTTACCAATCGCACATCAATATCCATTACACTCACGGATCAACCAATCATCAATTGGATTTCTCAGCTCAAACTAAGTTGTCTTCTCCTTCCCACTCACAACTGGCACAACCACCCGATAGTCCACATATCTCAAACGACAATCAATTCCCTAAGTAGCTTGGTTACTCACAGATGGGTTCACGTTGATTAGAGGGTAAAACTCAGATCACGGCTACCACCACTCCAACCACAGCTGCCATACCACAATCCATCGGCAAAATCCATCGAAAATCTCAACAACAATGACACCTCCCAGAAAACACAGCAATCTACAACCAATATAGAAAAATAAACCAAGCTTATTGATCTTAGATCTCCACCAGCAAATCTTGCCTACCCATGGAGTCCTGTTCACCGGATTTGTTGTTGCCCCTTCTCCACATAGTGATCTACACTACCTATGAAGGAAACCGGCCAACGACAGTCAAAGCAAGAACAGGAAACTTCAAATGCCAGATACAATCGAAGCTAGGTCTCTTGAAGAAACCAACAATCGAAACCCAAAATACACAAAAATCGCAAACCTACGACAGCAGCTCACTGTAGCGACAGCAACGTCATCGATCTGCTCGCACGAAGAACCACTGAGACCTCGGAACAAAGGATCAGCTGGGGACAGCGACATCGTCGATCAGCAACGGCGACAACTGGCACAACGAAATCAACCAGTTGCTCCGGCGACGATCGGGCAGAGAAGATCACCATCCGACAGAACAGAGGGGAGCTGGCTCGGTGGTTGCGGTGATCGTCCCATGCGCCGAAGCAACTCGATAGCTGGCACAGCTCACTGCTGCCGAGGTTGGGAGGGAGAGGCGACGGAGAGTTGGGCATCGAGCGACGACAAGCAAGCGATCGGAGAAAACATCGCGGCAGTGGAGAAAGGAATCGCGCGCTGACGGAGGAAAAGAGAAAGAATGCGATCGAGAAATCAGGATTGGGTTCTTAAAGCTATCCGGTTCGATTGGGTTGGCTCAAGCTTGACCCAAATCTAACCTAGGTTAAGTCCGAGTTAACTCAGGTCGACCCAAATCCCCATTTAACCTTAAATCTTCCTCATATGGACTCCTTTTGAATCCGAAAAAAAAATTCTATGAATTTCTGTAAAATTATATAAGAAAATTTCTCAATTTAACAAAGGTATTTTATTTTATTATTATTATTATTATTTTGTATCTTACATTCTCCCCCACTTATAAAAATTTGGTCCCCAAATTTCTGACTCATGTACTAGTACGAGATATCACAGCAACCATCTCAAGTATCTGGAGAAAAAATCACACCTCAAGTGACTAAGTGGGGTACTGAGCTCGAATATTACATTCCAGCTCTTATATACGCTCTCAATCAACCTATTAATAGGTCAATAACTGTACCAGAGTGGAGCTCTAGACTCGTAACTGATGGGAGACTTTGTCAAAATCGTAAGGTGAATCATGAATCACTATCAGAAATGATACTCAAGGATACTCCATAGATATAATTCCATCAAGCGATCCAACGAAATTCATCTTATGGCTCGGAAGAAAATGAGCGGACCTAGCTAATCGATCATCGATTTCCCAAATCACATCAAGTCCTTTCCGAATTCTAGATAATCTCCCAACACAGTCTAACGCACTAGGCTCCCACTTCATCACGGTACGTAACCCTACCGATCACAATATTCCACCTTTGCTTGTTGGCATACTCAACATCAACTACGAAATCAACCGTGTCCCATATATCATTCCACCAACACGAACATCTCAATACTCAATATTTTCGGATACACTCCGAATAAATCATCACTCTCGAATGAAGAGTCCCCTGAAACAACTCTTCCTAAATCGAATGCAACTCTGGGAACCACTATTCTTCCCAGAGATGGAGATTTATTCTCACAAGAGAAATTAATCTAATATCCAAAATTCACTCTGTCACCCAGAACTGAAAGTAATTGGAAGACTATAATGACTAATCTCGCTAGTTTCTCAACTAGCATACATATAATATACGTCTCATTCAACTGTATCGGGATCGCTCCTAATCCCTAAAATGATGCATCTGCGTACAATACCCTTCCATCCATATCGGACGGATTAACTAACACTGACACAAAAGTCAGCCACCTTCTAGGCCTTGAAACCTAGCTTCCCAAGCTTCTGACCAAGTGATTTCCATCACCTTCTTGGTCCAACAAATCATCTAAGAAGGCAACCATCAACGGGTCCAGTCGCTTCATGAACGACTAAATCATCGATAAGTCTAACAACATTATCAACATCTCCTAAAATTCATACCAAGTATGAAATATCGTCTTCTACACACCTCCATCATTTTTACTCTAAGCTAATGATATATCAATCATCACACCAACAATAATAATTGTATGACACTAAGTCACTACAATATCAACCCTCCAATCGTAGATCAATCCTAGGATATACACAGGTGTCCTTTAGCTAATCTAAACAGATCATCTATCCATGACGAAGGATATTCATTCTCAACTACTACATTCCAATCATCGGTAATCGATGTATAGCCTCAAAGGTTCCTCTCTCTTTTAACAAAGTATTCCGGATCTCCTCAAGAAGAACCACTAGGACAGATAAATCTCCCATCCAATACCTCATGTAATCCCAACCTATGCTCTTCCAATTTCCCCAGTGTTTAGCAACACTGATACCAATACAATCATCTCCCGGTATGAGGTCTTCAATATCGGAACTATTTCCGAAATCACCCCACAATCATATATTTCACTTACCCATACAGTGGCAAGCCCGGGAGTTCATCCGAAACTACATCCAAATGCTCTCGGATTATACACACATCCAAATACTTTCGTATTATATGCATGTCCGAGAGATCTAGTATACCAACATTCCAACAATTTAACTATCCGTAAGGATATGTCTATAGTAAAGGTATGTCTAGCAAAGGCTAAGGGTATCCCTTGACTTCTTGATTGTTGATCAATATCTCACCTAACGGTAGAGAACAATCACCAACCCACAAGTCAATAGAAACCCTTCTAATCTTATCTAACAATGTTCTAGATAAAGATACCTGTAAATCGGTATCTCTCGATACACCAGCAAATAGGGCAACCTAAAGTAATACCCCGAATGATAAATTCTTCGTGTTGGTGCAATCGGCCCAGGTCACGATTGACCAGGACTCGAGTTTGACTCGAGTGATGTTTTGATGTTTGACAAAGTGTTTGACATTGATGTTTGACATTGATGTCGGTTAATATGTTTTGGAGAGATTGTTTATACAATCGACCCAGGTTATAATTGACCAGACTCGAGTTTGACTCGAGGGAGACATTGATGGTTGACCAGGGTTGACCATGTGATTATGGGAAAGTCCAAGCATGGGTCTTGGCAAGGTAAAGTCCAAGTCATGGGTACTTGGCATGGAAAGTCCAAGTGGGACACTTGGCAATTGGGGAAAGTCCAAGTCTTGAGCACTTGGCATGAGAAGTCCAAGCATGGGTCTTGGCAAATGAGAAGTCCAAGCATGGGTCTTGGCAAATGGAAAGTCCAAGCATGGGTCTTGGCATGGAAAGTCCAACATGGGTTGGCAAGGGAAAGTCCAAGCTTGAGTCTTGGCATTTGGGAAGTCCAAGGGGATTGATATTGGCGGCGTAAAGTCCAAGCGGAGTCTTGGCAGTGTAAGTCCAATGTGCCTTGGCGGTGTAGACACCGTTAGCATGACATAGCCGATGGAAGCACCTGGAAGCTAGCGCGATGGATGAACAAGTCATGGATGACTTGGAGGGATCAGAGAGGCGTGAGGCTGATGGAGGTGGCTAGAAGGCTTAGGTCTAGGCTAAGGGTGGTCTAGCAAGTATGGGGGCACCATACTTGGGTTAAAACCTCATTCTTGACCGCCTGTGATGGCGGCCGACGATCGCCGAAAGTGTCGAGCTCTGATCGCCCCGTGAGCCGATCGGGCGGGCGATTATGGGCGCGGCGTCGATCGGCTAATGTTGGCGGCCGATCGCAAGAGATCCGCTGGAGTTTTTCCAACGTGGATCGAGCCGTTGTCTCACGACAACAGCTGGCATCGATCGGGTGACTTATGGCTGATCGATAGCGGAAATCCGGTCGCGCGCAAGGATAAAAGGAGCTCGACGGAAGGATTTTGGCATCGGTTTCTTGAGGCTTTTGGGTGATTTGCACGCCGCAAATCAGGGTCTCCAAGTTGACATTAAGCAACCAAGCGATCAAGCATCCAAGAGCATCTGTAAAGTGTTTTCTTTACTTGTATTGCTTTGTATTTCATTGTCTTAGCTTGTAGCTTTTGATTATTGTTGTAATCACTATTGTACGAGGTTTCTCCACCTCCGGATTGTTCCGAGAAGGAGTTATTTGATAGTGGTGTGTGATTGGCATCGCTAGGGCTCATTTGAGCCCGATCCGTGGAGTAGGAACCGGTTCGGTTCCGAACCACGTTATATCGTGCGTGTTGTGATTGTATCTTGTTATATTTATTTGTTATTACTATTCCGCTGTGCTAACAAGATTGTAGACGGTCGAACGCGAAAGAATTTCATCTACGTACGGTCATCTACGCTATTCACCCCCCCCTCTAGCGGGCATTCAATTCCCAACAAGTGGTATCAGAGCCTGGTGGCTCTTCAACGGATTAACAACCGGGAGCAATACGCTAGAGGGTAAAGATGGAATTCCAAGACAAGCTTGGATGGGACATCAACACACCGGTCCCGTACTCATTATATGGACAAGAAGGCTTCGATTCTTGGAAGAGAAGAATTGAAGATTTTTTGATGATGAAGGACTTCGAGGAATGGTCTCTATTAATGGAAGGATTTGAGTATCCTAGAGGACCAAAAGGTGGCTTCCTCAAGAAGAAGAGATGGAGTGAAGATCAACTCCAAAGATTCGAGAAAAACAAGAAGGTAATCAAATTCATTTTTGATTTAATTCCAAATGAATTCTTGTGTAGCCTAGTGAATGCATGGATGCTAAGGAGCTATGGAGCGATTTGGCAAAGCTCCATGAAAGCCCATCAATGGTCCAAGAAGAAGAAGAAGAAGAGGAGTGCTCACCCTCTCAAGCTCAAGAAAGTTCACCATCAATTCAAGAAGATAAGGAGGGTGAAGAAGAGAGATCATCCTCACAAGGAAGTGAGGATTCGGAGGTTGATAGGGAATCAACATCCGGATCGGAAGATGTGAAGGAAGTGGAAGAAGCATCCACTTCAAGGATTGAGGAGGAGAGAACTTCCATACGGAACATCAAGAAGAAGCTTCGACATCCGGTCAAGATGAAGAAGCCCAAAGTCCAATTCGGTCTCCATTAACCTAGGTAACTCAAACATATGTGTTAATAATAAAATGCATATAATATGTTTTGAGTGTAGGAAACCGGGCACTATAAGAGCAAGTGCCCAAAGAAGATTAGGAAAGCTCCACGGTTCCAAAAGTTAAGGATGCGGTTCCCCAAATATCAAGAGCAAGGAGCATATCATATGCTTCAAGTGCTTACAAGGACACTACCGAGTCAATGCAAGAAAGGGACAAGAAGACTCAAAATGGAGCATCATATGTAGGGGAGCTAAGGCAAACCCTAGGGTAACTTCTAATTTTGCTCCTCTTCAATTTACAAGCAAAAGCATGCTAGGGATTTCAATTCACTTGCAATTTATAAAAAGCATGCTAATAGGAATAAGTATTTTTGCTTAGGAGCTAAGAATGTTTACTTAGATAATAGGGAGAAATTTGGGACTAATGTCCCTAAAAATAACTTATCTAAGGACAAACCTAGGTCAAATAACTCTAGAAAAACTTTACCTAGGAGACCATTAGAAAGGTGCAAGAGCACCTAGGTCTTAATCCCAAATGGACTAGGCATATGCCTAAAAAGTCCCATGCCCAAGAACTCAATCAAAAATCAATTGGGCAATTGGAATTAGAAAACCAAGCCTTGAGGTCAAGGCTTGAGAAATTAGAAAAGACCCTTAGAAATATACAAAATCAAGTTCAAGGGTCTAATGGTCAAACTCCTAGGTCAAAAAGTCAAAGTCAATACTTAAGACCTAAGAGTCAAAAGTCAACCAAGGGCAAGCAAGGTTTGGGTCACAAACCTAAGCCTAAGGTAGCTTATCATAGTGTTCCATTTGACTATGGAACACAAACTAGGTCTAGGAAGACCAAGGTCAATAGGGAAGTCATCCCTAGAGTTGACCAAAGGGTGTGCCTAGTGGCTAGGGTTTCTAGGAAACCTAGGGTGGCCACTAAGGAGGTTGCAAGGGGAGTTACCCCTAGAGTCAACCTAGGTAAGATCCAAATGACCAAGGCTAACAAGCCTAGGAGGGTCATTAGGAGGGTATCTAGGGAGGTTATCCCTAAGGAATACCTAGTTAACCCAAGGAGCTCAAATAGGTTTTGGGTTCCTAGGAGCATGATAGATTCACGCTAGATGGGTTTAGGATGTGCCAACCTTGATTGGATGGGTAGCTAACTCAACCATAATAAAGGTGGCATTTTAGGTTATTTTCAAGGTTATGGTTGCCTTGGAAATACATTTAAGTCTTAATCCTAAAAGTTTTTAGGATGTGCCAATATTACTTGAGAAGTTTGATAAAATGATCAAAATTGGCACAATTTAGGTTTAGAGGTTAGTGTGCCATTTTGGGTTTTTGGCACACTTGGGAGAAAACTAGAAATATGGCAAAATATAATTAATTATATGAAATGGCAATTAATATTAAAATTTAGGTATTACTATACCTATATATTTTATATGTCATGCTTTGTTTGCCATATAACATGCCATGACATCATGCTTATTTTTAATCATTCTATATGTCATGTTCATGTTTAGGATTTAGGTAAATGTCATGTGGTTTTAGATCTTATTTTATGCCATGACATCATGATTATGAGCATATGCTTATTTATATCTAATGCCATAATCATTCATGCATTTAAGAAAATTTGATTAAAATTGATTTAAGGATAATGGCATGACTTGAAGTCCCATTTATAAGGGAATCAAGTAGGGTTGCCTTAGAAAAATGCATGAAACCCTAGATTAAATGAACCAAAACTCACATCTCACATCCAATTGACATGTATGTGTATTTATACACCCTAGATACATGTGAGATGCTAGGATATGAGTTAAGTTCAAGGTGCATAGTGTTTGCATCTAGATGAACTAAAACTCATCTTATATGACTGGTGGATCATTGGGAAAGCTTGTGTACAAGTCATGTACTTAGAGCCCAAGGAATATGATCCAAAATAAGGTTTTGAAATCATTTTAAAATCAATTTAGAAAACCTTGGTGAAGTCTATCTTTTGATAGCAATCACCATTGATGAAGTTGATACAAAATAGGGCCAAAACATTGAAAATTTCAATGGTTTTGAGTTTTGTATCAAACTCACTATTTTATGGGTAAATTATTTTTTAAACATTTTTCACCCATTGTTTTGGTCATAAGTATTATACGTATCAAATTGCATGATTTTTCGATATACGTATAATTAGTTATGATTTTCTAAAATTGGATTCTGATAGCTGAATTTCGAAAAATTACCGATCGACGCCATTGGTGGCGCGATCGGTGAGAGTGGCAATGATCGATAAGCCGAAGTCGACTGCCAGGTCTGATTTCGGGTTAACAAGGTTTGTTTGGCCCGTGTTCAGCCATGGTAAAGGTCCCTAACCACTCCTAACCCTAGGATATGCTTTGGAAAGCATTATGAAGGGTGAAAATCCATTGGATATGGATTAGGAGTTATGTTAGGTCAAAGTATCAAATTTAGGGTGAGTAAAAGTTCTATGTTGAACTTAGAACCTTAATTTTGATAGTTTAGAGTTCCTATTGGCTTAGGGACTTCCCAAGGACATTGTTGGTGCAATGGTCAAGGGGGAGCAAGCCTTTAGGGGGAGGTATCCATCTTGGGATGATGGATGTTTTTTTTATATGGGGAGAATGTTATCAATTGAAAATTGATGGGTGTTTGATACCCAATTTGGAAATTGGGAGAGTGAGATAGGATTGCCTCTCTTGAGTGATATGGGACTTATCACTAGGAAGATAGTAGGCATCCTAGGTATTTTTGATCAAGGGGGAGATTGTAAGATCTCATTGGGATATGAGACATTGACCTCCTTGGAGAGATAATCTTTTTGATGTTAGTCAAAAAGGGGGAGAATGTTTGGGGGAGAACATTTGATTTACATTTTCACTTGAATGTTTGGGGGAGAACATTTAGTGAGTGTCTACCAATTTGGGATAATTGGTAAGGGATTTGAGTTAGTGCTCTAACTCATGATTTGATTGGTTTTTGTCAAACATCAAAAAGGGGGAGATTGTTGGTGCAATCGGCCCAGGTCACGATTGACCAGGACTCGAGTTTGACTCGAGTGATGTTTTGATGTTTGACAAAGTGTTTGACATTGATGTTTGACATTGATGTCGGTTAATATGTTTTGGAGAGATTGTTTATACAATCGACCCAGGTTATAATTGACGGACTTCGAGTTTGACTCGAGGAGACATTGATAGTTGACGGGGTTGACCATGTGATTATGGGAAAGTCCAAGCATGGGTCTTGGCAAGGTAAAGTCCAAGTCATGGGTACTTGGCATGGAAAGTCCAAGTGGGACACTTGGCAATTGGGAAAGTCCAAGTCTTGAGCACTTGGCATGAGAAGTCCAAGCATGGGTCTTGGCAAATGAGAAGTCCAAGCATGGGTCTTGGCAAATGGAAAGTCCAAGCATGGGTCTTGGCATGGAAAGTCCAACATGGGTTGGCAAGGGAAAGTCCAAGCTTGAGTCTTGGCATTTGGGAAGTCCAAGGGGATTGATATTGGCGGCGTAAAGTCCAAGCGGAGTCTTGGCAGTGTAAGTCCAATGTGCCTTGGCGGTGTAGACACCGTTAGCATGACATAGCCGATGGAAGCACCTGGAAGCTAGCGCGATGGATGAACAAGTCATGGATGACTTGGAGGGATCCGAGAGGCGTGAGGCTAATGGAGGTGGCTAGAAGGCTTAGGTCTAGGCTAAGGGTGGTCTAGCAAGTATGGGGGCACCATACTTGGGTTAAAACCTCATTCTTGAGGTTGGCAGTCGGTAGCATTATGGCGGTTCGATCGTGAGTCGACTTGAGTTCATTGCCGAGGTTAGAGCTGGATTACGCGGCATGATCGCTCATGGGAGCGATCGGTGATAGCTCGCGATCATTGCCTGTATAGCGATCATTGCCCGATCAGTGTCGAGCAACGCTCCGTAGCCGATCGGGCGATTGACTATGGCGTTAGCGATCGGCGCCAATGTTGGCAGTCGACTGCCAAGAGATCCGTTGGAGTTTTTCCAGCGTGGATCGAGCCGTTGTCTCACGACAACAGTGGCATCAGTCGACTGGTGACTTATGGCAGTCGACTGATAGGCGGAAATCCAGGTCGCGCGCAAGGATAAAAGGAGCTCGACGGGAAGGATTTTGGCATCGGTTTCTTGAGGCTTTTGGGGCGATTTGCTGCTGCAAATCAGGGTCTCCAAGTTGACATCAAGCAACCAAGCGATCAAGCATCCAAGAGCATTTGTAAAGTGTTTTCTTTACTTGTATTGCTTTGTATTTCATTGTCTTAGCTTGTAGCTTTTGATTATTGTTGTAATCACTATTGTACGAGGTTTCTCCACCTCCGGATTGTTCCGAGAAGGAGTTATTTGATAGTGGTGTGTGATTGGCATCGCTAGGGCTCATTTGAGCCCGATCCGTGGAGTAGGAACCGGTTCGGTTCCGAACCACGTTATATCGTGCGTGTTGTGATTGTATCTTGTTATATTTATTTGTTATTACTATTCCGCTGTGCTAACAAGATTGTAGACGGTCGAACGCGAAAGAATTTCATCTACGTACGGTCATCTACGCTATTCACCCCCCCCCTCTAGCGGGCATTCAATTCCCAACACTTCGATCTTCTATACCTCTTCTCAAGTAACCATGTAAACTCGCCCAACATCTGTTCTTGAAAGCTGAGCTCAAGTAGCTACAAAAGTCTGCCATGGAGAAACTGAAGTCAACTGCTGAAACTGAGGTACAAACTGAAACAACTACAACGGAGATGGTAAACACCGTTGTACTGGCAAAGGGTACACATCCGGCTGTAAAGTACTGAAGAACTGTCAACATCGTAGAATGTTCCAACTTTGTGAAAGATATAACTGCAACTGGAGAATACCGCATAGATACGACCATCTTCGTAAACACTTTCCTCTATACAGAGCATAACCACGCCTGGAAAGGTAACAGTTGTTGTCTGAATGTCTGAATCTTCTGAGATGTCTTCTGCTGATACTGCTGAGTAACTTGTTTCTCCCGGATGGAAGTATCAAAGAGCTCCAACTAAATCTGAGGTAATAGATCGCTGCTGATGTGATAACCCAATCTTCTATAATGATCTCATCTTTCGAGGTTGTGGATCGTCCGCTCGAAAGCATCATCCATAATCTTCAACTGAGTCTTCAAAGTACATACTCTCCTTGTAGATATCGGCTGCTTATAGTAGAAACAGATAAAATGTTGAATCTGATAATCTGACTCTGGTGTCATCGTGATCTGCACCTCATGCACATAATCTCCCTTCGGAGTCTTTCCTCTGATTTCGTTGATAAACATGAAAAGGTATTATCGATCTGCAAGCGGTCTTCTATGATCGGAAAACTCTCCAATAGTCGCTCGTGACTCATAACTCCAATCTCGCTTCTTTTGTCAAACATTCGGAGACTTCGGATTCCAATAATTTGACTTGCAATATCTGCTTATCAAATCTCCAACTCTTAAAACACTTGCTACGGAGTCATTCTATACACATGACTCGGTCTAAGGGCTTCTGGTAGGATCTGGTAGGAGATCCAAACATCATGATCAAGATGTCAACCCATAAACCGTAGGTGGCTTAAGACATGTCGATCACATTCTCGAGCTATTAGGTGGTCGTAACTCTCGCAAGTCTAACGACTCTGCATGGTACCTCTGTTACCAAACGATCACCCAACCTAAAGCTCAAGAACTCCCTGATGATGAGTCAAAGAAGATGACGTGGGACAATACTCTCTCTCACAACATCACTACACCGTGGCCAAGTGATGTGTGCTTTCCCGAAGGCTATATCCTATCTCTTCCACCAAGTATCAGTTTGATCCCGATAATGGTATTCAACCAACTCTATTTTCTTCGTATAGCACGAGTTAAGTACTCAAAAGTACTCTCAAAATTATACAACCTAGAATGACCAACCCAGGGATCAAAATTCCTATGATACACTGCAAACTAATCCTCTACTATCTACATCAGCAATAGTATACTCGCTTAGTCCATTACCCCATAGGTACTGATCTGACTACCATAATTAGTGAAAATCTTAGGACTGTAATCCTTGATCTCCACAAGAGATGTGACTACTAACCCCTGCTATCCGACTCGATATCAGTCGACTCTCAAAGGTAATTACCTTTTCGATAGCAGGTACATATCTAATAACCTCAACATGTCGTTCCCGTGGCCAACTCAAACCATGGTTACGAATAGTGACTAACATACTACAAGGCATGCACTGTTATAAGCAACTAAATGCATAGCCAACAGAAGGATATATAATAACAACTAACATACCTTAAACCTTGTAGCTCGGAGATGTCCGCAACAGCCAAATCCCAGAACTCAAAAAACCAAAATCGAGTAAAGAAAAACTCGATGTCCGAACGAAATAAAATCTGAAAATGGACTTCGCAACCTAGGGCTCTGATACCAATAAAATTGTCATGCCCTGAGAGTATACCGTGTCGAAAAGAAAACGGACAGCATCTCCCCTGTACGTGGCAACATATCGGGTTAATACAAGGCTCGTAAGCCCACAACAACAATATAATATGAAGATATCAACATACCAAACACAGCGGAAACATACTACAGATAAAACAAGATACAAAGATCCAACTGTGTACTCCGGAGTGACTTGACACAACAAGAATTATAATAGAAACCACAACAATGGCCAAATACATACAATACGTCTGTATATCACAAATACGGAAACAATACAGGCTAAAACCCAAAACAACAATACGGAATACATCAATCCACGAGAATACAACAAATCGTAAATAAACCTCCATCCGTTCGGTGTGAGATGGGATCAGCTGGCAGAGCTTCGAACGTCCAAGGAATCTTCTACCTATTACTTGGGCGACAGGAAGCCCAGGGTCTCGGGGTGGTGAGTATAAACTCAGGGGTAATATATAGAAAGTGCATGAACAACATATAAGGATATAGAGATCTACAAGTATATATGTGAAGATCTACAGGTATGCAACATGAGTCCAATAGACATACAGTCCTATCCAACTCTAATAACAAGTAACTACAGTAAAGTCATACTCAATGTATATACTAAACTGATCAACTGAACATGAAGTAATGTACCAACGTACCTGACGATCTGCAACACCATAAGCTATATCATTCTGAACAGATATACAATAACATAACTCATATAACGTACAAAGTCAATCTCATACCTGACCAACACTCAGACATATAAACAGTATATAATCACAAATAATAACATCCCGGTCCATACCACACTATGACATGACGCTAATCAAATGCATACAACAGTCTCGACCAACACATATATCATGCTCAACACACAACAGTATATAATATGCAAATGGCATGTATTGATAAACATACGCAAAGAAACAAATGCAAAGATCTCACAGGTATATGTAAAACATATATCGAATACATACATACATATATATCAGCAATGCATATGCATGGCCATGTCTGCGGACTCGTCCAACCACGACCCCAGTATGACCCGGGGGACACAACATGACAACTATCCCGACTCCAACCGCCACCACTCTCGAGTGACCGAGTTGGGTAGTATGAAACGGTAGCTAGCCGCCATAGAGCTATATGCTACCCACACGGGGGTCCCTGTTGCTAGTCGCTCCGTCCCTACCCATGGGTAGACGAGCACCGCACTCAGGACAACTGCACATCACACGACCACCGTCTATAGTGGGTGAGTGCGCTAACTACCACTACTCTCAGTGGCCAAGTGCGCATCTCCAGCTACCACCATCCATAGTGGCCGAGAACGACACGCACAATAATGCTCTGCCCTCAACCCTGCTACCACTACCCCGAGTGGTCGGGGAGGCAGGATGACTGACTACCCGTCTCAACCACAAGGGAGACCCAGTCAACAACATGCATGCAATGTAATGATGCATAGCTCCATACATGTATCCTCGCCACACTCCCTATCCCACGGGGAGTCCTGGTCAACCAAAAGTCAACTATGCAAGGACTACAATTCACAAGACTCTCTCTATCGCACAAAGAGTCATACACATCTGACAATCAACCACGCTAAGACCTCTAGTCAGTAGCGAGATACTATCGACCGTCCATATAACCATACACAGGCACACAATCCATAATGAATATACCATCATGCTAAGACCTCTAGTCCATAGACACATACTGACAGTCACACACTTATCTATGCACAGACAACTAGATCCACCATAGATGCACAACTAATAAGCATACGATACAACAACCGACTTTATAATCTGATCCATCACCTAATGATAGTGATGTAATACAGTAACCCAAATCTGAGGTCACATAGGTAACCCTAACCACCTGTACTTACTGAACATTCATCATCTAACACATAATAGGGTTTATAATTCCTATCCATGCTAGATAATCAATGAGGTAACAGAGTATATCTCAAAGGTCAAAGGCAGTACAAGCATATGATTAAACATGAATGGATTTAAGATAAACAAGTATAAACATATATCCAAATTCATGCACTGAAATTTGGTCAAAACTACCGGACCAGGTAGATATTACCCACCTGATACGAAGCTCGTAATAGAAATCCTCACAACCGTGGACCTGCTTCTATCCCAAACTTGTACATAATCGAAAACTATGATTAAGTACAAGCACAAGACAAGTATATGAACTAAAGACTGCATCGTTTCTATATTCGCATTCCTTTCCTTGTCTACGAGTTAGAAACTCCCCCGATACTATAGATCACCTTTATCCCATTCACAAACAACCCATGTACAACACATACACAACACCGTACACACACCTTACCAATCGCACATCAATATCTATTACACTCACGGATCAACCAATCATCAATTGGATTTCTCAGCTCAAACTAAGTTGTCTTCTCCTTCCCACTCACAGTTGGCACAACCACCCGATAGTCCACATATCTCAAACGACAATCAATTCCCTAAGTAGCTTGGTTACTCACAGATGGGTTCACGTTGATTAGAGGGTAAATCTCATATCACGACTGCCACCACTCCAACCACAGCCGCCATACCACAATCCATCGGCAAAATCCATCGGAAATCTCAACAATAATGACACCTCCCAGAAAACACAGAAATCTACAACCAATATAGAAAAATAAACCAAGCTTACCAATCTTAGATCTCCACCGACAAATCTTGCCTACCCATGGAGTCCTATTCACCGGATTTGTTGTTGCCCCTTCTCCACATAGTGATCTACACTACCTATGAAGGAAACCGGCCAACGACAGTCAAAGCAAGAATAGGAAACTTCAAATGCCAGATACGATCGAAGCTAGGTCTCTTGAAGAAACCAACAATCGAAACCCAAAATACACAGAAATCGCAAACCTACGCATTTACCCATCAGAGCGACAAAGAACGCTGCCGATCCGCCGCACGAAGAACCGCTAAGACCTCGAAATAAAGGATCAGCTGGGGACAGCGACATCGTCGATCAGCAACGGTGACAACTGGCACAGCGACATCAACCAGTTGCTCCGGCGACGATCGGGCAGAGAAGATCACCATCCGGCAGAACATAGGGGAGCTGGTTCGATGGCTGCGGTGATCGTCCCATGCGGCGAAGAAACTTGATGGCTGGCATAGCTCACTGTCGCCGAGGTCGGGAGGGAGAGGCGACGGAGAGCTGGGCATCGAGCGACAGTAAGCAAGCAATCGGAGAAAACATCGCGACGGTGGAGAAAGGAATCGCGCGCTGACGGAGGAAAAGAGAAAGAATGCGATCAAGAAATCAAGATTGGGTTCTTAAAGCTATCCGGTTCGATTGGGTTGGCTCATGCTTGACCCAAATCTAACCTAGGTTAAGTCCGAGTTAACTCAGGTCAACCCAACTCCCCATTTAACCTTAAATCTTCCTCATATGGACTCCTTTTGAATCCGAAAAAAATTTCTATGAATTTCTGTAAAATTATATAAGACAATTTCTCAATTTTACAAAGGTATTTTATTTTATTATTATTATTTTTTTCGTATCTTACACTCACTATGTAGAATCGGTGTTGAAGAAGTTCAATGCGTACGATCTCTCTACAATAAAAACACCTATGGATCTAAGTCAACACTTAGCGAAAAACCAAGGTGAGCCCATATTACAATTAGAATATTCCCGGATAATAGGCAGCTTGATGTATCTCACAAATTGCACACGTCCGGATATTTCCTGTGTGGTTAACAAACTAAGTTGTTTTACAAGTAATCCAAATGACACATATTGGAAAGCACTGATACGAGTTCTTAGATATTTGAAATATACTATGAACTATAGATTACATTTTCGAAAATATCCCGCTGTCTTAGAGGGATATAGTGATGCTAATTGGATATCATATACAAAAGATTCTAAATCCACTAGTGGATATGTATTCACAATTGGTAGAGGAGCGATATCTTGGAAATCCACTAAGCAGACGTGCATTGCTCGGTCAACTATGAAATCCGAGTTTATAGCACTAGACAAAGTAGCTGAATGGCTACGGAATTTCTTGGAAGATATTCCGAGCTGGACAAAACCTGTGTCTGTCGTACTTATACACAGTGATAGTCAATCGGCGATTGGAAGGGCATAGAGTAGTGTGTATAATGGTAAGTCACGACATATACGTCGTAGACATAATACCATTAGGCAGTTGATCTCGAATGGAGTGATTGCAATCGACTATGTCAAGTCTAAAAAATTTTAGCAGATCCTCTTACGAAGGGGCTAAATCGAGATCAAGTATACTGCTCATCGAGAGGAATGAGATTAAAAATTTACAACTAAAACGACTGTAGCGGTAACCCAACCTTGTTGACTGGAGATCCCAAGATCTTGGTTCAATGGGACAACGAAGTTACAGAAGTTGTGTTACAACACACGAGATATATTATCCCTATCCCAGTCCTACGATGAATATGTGTTATCCTACCACATGTAGTGAGGTTAAGCTTATGCTTTTAATGACTTCTATACCTTTATAAGGTGGAGTATGGTAGGATACTCTTGATAGAAGTGTCACCTATGTGAGTGTGAAAATAGACCGTTTCAATGAAACACTCATAAATCCGAGATGGTGTCCATGGCCAAAACGGAACCAACCATGAGAATCAAAAGTAGGTGAGATAAGTCCTTGTGTGGGTGTTATTGTCTAAGTATACACAAATAGTTGAGCAATTCAAGACATCACGTTCACTGTGCAGCCTAGTATGCTCGATAGCATTCCACTACGGAAGGTTCAAAGCCACAAGCTACCTCTCCCGATGCATTGACTTATCGATTGGACTTTTGTAAAGTGTCAGCATGCATACACGCATTAATTTTCATTCATGTGGGGGATTGTTGAAAAAATTGATTAATTTTCTCAATTATATGAATGAGAAATTAATATGACTTAATCTAGATCGTTGGATTAAGATGAATAAATCTGGTTCATTCAAATGAAAGGGTATAAGTACCTTTTTGGATGACTTAATCTTGTTCATTGAAATCAAAATGAAAGACTTAGATGCATCTAAATGAAGAGACATTATATCTTTTGGGAAGGGATGCAATCTAGATCATCTATTTTTAATTGAATGGATAAGATTTGATTGAACCAAGGGGTGCCTCTATCCCTTCACAAGTATAAATAGAAACTCTTAGATGATGGAATTCACTCATTCACTCAAGTTCTCATCTCATACATCCCATCTTCTGCATCCAGAGTCCAAAAAGCCTACGAGTAGGTTCGCCGGTCTCGGAATTTGTAGTGCTACTATTTCGAGACATCGTCGTTGTATCTTGGAAATGAATTGTTGCTATCTGTAAGCACCTGAGCGGAGCAATATCATTTTACGGAGATAGTGTTGAACACTAGCCTCGACGAGCTCATATCAGTTTGCTTTCTCCCCGGCGATATTCATCACACTGATAATCGACATCCCCATCATCGACGACCCCCTCACCAACGAGAGCCTTCACGAACGCATCACCATGCTCCATCTCGTATCCCAGCTCGATGTCCCTCATGGGACCGAGACCTTCGGAGTCCCAAACCAAGCGGTGCTCCGTGACTTCAGCCCCGAGGCCTTGTCTGGGACCAACGACCTCCGGTTCTCCGGCATCGCCAAGCCCCTGGTCTCCGACGGCACCGCCAAGTCCCACGAGACGTTCCTCATCTACGAACACGCTGCCCTATTCAAAATCAAACCTCCCCTCCTACTCCAGGAGTTTGTCAATCCCAGCGGGTTCATCTTCAAGGTCTATATCGCAGGAAGCTACGGACGATGCATGAGAAGAAACTACGTACCTCCTGAGCAGCACCTCTCCGTCGCCTCCGTCTCTTACTTTCGAGCATCCAATCAAACCCCGCACAACCCTAAAGAGGACGTTGAACGGTCACAACTACCTCCGTCGAGCTTCCTCGAGAAGATAGCAATGGGCTTGCGGCGGGCCACGGGATTATGCTTCTTCAAATTCGACATGATTAGGGATGTCGATGCCCGCAACCACTACCTCATCACCGGTGTCAACTACTTCCCCGGCTACAACAACATTCTTAGTTACGAAGAATTTATGATGGACTTCTTCTTGAAAATGGCTCATTCCTAGAGGAGTCTGCTGCCAGTTCTTCTGTCTCCGCCTAGCTAAGACCCATGATAATTTCTTTCTCCATTTTTCTTGTAAACCCTAATAACGTTCTTGGTTTCTTCGTTTTAGATTGTTTGACTTTACTTTTCCGGTCAAAATTTTATTCCTTTTACCGCCCTTTTCTGATGGGTTTTTTTTGGGGCTTCGATATTTTTTATAAAACTGATTTTGAATTTGCTATTTTTTAAATCCAGTTTTTATGAAATTAGATGACTGATTTTCATGTTTATTATTTTATAAAAATTAAGAAAAAAAAAATCCACGTATAAATAGCTAACATAAAAGAGCAAAGATTATCTTACGCAACTGCAATGTTCACTGATGTTCCGCCACCTGGCGAGCGACGACTAAGTGAATCTGAGTCGAAAGGATTCACACGAAATCTGAAATTGGATGCTTTAAATGGAAATTAGATCCTGTAATATTGTCAAATAAGTCCAAACAATTTTTCTTTCGATTTAAAAAAAAAACAATGTTGGTTTCGGATTTATCCAATAAATAATCGAATCCAGAAAAAGGAATCAATTTGATAAGCAAATTATATTGAGTTATTTCTAAGTGTAGATGTTAAGTTTATTAATGAATAGGTAATGCCAGATCGATCTTCGACTGATAGAATTAATGATCTCTAATCAAATTAATTAAGGGTAGCAAGTCTATTAATTTATATGAGATATCTAATTAACTATAAGAAAACAAAAAAAAAATGTAAAGTTAACTAAGAAAAAATTTTAAAAAAATAAAAAAATATAATTTATGGAAGAAGACATAAGTGATTTTAATTACGTAAGAATTATTAAACGAGATTTTAATCTTTTATAATAGTTAAACAGTTAAAATGATTTTATATTTAATATTTAATATTTTTTCATATTTATTAATTTTTAAATATTTTGTAAAAGTAAAATACAAATAATAATTTCAATGAAAATCAAAACATAAATCGAATAGTAACTAACATTTTTAAACAGTAAATCAATTAATAAATTGGGTCTGCATCGACCGTCTTCCATCCTTTTATTTTGATCTTCCAAATTAATGGAGCATTTGTTTTGTAGAAATTTTTTTATTTTTTATTTATTTATTTTTTTTGGAAATAGAAAATAATTTTTTTGTGTTTTTTTAATTTTTCAAAAAATTCTCCTTTATTTTTTGAAAAATAAAAAACGATATTTTTTTGTATTTTTCAACTTTCTAAAAAATACTCTTTTATTTTCTGAAAAAATACAAATGGAAAATGCCAATTAAATATCATTTCTTGTATTTTTTTTCAAAAAAAAAATTACGAACTAAATGCTCCCTAAATTTGTTCGTTTTAGAACTTTTTTAACGACGTAGCAAGAGAAATCAAAATCCACTTTAAATCTCAATGGTGTATCAATACACATACATGTCAATTTAATGTGAAATGTGAATTTTGTTCATCCTAAACTAATGTCTCATATATTTTTCTAAGACAACACTATTTGATTCTCTTATGCATGGAGCTTCAAATCATGTCTATTGTCCTTAAATCAATTTTATTAATACATGAATGATGATTATGGCATATAAGATAGCATAAATAAAATATATACCAATAATCATGACATCATGACATAAGATGAAATCTAAAAACTAATATGACATAAAAACTTAGACCTAAGCATTATCATGACATATTATATGATAAAAATAAGAATGATGTCGTAACATATTATATGATAATCAAGGCATGACGAATAAAATGTAGAAGTATAAGAATACCTAAATTTTAGTATTAATTGTCATTTGTTATGATTAAATTCATTTTGTCATATTACTACTTATCTCCCAAGTGTGCCAAAAATTCAAAATGACACACTATGATCTCTAAACCTTAATTGTACCAATTTGATCAATTTTTCAAAACTCTCAAATTTAATTGGCACATCCTAAAATCTTTTAGGATATAATCTCAACCTCCATTTCTAAGGTATCACATAACCTTGAAAATGTCCTAAAGTATCAACTCTACCATGGTTAGGTTAACTACTCATTCACTCAGAGTTGACACATCCTAACTCATCTAGCGTGATGGAATCACGCTCCTAAGAATCTAATACCTATTGGAGCTCCTTGAGTTAATTAGGTATTCACTAGGGATGACCTCCCTTGAAACTTTCCTAATAACCCTTCTAGACTTAACCCTTGGTCATTTTGGTCTTACCTAGATTAACTCTAGGGGTAATTCTTCTTGTAACCTTCTTAGTGGCTTCCCTAGGTTTCCTTGAAACCTTAGCCACTAGGTACACACTATGGTTAACTTTAAGGATAACCTCCCTAGTAATCTTGATTTTCCTAGACCTAGGTTGAGTTCCATAATCGAATGGAACATTGTGGTAGGTCTCCTTAAGCTTAGATTTGTAACCCAAACTTTTCTTTCCCCTAGGTGGACCTTGCCTTCTAGATCCTAGAATTTGACTCATATACCCTAAATTTTGACTATTTAACTCTTGAATTTGATTTTACATCTTTCTGAAGGTCTTTTTTAATTTCTCAAGTTTTGACCACAAAACTTGATTTTCTAACTCCAATTGTCCAAATATTTATTTTTCATTTAATCTTTGAGCATGATTCTTTCTTTTAGGCATATACCTACCCTTCTTAGGGTTAATGTCTAAATACTCCTCTACCTTCCTAATTGACTCCTTAGGTAGAATTGGTCTAGAGTTATTAGTCTCAAATTTCGCCTTAGTTCTAAAATTATAACTCTTAGCACCTAAACAATAGAATTTATTATTTCTAGCGTGCTTTTCATAAACAATAGCAAGATTATTAACATTACTTCTAGCATGCTTTTTGACATGAAAATTTGAAGGTGCATTACTAAAATATGCCTTAGGATTTGCTTTTAAAGCTCCCCCTATATGTGATGCTCCTTTTTGGACCTTCTTCCTCCCCTTAAGGCATTGACTTCTATAATGTCCCTATTGTTGGCATTTGAAGCACACCACGTGCTCCTTGATATTTCTAGTGGGGACTTCAGCATCCTTTGATTTTTCTTGAACTTTTGACGCCGATTGAGTCTTCTTGACTCTTCTTAGACACTTACTCTTGTACTATCCGGCTTTCCTACACTCAAAGCATACAATATGATTTTTATTTTTAATTAAAATGCTCGAGTTACCTAGATCGATGGTGGTCAAAATTGATTCTTCATCTCTTCCGGAGGATGAGGCTTCCTCTTGTTGCTCCGACATTGAGATTGGCCTAATCTCCTCCCCCTCAATCATAGAGGTGGAGGCTTCTTCTACCTCTTCTCCTTCAGACGTTGAATCTCTCTCAACCTCCAAATCCTTACTTTCTTGTGAGGATGAGCTTGCTTCTTCGGTCTCCCTATCCAATTGACCCAGTGATGGGTCTTCATGATATTTCACCAACTCGCTCCAAAGCTCTTTGGCATCCTTATATTCACCTAACCTAGACAAAACATCATTAGGAATTAAATCACTTAAAAATTTTATTAGGAATTAGATCACTTAAAAATTTTATTACCTTCCTATTTTTCTCGAATTCTTAGAATTGTTCCTCGGTCCACTTCTTTATCTTGAGGAATCCTCCTTTTGGCTCTCTTGGATATTTGAATTCTTCCATCAAGATGACCTAATCTTCAAAATCCCTCATTATAATGAATTCTTCAATCCTTGTCTTCCATTGATTAAAGTCTTCTTGTCCATGGAATGCATATGGAACCGGAGTGTTGATATCTCATCCCAATCCATCGTTGGGAAACTCCATCTTCCTTCTACCCTCTAGCAGTGCTCCCTTGGCTGTCAAACCTTGAAGAGCGACCTTGCTCTGATACCACTTGTAGAAACTTCGATGAGCACTAGAGGGGGGGGGGTGAATAGTTTATTTTCCTTCGTCGATGGAATTCGATCGCGCTTGCGTGCTTATTTACAATATTCGTTAATATGCACAACAGAAATAATAATAAAGAATAAATGAAATACACAAGCACACGCTACACAAAATATACGTAGTTCGAAACCTCAGGGTTCCTACTCTATGGGGCGAGCTCAACGAGCTCTAGTGATGTACACACCACTAATAAATCTCCTTCTCAGTGACACATTGGAGGTGGAAAAACTCCATACAAGTGTTTACAACAATAAACAAAATATACAAGCAAATACAAAGAAATACAACCGAAATATAAAGAACACTTTACAAATTAAGGCTTTAAATGTTTTGCTTGTTGATTGCTTGGATGAGCTTGAAAGACCTTGAAATGTGCTTGCACTTCGCCTTCAAATCGCCTCAATAACCTCCCAAGAAACCATGATCGAAATTCTCTACAAGTTGCTCCTTTTTTCCCTATATTGGGTTGATTCCACACCTGACAGTCGACTGTCATAAGACCCTAGTCGATTGCCAATAGTGTCATTGTCTCACAATGACTTAATCCACATCGGCATTCCAGCCAACAGATACACTGGCAGTCGACTGCCATCCCCAGCAATCGACTGCTCAAGCCCGTAGCCGACTGCTCAATCGGCTACAGAGCATTCTGCCTTCGCGATGAAAATCAACAGTAGTCGACTTCCCTCTATGGCAGTCGACTACTCATGGTTAGTCGACTGCCCAATGCTGGGAGTCGACTGCCAAGGCCACTTGTCGCAGTCGAACGTCAATCGACTCACGATAATCGACTGCTCAGTGTCGACTCGGATGTCAAGTGTCAAAACACTTGACTAATCAACTGGTCAATAATCCTAGTCAACTACTACGCCTTAACCATGAGGTTTACCCCAAGTATGATGCTCTCATACTTGCTAGACCACCCTTAGCCTAGACCTAAGCCTTCTAGTTACCTCCATCAGCCTCACGCCTATCGGATTCCTCCAAGTTATCCATGATTTGTTCATTCATATGCTAGTCTTCAAGTGCTTCCATCGACTATTGTCATGCTAAGCTGGTCTATACCGCCAAAGCACATTTGAGCTTACGCTACCAAGACACACGCTTGGATTTTACACTGACGAACATTGGACTTATGCTGCCAAGACTCCACCCTTGGACTTTACACCGCTAATATCAATTCTTAGACTTCCCAATTGCCAAGTATCCATGACTTGGAATTTCACCGCCAAGACTACACACTTGAACTTACATGACCAAGACTACACCTTTGAACGTTCCTTGCCAACCCATGTTGGACTTTCCAATTGCCGAGACTCAAGCTTGGACTTTCCCTTGCCAAGACTCATGCTTGGACTTTCCATGTCAAGTACTCAATACTTGGACTTTACCATTACCAAGACTCATGCTTGAACTTTTCATGTCAAGTACTCAAGACTTGGACTTTACCATTGCCAAGACCCATGCTTGGACTTTCCATGCCAAGTACTCAAACTTGGACTTTACCATTGCCAAAACTCATGCTTGGACTTTCCATGCCAAGTGTCCCACTTGGACTTCTCCATCATATGGTCAACCCTATGTCAATCATATAGTCAACCCATTGTCAAACAATAGTCAACTCATCGTCAAACATCAAAATATTACTCGAGTCAAACTCGAGTCTGATCAATCGTGACCTAGACCGATTGCACCAACAGTATTTGCTTTGTATTTTATTTTGGTTGTATTTCACTTTTGTAAATCCATTTTAAGTGGTTTCTCCATCTCTAGATTGTTTCCGAGAAGGAGAAATTTCTTAGTAGTGATATACATCACTAAAGCTCACTCTAGAGCTTGACCATAGAGTAGGAACTAGAGTTCTGAACCATGTTAAATTAGTATTGTGTTTGTGTGGGCTTACCTTGTATTTTGTTTTCTATTTGTATTTGTATTCCACTGTGCTAATCATTTTATAGACAAGAAATCACAAATACGATCGAACATGAAATCAAGAAATCGCTATTCACCCTCCTCTAGTGCATCAAATCAGTCCCTATAATTGGTATCAAAGTTAGGCTCGCTTAGAAGACCAACGAGTGATATAGCGAGGCTTCTCTTCAAGGATTAACAATTGAGAGAGAACAACGCTACTTAGCAACGGATTGGGGTATGAAATTAACACTCTATCGCCTTATAGATTCTACAGATTAGAGAGATTTGATTTATGGGCGACAAAAATTGAGACGTTCTTGCAAATGATAAGCATCGAAGGTTGGATAATCTTGATGAACAATTTTGAAGCCCCTATGGACAAGAAGGGAAGAGTTCTAAAAATCAAGAAATTGACCAAGGAACAACCCCAAAAATTTAAGATTGATTTTAAGGTAACAAAATTTTTAATTAAATTAATTCCTAATGACCTATTATGCAAGATAGATGAATATCAAAATGCTAAGGAGCTATGAAGCAAGTTGGCAAAACTCCACGAGAAGCCTTCACCGACTCAAGAAGTAAAGGAGGAGGCTAAGGAGGAAGAGAGCTCATCACCTCAAGAGCTTGAGGTGCCAGAAGTTGAGAGATGCTCAACATCCGAGGAAGAAGAGGAGGTTGAAAAACCCTCCGCCTCTAGAATTGAGGGGAAGAAAATTAGATCCTCAACACCGAAACAAGAAGAAGCTCCTACCGAGTTTCCCCAACCAAGCTAGGTAACTCAAACACAACTATTAAAAATAAAAATTATATAACTTACTTTAAGTGTAGGGAAATATGACATTATAAAAGCAAATGCCCAAAAAGAGTAAATAAGGCTCAACCGGCACCAAAGGTGAAGGAGAAGATAAAGGAAGTCGAAGCCCCGATACACAAGAGTAAGGAGCATATAGTGTGCTTCAAGTGCGAACAAAGGAGACATTCTCGGAGCCAATGTCCTAGAGGGAGTCACATTACCAAGGTTAAAGAAGGGAGTTCAAATGTAGGGGGAGCTTCTAAAGAAAATCCTAAGGTATCATTTATTAATGCACCTTCAAGCCATCATAACAAAAAACATGCTAGAAATAATTTTTATCTTAATACAAGTTATCATAAGAAGCATGCTGGCAATAATATTTTTGCTTAGGAGCAAAATCTTATGAATTTAGACCCAAGGATAATTCTAGAATAATTAGCCCTAAGACTACCTCACCTAAGGATAACAAGAATCTAGGCATTAACCCCTAAGAAGGGTAAACATATGCCTAAGAAGAAGAATGCCCTAAAAAATAATAAAAATTCAAAAATTGGGCAACTTGAGATAGAAAATCAAGTTTTGAGGTAGGAAAATGGAAAATATAAGTCAAGGGTCAAATAGGCAAAACGTAAGTCATAGGAGGCAAGAGCTACCTATAGACAAGAAAGATTTGAGTCACAAACCTAAGTCCAAGAGGGTAATGTCCTTTTATCATAGTGTTCTTTTTAACTATAGAACCACCTCTAGGTTTAGGAATACCAAGGTCACAAGGGAGATCATCTCTAGAGTTGACCATGGTAAGTGTCTAGTGGTTAAGGTTTCAATGAAACCTAGGAAAACCACTAATAAGGTTACAAGGGAAGTTATCCCTAGGGTTAACCTTAAAAAGACCACAATGATCAAGGCTTCTAAACCTAAGAGGGTCAGTAGGAAAGTATTAAGGGAAGTCATCCCTAATGAGTACCTAGTAAACCGAAGAAGCTTAAATAGGTTTTGGGTTCCTAGGAACTTGATCCCTTCATGCTAGATGGGTTAGGCTGTTAGGGTGTGTCAACCTTAAATGGATGGGTAGTTAACATAACTATAATAGAGTTGACACTTTAGGATGTGATGCCTTAGAAATGAGTTTAGATTATTATTCTAAAAGAATTTAGGATGTGACAATAAAAATAATGAAGTCAAAAAATTGATCAAAATTGGTACAAATAGGATTAGAGTCAAAAGTGTGTCATTTTGGGTTTTGGCACACTTGAGGGAAATTATACATTATGGCAAAATTAGTATAAATTTAGAAAATAACAATTTGGTTTAAGACTTAGGTATTTATACCTTTGTATTTTATATACTTGTCATGCTTTATTTGCCATAATATATGTCATGACATCATACTTCATGTATTTATTTAAAATGTTATGATAATAATTTGGGTTGTTTAATGTCATGCTTATACTTAGATAAATTTTATATTATGTCATGACATCATGAATCATAAGCAAATATGTTTGTCCCCACGGGGATGGCGCGATGGTAAGGCAGAGGGTTGCTTGCAGAATGGGTAGGGGTCGATTCCGGAGAGGGGTCTAAAATCCCCCTGGCTTTAGATAGCCCCCCTCTGCCTAGCCACCGTGTCAAGGGACCATGTCCCCCTCGCGATTTACCCTCCCTCTCGCCACAGCCCTAGGACGGGTGGTAGGGGGCTGCTAGTTGGGCAGATTCCCAACTTTTGCAGAATAAGCAAATATGTTTAAATTATGCAAACATTTATGTCATGATCATATTCATGTATTAGGATACTTTAAAATTGAATTTAAGGACAATGACATTATTTGATGTCCTAGATAAGAGAATCAAATTGGATATACCTAGATATAATGCATGAGCCCATAGATTTAAGAAAAACAAAACCCACATCTTACAAAACCTTAGGAAGACGTGTGTGTAATAATACACCTAGACACATGTGAGATGTTAGGAAAATGACTTAAGTTCAAGGTGCATAGATGTTGTATATAGATGAACTCAAACTCATAATATGGCCTTAAGGAATCATGAGGAAAGCTAATGTACAAGTCATGTGCATTGAGCCCATTGACCATGATTCAATATAAAGTTTTAAAATCATTTTGGGAAACCTTGGTGAAATCTATCTTTTGATAGCAATCACCATTGAGAAAATTGCCACAAAGTTAGATAAAAATATTAAAGTTATTAATGCTTTTAAACTTTATATCATTCTTTGAATTTAATGGATATTTTATTATGAAACTATTTTTCACTCATTGTATTTCATGTAAGTAATGTACGTATAAAGTTTCATGATTTTTTGAATAACGTATAATTACTTATGTATTTTCAAAATTTGAATCTGAAGTATAATTTTTGCATTTGTAGAAACCAGTCAACTGCTGCATGGAGCAGTCGACTCGTGGTAGTGTAATCACTTGATTTCTGATTTCAGTCGACTGTCATGTTTTATATTGGCTGAACAAGATTTATTTAGCTAGTTATCAGCACCCCTAGGTACCCTAACATCTCCTAATCCTAAGATATACTTTGGAAAGTATTAGAAGGGTGAAATAATCATTGAAAATGATTAGGAGAGCTATTTAGGGTGGAGTATTGAATTTTAAGGGAGGTTAAAGTTCAAGTTTGAACTTTTACCCATATTTTTTTATTGGTATAGGTGGCTTAGGAACTCTCTAAGGATATTGTTAGTGTAATAGTCAATGGGGAGTAAGTATTTAGGGGGAGGTTATCCATCTTGGTATGATGTATAAATTTTGATTACAAAGGAGAAATGAGAGTTAGGTAAACCTTCATTGTGGATTGTCTCTCATTTAGTGATAAGAGTTGTATCACTAAGAAGAGTGAAGGCATCCAAGATGATTTTAGACCAAGGGGGAGATGAGAAATCTCATTGGGAGATGAGACATTGGAAACCCTTGGTAGGCTTTTTGATGTATGTCAAAGGGGGAGAAGTAAGAGTTTAAGTTAGATAAACTTTCACTATGCTTTGGCATAAAAAGAATTAAGTTGGGTTTATGGAACAACCTAACTTAAAGGTATTATCAAATATCAAAAAGGGAGAGATTGTTGGTGCAATCAACCCAGGTCACAATTGACCAGGCTCGAGTGGGACTCGAGTAGGCTTTTGATGTTTAACAATGGATTGATAATGGGTTTGTGTAGGGGATCAATTGGACGCTAGAGGGGGGTGAATAGCGCGTTACCGTTCGTTGATGGAATTCGATCGTGATCCCGTCTACAAATCGTGTTAGCGCAGCGGAATAATAATAATAAAAGCAAAAACATGAAACACAATCACAAACACAAGATGTTTAATGTGGTTCGGAACCAAACGGTTACTACTCCATGGATCGAGCTCTAAAGTGCTCTAGCGATGCCAATGCAATCACTAATCACAAATACTCCTTCTCGACACAAGTCAGAGGTGGAGAAATCTCGTACAAGGATTACACTAAGTAATACAAAGTAAGACAAGCAAATACAATAAGAATACAACAATCTATGCAAAGAAAACTTTACAAATGCTCTTTGGATTTGCTTGATCTTTGATTGCCTTGAACTAGCCTTGAAGGACTGGAAAGCACCAACTCTCCCCTTCAATTTGCTCAAGAAAATCGCTACCTTTTTCCTCCTCCACGAGCTCCTTATAAAGCTTCAACCTATGCTGGAAAAAGTCGATCAGTCGACTAGTTGGGACCATCAGTCGACTGATGCCACTGTTGTCGTGAGACAATGGCTAGATCCACGTTAGATAAGTCCAACGGATCCATCATCGATCGGCCCGATTATGACCATCGATCGGCCCGATCAAGCCATCACTCATTGCGACCACGCGGTCGAGTGAGACTCCGATACGTGCTCGATTTTTGAGCACCCGGTTGGTGATCACAAGATCGATCAGCTCGACCAATCAGTTGACTGCCCACCTATGGCAGTCGACTGCTAGGGCAATTCCCGTAGTCAAACCCTAGTTGACTCAGGCCAGTCGACTGCCACATGGCACCAGTCGACTGGCCCACCTCAAACATGAGGTTTTAGCCCAAGTATGGTTCCCCTATACTTGCTAGACCACCCTTAGCCTAGACCTAAGCCTTCTAGCCACCTCCATCAGCCTCACGCCTCTCGGATCCCTCCAAGTCATCCATGACTTGTTCATCCATCGCGCTAACCTTCAGGTGCTTCCATCGGCTATGTCATGCTAACGGTATCTACACTGCCAAGGCACATTGGACTTACGCCGCCAAGACTCCGCTTGGACTTTACGTCGCCAACCATTGGACTTATGCTGCCAAGACTTCACCCTTGGACTTTACGCCGCCAATATTCCCCTTGGACTTCTCAAATGCCAAGACTCAAGCTTGGACTTTCCCTTGCCAACCCATGTTGGACTTTCCATGCCAAAACCCATGCTTGGACTTTTCATGCCAAGTACCCATGACTTGGACTTTACCTTGCCAAGACCCATGCTTGGACTTTACATTGCCAAGACCCATGTTTGGGCTTTCCCAAATGCCAAGTGTCCTACTTGGACTTTCCATGCCAAGTACCCAAGACTTGGACTTTCCTATGACAATTACATTGTCATATGTTTTTGTCTAACATCAAAACATCTCTCGAGCCAAGCTCGAGTCCTGGTTAATCGTGACCTGGGCCGGTTGCACCAACAATCTCCCCCTTTTTGATGTTTGACAAAAACCAAATAAACTATTTTAGTTAGACCATCTAACTCAAAAACTCCTTACCAATTATCCCAAATTGGTAATCTTAACTTTCTCCCCCTTTTTGACATACATCAAAAAGGTTATCTCTCCAAGGAGGTCAATGTCTCATGTCCCAATGAGATCTTACAATCTCCCCCTTGATCCAAAAATACCTAGGATGTCTACCATCTTCCTAGTGATAAGTCCCATATCACTCAAGACAGACAATCCTATCCACTCTCCCAATTTCCAAATTAGGTTTCTCAAAATCCCATCAATTTTCCCAATTGATAACATTCTTCCAATAACTTCTCCCCTTCAAGAAGAGAAAAACACATCCATCATCCAATGATGGATACCTCTTCCTAAAGCCTTGCTCCCCCTTGACCATTGCACCAACAATGTCCTTGGTGTTAGTAATATATGAGAGATGTCCTAAGGCAATCGCCTTATGTATGAACCATTTATATGATAAATGAAGATTCACTATTTGAGTATACATATTTTCATGTATTTGATTGGATCTTAAACTCATTTACTGAATGTCCACGATATGATTCACAGCATGAGAGAATTTGTGATTGGATCACAACTAATGAGTATCTCTACATGTGTAATTGTGATGTATCAAAATTATCCCTAGTCGATGAATTGATGGATTTGGACACCATCGATTCTGTCGAGACTAGCACGAGGTATACTCCTTGGTGTATCCAAGCAGCTGATTCTCAATGGCTGGAGACATTGTGATGTCCGGAGTTAATCGTGGATGCTAGTTATGGTAACTAGTTCATTGGAGTGACCAGCCGTAAGACTTCATATGGTTTTCTGCATATATAGATATGTCAATGAAGTTCTTACTGTAGCTTAAGTGCGATGTTCCTTTGACTTGCGGTATTCAAGTCATCTTGATCATAGAGACTTATGCTTTGACATCTTAAGCAAGCATCTCTAAGGAGATGTGGACCCGGGATGATTGGGTATAAGTCGAAGTGATCGAAGGTGTTTGAATAGCCTATAAAGGATTCACTACTCCTTGCGAGGAGATGTATACCCATGGCCTCTCGTCGGATTGTTACTAAAGTCTTTGGCCAAAGCATTACATGTTTAGAGTAAGGTACTCTTCGATACATGTACAGTAACTAGAATCCGTAGGACGAGGAAATGATACTTGAGCTAGGTGTGACATAGTCAACCTAGTGGGGACTGACACTATAGACCATGTCCTGAACCAAGTGGGTATAAGATGAGTGAAGGGAATGGGGCACGAATCATTCGAGCTGCTGAAGGGTTTCAGAAATAGTTCTGGATCAACCGTTGATCTTTTCGGTTAATTGGGGATCATGATGTACTACTAGGTGCCACTCATGATCATTCTATAATTAATGGTTAATTATAGACGACCAACATAAACCGAGAACCTATTTGGTCACACGCACAACGAGCGTAATCCGAAGGATTTAAAACGAGCTTGAGAATGAGATTCTCAGACCGAGAGAAACTAGGTTTGGTTGAACCAAACAAGAAGCGAGCATGAAATCGTTTCAGTCGCAATGGAAGCGTGGATGGGCCGTGTCTTATGAAGATATAATGGATGAACCAAAATGGTTTGGTTCTAATCCAATGGAGGAGAATAAACCAAAGGGTTTGGTTTATTTTAAACGAATGAACCAAAAGTTGGTTCGGTTCGTTTTAACTTAAAATAAACCATCATGGTTTGGTTTATTTTAACTTATATTAATGGAGCGGGTTAACGGGCCTCATGGTTATGATCCAATAACCATTAAGAGAATTAGTTCTCCATAAAAGAGGGCTTAAGGGATTGTTAAGCCCTAATCCAAAACCCTAACCTAATAGTTGCCGCCCACCTCCCCTTGGAGATTTCGGCGCCAACCCTCCTCCTTGCCGTCGCCCACCTTGAAGCTCCAACCGGCGTCCAGAAGGTGCTGACCTTCCCTCTTGCCGGCGTCGAGCTGTTGCCGGTTGGTGCTCCGGTGATCTCCCTTGGGTTCGGTAATAGGGTGAGCTTCCACCTTTCTTTTGGCCGGCCCATACTCCTCCACCAAAGCTGTCCAGTTTTCTGGACAGCTTGTTTCCCTCTCGTCGGAGAGTCGTTTGGACGACGTTTGGAGCTCCGACAGAGGTAGCCTTGCCGGGGATTCGATCTCCGATAATCCTCATAGGTGGAGGACGAAGGATTCGTTAAATGGTTGACGAATACCTCTCCGGAGAAGCGAGTTTTGAGGACTCGTTTTTGGATCCGAATTTGGATTCGGATCGTGATCCTCTCTCGATCACATCGTCTTCAACACGAGGCTAGTAACCCGTACGAAGACAAAGCTCGTGACTTAGCGAAGTAATCCTGAAGATACTCGGCGTGGATACGGATAGAGATGATTCTAGCGAGGATCGTTCTGGTTGATGTCGTTCCCGCTACACGTGATACGGAAGGTATACGTAGTTAAATTTCCTTTTATTGCAAAATTTAAATTTACGGTTATATCTACACATGTTGTACTATGCATGCGTGTGATGTGTGTGTTGTAATAAATGTAGATTTATTATTTTTTATTTCTTCCGCTGTGCACATATTTACAAAACATGTTCGAACACACACTCGCCGCGGTGCCGGAAACCCAACAGTGGTATCAGAGCCCAGGTTGTGTTTCGACATAATCGTAAAATTATTTTGCGATATTTATAATGATATTTCTAGAAATTTTCTACTTTTGGAAAGTTAGAAGTATTTATGTAAATTTTTCAATTTTGGAAAGTCTAGAAGTATTTATGGAAATCTTCCACTTTTGGAAAGTTAGAAGTATTTATGGAAATTGATATTTTCCATAAATAAAATATTTGATTAGATTTGGAAATTTATTTCCTAATTTAATCATGATTTGATTTGGGAAATCAAATCTTAAAATATTTTATTTTCATAAGTAGTTTTGATGATTTAGAAAATTGGTTTCCTAAATTGACTTTCCTTAATCAACTATTTCCACAAATAAAATATGTGATTAGATTTGGAAATAAATTTCCTAATTTAATCATGATTTGATTTGGAGAATCAAATCTTAAACATATTTTATTTCCATAAATAGTTATGACATATAAGGAAATTATGTACATGACATAATTGTATGACATGTAATTGTATTAGATGCATATCATTATGCCATGCGTGTCGTGACATGTAGATGTATGCCATGTATGCCATGATATGTAGATAATAGTTATTTTCATGCAAAGAGGATGAGACATAAAAACCCTTAAACAATATTAAAGCCTACACCTTCCATTAATATGGTTAGAACTAGAGTTCCGTTTCTTGTTTGGGTTGTTGGACTCTCTCCAAGCCCGGCTCGAACCCGAACATGTTCAAACCATGGAATAGTTTAACACTAATATGGTAAGAGTCATAGGTCAATCGTTAGCTTTGGTTATTGGACTCTCTCCAAGCTGGGCTAATTGGTTGAATGCGCTCTAACCATATTAAAACTATTTCTTGATTAATGGGTTGGCTTTAACCTGGAGCATCGGCTTGTTGGACTCTCTCCAAGGTCGATGTAAAGAGAGGTGAAGTTGGGTGCTATGCATATGATGCATACTTGTTAATGTGTTAACAACCTGATGTATGTGTGAACATTCAATTAGTTGATAACACATTGTGATAGTTGCATATACGTGATATGCAATCGGTATAGTTGATACCTACCGTCATAGTTATGAATGGCTTGTTGGACTCTCTCCAAGGTTGTTCATATCTATGATGGATATCAGCCCATTCGGAGATGGACCTACGATCTCCCGAAGTGATTTTGGGGTTTTTGAAATTCGAAAAATGAATGAGATTTATAAATGTATATTGATGCATTTTAAAATCGTTTTCTCATATATGCTCGTTTTGTATTTCTAGGTCAATCGATTGATCATGACGTCTTTGAATTTGTGCACTATTTTGGATTCAAATAAACTGACTGGGCCTAACTTCCTGGACTAGCTTAGAAACTTGAGAATTATTCTCAAGGCGGAAAAGCTAGCATATGTCCTTGAAGAGCCTCTTCCTAACCGTCCTAAGGACGATGCAACTCCAGACCAAATGTTGGTCTATCAGAAGCATGTGGCAGATTCTGAGCTGGCGAGTTGCATCATGCTAGCGGCGATGGTACTTGAGCTGCAAAAGCAGCATGAGCATATGGATGCTAATACTATGGTCTTTCATCTTCATGAGTTGTTCGATGAGCAAGCGAGATCCAAAAGGTTCGAGGTCTCTAGGCTCCTCTTCACCACGAAGATGCAAGAAGGTTCGTCTGTAGTGCAGTTTGTGCTAAAGATGAACGGGTACATCGAGCGGCTAGCCACCCTCGGGTTTGTGATGGATCATGAGTTAAGTATTGACTTAATTCTACATTGTTTGCCCAAGAGTTTCTCACAATTTGTGATGAACTATCGGATGAACAAATTGGAATCCACTATTCCCGAGCTCCTCAATATGCTGAAGACTGTGGAGCCTTCTATGAAGCATGAGGAGAAGGCGGTTCTGTTAGTTGATTCCTTAAAGAAAGGTTCTAAGAGGAAGGCAAAAGAACAGAAGAAAGGGAAGAACAAGAAGGCAAAGAAGGCAGAACCAAATAAAAAGGGCACTTGCCATCATCATGGCAAGGAAGGCCATCGTAAGAAACTGCAAGATTTATCTTGAGTCCATGAAGAAGAAGAAGGCATCCGATGCCCCATCCTCTTCGTATCTTCGTTATTGATTGTCATTCTATTTCCTTAGACACTTGGGTATTGGATAATCGGGTGTAGCTCACATATATGTAATGACATACGTGGCTAAGGAATAGAAGAAGACTTGTCGAGGGGAGTCAAATTCATGAGTGGCAATGGAGCAAAGGTCACGCTGGCCGCCATCGGAACTTATTTGCTGAAGCTCCCTAGTGGACTAGTCTAGGAACTGGACAATTGCTATTATGTTCTTTCTCTAATAAAGAACATTGTTTCTATTTCCTGTTTAAATAGAAATGGTTTTCATTTGACGTTTAGTAACAATTGTTGTTATATAACTTTGAATGGCGTACTTTATGGAACTGGAACTTTGAGTAATGTTATTTATACGTTGGATGTATCCAGTGACATTTTCAATATCGAAGCGAGCAACACGCGTGCTCGAAAGGGTAATCAATTAGACTACTATATGTGGCATTGTCGTCTTGGCCATGTAAGCAAGAAATGCATGTCCGAATTACACCGATGTGGAATTCTGAAATCGTTTGAATTGGATTCATACGATACATGTGAATCATGCTTAAAAGGCAAGATGACTAAGTTACCTTTTACTGGAAAAGGTGAACGAGTGGGAGAGTTACTAGGTCTAGTACATACTGATGTATGTGGACCTATGTCAACTCAAGCTTTAGGAGGCTATAGCTACTTCATTACCTTCACCGATGATCACTCACGGTTTGGGTATGTGTTCTTGATGAAACACAAGTCTGAAGCCTTTGAAAGGTTCAAAGAATTCAGAAATGAAGTAGAGAAACAACATGACAAGAGTATTAAAATACTTCGATCGGATCGAGGTGGTGAATACTTGAGTCAGGAGTTTCTTGATTATCTAAGAGACAATGATATATTGTCTCAATGGACTCCGTCATAATGGTGTATCTGAGAGGCGTAACCGAACCTTGTTGGACATGGTCAGGTCAATGATGAATCATGTGAATCTTCCCAAGTCCTTTTGGGGCTATGCACTTCAGACAGCTGTTTACTTGTTAAACAGAATGCCAACCAAGGTAGTCTCTACCACTCCATATAAGATATGGAATGGTAAGAAACCTCATGTATCTTACTTGAAGATATGGGATTGTCCTGCTTATGTGAAGCGGACTGTATCAGACAAATTGGATGTTAAGTCTAATAAATGTCTATTTATTGGATACCCTAAGGAAACAAAGGGTTACCAATTCTATCATCCTGTGAAACAAAAGGTGTTTGTTTCAAGGCATGCTGTGTTTCTAGAGAAAGAGTTTCTCTTGCAAGAAAATAGTGGGAGTGTCGTCGAGCTTGAAGAGGCTCGAGAGACTCAAATAGACATTGATGAGATACACAGGTGAAGCACAGCGACCGATAACTCATAGTGATGAGCAATCAATTTGGACCTATTGTAACACCACATCTTCGTAGATCTGGTAGAACACATAATATTCACGAGAGATATGGATTTCTCGTAAGTGAATCGAGCGCGTGTTACTCATTGATGATGAGAGCCTACGATTATGAAGAAGTCTTGACAAGTTGAGAAAGGGATAAGTGGCTTGGTGCCATGAAGTGAAATGGATTCCATGTATGAAAACCAAGTTTGGAACTTGGTTGACCCACTGAAGGCATAAAGCCTATAGGGTGCAAGTGGGTTTTCAAGAAGAAAACCGACATGGATGGTAATGTGATTACCTATAAGGCTAGATTGGTGGCGAAAGGATATCGTCAAAGCAAGGTGTTGATTATGGCGAAACCTATTACTTTGTAGCTATCTTAAATCCATTCGGATGCTCTGGCCATAGCGGCTCATTATGATTATGAGATATGGCGGATGGATGTGAAAGCGACTTTCCTTAATGGAAACTTGCTCGAGGGCGTGTATATGATCTGACTGAGGTTTCACATCGGTTGATAAAACCAAGGTATGCAAATTGCGACGGTCCATTTATGGATTGAAGCAAGCATCGAGAGGCTGGAATATCCGTTTGATGAGACAATCAAAAGTTTGATTTCTCACAAAATCGAGCGAACCTTGTGTGTACAAGAAGGTTAGTAGAAGTGCGATCGTGTTCTAGTATTGTATGTCGATGACATATTACTTATAGGAAGCGATGTTTCAATCTTCTGATCGATTAAGGTTTGGTTATCCAAGACATTCTCCATGAAAGACACAGGAGAAGCAACCTACATCCTCGATTAAGATCTATAGAGATAGATCGAAGCGGTTGCTTGGTCTTTCGCTCTACATATAGGCCAAGTGCTAAGAGGTTTAGCATGTCGGAATCCAAGAAAGGTTTCCTACCCATCGGGCATGGGGTACACCTTTGAGAATCTATGTGTCGCACAAAAGACGAGAGGATTTGCATGAGTAAGATTCCTATGCATCCGCTTATAGGATCTATCATGTATGCTATGTTATGACGAGGCCCGATGTATCGACGCCTCGAGTGTCACGAGCAGATACTCACCGATCCAGAATGGATCATTGGGTGGTCATAAGACGATCCTTAAGTACTTAAGAAGAACTAAGGATGTGTTCCTAATATATGGAGAAGGGGACATGGTGATACGCGGGTATACGGATGTCACTTCGACAGACAAGGATGATTCCGTGTCTCACCGATATGTGTTCACCTTGAATGGGGCGCAGTGAGTTGGAAAAGTTACAATTCTACCATCGAGATGTAATACATTGCAACTTCGAAGCAAAGAAAGGAAGCGGTTTGGATCAAGAAGTTCATTTATGAACTTGGTGTGATTCGACCATTGTTGAAGCTACCGTCTCTGCGACAACAATGGAGCAATTGCAGCGAAAGAGCCAAGGTCTCATCAACGATCCAAACATGTGCTTCACGCTATCATCTTATCGAGAGATCATCGGTGAGGAAGCGAAATACAAATCGAGAAAATTCCCACTGAAAGGAACTTAGCGGATCCTTTGACTAAAGCATTACCTCAAAGTAAGTTTGAGGGTCATGTTAGAGCTTATGGTATTGGATACCGTAGCGATTGGCGTTAGGCCAAGTGGGAGTCTGCTAGTAATATATGAGAGATGTCCTAAGGCAATCGCCTTATGTATGAACCATTTATATGATAAATGAAAATTCACTATTTGAGTATACATGTTTTCATGTATTTGATTGGATCTTAAACTCATTTACTGAATGTCCACGATACGATTCACAGCATGAGAGAATTTGTGATTGGATCACAACTAGTGAGTATCTCTACATGTGTAATTGTGATGTATCGGAATTATCCCTAGTCGATGAATTGATGGATTTGGACACCATCGATTCTGTTGAGACTAGCACGAGGTATACTCCTTGGTGTATCCAAGCAGTTGATTCTCAATGGCTGGAGACATTGTGATGTTCGGAGTTAATCGTGGATGCTAGTTATGGTAACTAGTTCATTGGAGTGAGCAGCCGTAAGACTTCATATGGTTTTCTGCATATATAGATATGTCAATGAAGTTCTTACTCTAGCTTAAGTGCGATGTTCCTTTGACTTGCGGTATTCAAGTCATCTTGATCATGGAGACTTATGATTTGACATCTTAAGCAAGCATCTCTAAGGAGATGTGGACCCGGGATGATTGGGTATAAGTCGAAGTGATCGAAGGTGTTTGAATAGCCTATAAAGGATTCACCACTCCTTGCGAGGAGATGTATACCCATGGCCTCTCGTCGGATTGTTACTAAAGTCTTTGGCCAAAGCATTACATGTTTAGAGTAAGGTACTCTTCGATACATGTGCAGTAACTAGAATCCGTAGGACGAGGAAATGATACTTGGGCTAGGTGTGACGTAGTCAGCCTAGTGGGGACTGACACTATAGACCATGTCCTGAACCAAGTGGGTATAAGATGAGTGAAGGGAATGGGGCACGAATCATTCGAGCTGCTGAAGGGTTTCAGAAATAGTTCTGGATCAACCGTTAATCTTTTCGGTTAATTGGGGATCATGATGTACTACTAGGTGTCACTCATGATCGTTCTATAATTAATGGTTAATTATAGACGGCCAACATAAACCGAGAACCTATTTGGTCACACGCACAACGAGCGTAATCCGAAGGATTTAAAACGAGCTTGAGAATGAGATTCTCAGACCGAGAGAAACTAGGTTTGGTTGGACCAAACAAGAAGCGAGCATGAAATCATTTCAGTCGCAATGGAGGCGTTGATGGGCCGTGTCTTATGAAGACATAATGGATGAACCAAAATGGTTTGGTTCTAATCCAATGGAGGAGAATAAACCAAAGGGTTTGGTTTATTTTAAACGAATGAATCAAAAGTTGGTTCGGTTCATTTTAACTTAAAATAAACCATCATGGTTTGGTTTATTTTAACTTATATTAATGGAGCGGGTTAACGGGCCTCATGGTTATGATCCAATAACCATTAAGAGAATTAGTTCTCTATAAAAGAGGGCTTAAGGGATTGTTAAGCCCTAATCCACAACCCTAACCTAATAGTTGCCGCCCACCTCCCCTTGGAGATTTCGGCACCAACCCTCCTCCTTGCCGTCGCCCACCTTGAAGCTCCAACCGGCATCCAGAAGGTGCTGACCTTCCCTCTTGCCGGCGTCGAGCTGCTGCCAGTTGGTGCTCCGGTGATCTCCCTTGGGTTCGGTAATAGGGTGAGCTTCCACCTTTCTTTTGGCCGGCCCATACTCCTCCACCAAAGCTGTCCAGTTTTCTGGACAGCTTGTTTCCCTCTCGTTGGAGCGTCGTTTGGATGACGTTTGGAGCTCCGACAGAGGTAGCCTTGTCGGGGATTCGATCTCCGGTAATCCTCATAGGTGGAGGACGAAGGATTCGTCAAACGGTTGACGAATACCTCTCCGGAGAAGCGAGTTTTGAGGACTCGTTTTTGGATCCGAATTTGGATTCGGATCGTGATCCTCTCTCGATCACATCGTCTTCAACACGAGGCTAGTAACCCGTACGAAGAAGAAGCTCGTGACTTAGCGAAGTCATCCTGAAGATACTCGGCGTGGATACGGATAGAGACAATTCTAGCGAGGATCGTTCCGGTTGATGTCGTTCCCGCTACACGTTATACGGAAGGTATACATAGTTAAATTTTTTATGCAAAATTTAAATTTACGGTTATGTCTACACATGTTGTACTATGCATGCGTGTGATGTGTGTTGTAATAAATGTAGATTTATTATTTTTTATTTCTTCCGCTATGCACATGTTTACGAAACATGTTCGAACACACACTCGCCGCGGTGCCGAAAACCCAACACTTGGAAAGTCCCTAAGCCAATAGAAACTCTAAACCATCAAAATTAAGGTTCAAAGTTCAAACATGAACTCTCCCCACCTTAAATTTAATACATTACCCTAACACCTCTCCTAATCCATATCCAATGGATTTTCACCCTTTATAATGCTTCTCAAAGCATATCCTAGGGTTAGAAATGGTTAGGAACCTTAACCGCAGCTGAACACGGGCTAAACAAACCTTATTTTCCCAAAATCAGCATTGGCAGTCGACTCCGTCAGTTACCAGTCGACTGCCACTCACATCAGTCGACTGCCACCCAAGGCAGTCGACTGATAACTGAAATTTCTGAATTTCAATTATCAGAGTCAAATTTCAGAAAATCATAAGTAATTCTACATATATCGAAAAATCACAAAATTTGATACGTATATTACTTATAGTCAATACAATGAGTGAAAAATAATAGAAAAATATTTTACCCATAAAATACTGAAATTGATAGAAAATTCAAAAGTGAAGAAAACTTCTAAGTTTTGGCTCACTTTGTATCAACTTCATCAATGGTGATTGCTATCAAAAGATAGACTTCACCAAGGTTTTCTAAAATAATTTTAAAATATTTTCAAAACCTTATTTTGGATCATATTTCTTGGGCTCAATGTACATGACTTATACACAAGCTTTCCCAATAATCCACCACTCATATAAGATGAGTTTGAGTTCATCTAAATGCAAAAACTATGCACCTTGAACTTAACCCATATCCTAGCATCTCACATGTATTTAGGGTGTATACACATACATGTCAATGTAATGTGAGATGTGGGTTTTGTTCTCCCTAATCTAAGGTTTCATGCATTTTTCTAAGGCAACTCTACTTGATTCCCTTATGAATGGGACTCCAAGTCATGCCATTGTCCTTAAATCAATTTTAGTCAAATTAGATGCATGAAATGATCATGGCATAATGATAGCAATAATTAAAGCATGGCCAATGATCATGATGTCATGGCATAAGATGAAATTTAAAAATACATGACATTTATCCTAAATCTTAACCATGATCATGACATATAAATGATGAAAATAAACATGATGTCATGTCATGGCATATGGAAAATCAAGGCATGGCAAGTAAGATATAAAGGTATATAATACATAAATTTTAATATTAATTGACATTTGATGTAATTAAATATATTTTGTCATATTTTCACTTTTCTCTCTAGTGTGCCAAAAACCCAAAATGACACACTATGACCTCTAAACCTAAAATATATCAATTTGATCATTTTATCAAAACATCTCAAATAATATTGGCACATCCTAAAATCTTTTAGGATCACAATATCAATTCTATTTCCAAGGTATCCATAACCTTGAAAATGACCTAATGTAACGATCGAGCCCCTATTGGCGGAAATTCGGCGACCCCTATTGGTCGACGACCGTCGCCCCTGTTGGCCCGTCGTTACTCTATTGTAACGACCGTTGCCCCTGTTGGCCCATCGTTACTCACCTGGACTTCCCACCCCTGGAAGTAGGTTTTTGCCTTCCCCAGGATTCGAACTCTAGACCTCCAGGATAAGTACTAAAGTTTATGAATCCTGGTAACCAAGTGATCCAGGATTGATCATGAAAGTCCAAGCATTGAGGCTTGACAATGGAAAAGCCCCGAAGGCGCGACCTCTTGACAAAAGCGACTCGGTTAGTATGACATAACTGATGAAAGCATCTGAAGGCTAATGTGAAGGGTAAAGGAGTCATAAAGGACTCGGATGAACCCTGAGAGTGTGAGGCTAATGGATGTGGCTAAAAGACTTAGGTTTAGGCTAAGAGTACCCCGAAGGCATGACATAGACAATGGAAGCACCTGAAGGCTAGCGCGAAGGGTGACAAATCATGGACTCGGATGGACCCTGAGGGCGTGAGGTTGATTGGGGTGGCTAAAAGGCTTAGGTCTAGGCCAAGGATGGTTGATCAAGTATGAGGGGATCATATTTGAGTTAAATCTCATGGTTAAGGTTTATCAGTCATTTGGGGCTTTAGACCAGTCGAGTGGTTGAGTGTTCAACACTCGAGGAGGCCTAGTTAACTTGAGCAGTCAATTAGAGTTATGACCCAATCGACTGGTCATGTAGTCGATTGAGGCTCAATTACCGATTAAGTGCCCTGGTAGTCTGTTGGTAGACATCACCAGTCGACTGGTCCACTATAGTCGATTGCCAATGATGAGCAACTGACTGTAGTAGTGGACACAAGTACAGAATATCTCGTAGTTGATTGGGCAGTCGACTAATGATGATGGCAATCGACTGCTCAGGTATACATTAGGCAGAATCTAACATGGATTAGTCTGTTGCAAGACAATGGATAAGCGAGCTATAAAATACCACAGGAAAATAAAATAAAATAAAATAAAATAAATGTTGGGTAATTAGGAGAATACCCTATGGAATTTTTCATGAATTTTTAGAAATTTTCTGGGACTTAAATGGAAATTTATATGCAGCTGCGGGGAAAGATTCAATAGGCTTTGGGAAAGCCTGTTAAAGTTAACTGTTTATAGGGTCTAAAATCCGACCCGTTTGGCCGAGCATTTCACTCCATTTCTACCTCTCCCGATGCATTGACTTATCGATTGGACTCTTGTAAAGTGTCAGCATGCATACACGCATTAATTTTCATTCATGTGGGGGATTGTTGGAAAAATTGATTAATTTTCTCAATTATATGAATGAGAAATTAATATGGCTTAATCTAGATCGTTGGATTAAGATGGATAAATCTGGTTCATTCAAATGAAAGGGTATAAGTACCTTTTTGGATGGTTTAATCTTGATCATTGAAATCAAAATGAAAGGCTTAGATGCATTCAAATGAAGAGACATTATGTCTTTTGGGAAGGGATGCAATCTAGATCATCCATTTTTAATTGAATGGATGAGATTTGATTGAACCAAGAGGTGCCTCTATCCCTTCACAAGTATAAATAGAAACACTTAGATGATGGAATTCACTCATTCACTCAAGTTCTCATCTCATCCATCCCATCTTCTGCATCCAGAGTCCAAAAAACCTACGAGTAGGTTTGTCAATCTCGAAATTTATAGTGCTACTATTCCGAGACATCGTCGTTGTATCTTGGAAACGAATTGCTGCTATCCGTAAGCACCTGAGCGGAGCAATATTATTTTACGGAGATAGTGTTGAATCATAGCCTCGACGAGCTCATATCAGTTTGCTTTCTCCTCGGCGATATTCATCACACCGCTATTCAACACCTCTTTCATAAGGCATATACCTATAAGGATGAGATATCTTAGAGATCATGAGAAAGTGGGTAGCACATCATGTAGATGTGGGGAGGGCATCATAAGGAAATGGAGATCATGGCCGATGTCTATTTGTGATCTATCGAGTGGTAGCTCAGCTTAACTCGGGAGATCAGGTTGACTCGACCTAGCATCTCAGAAGCTCAGGTTTGCTTAGGTTGGTTCATCCCAAGTCTGATGTGGTCAGCTTAGCTCAAGTTTGCTCAAGTCGGCTCAACTTAGGTCTACCCAGGTTGGTTCAGTTCAAGTCAACTCTGTTAGTTATATATGAGAGGTGTCCTAAGGCAATCATCTTATGTTTAAACTATTTATATGATAAATAAAGATTCACTATTTGAGTATATATATTTTCATGTATTTGATTAGATCTTAAACTCATTTACTGAATGTCCACAATACGATTCACAGCATGAGAGAATTTGTGATTGGATCACAACTAGTGAGTATCTCTACATGTGTAATTGTGATGTATTGGAATTATCCCTAGTCGATGAATTGATGGATTTGGACACCATCAATTCTGTCGAGACTAGTACGAGGTATACTCTTTGATATATCCAAACAAATGATTCTCACTGGCTGGAGACATTGTGATGTCCGAAGTTAATCGTGGATGCTAGTTATAGTAACTAGTTCATTGGAGTGACCAGCTGTAAGACTTCATATGGTTCTCTGCATATATGGATATGTCAATGAAGTTCTTACTGCAGCTTAAGTGCGATGTTCCTTTGACTTGCGGTATTCAATTCATCTTAGTCATAGAGACTTATGCTTTGACATCTTAAGCAAGCATCTCCAAGGAGATGTGAACCCGCGATGATTGGGTATAAGTCGAAGTGTCCGAAGGTGTTTAAATAGCCTATAAAGGATTCACCACTCCTTGTGTGGAAATGTATACCCAGGGTCTCTCGTTGGATTGTTACTAAAGTCTTTGGCCAAAGCATTACATGTTTAGAGTAATGTACTCTTTGATACATATGCAATAATTAGAATCCGAAGGACGAAGAAATCATACTTGGGCTAGGTGTGACATAGTCAGTCTGGTGGGGGCTGACACAATAGACCATGTCTTGAACCAAGTGGGTATAAGATGCGTGAAGGGAACGGAGCATGATTCACTGTGGCCGCTGAAAGGTTTCAGAAGTCGTTATGGAGTCAACCGTTAATTTTTCGATTAATTGGGGATCATGATATACTACTAGGTGTCACTCATGATCGTTCTATAATTAATGGTTAATTATAAACGACCAACATAAATCGGGAACCTATTTGGCCACACGCATAACGAGCGTAATCCGAAGGATTTAAAATGAGCTTGAAAATGAGATTCTCAAAATGAGAGAAATTAGATTTGGTTGGACCAAACAAGGAGCGAGCATGAAATCGTTTTCAGTCGCAACGGAAGCATAGATGGGTCGTGTCTTTTGAAGATATAATGGATAAATCAAATTGGTTTGGTTCTAATCCAATGGTGGAAAATAAACCAAAGGAGTTTGGTTTGTTTTAAACGAATGAACTAAAGTTGGTTTAGTTCATTTTAACTTAAAATAGACCAATGCGGTTTGATTTATTTTAACTTAAGTTATTGGAGCAGGTTAACGGATTTTGGTTATAAACCAATAACTCTAAGGAGAAGGTTTCTTGGTGGTTAAGAAACACACGCTCTATAAAAGCGTGGTTAGAGGTTTGGAGAGCCCTAAGAGTTTTATTTTTGGAAAATCTCTCTTCCTCTCCTCCCTCTCTTCTCCTTGCCGTCGACGCCAGCTGCTGCCACCGACGCCACCTACTACCGATGGCCTCTTGCTGCTGCCGGCGATCCTTCGACAACCCTCCTTGGCTCCGGTGACCAAGGACCAGTCGATCCTTTTCCTTTGGCCGACGTCAAGTCTTCCACCAAGTTGTCCAGTTTTTGTACAGCTTGCTTCCTTCTTGTTGGAGCGTCATTTGAACGGTGTTTGGAGCTCCGACGACAACTTTCTTGTCGGGAATTGGATCTCCGGAAATTCTCATAGGTGGAGGACTAAGGATTCATCAATCGATTGATGAATACCTCTTCGGAGAAGCGAGTTTCGGGGACTCGTTTTTGCATCCGAATTTTGATTCGGATTGTGATCTTCTCTTGATCACATTGTCTTCGACACGAGGCTAGTGACTCCTACGAAGACGAGGCTCGTAGCTTGGCGAAGCTATCCCAACGGTACTCGGTGTGGATACGAATAGAGACAATTCTAGCGTGAGTTGCTCCGGAATCCTATGAGCATGTTATATGTTCATATTATCTTAACCCTGCTCTTATTTATCCTATGCTTGATACTTATCGTTGGCTATATATATGCTCAATTGTTGATATCATATTTTCCTTTATCATGATTTACGAGTTACAGATGTGATGTAAATAGGTTTAAATGTTTAGTAGGGTGTAGATGTTAGAGTACGGGTGATGACCCAATTTGTAAATTGACAAAAAGGTCATTCGTGGGTAGGTAATGCCCTAAATGTAGGATTTATTTCAATACCCATATGTTGCATACTTATTACCAACCATGTGTTTTGTAATAGTTAAGTGAAGGGTGATTAGTGTGTCGCTATGGACCGGTGGTCTCAGCTTGATATAATTAGTCGAGTACGACTCTCTACAGGATAGAGAGTACGTTGATCAGTTGAGTACGACTCTCTATTGGATAGAGAGTTACAATCAGTCGAGTATGACTCTCTATTGGATAGAGAGTTATGATTAGTTGAGTACAACTCTCTACAGGATAGAGAGTGCGTCGATCAGTTGAGTACAACTCTCTATTGGATAGAGAGTTATGATCAGTTGAGTACGACTCTTTGTCGGATAGAGAGTGCGTTGATCAGATTGGTATGACTCTCTATATAATAGAGAGTCCGTGGTAGATGTCTGTACGTGTGACAGTACATTCATGTCATTTGCATGCATTCTGACGACATAGTCTCCCTTGGGGTTGAGAGAGTCATCAGTCATCCTGCCTCTCAGGTTACTCCCCAAGGAGCAACTGGTGTGAGGGCAGAGCATTTGTTGTGCCGCACTCTACCACTATAGACGGTGATAGTTGGAGTGTGTGCAGTTATTATGGATGCGTGGCACTCGACCACTCATTGGTAGTTTCAGTCGGAGTGGACAGCAGCAGGGACCCCCATTATGTAGTGAGCTCTTTACGCTCATATGCTACTTAATCATACTACCCACTCGGCCACTCTAGAGCAGTGGTTGGTGTTGAGTTGGGATAGTTGTCATGTCGTGTCACCTAGGCCACACAGGGGTCGTGGTAGTGAGTAGGGGTGCGTAGGCATGACCATGCATGCTGCTTTGTCGTATCTTATGGCGCTTTGTATATTACCATATATATATATATATATATATGGATGGTTGTGATTAATATATATATAGATGCAGTCTATATATATATGCTTATTGTAATGTTGCATTTGATTGTACTATGCTTGCTGCATTGGTTGTACATCATATTCATGCATGCTTCTTGCATCTGTTATACGGTGGTGTGGATACTTGTATACTTATTGGACAGACCATTAGATGTCCTTGACCTGTATCAGGAGTATATTGTGAGTTAGTATTACTCTTTCTGTTATATATGTTGGATATATTCTTAGGTTGGATCAGAGTAGTGTAGCAAACTTTCAGATATGTCTGCATTATATGTTGTTTATTTGGTTAGACGATATATGCATATATTTATATACTGTATTGGTATACCTGTTGTACCTTTAGGTTATGCCGTTGAATTACATGTGATATTTGATATATACATGTTTTCCCTATTACCTGCTGAGTTATACTTGTTGGTGCAATCGGCTCAGGTCACGATTGACCAGGACTTGAGCTTGACTCAAGAGATATTTTGATGTTCGACAAAAACATATGACAATATAATTGTCATGGGAAAGTCCAAGTCTTAGGTACTTGGCATGGAAAGTCCAAGTGGGACACTTGGCAAGGAAAAGTCCAAGCATGGGTCTTGGCATGGAAAGTCCAACATGGGTTGGCAAGGGAAAGTCCAAGTTTGAGTCTTGGCATTTGAGAAGTCCAAGGGGTTTGTGATTGGCGGCGTAAAGTCCAAGCGGGAGTCTTGGTAGCATAAGTCCAATGGTTGGCGGCGTAAAGTCCAAGCGAAGTCTTGGCGGCGTAAGTCCAATGTGCTTTGGCGGTGTAGACACCGTTAGCATGACATAACCGATGGAAGCACCTGAAGGCTAGCACGATGGATGAACAAGTCATGGATGACTTGGAGGGATCCGAGAGGCGTGAGGTTGATGGAGGTGGCTAGAAGAATTAGGTCTAGGCTAAGGGTGGTCTAGCAAGTATGGGGGAATCATACTTGGGCTAAAACCTCAAGTGTCATTCGACTAGGGTTTGTTGCGGGAGGCCGCCTAACGATCAACTGCCATAGGATGGCGATCGGCCCGATTAGTCGAGCGATCGGCCCGATCTTGTGATCGATCCGGTGCTCGGGTTTTGGAGCACATAATGGAGTCTCACTTGACCGCTGCGGTCAGCAGTCGAGTGATAGCTTGATCAGTCGACTAATGGTCATAATCAGTCGATTGATGATGGATCCGTTGGATTTTTCTAGCATGGATTTAGCCGTTGTCTCACGACAACAGTGGCATCAGTCGACTGATGGTCCCGAGCAGTCGACTGATCGACTTTTTCCAGCACAGGTAGAAGCTTTATAAGGAGCTCGTGGAGGAGGAAAAAGGAAGTGGTTCTTGAGGCCATTTGGGGTGATTTGCTGCTGCAAATTAGAGTCTCCAAGTTGATTTCAAGCAACCAAGCGATCAAGCATTCAAAGAGCAATTGTAAAATAGTTTTCTTTACTTGCATTGTATTTCATTATTGTAATTGCTTGTATCCATTTAGATTATTATTGTAATCAATTGTAAGGGGTTTCTTCATTTCCGACTTGTGTCGAGAAGGAGTTATTTGTGATTAGTGATTGCGTGTGGATCACTAGAGCTCTTTAGAGCTCGATCCATGGAGTAGGAACCGTTCGGTTCCGAACCACGTTATATCCTTGTGTTTGTGTATTTGTGTTTTCGTTATTGCTTTATTATCTTTGTTTCCGCAGCGCTAACGAAAATTGTAAACAAGCACGTGAACGATTTCCATCAACGTACGAGAACGACGCTATTCACCCCCCCCTCTAGCGTTCAAACGATCCCCTACAAGTGGTATCAGAGAAAGGCCGCTCTTCAAGGTTTAACAACTAAGGGAGCACGCTAGAGGGTGAATATGGAAGTTCAAGAGCAACTAGGATGGGATATCAACACACCTATCCCTTACACCTTCTATGGACAAGAAGGGTTTAGACAATGGAAGGCAAGAATTGAGGATTTCCTGATGATGAGGGACTTCGAAGAATGATCCATTTTAATGGAGGGATATAGCTATCCAAGAGGACCAAAAGATGGATTCCTCAAGAAAAAGAGATGGACCGAAGAGCAAGTCCAAGCCTTCGAGAAAACTGATAAGGTAATAAAGTTTTTAATTGATTTAATACCTAACAATATCTTGTGTATGTTAGGTAATTATGTAGATGCCAAGGAGCTATGGAGCCAAGTGGCCAAGCTCCATGAAAGTCCATCACCGGTTCAAGAGGAAGGGACCGAAGAGGAAAATGCATCATCTTCACAAGGAAGTGAAGACTTGGAGATTGAGAGACCATCAATATCTAAGGAGCAAGAGGAAGTAGAATTGGAGGAAATCTCTACCTCAAGGATTGAGGGGGAGGAGATTAGATCACCGGAGCAACATCAAGAAGAAGCTTCAACATCCAGTCAAGATGAAGAAGCTCAAAATCCAATTCCGGCACCTTCCACCACCACCCTAGGTAACTCAAGCAATGCAGGTTCAAATAAAAATCACATAATTTATTTTGAGTGTAGGGAGGTAGAACATTACAAGAGTAAATATCCTAAAAGAATCAAGAAAAGTCCACCGGTGCCAAAAGTCAATGAAGCCGGTGTTCCCGCCAAGAAAAGCAAGGAGCAAGTCATTTGCTTCAAATGCCGGCAACCGGGACACTACTGGAATCAATGCCCAAAGGGGGAAAAGAAGGGGCAAAGGGGAGCATCACAAGTAGGGGAGCCACTAAAACAAACCCTAAGGTATATCTAAATACTGCTCCTTCTAATTTAAATGTTAAAAAGCATGTTTGGAATTTTAATTCTCTTGCAATTTATGAAAAACATGCTAATAGGAACAAGTACTTTTGTTTAGGAGCTAAGAATTTTTATTTTGAAAATAAGGAGAAATTTGGGACTAATGTCCCTAAAAATAATTTATCTAAGAACAAACATAGATCAGACAACTCTAGACCAATTCTACCTAGGGAATCTATCAAGAAAGTAGGAGAACACCTAGGTCTTAATCCTAAATGGACTAGGCATATGCCTAGAAAGAACCATGCCCAATGATTAAATCAAAATTCTAAAATTGGGCAATTAGAATTAGAAAACCAAGCCTTGAGATCCAGGCTTGAGAAATTAGAAAAGACCCTAAATAAAATACAAAATCAATTTCAAGGATCTAATGGTCAAAGTCAAAGGTCTAGATCTCAAAGTCAACACCTAGGACCTAAAAGACAAAAGTCAACCAAGGGCAAGCAAGGTTTGGGTCACAAACCTAAGCCTAAGGTGGCTTATCATAATGTTTCATTTGATTATGGAACACAAACTAGGTCTAGGAAGACCAAGGTCAATAGGGAAGTCATCCCTAAGGTTGACCAAGGTTTGTGCCTAGTGGCTAGGGTTTCTAGGAAACCTAGGGTGGCCACTAAGAAGGTTACAAGGGGAGTTACTCCTAGAGTCAACCTAGGTAAGACCACAATGACTAAGGCTAATAAGCCTAGGAGGGTCATTAGGAAGGTATCTAGGGAGGTTATCCCTAAGGAATACCTAATTAACCCTAGGAGCTCAAATAGGTTTTGGGTTTCTAATAGCGTGATTGACTCACGCTAGATGGGTTTAGGATGTGTCAACCTTGATTGGATGGGTAGTTAACTCAACCATGGTAAAGGTGACACTTTAGGTAATTTTCAAGGTTATGGGTACCCTGAAAATAAATTTGATATTATGATCCTAAAAGATTTTAGGATGTGCCAATATATTTTTGGAATTATGAAAAATCAATTAAATTGGCACAATTTAGGTTTAGAGGTTAGTGTGTCATTTTGGGTTTTTGGCACACTTGGGAGATTAGTAGTAATATGACAAAATATACTTAATTATGTCAAATGACAATTAATATTAAAATTTAGGTATTATTATACCTATACTTTTTATATGTCATGCTTTATTTGTCATATAACATGCCATGACATCATGTTTATTTTTATCATTTATATGTCATGATCATGTTTAGGATTAAGGATTAAATGTCATGTGTTTTTAGATTTCATCTTATGTCATGACATTATGATTATGAGCATATGCCTATTTATATCATCATTAATGTCATAATCATTCATGCATTTGATTAAAATTAAGTTAAGGACAAGTGGCATGACTTGAAGTCTCATGTATAAGGGAATCAAGTAGAATTGCCTTAGAAAATGCATGAAACCTTAGATTAGGGAGAACAAAGTCCACATCTCACATTACATTGACATGTATGTATATTTATACACCCTAGATACATGTGAGATGCTAGGATATGAGTTAAGTTCAAGGTGCATAGTTTTTACATCTAGATGAACTCAAACTCATGTAAAATCATGTGGTGGATCATTGGGAAAGCTTGTGTACAAATCATGTACATTGAGCCCAAGGAATATGATCCAAAATAAGGTTTTGAAAACATTTTAAAATCATTTTGAAAAACCTTGGTGAAGCCTATTTTTTGATAGCCATCACCATTGACGATATTGATACAAAGTGAGCCAAAACTTAGAAGTTTTTATTCACTTTTGGATTTTGTATCAATTTTGATATTTTATGGGTAAAATATTTTTCTATCATTTTTCACCAATTGTATTGACTATAAGTAATATACGTATGAATTTTCATGATTTTTCGATATACGTAGAATTACTTATGATTTTCTGAAATTCGACTCTAATAACTGAAATTCAGAAATTTCAGTTATCAGTCGACTGATGAGGGTGGCAGTCGACTGGTAGCTGAGAGAGTCGACTGTCAAGGCTGATTTCGGGAAAACAATGTATGTTTAGCCCGTGTTCAGCTACGGTTAAGGTCCCTAACCACTTCTAACCCTAGGATATGCTCTGGGAAGCATTATAAAGGGTGAAAATCCATTGAATATGGATTAGGAGAAGTGTTAGGATAATGTATCAAATTTAAGGTGGGGAGAGTTCATGTTTGAACTTTTAACCTTATTTTTGATTGTTTAAGAGTTTCTATTGGCTTAGGGACTTCCCAAGGACATTGTTGGTGCAATGATCAAGGGGGAGCAAGCCTTTAGGGGGAGGTATCCATCATGGGATGATGGATTGAAATTTTCCTCATGAGGAGGAAAATGGGATTTTGAGATACTCAATTTGGAAATTGGGAGAGTAAATAGGATTGCCTCTCTTGAGTGATATGAGACTTATCACTAGGAAGATGGTAGGCATCCTAGGCATTTTTGGACCAAGGGGGAGATTGTAAGATCTCATTGGGACATGAGACATTGACCTCCTTGGAGAGAACCTTTTTGATGTATGTCAAAAAGGGGGAGAAAGTAAGATTACCAATTTGGGATAATTGGTAAGGGATTTGAGTTAGTGTTCTAACTCAATGATTTGTTTGGTTTTTGTCAAACATCAAAAAGGGGGAGATTGTTAGTGCAATCAGCCCAGGTCACGATTGACCAGGACTCGAGCTTGACTCGAGAGATATTTTGATGTTCGACAAAAACATATGACAATGTAATTGTCATGGGAAAGTCCAAGTCTTGGGTATTTGGCATGGAAAGTCCAAGTGGGACACTTGGCAAGGAAAAGTCCAAGCATGGGTCTTGGCATGGAAAGTCCAACATGGGTTGGCAAGGGAAAGTCCAAGCTTGAGTCTTGGCATTTGAGAAGTCCAAGGGGTTTGTGATTGGCGGCGTAAAGTCCAAGCGGGAGTCTTGATAGCATAAGTCCAATGGTTGGCGGCGTAAGTCCAATGTGTCTTGGCAGTGTAGACACCGTTAGCATGACATAGCCGATAGAAGCACCTGAATGATAGCGCGATGGATGAACAAGTCATGGATAACTTGGAGGGATCTGAGAGGCATGAGGCTGATGGAGGTGGCTAGAAGGCTTAGGTCTAGGCTAAGGGTGGTCTAGCAAGTATGGAGGAACCATACTTGGGCTAAAACCTCAAGTTTGAGGTGTGCCAGTCGACTGGTGTCATGTGGCAGTCGACTGGAGTAAGTCAACTAGGGTTTTACTGCGGGAACTGGCCTAGCAGTCGAATGCCACAGGATGGCAGTCGACTGATTGGTCGAGCAGTCGACTACTCTTGTGATTAGTCGATTGGTGCTCAGGTTTTGGAGCACAGAATGGAGTCTCACTCGACCGCTGCGGTCAGCAGTCGAGTGATGGCTTGATCAGTCGACTGATGGTCATAATTAGTCGACTGATGATGGATCCGTTAGATTTTTCCAACGTGGATCTAGCCGTTGTCTCACGACAACAGTGGCATCAGTCGACTGATGGTCCCGAGCAGTCGACTGATCGACTTTTTCCAGCACAGGTAGAAGCTTTATAAGGAGCTAGTGGAGGAGGAAAAAGGAAGTGGATCTTGAGGGCATTTGGGGTGATTTACTGCTGCAAATCAGGATCTCCAAGTTGATTTCAAGCAACCAAGCGATCAAGCATTCAAAGAGCAATTGTAAAGTAGTTTTCTTTACTTACATTGTATTTCATTATTATAATTGCTTGTATCCATTTAGATTATTATTGTAATCAATTGTAAGGGGTTTCTTCACCTCTGACTTGTATCGAGAAGGAGTTATTTGTGATTAGTGATTGCGTGTGCATCACTAGAGCTCTTTAGAGCTCGATCCATGGAGTAGGAATCGTTCGGTTCCGAACCACGTTATATCCTTGTGTTTGTGTGTTTATGTTTTCGTTATTGCTTTATTATCTTTTTTTCTGCTGTGCTAACGAAAATTATAGACAAGCACGCGAACGATTTCCATCAACGTACGAGCATGACGCTATTCACCCCCCTCTAGCGTTCAAACGATCCCCTACAATACTCACCACCATAGACCCTGGGTTTTTCTGTCGCCTAGATAACATGTAGAAGTCTTCATGACGGCTTGGAGCACCGCTGGCTGACATCTCATCTTACCTCCGAGACTCCCATGATCATTTTGGGCTTTCCGTATGTGGGTTATGTATTTGGAGTTTTTTTTCGTGGTATAATGTGTTGTGGACTTGTCATGTGATGTAAACACTTGAGGATTCAGCTTTTGTCGATGTTCCGTTATGTTGTGATGTGTCAGTCATACCGGTATGCACTGTATGTAGTTGTGATGTAGTTGTTTTATGTTTCCGTTGTGTAGTTATTGTATTTACTTTTATATGTTTATGTTTATTGTGGGCCCAAGGGCCTTGTATTAACAGGATATGTTGCCACGTACAGGGGAGATACCGTCCGTTTGATTTTCGGACCGGCATACTCTCGGGGCGTGACACGAGCAGTCGACTGGGATCTTTTGGCAGTCGACTGCTAGGCAGAAATCCAACTTGAGCAGGTTATAAAGAGGAGGCTTCATGGAGGATTTCTTCAAGCGGTTTCTTGAGGACTTTGAAGGGGAGTTGTTGTGCATTCTAGGCCTTCCAAGCATCTCAAAGCAACCAACAAGATCAAACAAAGCTTTTTTCATTTGTAAAGTATTCTTTACTTTTATTTACTTTGTATTTTATTTTGGTTGTATTTTTCTTTTGTAAATCCATTGTAAGAGATTTCTCCACCTCAAGATTGTTTTGAATGAGGAGAAGTTTGTTAATGGTGGTGTGTATCACTAGATCTCGATCGTGTAATAGGAACTAGAGTTCTGAACCACATTAAATTGGTATTGTGTTTGTGTGGGTTTGCCTTGTGTTTTGGTTTCTATTTATATTTGTATTCCACTATGCTAATCATTTTATAGACAAGCAATCACAAACACGATCGAACACGAAATCAAGAAATCACTATTCACCCCTCCCCCCTCTAGGGCATCAAACCAATCCCTACATAGGATAATATTAGTCATCCTATTTCAGTTATTATAAGTGTAACTAGTAATGGTATGATTCTCATAACCTATGTTACTAGTGTTGCACATCCATTGAGAGTACTACCTCATGATGTTCCTATGTTCTCCCTTATGTAAGTAGAAGAATCATTTACTCATGTTAAGACACACCCTCCTATGGTTGAGTAGGTTCCTTAAATGCCTCAAGCACAAGTACCTTTAAGATGATCTAGTGAAAGAAGAATCACATTTTTACTTGATTATGCTTATCTCTAGGAGCATGAGTTTGACATAGAATTGGAAAGCAATCCTATCTCTTTCCAGGTAGTCAAATAGTGCTCTAATCCTAAAAGATGAATTGAAGCATCCCGTCAATAGTACCAGAAGTTTGATCAAGTGATTACCTCATTTAGTTTTAGAGAAAACCTTGTTAATCAGTGCACATATGTCATGTTTAGTAGGAGCAAATCCATCATACTTGTTCTATATATGAATGACATTTTGTTGGCAAACAATTGCAAACAATTATTATATGAAACCAAGTCATTTCTATTAGATAATTTTGAAATGAAAGATCTTGGTGAAACATCATTTGTGTTAGACATAAAGATATGTCATGATAGATCCAAGAGTATACTTGGATTGTCTCATAAGGCCTATATTGAGAAGGTGCTTGATCATTATGGTTGTAACGCCCACCCTTCCCGTCCTCCTAACACACATCCTATAGACGGGCGACGGCGCTACGCGATCATACATTCATGCATATAACAACGGAAGCATTTAAAAACTTTACAATTTTTAACTCTAATTACATTAACCCAATCAACCTAACAATTTAATCATAGCAAAAGGTCTTAGCAATTTATTTAACTAAACATGTATTAACCATTTCAAGGTTCATAAAAGTAAACATGAGTAACAACCATAGAAAGCATTAACGTCTCCTAACAGTTTACACATAAACTGAAAATCATGCATAAGTCTGTATATGAAAAATGATCTCGTCCACCATGTCACTGCCACACACATCTTTGCCCCTCCTGCTGCTCCCTTTAATTTATCCATTCCTTTCCCTTTTCTGCAATACAAGGAAAGTAAACTGTAAGCACATAGGCTTAGTAAGATCCTTTCCTACTCACAAAAATATGCATCATGAATTAAACGTAAAGTAATGACATGTTCGTTTAAACAACATATGAGCACAACATTTATTTAAAGTAGAGACATGATCAATTTAGGAAAAGAACATAAACTTAGCATTTTCATCGCAACAGTACATTGTCTCTAAACATGATAATTCGATGAACATAAAATGGTATATGCAGGATGCTTTTTGAAAACATATAGTTTATATACTAAAACATAATCTCAACATTAGGGCCCGACATTGTATCCATGACTCGGCCCAGCCCATTTGTGTTAGTAATATATGAGAGATGTCCTAAGGCAATCGCCTTATGTATGAACCATTTATATGATAAATGAAGATTCACTATTTGAGTATACATGTTTCATGTATTTGATTGGATCTTAAACTCATTTACTGAATGTCCACGATGCGATTCACAGCATGAGAGAATTTGTGATTGGATCACAACTAGTGAGTATCTCTACATGTGTAATTGTGATGTATCGGAATTATCCCTAGTCGATGAATTGATGGATTTGGACACCATCAATTCTGTCGAGACTAGCACGAGGAATACTCCTTGGTGTATCCAAGCAGCTGATTCTCACTGGCTGGAGACATTGTGATGTCCGGAGTTGATCGTGGATGCTAGTTATGGTAACTAGTTCATTTGAGTGACCAGCCGTAAGACTTCATATGGTTCTCTGCATATATAGATATGTCAATGAAGTTCTTACTGTGGCTTAAGTGCGATGTTCCTTTGACTTGCGGTATTCAAGTCATCTTGATCATGGAGACTTATGCTTTGACATCTTAAGCAAACATCTCTAAGGAGATGTGGACCCGGGATGATTGGGTATAAGTCGAAGTGATCGAAGGTGTTTGAATAGCCTATAAAGGATTCACCACTCCTTGCGAGGAGATGTATGCCCAAGGCCTCTCGTCGGATTGTTACTAAAGTCTTTGGCCAAAGCATTACATGTTTAGAGTAAGGTACTCTTCGATACATGTGGAGTAACTAGAATCCGTAGGACGAGGAAATGATACTTGGGATAGGTGTGATGTAGTCAGCCTAGTGGGGACTGACACAATAGACCATGTCCTGAACCAAGTGGGTATAAGATGAGTGAAGGGAATGGGGCACGATTCATTCGAGCTACTGAAGGGTTTCAGAAATAGTTCTGGATCAACCGTTGATCTTTTCGGTTAATTGGGGATCATGATGTACTACTAGGTGCCACTCATGATCGTTCTATAATTAATGGTTAATTATAGACGGCCAACATAAACCGAGAACCTATTTGGTCACACGCACAACAAGTGTAATCCAAAGGATTTAAAACGAGCTTGAGAATGGGATTCTCAGACCGAGAGAAACTAGGTTTGGTTGGACCAAACATAAAGCGAGCATGAAATCGTTTCAGTCGCAATGGAAGCATGGATGGGCAGTGTCTTATGAAGACATAATGGATGGACCAAAATGGTTTGGTTCTAATCAAATGGAGGAGAATAAACCAAAGGGTTTGGTTTATTTTAAACGAATGAACCAAAAGTTGGTTCGGTTCGTTTTAACTTAAAATAAACCATCATGGTTTGGTTTATTTTAACTTATCTTAATGGAGCGGGTTAACGGGCTTTATGGATATGATCCATTAACCATTAAGAGAATTAGTTCTCTATAAAATAGGGCTTAAACCCTAATCCTAAACCCTAATGAGGTTTTGGCCGCCCAACCTAGTTGCCGCCCACCTCCTTGGAGTTTTCGGCGCCCAACCCTAAGGTGCTGCCGCCCAGCTTTTGTGCAGCCGCCCAACTTGTTGCCGGCGACCAAGCTTCAGCCGGTGAACCTCCGGTGACCCTCCGGTGATCTCCTCTAGGTTCGGTGATAAGGTGAGCTTCCATCTCTCCTTGGCCGGCCTCTATTCCTCCACCAAAAGCTGTCTAGTTTTTCTGGACAGCTTGTTTCTTTGTTGTCGGAGCGTCGTTTGGACGACGGTTAGTGATCCGATAGCGGCTAACTTACCGGGGATTTGATCTCCGGTAATCCTCTGAGGTGGGGGACGAAGGATTCGTCAAACGGTTGACGAATACCTCTCCGGAGAAGCGAGTTTTGAGAACTCGTTTTAGGATCCGAATTTGGATTCGGATCGTGATCATCTCTCAATCACGTCGTCTTCAACACGAGGCTAGTAACCCGTACGAAGACGAAGCTCGTGACTTAGCGAAGTCATCCCGAGGAGCTCGGCGTGGATACGGATAGAGACGATTCTTACGAGGATCGTTCCGGTTGATGTCGTTCTCGCTATACGTCATACGAAAGGTATAACGTAGATAATTTTCTTTTATTGCAAATTTTAATTTACGGTTATGTCTACACTTGTTGTAATATGCATGCGTGTGTTGTGTGTGTTGTAATAAATAGGAGTATTTATTATTTTATTGCTTCCGCTGTGTTCATGTTTACGAAACATGATCGAACACACACACGCCGCGGTGCCGGAAACCCAACAGTGGTATCAGAGCCCAGGTTGTGTTTCGACATAATCGTAAAATTGGTTTTGCGATAGTCATAATGCATTTCTGGAAATTTTCTAAATTTTGGAAATTTAGAAGTATTTATGGAAATTTTTCAATTTTGGAAAGTCTAGAAGTATTTATGGAAATCTTCCACTTTTGGAAAGTTGGAAGTATTTATGGAAATTGATATTTTCCATAAATAAAATATTTGATTAGATTCTGGAAATTTGTTTCCTAATTTAATTATGATTTGATTTGAGAAATCAAATCTTAAAATATTTTATTTCCATAAGTAGTTTTAAAGATTTAGGAAATTGGTTTCCTAAATAGATTTTCCTTAATCAAATAATTCCATGAATAAAATATGTGATTAGATTTGGAAATTTATTTCCTAATTTAATTATGATTTGATTTGGAGAATCAAATCTTGAACATATTTTATTTCCATAAATAGTTATGACATATAAGGAAATTATATACATGACATAATTGTATGCCATGTAATTGCATTAGATGCATAACATTATGTCATGCGTGTCGTGACATGTAGATGTATGCCATGTATGCCATGCCATGTACATAATAGTTATTTGCATGCAAAGAGGATGAGACATAAAAACCCTTAATCAATATTAAAGCCTACACCTTCCATTAATATGGTTAGAACTAGAGTTCTGTTTCTTGTTTGGGTTGTTGGACTCTCTCCAAGCCCTCAACTCAATATGTTCAAACCATGGAATAGTTTAATACTAATATGGTAAGAGTTAGAGGTCAATCGTTAGCTTTGGTTGTTGGACTCTCTCCAAGCTGGGCTAATTGGTTGAATGCGCTCTAACCATATTAAAACTATGTCCTGATTAATGGGTTGGCTTTAACCTGGAGCATCGATTTGTTGGACTCTCTCCAAGGTCGATGTAAAGGGAGGTGAAGTTGGGTGCTATGCATATGATGCATACTTGTTAATGTGTTAACAACCCGATGTATGTGTGAACATTCAATTAGTTGATAGCACATTGTGATAGTTGCATATACGTGATATGCAATCGGTATAGTTGATACCTACCGTCGTAGTTATGAATGGCTTGTTGGACTCTCTCCAAGGTTGTTCATAACTATGATGGATATCAGCCCATTCGGAGATGGACCTACGATCTCCAGAAGTGATTTTGGGGTTTTTGAAATTCGAAAAATGAATGGGATTTATAAATGTATATTGATGCATTTTAAAATCATCTTTCTCATATATGCTCGTTTTGTATTTCTAAGTTAATATATTGATCATGATGTGTTTGAATTTGCGTTCCATTTTGGATTCAAATAAATTGACTGGGTCGAACTTCTTGGACTGGCTTAGAAACTTGAGAATTGTTCTCAAGGTGAAAAGCTTGTGTATGTCCTCGAAGCGCCTCTTCCCGCCCGTCCTAGTGACGATGCAACTTTGGACCAATTGTTGGCCTATCAGAAACATGTGAGTGATTCTGAACAAATGAGTTGCATCATGCTAGCCGCGATGGAACCCAAGCTACGAAAGCAACATGAGCATATGGATGCTCATATCGTAGTCCTTCATCTCTGTGAGTTGGTTGATGAGCAAGTGAGATTCGAAAGGTTCGAAGTCTCCAAGCTCCTCTTCACCTCTGAGATGCAAGGAGGTTCATCTGTGGTACTGCTCAACATGCTGAAGACTGTGGAGCCTTCTGAGAAGCATGAGTAGGGGACGGTGTTGTTAGTTGATTCCTCGAAGAAAGGTTCTAAGAGGAAGTCAAAGGAACAAAGAAGGGAAGAAGAAAAAGGCTAAAAGGCGTAACTAGCCAAAAGGGCACTTGCCATCATTATGGCAAGGAGGGTCATTGGCGAAGAAATTGCAAGGTTTATCAAGAGTCCATGAAGAAGGATAAGGCATCGGATGCCCCATCTTCTTCAGAAATCTTCTTTATTAATTGTCATTCTATTTCCTTAGACACTTGGGTATTGGATACTGGGTGTGGCTCACATATATGTAATGACATACATGGGCTAAGGAATAGAAGAAGACTCGTCAAGGGAGAGTCAAATTTACGTGTTGGGAATGAAGCAAAGGTTGTTGCACTCGCCATCGGAACGTATTTGTTGAAACTCCCTGCAGGACTTGTCTTAGAACTGGACAATTGCTTTTATATTCCTTTGTTGATAAAGAACATCATTTCTATTACTTGTTTAAATAGAAATGGTTTCCATTTGACGTTTAGTAACAATTGTTGTTACATAACTTTGAATGGGGTTCTTTATGGGACTGGAACTTTAAGCAATGGTGTTTATACGTTGGATGTATCCAGTGACATTTGCAATATCGAAGCGAGCAACAACAGTGCTCGAAAGGATAATCAAATAGACTCCTACATGTGGCATTGTCGTCTTGGCCATGTAAGCAAGAAACGCATGTCCGAATTACACCGATGTGGAATTCTGGAATCGTTTGAATTGGATTCATACGATACATGCGAATCATGCTTAAAAGGCAAGATGACTAAGTTACCTTTACGAAAAGGTGAATGAGTGGGAGAGTTACTAGGTCTAGTACATACTGATGTATGTGGACCTATGTCAACTCAAGCTTTAGGAGGCTATAGCTACTTCATTACCTTCACCGATGATCACTCACGGTTTGGGTATGTGTTCTTGATGAAACACAAGTCCAAGCCTTTGAAAGGTTCAAAGAATTCAGAAATGAAGTAGAGAAACAACATGACAAAAGTATTAAAATACTGATTGGATCGAGGTGGTGAATACTTAAGTCAAGAGTTTCTTGATTATCTAAGAGACAATGGCATATTGTCTCAATGGATTCCGCCATATACACCACAAAGATAATGGTGTATCCGAGAGGCGAATCGACCTTGTTGGACATGGTCAGTCAATGATGAATCATGCGACTCTTCCCAAGTCCTTTTGGGGTTATGCACTTGCATACCTATTTACTTGTTAAATGTAATGTCTACTAAGGTAGTCTCAACTACTCCATATGAGATATGGAATAGTAAGAAACCTCATGTATCTTACTTGAAGATATGGGATTGTCTCCGCTTATGTGAAGCGGATAAAGATTATACAAATTGGATGCTAAGTCCGATAAATGTCTATTTATTGATACCCTAAGGAAACAAGGGGTTACCAATTCTATCATCCCGTGGAACAAAAGGTGTTTGTTTCAAGGCATGCCGTGTTTCTAGAGAAAGAGTTTCTCTTGCAAGAAAACATGGGAGTGTCATCGAGCTTGAGGAGGCTCGAGAGACTCAAATAGACATTGATGAGATACCGGTGAAGCACAATGGACAACTCATAGTGATGAGCAATCTGACCTATTGTAACACCACATCTTCAGTAGATCCGCAGAACACGCAATATTCCCGAGAGATATGGATTTCGTAAGTGAATCGAACGACGTGTTACTCATTGATGATGAGGAGCCTACCAGCTTATGAAGAAGTGTCGACAAGTTCAGAAGGGATAAGTGGCTTGGTGCCATGAAGTCGGAAATGGATTCCATGTATGAAAACCAAGTTCGAACTTGTCGACCCACCAAGGCATAAAGCCTATAGGGTGCAAGTGGGTTTTCAAGAAGAAAACCGACATGGATGGTAATGTGATTACCTATAAGGCTAGATTGGTGGCGAAAGGATATCGTCAAAAACAAGGTGTTGATTATGACGAAACCTATTCGCCTGTAGCTATGCTTAAATCCATTTGGATGCTCCTGGCCATAGCGGCTCATTATGATTATGAGATATGGCAGATGGATGTGAAAACAGCTTTCCTTAATGAAAACTTGCTCGAGGACGTGTATATGATACAGCCTGAGGGTTTCACATCGGTTGATAAAACCAAGGTATGCAAATTGCGACGGTCCATTTATGGATTTAAGCAAGCATCCAGGAGCTGGAATATCCATTTTGATGAGACGATCAAAAAGTTTGATTTCTCACAAAATCCAGACGAACCTTGTGTGTACAAGAAGGTTAGTGGGAGTGCAGTCGTGTTCCTAGTATTGTATGTCGATGACATACTACTTATAGGAAACGATGTTTCAATCTTACAATGAAGGTTTGGTTATCCAAGACATTCTCCATGAAAGACGGGAGAAGCAACCTACATCCTCGGATTAAGATCTATAGAGATAGATCGAAACGGTTGCTTGGTCTTTCGCAGACATATATAGACCGAGCAAAGAGGTTTAGCATGTCGGAATCCAAGAAAGGTTTCTTACCCATCGTGCATGGGGTACACCTTCAAGTCTATGTGTCCGCGCACGTAAGACGAGAGGATTTGCATCAGTAAGATTTTATATGCATCCGCAATAGGATCTATCATGTATGTTATGTTATGTACGAGGCCCGATGTATCGTATGCTCTGAGTGTCACGAGCAGATACCAGTCCGATCCAGGAATGGATCATTGGGTGGCTGTTAAGACGATCCTTAAGTACTTGAGAAGAACTAAGGATGTGTTCCTAATATATGGAGAAGGGTACATGGTGATACGTGGGTATACGGATGCCAGCTAGACAAGGATGATTCCATGTCTCAGTCTGGGTATGTATTCACCTAAAATGGAGGCGCAATAAGTTGGAAAGGTTCCAAGCTTGACACTATAGCGGATTCTGCCACTAAGGCAGAATACGTTGCAGCTTTGGAAGCAGAAAAGGAAGCGGTTTGGATCAATAAGTTCATCTATGAACTTGATGTGGTCTCATCAATGATCCAAACATGTGCTTCGCCGCTATCATCTTATCAGAGAGATCATCAGTAGGAACGAAATACAAATCGAGAAAATTCCCACTGAAAGGAACTTAGCGGATCCCTTGACTAAGGCATTACCTCAAAATAAGTTTGAGGGTCATGTTCGAGCTTATGGTATTGGATACCGTGAGCGATTGGCATTAGCCAAGTGGGAGTCTGTTAGTAATATATGAGAGATGTCCTAAGGCAATCGCTTTATGTATGAACCATTTATATGATAAATGAAGATTCACTATTTGAGTATACATGTTTTATGTATTTGATTGGATCTTAAACTCATTTACTGAATGTCCACGATACGATTCACAAGATGAGAGAATTTGTGATTGGATCACAACTAGTGAGTATCTCTACATGTGTAATTGTGATGTATCTAATTATCCCTAGTCGATGAATCGATGGATTCGGACACCATCAATTTCCCGAGACTAGCACGAGGTATACCCTCGGTGTATCCAAGCACCGATTCTCACCGGGCCGAGACATAGTGATGTCCGAGTTAATCGTGGATGCTAGTTATGGTAACTAGTTCATTGGAGTGACCACCGTAAGACTTCATATGGTTCTCTCGCATATATAGATATGTCAAGTTCTTATCGCGGGCTTAAGTGCGATGTTCCTTCGACTTATGGTATTCAAGTCATCTTGATCATGGAGACTTATGCTTTGACATCTTAAGCAAACATCTCTAAGGAGATGTGGACCCGGATGATTGGGTATAAGTCGGCGATCAAGGTGTTTGAATAGCCTATAAAGGATTCACCACTCCTGAGGAGATGTATACCCATGGCCTCTCGTCGGATTGTTACTAAAGTCTGCCAAAGCATTACATGTTTAGAGTAAGGTACTCTTCGATACATGTGGAGTAACTAGAACTGTAGGACGAGGAAATGATACTGGGCTAGGTGCGACGAGTCACTTAGTGGGGACCGGCACAATAGACCATGTCCCAACCAAGTGGGTATAAGATGAGTGAAGGGAATGGGGCACTATTCATTCGAGCCATCAAGGGTTTCGTAAATAGTTCGATCAACCGCTGATCTTTTCTGCTAATCGGGATCATGATGTACTACTAGGTGCCACTCATGATCGCTCTATAATTAATGGTTAATTATAGACGGCCAACATAAACCGAGAACCTATTTGGTCACACGCACAACGAGTGTAATCCAAAGGATTTAAAACGAGCTTGAGAATGGGATTCTCAGACCGAGAGAAACTATGTTTGGTTGGACTAAACATAAAGCGAGCATGAAATTGTTTCAGTCGCAATGGAAGCGTGGATGGGCTGTGTCTTATGAAGACATAATGGATGGACCAAAATGGTTTGGTTCTAATCAAATGGAGGAGAATAAACCAAAGGGTTTGGTTTATTTTAAACGAATGAACCAAAAGTTGGTTCGGTTCGTTTTAACTTAAAATAAACCATCATGGTTTGGTTTATTTTAACTTATCTTAATGGAGCGGGTTAACGGGCTTTATGGATATGATCCATTAACCATTAAGAGAATTAGTTCTCTATAAAATAGGGCTTAAACCCTAATCCTAAACCCTAATGAGGTTTTGGCTGCCCAACCTAGTTGCCGCCCACCTCCTTGGAGTTTTCGGCGCCCAACCCTAAGGTCTTTGCCGCCCGGCTTTTTTGTGCACCTTGCCCAACTTGTTGCCGGCGACCAAGCTTCAGCCGGTGAACCTCCGGCGACCCTCCGGTGATCTCCTCTAGGTTCGGTGATAAGGTGAGCTTCCATCTCTCCTTGGCCGGCCTCTATTCCTCCACCAAAAGCTGTCTAGTTTTTCTGGACAGCTTGTTTCTTTGTTGTCGGAGCGTCGTTTGGATGACGGTTAGTGCTCCGACAGTGGCTAACTTATCGGGGATTTGATCTCCGGTAATCCTCTGAGGTGGGGGACGAAGGATTCGTCAAACGGTTGACGAATACCTCTCCGGAGAAGCGAGTTTTGAGAACTCGTTTTAGGATCCGAATTTGGATTCGGATCGTGATCATCTCTCGATCACGTCGTCTTCAATACGAGTCTAGTAACCCGTACGAAGACGAAGCTCGTGACTTAGCGAAGTCATCCCGAGGAGCTCGGCGTGGATACGGATAGAGACGATTCTTACGAGGATCGTTCCGGTTGATGCCGTTCTCGCTATACGTCATACGAAAGGTATAACGTAGATAATTTTCTTTTATTGCAAATTTTAATTTACGGTTATGTCTACACTTGTTGTAATATGCATGCGTGTGTTGTGTGTGTTGTAATAAATAGGAGTATTTATTATTTTATTGCTTCCGCTGTGTTCATGTTTACGAAACATAATCGAACACACATACGCCGCGGTGCCGGAAACCCAACAATTTGGCGGTCCATTCGGCGGCCCATTTGGCGACCCCTTGTGGTCGTCGACCGTCGACCGTCGGCACGTCGACCGTGTCATTACCACTAGGCCCGTACTTCGACCTAGGGGAAACTTTGGATACAAGCCATGCATAAAGTAAAATAGCATACATGTTCTTTGACATAACATAAAGAGTGTTCTTGTCCCCACTCTTAGGGAAAACATTTCTTAGACATTTCATATACGTGAGTCATGCCTAACAAGATGCAAAAAGGCAACTCCAACGAATATCATACAATAATCCATCTGCATATATAATGAAAAAAATATGGGATCCTGAAAAAACCGTACCAAATGTTCATTCCCCTAATTAATCTCTTTGAGAACCAACCATCATCTAATAATGCAAAGCATACCTTTTTATTCTATCATCATCTTTTATACACAAACTTAAAAAGTTAGACTAACCAATCTCTTTGAAAATCAACCATCATCTAATAATGCAAAACATTTACATTTTTATCTATCATCATCTTTTAATATATATATACGTAAAAAAATGTTATATTGTGTTCCACATACATGTCCAACTTGCTCGGTAGTGTGTAAATGGGGACATAAAAAGTCAGCACATACCCATATAAAATAAATAAAAGTCGGTAATAAATTCTACATATAGTTCTAGATTCTTTCGTTCAAAATCAAGCATACAACATTACATCGTAAGCACTTATACTGCAGGTGAGGGGATACTTACCTATAAATCTAAACACACCTATATAAACTGATCAAAACATATTCTTTAACATTTATCAAGCATTTAACATGATCATACTCCCAAAACTCATATAGGAATCCTTTCAAGACATGCAATCATGCTCTTTGTCCCCAAAACTTATAGAGGAAACATCTTTGCGATCTTATGTCTTGCTTCAACATGAAATATACTTAAATACCTAAAAATCTAAACAAACATAATTTGGACAGAACATATAAATTCGAATAAAATATGGTGATAGAAGTTAAATGGGCATATCAAAGAGTTACTTATGCTATTGGTGAGAGATATCATCTTTGTAATCTTATATCTTGCTTAAAAACACATATACCTTAACTATAAATCTGAACACACACATATATCATTTGATCCAAACATATAATCTATCAAAACATAAGAAAATAAGCTATATAAAACGATCGAAGCAACTTGTACTGCAAGTGAGGGGATTACTTACTACGAATTGGATCAGAAACCCGAGGTAAAGAAGCCTAAAGATTACTCCTTTCCGTTATAAGCGTGCTCGAGGAAAAACGAGAGAGAGAGACTAATGAAACGGGCGGCTAAAAAACAATAAGAGAGAGAAGGGGAGTTCGGCGTTGGTGGAAGGGGTTTTGTGAAGATGCAGATGGCCCAAATCCCATATTTGCGAGAAACTAGGGTACGATTTATTGGAGAGGCCGGCGTTGGAAATAAAAACCAGAGGAGAGAGAGAGATTGGCGTGAGATTTATAGAGAGCAAGAAATAAAAAATATATATACATATAAATTAGGGTTTTTCCTTAACCTAATTATCCCCTTTAAATGATTAGTCAAATTAACCAATCTCTCTTTTTTTTCTACCAATAGATATATTATGTTATATCCTACTCATTAGTAATCTTATGACTTAGTGGTGGGAAGCCTATTCTCCCAAATCAACGATTCATGGTTCAAGCCTCGGCTAACGAACCAATTATTTCTATTCTTTTTATTATTATTATTATTATTATATTCCTATTTTTATTATTTCTATTCTTATTCTTATTTCTATTTTCCTCTAATAAAAATAGGAATTAAAATTTGGGATGTTACAATGGTATGCAGAATTGTTCACCTATAGACACTCCTGTGTCAAAAGGCAATAGATTTAACTTGCAATAGTATCCATAACTCGAACTTGAAATAAAGGAGATGCATAAATTCCCTTATGTGTCGGTTGTAGGGAGTTTTATGTATGCTCAAGTTTGTATATATCCAGATATTGCATACATAGTGAGGTTGTTGGGTATATATTTATGTAATCTAGGAAAGGCGCATTGGAAATCTATGAAGAGAGTAATGCAGTATTTCCAGAGAACCAAAGATTTTATGCTCACGTATCGGTGGTTTGATTGCCTAGATATATTTGGATATTCAAACTTTGATTTTGTCAGATTCCTAGATAGCAAGAGATCTACATCAGGCTCCTACGTATTGGCAGGAGAAGCTATTTCATGGAAAAGTATAAAACAAACACTTATAGTCACTTCCACAATTAAGGTAGAGTTTGTAGTCTACTATGAAGCATCCAATCACACAATTTAGCTGCGGAATTTCATCATAGGATTACAGATTAGAGATGACATTGACATATCATTAAAGATATACTATGATAATAAGCTACAAAATTATATGTCAAAAATAATCACAATTCATTAAAGTCAAAGCACGTCGACATGAAGTACTTGATGATTAAAAAAAAGAGTTCAAAGTGGTCAAATAATAATAGAGTATACTAAGATAGACTCTATGTTGGCAGATCTATTTTTCAAGGCTTTGTTACTTATAGTTTTTTAATCAGCATGTGATGAGTATAAGGGTAATTCATATGGATGAAGTATTAATTTAGTGAGAGTCTATATTTTTTTAGTTATTTTTTGGATGCTTCATATAATAAACACATGTTATTTTGATTATCGTACAAAATAAAGTTTATCCTTTTATATGTGTGTTTTTGTTTTGACATTCTGAATAAAGATATTATGATTTACTAATATAGTTTACATATGAAATTTGTTAATGTGATATAGGATTCTATTTTGAATAATAAGTTGCAATCATGGTTTGCTACTGCGGCTAGCATATAGTGATTATAAATCTGATCAATATCTTATTGTGGATCATAAAAAGGACCAGTTAGAAATTGACATATGTAAATCACATTTCATATAATTATCATATTATATAATTATCATATTACACATCCATATTTGATTTATGTCATTGATAATATTGATATTGTGATTACTGAAAGGTATTGTGATTACTGAGAGATCTTGCTATATATATATATATATATATATATAGTAGTTATGATCACTTTAATCCTATATCAATGAAGTTAATGGATCAGATTATTTTTGTTCAATATGACATTGAGCTCAATTAAGGAATGCCAATATGTGTTATATTCAGAATCATACGTAGTCAAAGTGAAAATTTATTAGATATAATTTTCTATTTGGTGGGCTTACATGTTGATTAAGTAACATATCTGATTGTGCTATATTGGAACAAACTTGATAAGGTGATCTAATTAAATTTGCAAGTGTGGATTGTTAGATGTGGATTTTATATGTGTAGAATTTGTTAAGAGAAGAATTTTCATTCCGTTAAGAAAATTACTCTCCAAGAGAAGAATTTTCATTTTATTAAGAGAATTATTCTTTTTCTATTATTATTGATGGACTAATAACATAAAGATAAGATCTCATGCTATATATAGAACAAGGTCTCAATAGAGTTGAGAATTCTAATAGATCTCTACACTTCCTATCGGCAAGGAGAATTTTACAACATTATCATCCCAATATTTTATGGAAGATCTGTCTTTTGTTTCTTCGTAAGAACTCTAAATTTTATTGACAATGAGAGATCGATGGTTGCTTCATGCAATATAATTCTTTAAGATTAAAGTCATCAATCAAGTTTAATTTTTTTTTATACTTTGCATGGGCTATAAAATTTTAGAAAAATTAGATCTTTTTACTTGATTAAACTTATATGTTCATATGAATTTAAATTATATCATGTAATCCAATGATTCCATCAGTCTAACCATAACACCTTATTCTCCTTCGCTCCCAACTACTCATCTTCATATTAACTATGGCAAAAAAGATGCCACCAATTAAGAGTGATCAGGTTTTGAATCTTTTCTGTTATTCTCTGACCATAACATCTCATTCTTCTTTGTATGAAAGAAGTCACCTTTTCTTGTGTCCTAATTCCATGTAATTTTGTTAAGAGGTGCTATATGTCCAAAGAGTTTGCATCCTTTTTTTTTTGTTGATAATTCAAATATCCAAGTTTATATATTTTAATCTTCCTTATTTCAAGATGAGGATGCTTTCTAATATTCCATTCCATGGCTGCATCATTTGGAGACTTGTTTTGTTAATAATAAAACTGATCGGGATATGCAATCATTGTATTGGTTGATTTTTTTTTTTTTTTTTGGAGCTTTGGTTTGGATGGATTTCAGCGGGCGAGCTTCGGGGACAGATTTTTATCTCCACTTTCGTAGATCGAACTCAGATCGATCATGATAGCATCAACTGTGTTGCAAGTCAATGGATCGACTACTCTTCTAGATGAGAATTCCTTCTTCCGAGTTGAATTGCAACGACCAGCTCTTATTTCTACAAGTAAGAGAGTATTAGGAAAGAGCCAAGGAGTGGTCCTTGACAGCAATCCTCTTGCGCTCGAGTTAAATTTCAAGACAAAAAACACAAGAAGTAGAAAAAAAGCAAATGACACAGAAAAAACAAGATTGCGATGGGAAAATGATCATATTTGAACAGTTGTAACGTTCGTTAAATCCACCGTTCATGTCCATCCCACCACAGCAGCGAAGTCATGTCGGTAACGTTCCTGTCGTCATGCAGCTCTTAGTCAATGTCAACTGACTCAGTACAAAGTCACTCATACTGCAACGTCGCACCCACGACATCACCAACACCCAAACTCGACGAGAGGGGCCAATGCGCTAACTCGGGTAAGTCGTGGGTTACTAACCGGTGCAAATTGTCGAAGTGAAGTGAGGAGAGGAACAGCAACAATTGACACGTTCCTCGTGAAAATAATTAAAGACAGACTTCGGCAGTTCGAGTCGCCCGATTTGAGACGGCGGGGATCGTTCTTGATCGGAGATCGCGCGATGGGGAGCTACAAATGTTGCCTCTGCTTCACGAGGAAGTTCCGGTGGTGCGAGGCGGAGCCGCCGGCGGACGTGAGGGCGACCTTCGCCGCCCACGCCGGAGAGGGAGGGAGTCACATGTCTGCGGATCAGTTCCGGAAGTTTCTTGCGGATCAAGGCGATGCCGGCGATGATGCGGAGTCGGTTATCGAGAAGGGACTCCAGCTGGGACAGAGGCACCATCTCCGAGGCAAGCTCGCCATGCCGGCTTTCACGCTCGATGACTTCCACCGCTACCTCTTCTCCGTGGAGCTCAACCCTCCCATCAGATCTCAGGTACCTGCGCTTCTATTTTGCGATCAGCTATTGCATCTGTTGGATCTAGGTGAATGAAAGATCTTGTTCTATATCACTGTTTGGATTTCTCGGATGGTTCTGTTTCGGATCTATTTGTATTTTCTTCTGGTACGGTCAATTAGGTGTTTGATCGATTGTTCTAATACAGAACGAAGACCTGTCTTGTTTTCTTCTCATAACTTGATATCATAAGCTTATTCACGATGACTGATGCGGCAGGAATTTGCCGTGTCATTTAAAATCGTCAACGAAGTCCTAGATATTGTTGACCATGCTTTTTTCCGACGACGGCTTCCGAGGCTCGCTGGGAGTTATCTGACAATGTTCCTCCAATGCTTAAGTAAGTGCCCAAATAATAGAGTAAAAAGAGAGCAAATAGAGAGAGGGAATCTGAGCTGGTTCTCCGAGTTCATCCTCCTGTTGGAAAAATTGATTAATTTTCTCAATTATATGGATGAGAAATTAATATGACTTAATCTAGATCGTTGGATTAAGATGGATAAATCTGGTTCATTCAAATGAAAGGGTATAAGTATCTTTTTGGATGGTTTAATCTTGATCATTGAAATAAAAATGAAAGACTTAGATGCATCCAAATGAAGAGACATTATGTCTTTTGGGAAGAGATGCAATCTAGATCATCCATTTTTAATTGAATGAATGAGATTTGATTGAACCAAGAGGTGTCTTTATCCCTTCACAAGTATAAATAGAAACTCTTAGATGATGGAATTCACTCATTCACTCAAGTTCTCATCTTATCCATCCCATCTTCTGCATCCAGAGTCCAAAAAGCCTACGAGTAGGTTCGCCAGTCTCGGAATTTGTAGTGCTACTATTTCGAGACATCGTCGTTGTATCTTGGAAACGAATTGCTGCTATCCGTAAGCACCTGAGCGGAGCAATATCGTTTTACGGAGATAGTGTTGAACACTAGCCTCGACGAGCTCATATCAGTTTGCTTTCTCCCCGGCGATATTCATCACACCGCTATTCAACAATCGTAAAACGATATTCGATGCAATCTGATATGACCATGATCAACGACATTCCGACTACCGTTTCACCCGGAGTCACAACCTCCGTTCCACCCGGAGAGAAGCCGGAGAAATTCAACGGAGCTGATTTCAAAAGATGGCAATAGAAGATGATGTTTTATCTAACAACGCTAAACCTCGTAAGGTTTTTGCGTGAAGACCCGCCAACCGCTATGGAAGGAGATTCCAATAGTAAGGCTGCTTGTGATGCGTGGTCGCACGGAGATTTCCTATGCCGTAATTACATTCTCAATGCATTGGACAACACGTTGTATAATGTGTATAGTCTGATAGAGATGGCGAAATCTCTATAGGAATCACTAGAAAAGAAATATAAAACCGAAAATGCCGGTTTGAAGAAATTCATTGTCGGTCGGTTTCTGGATTTCAAAATGGTGGATTCCAAGAGTGTAGCGTCTGAGTCCAAGATATCTGGTGATATTGCATGATCACGGATCTTAGAAGGCGTGAACGACAGTCGTTAAGTAGCCATGATTGAGAAACTCCCTCCGTCGTGGAAGGATTTGAAATTACTGCGGCGTAAAAAAGGAGATGGAGCTTGAAGCGATCCACGAGGCTGAATGAGGAGGATAATCGAAGATTCTCGAGCTACAAAAACAGCGGACTATCGGCGAGATTCCTTTGCACTCTAAAGGAATGGTGAGCGAACACAGCGAAGCGATTTAAAAGAAGGCTCTAGCGAAATTGAGGGCTCGTGCTCTGTTGCGGAAAGTCGGGACACGTATCGAGAGTCTGGCCTTGAAGAAACGACAGTCGGAAGGAAGGAAATTCTGAACAGTCGCGACTTGGCGGACGTGGAGCTAGATCTCATTGCGGTCGTGTTTGAAGCCCACGGTGGTGGGTGACCGAAGCGATGGTGGATCGATCTTTGGAAGCAACCGTCGTCATAAAGCGATGTTCTCAGTATACTCCGATAAATGGAAGAAAGCTACATATGGGCGATTCCACATAAATCGATTGTCGGACTTGGAAAAGTTGTTCTGAAGATGACATCAGGAAAGGAACTAACGCTTATTGATGTGCTCCATGTTCCCGACATCAGAAAGAACTTAGTTTCTGGATCGGCACTTGTCAAAGTCGGGTTCAGACTAGTGTTCCAATCAAATAATTTTGTATTTATGAAGAATGGTGTATTCGTAGGTAAAGGTTACTTAGAACAAAGTCTGTTCAAGATGGTTGTAATGACTGTACACCGTGAATTTGATGGTAATAAAATAAAAGCTTCCAGCTATGTTGTCGAGTGTTTTAATTTATGGCATGATCGACTTGGATATGTTAATAATAATACTCTGAAACGTCTCGTCAAATTAAATTTATTACCAAATGTCGATGTTGACAAAACACACAAATATGAAGTGTGCGTGGAAGCAAAAATGACGAGACTACCTTTTCATTCGGTGGAAAGGTCAACGACTCCTCTAGAGTTAATATATAGTGATCTATGTGACTTAAAATTCGTGTAAACCAGAAGAGGTAAAAAGTATTTTATTATCTTTATCGATGATTGCACAAGGTTCTGTTATGTCTTTCTTTTAAGAAGTAAAGACGAAGCCTTAGAGACTTTTAGAACCTATAAAATAGAAGTTGAGAATCAACTTGATAAACGAATTAAAATAATTCGTAGCGACAGAGGTGGAGAATATAATGCACCGTTTGATGAATTTTGTTCAGAATTTGACATTATCCATCAGACAACGGCGCCTTACTCACCTCAATTAAATGGTATTGCCGAACGTAAAAATTGGACACTCAAGGAAATGATGAATGCCTTGTTGATAAATTCAGGATTACCCCAAAACTTGTGGGGGGAAGCCTTATTATCGGCAAATCACATTCTCAATAAAATCTCTCACAAGCAAAATGATAAAATACCATATGAACTATGGAAAGACCGCAAGCCATCGTACAAATACTTGAAAGTGTGGGGGTGCTTGGCAAAGGTCGAAGTACCCAAGCCAAAGCAAATAAAAATCGGACCTAAAACGTTCGATGCAATATTTGTCGGATATGCCCAAAACAGTAGTGTATATCGTTTCATGGATTCATAAGTCGACATTCACGATATTTATGTAGAACAACCATAAAATCTCGGAATCACGATATTCTTTGAAATGTATTCCCAAATAAAAGGGGAAACATTGAATTGATAGAAGTTTTAACAACAATGACGTCTCTGAACTTAATTGTCGTAAAAGGACTATTGACTATCAAAATGAAGAGCCACGTCGGAGCAAGCGGGCTAGAGTTGAGAAATCGTTCGGGCCAGACTTTATGACTTTTATATCAGAAACAGATCCAAGAACATTGAGTGAAGCTCTCTCTAGTCCCGACGCCCCATTGTGGAAAGAAGCTGTCAATAGTGAAATTGAGTCCATCATAAATAATCATACTTGGGAATTAGTAGACCTTCCTTCTGGTTACAAACCATTGGTAAGTGGATACTAAAACGCAAGTATAAAGTGATGGATCGATTGACAAGTATAAGGCTAGACTTGTAGCGAAAGTGCAAGCAAAAGGAAGACCTTGATTGCTTGATACCTACTCACGGTGTGAGGATTACGTCCATCTGAGTCTTGATAGTCATCGCGGCATTGTATGACCTTGAAATACATCGAATGGATGTTAAGGCGTATTCTTAAATGGTGAGTTGGAAGAAATTTATATGGAAGCAATCAGGGGTTCGTAGTTCGGAAAGAGGAAAAGGTGTGTATGGACTTGTTAAGTCATTATGCGGACTAAACAAGCGCCTAGCAGCAATGAGAAATTTTGACAAAATAATCTTTGTCAAAGCAATTTAAAATAAATGAATGTAATGAATACATTTATGTCAAAACACACTAAAGATTATATAATCGTGCATACATCGTAGACTTGCTTATAATGGGTAAGTAACGTGAGATAATCGTAGTCTGAAGAAAATGTTGACTAAAATTTCGATATGAATGATATGGGTCGGCGGATGTTATATTGGGAATTAAAATTCTCGGACACATACGAGGATAGGATAGTTTTGAGACAATCTCGTTATGTAGAATCGGTGTTGAAGAAGTTCGATCGTCACGATCTCTTCTGATAAAAACACACATGAATCTGAAAGTCGACACTTAGCGAAAAACGAGGTGAGCCCGTATCGCGATTAGAATATTCGGATAATAAACGATGTATCTCACAAATTGCAGCGTTCGGATATTGCTGTGTGGTAAGCAAAACTAAGTCGTTTCTGAGTAATCCAAACGACACCCGTTGGAAAGCAGATCGAGTTTTTAGATATTTGAAATATCTTATGAGCTATGAATTACATTTGGAAAATATTCATTGTATCGTAGAGGATATTGTGATGCTAATTGGATATCGGATCTGAAGATTCCAAATCCACTAGTGGATATGTATTATGATTAATTGGAGGAAGCGGTATCTTGGAAATCCACTAGCGACGTCGTTGCTCGATCATTATGGAATCAGAGTTTATAGCACTTAAATAAGCGGTGAAGAAGCTAAATGGCTCTGAATTTCTTGGAAGATATTCGAGATTTGAATGAAAATAATATGCCGTACTTATACATTGTGATAGTCGATCGGCGATTGGAAGGCGCAGTAGTATGTATAATGGTAAGTCACGCGTATACATCGTGAGCATATAATACCGTTAGGCGATTGATCTCGAATAGAGTGATTACTCTATGTCAAATCTAAAAATAATTTAGCAGATCCTCTTACGAAGAGGCTAAATCGAGATTAAGTATCTTTGCTCATTGAGAGGAATGAGATTAAAATCTCTGACTAAAGCATGTAGCGGTAACTAACCTTGTTGATTTGAGATCCCAGATCTTGGGACAACGGTTCTGAAGTTGTGTTCTGACACAAGATATATTATCCCTATCTCGATCCTAGGATGAATATGTGTTGTCTACTGCACATGTAGTGAGGTTAAGCTTATGCTTTTAATGATTTCTATACCTTTATAAGGTGGAGTATGGTAGGATACTCTTGATAGAAGTGTCACTATGTGAGTGTGAAGGCAGTCGCCTTATGAAACATTCATAAATCGAGATGGTGCCCATAACCAAAACGGAACCAACCATGAGAACCAAAAGTAGGTGAGATAAGTCCTTGTGTGGGTGTTATTGTACAAGTATACCTGCAATTTGAAGCGATTCGAGCATCGCGTTATGCGACTGGTATGCTCGATAGCGTTATTCTACGGAAGGTTAGCCACTACTCTCGGTCGTTGACTTATCGATTGGACTCTTGTAAATTGTCGTGCATCAGCGTTAATTTTCGTTCGTGTGGGGATTGTTAGAAAAATTGATTAATTTTCTCGATTATGAATGAGAAATTAATATGGCTTAATCTAGATCGTTGGATTAAGATGGATAAATCAGTTCGTTCGAATGAAAAGGTATAAGTACCTTTTTGGATGGTTTAATTTTGATCATTGAAATCAAAATGAAAGGCTTAGATACATCCAAATGAAGAGATATTATGTCTTTTGAGAAGGGATGCAATCTAGATAATCCATTTTTAATTGAATGGATGAGATTTGATTGAACCAAGAGGTGCCTTTATCCCTTCACAAGTATAAATAGAAACTCTTAGATGATGGAATTCACTCGTTCACGAGTTCTCGTCTCATCCATCCCATCTTACGTATTGAGTCCAAAAAGCCTCTACGAGTAAATTTGTCGGTCTCGGAATTTGTAGTCTTCTTATTAGACATGACATCGCCGTTGTATCTTGAAGCAATTCTCTGTATCAGTAAGCACGAGCGGAGCGATATCGTTTCTGGAGATAGTGTTGAATCGTAGCCTCGACGAGCTCATGTCGGTTGCTTTCTCCTCGGCGATATTAATCATTTATTGACACCTCTTTCGTAAGCGTATACCTATAAGGATGAGATATCTTAGAGATCATGAGAAAGTGGTAGCACATCATGCATATGTGGGGAGTGCATCATAAGGAAATGGAGATCATGGCCGATGTCTATTTGTGATCTATCGAGTGGTAGCTCAGCTCAACTCGGGAGATTAGGTTGACTCGACCTAGCATCTCAGGAGCTCAGGTTTGCTTAGGTTGGTTCATCCCAAGTCTGCTGTGGTCGGCTTAGCTCAAGTTTGCTCAAGTCGGCTCAACTTAGGTCTACCCAGGTTGGTTCAGTTCAAGTCAACTCTGTTAGTTATATATGAGAGGTGTCCTAAGGCAATCATTTTATGTTTAAACCATTTATATGATAAATGAAGATTCACTATTTGAGTATATATATTTTCATGTATTTGATTAGATCTTAAATTCATTTACTGAATGTCTACAATACGATTCACAGCATGAGAGAATTTGTGATTGGATCACAACTAGTGAGTATCTCTACATGTGTAATTGTGACGTATTGGAATTATCCCTGGTCGATGAATTAATGGATTTTGACACCAATTCTGTTGAGACTAGTACGAGGTATACTCTTTAGTATATCCAAACAAATGATTCTCACTGGCTGGAGACATTGTGATGTCCGGAGTTAATCGTGGATGCTAGTTATAGTAACTAGTTCATTGGAGTGACCAGCTGTAAGACTTCATATGGTTCTCTGCATATATGGATATGTCAATGAAGTTCTTACTGCAGCTTAAGTGCGATGTTCCTTTGACTTGCGGTATTCAATTCATCTTAGTCATAGAAACTTATGCTTTGACATCTTAAGCAAGCATCTCCAAGGAGATGTGAACACGGGATGATTAGGTATAAGTCGAAGTGTCCGAAGGTGTTTGAATAACCTATAAAGGATTCACCACTCCTTGTGCGGAAATGTATACCCAGGGTCTCTCGTTGGATTGTTACTAAAGTCTTTGGCCAAAGCATTACATGTTTAGAGTAATGTACTCTTGGATACATATGTAATAATTAGAATCCGAAGAATGAAGAAATCGTACTTGCTAGGTGTAGCGTAGAATCTCGGTGAGTGACCGTGGGTATAAGATGCGTGAAGGAGCGGGCGTGATTCAGCGTGGCATTGAAGGTTTGAAGTCGTTATGGAGTCGGCCGTTAATTTTTAGATTAATTGGGGATCGTGATGTACTCTTAGGTGTCACCGTGATGGATTACATAATTAATGGTTAATTATAAGCGACAGCGTAAATCGGGGAACTGTTGGTACGCGCATGTGGCAAGGATTTAAAGCGAGTTTGAAAATGAGATTCTCAAATGAGAGAAATTAGATTTGGTTGGACGAACGAGGAAGCGGCGTGAAATCGTTTTCGATCATGAGCGTAGATGGGTCGTGTCTTTTGAAGATATAATGGATAAATCAAATTGGTTTGGTTCTAATCCAATGGTGGAAAATAAACCAAAGGAGTTTGGTTTGTTTTAAACGAATGAACTAAAGTTGGTTCAGTTCGTTTTAACTTAAAATAGACCAACACGGTTCGGTTTATTTTAACTTAAGTTATTGGAGCAGGTTAACGGGTTTTGGTTATAAACCAATAACTCTAAGGAGAAGGTTTCTTGGTGGTTAAGAAACACGCACTCTATAAAAGCGTGGTTAGAGGTTTGGAGAGCCCTAAGAGTTTTATTTTTGGAAAATCTCTCTTCCTCTCCTCCCTCTCTTCTCCTTGCCGCCTTGCCCGAGGCTCTTATGTCGCCGCGCCATTTCTGCCACCAAGCGCCACTCTACCGATGGCCTCTTCTGCTGCTGCGATCCTTGCGACCCTCGCAGCTCCGGTGACGAGACGGTCGACCCTTTCCTTTGGTGGCGTCGAGTCTTCCGCGATTGTCGATTTTATCTGACTTACTTCCTTCTTGTTGGAGCGTCGTTTGAACGGTGTTTGGAGCTCCGACAACAACTTTCTTATCGGGGATTGGATCTCCGACAATTCTCATAGGTGGAGGACTAAGGATTCGTTAATTGATTGATGAATACCTCTTCGGAGAAGCGAGTTTTGGGGACTCGTTTTTGCATCCGAATTTTGATTCGGATTTGTTAGTGAAAGCCCTAGAGTCAATCATGTGATGATTGTTGTATGGACTTTATTGTATCATATTCCTATTTATAAAGGCATGGTTATTATATTTATTTGTATTGGTGCCAAATAACTAAATATAATAATGTCCTTGAGTAGTAGGTTCTTATCTATATCAATCGATTGGTTGAATCGATATTGAGATGATATAGAGAACACTACTCTTAATCATTCCTAGTCGAGTATTAACATTCAGGGACAATGTTAATGCGTAGAGACTAGCATGTAGGTCAACACGATGACTTGATCTCACAAGTCATTGATATGAGATATCGATATCAAGTCGACATGAGTACGTTGGAGAATGTATATCGAATGACCCGCCACGAGAAAGTATCGTGGATCGTTATACGAGCTGTCATATACTTTCGTACGAGCTATTAGTATGACTATTACCTTAGACTGTCACCATCGGGTTCCCTACATAAGGAGTCGTATACTTTGGCTTCACAAACGCCACCGTAAATGGGTGGACTATAAAGGCGATTACTGGGTATGTAACAAATTATGCGGAGGGATGTGAGTGATGTAGATGAGATCTATCCCTCCTATATGACGGGAGTGACATCGATGTTCTTGATAGAGTGAGACCACGAAGTGCATGGCCATGCCCAAATGAGTCAATATGAGATATTGAGCTCATTTGATTAGAGTGAGTCTACTTGGAGTTCAAGATTTAGATTGTACCGAGGATGACACGGTCTATGCCTCGATTGGTCAATCTAGATGTCAAGGATAGAGGGACATTGTCACATATTGTGAGAGTCACAATTAGCAGTCACAAAGGTGATGTTGGAGCTCAACATTCTTGTAACTTAGGTAGCAATGATGTGTTGCTAGATACCGCTCATTGCTTATGTTCCTAAATCGGTTTAGGGACATTGCTAACGCTATGAACCTATAGGTCACACATAAGAGTAATTAGATGGAGATTAGGTTCATATGATGAACCACGAGGATTAGGTTCACGGGGAACCAAATCGATTGGATTAAGAGTAATCCAAATTAGATTAATTGAGTTAGACTCCAAGTTGATTCAAGTGTTGAATGAGTCTAATTTAGATTGATTCATCAAATCAATTTAAATTAAATGAATAGAGATTCATTAAATTAAATCGACTTCGCTAGATGATCAAACACGGAGATTGAGGTCAAGTGACTTGACCAGAGGGAAGACGAAGGTCAAGTTCGATTGACAAACGCCACGCCACGACGACGATGATGGCGTGGCGGCTAACGATGGTGCTCATCATCATCGACTTAGTCAATCGGTGCCACATCACGAGGGAGACCATGGTCATGAGTTACACGATGCACGTAACCCTTCCACGGTGGCCGACCACTTTAGGGGTTATGGGTGGTGAATTCATTCGTGAGTTACACTCTTGGATCATCTTCTTCCTCGGTGTTTTTTCCTCTCGTGCCTCCCTCTCCTTCCTCATCTCACGAGATCTACTAGAGTGCTAAGACACTCAAGTTTGTCTCTTTCTCCACCTATCGTGCGCTGTGGATACCAATAGAGGAGTGTGCACTTGACACTCTCGAGTTCCGGCGAACTTTTGGACGAGCGGGATAAGCGAAGGGCATCGCATCGAGGGTAATGATCTCATCTCTTAGATCTAAGGTAGATCTAGGGTTTTTGTAAGCACATACATGTTTTTATATTTTTATACTTCGCACGGATCCGTGGCTGGGGCTTCCGAGGTTTCCGCAACGCAAAAAGCGGTTTTTGCGGCTCGAAAAAATCCAACAGGATTGTGATCTTCTCTTGATCACATTGTCTTCGACACGAGGCTAGTGACTCCTACGAAGACGAGGCTCGTAAGCGGCTATCCTAATCTGACGGCGTGGATACGATAGGCAATTCTAGCGTGAGTCATCTCGGTTGACGCCATTCTCACGCACGTGATACGTCAAGTATAACTAGCGTAATTTCCTTTTATTGCAAAATTTAAAACTGCGATTATGTCTACATATGTTGTATCTTGTATGCGTGTGATATGTGTATTGTAATAAATTAAATTTATTACTTTTATTTCTTCCGCTGTGCACATGTTTACGAAACATGTTCGAACACACGCCCACCGCAGTGCCGGGGAAACTCAACAGTGGTATTAGAGCTAGGTTGTGTTTCGACATAGTCGTAAAATTGTTTTGCGATAGTCATAATTGTATTTATGGAAATTTTTTACTTTTGAAAAGTTTAGAAGAATTTATGGAAATTTTCTAATTTTGGAAAGTTTAAAAGTATTTATGGAAATCTTCTACTTTTGGAAAGTTTAGAAGTATCTATGGAAATTGTCACTTTCCATAAATAATATATGTGATTAGATTTGGAAATTTATTTCCTAATTTAATTATAATTTGATTTGGGGAATCAAATCTAAAACATATTTTATTTCCATAAATAGTTTTGACAATTTAGGAAATTTATTTTCTAAACTAAATTTGACTTTCCTTAATTAACACTGTTATTTCGTAACTCTGGATACCCTATTACATGAAAGAGACCCTATTTATATACAAGATTAAGGCTTATTCAAAAGAATAATCAAACCCTATCCTAGGAATAAATCAAAATTCTATCCTAAGAAATAATTATTCCTAATAATATTTAGGGATAACAATTATCCCTAATCATATCTACAATATTCTAACACTCCCCCTCAAACTGAAGAATATAAATTATATGCACCCAGCTTGTTACATATGTAGTCAATTCGGGGACCTCTCAGTGACTTAGTAAATATATCTGCTAGCTGATCATGTGAGTTAACAAAACTAGTAGATATTTCTCCAGATATGACTTTCTCTCTGACAAAGTGACAATGACTTCAATACGCTATTCCTCTCGAAAAACTGGATTTGAGGCGATACGCATGCGCCTGGTTATCACATATAAGTTTCGTTTGTGTAACGCCTCCAAACTTTAGCCTCAAGCAAATCGTTTGAGCCATATAAGTTTTGATCGACTACGTCATAGCTCGATACTCGCTCAGACCGGATTCGCCACAACATTCTCGCTATTTCCAAGAAACAAGATTATCTCCGGCAAATATACAAAACCGTATAGATCTCTATCAATAGAGATCCCGCTACCGCATCGTAATATCCTAGACTGAGTACGCCCTTTGTCTTTATACAAAAGACCCTTTCCAAACGCCTCGATATATCGAACAACGCAATTATAAGATCTCAATGTTCTTTACACGGAGAGTCGAGAAACCGACTTACTACATTTATCGCAAACGAGATATCCGACGAGTAATAAGAAGGTAACTTAGTCTTCCTACTAATCGCTGTCGCTCGTGATCTAGAGAGACTTCCGATTTGGTAGAGTGACATTGTGATCCATAGGGTCACAATCGCCTTCGAGTTTAACATTCTCGCTTTCTTCTGTAATATCCATCGCATACTTCCTTCGAGATATAATGATTCCATTTCGATCCGGCTACTTCTATCCCCAAGGAGTATTTAAGTCTGCCGAGATCCTTCATTCGAAATGTTTGAAAAGATATTCGCTTCACCCGCGAGATCCTAAGACGATCACTACCGCGATGACAATATTATCAACATAAACCACTAGGTAGACGCAACACGATGAGTGGCGATAAAAAGATGTAATGGTCACCTCGCCCGAGTCATGCCGAATCGTTGAAATTACAATACTAAATCTACCAACTACGCTCGCGATCGCTGAGACCATATAAAGATTTTCGCAAGCGATTACACAAGATCGTAAGACTTCGAGCAACAAAACACGGAGGTCGCTCCACGTAGACTTCTTCGAGTGTCACCACGTAAGAACGTATTCTCGATGTCAAACCGATAAAGAGACCGTTGTCAATCGCAAAGAATGATACGAGTAAGCGACAGTAGACATCTTGGCAACAGGAGAAAATGTGTCCCATAATCCAACCAAGATCCGAGTATAACCTTTAGCAACGGACGAGCCTTAAGCCGATCAACTGCTCCGTCCGACCAACCTTCATCAGATATACCCATCGACAACCAACAACTGACTTTCCTGGTGGTAGAGGAACGAGATCTCAAGTCCCACAACTTTGTAAGACACTCATTTCACGAGCATAGCTCGCTTCCACTGACGGCAAATGCATCTCCCGCAATTCGAAGAGAAACAGAACAAAGAGGAAAGACAAGAATAATAGAAAAAGGAGAAAGACGATGGTAACTCAAAGAAACATAATGGAGAAGGATTACGAGTGGAACGATACCTTTCGGGCGGCAACGAGAATATCGATGAAGATCGATCGAGGAGGGAGCGAGGACTGCTCCAGAGATGATTTCACGATAGAGTGGTGTTGGCAAGAAGAAACAGTAACGAGGACGGCGCCGATAAACTCGCAACGGAGGAGAAATTGGGGCGTGATAGAGAATCCTCGGAGGATCAAAGATCAAACAGCATGTATGACGATGAAATTCAAACGATGACTCTGAAGACTCAAAGAAAGGAACTGAATCAAAGAACGTGACATCGACAGAGATAAAATACCGACGAAGAGTAGGGGAATAACACTTATACCCTTTCTGAGACTGGATATCCAAGAAAAATACATTTATGCGACCGAGGAGAGAGTTTATCAATACCAGGATCAAGAGCATGAGCAAAACATGTAGAACCAAAGACCCTAGGTGGTAAAAGATGAAGAGACTGCTTCGGATAAAGTACGATGAGGTATTCAATTCGTAAAGCAGAGGAAGACATGCGATTGATGAGATAATACGCGGTGGCCACCCAAAAACGAAGAGGAACGCGAGAGTGGAGGAGAAGAGTCCGGTGGTCTCGAAGACGGGCGATTCTCGCGCTCGCAACTTCATTCTGCTGGGGATATGAGGACAAGACTCATGTAATACGCCGAGATGCCAAAAAGGTTCAAATGGAGTAGATAGATATTCACGCATTATCACTCTGTAAGGATCAAGAGGGATACCAAATCGTGTTTGACTTTCATTAAAAAGATTGAAAAATAGAAAATAATTCGAGCGATCCTTCATCGATATAACCAAGTACAAAAAAATCGCCTATAAAGTAACAAAATATCGCGACCCAACGATGTAGAGGCAACACGACTCGGACCCCAAATATCCGAACGAACTAAAGCAAAGGGAGACGAAATGACTTATAACGCGAGAGAAAACGAACTACGATACGTCGCTTAATCGATACGACTCACAAGACAAAAACTCTAAGTAAGCATATCAGATGTAATTATTTTAACTTATCAAGACTGTGACGCCCTAACCGAGCGGATAACAAGTGGAGATGCCACCGCACCCAACAAGAGAGTTCAGGTGAAGTTGATATAAACCACGAGACTACATCCGAGCCAATCATCCTCCCTGCATCTCGGCCCCGCATGAAATAAAGAGATTTAGTAAATGAGATGACACAATCAAGAGACCGAGTGAGCTGGCTTATTGATAATAAATTAAAGGGAGCTCCGGGAACATAAAGAACATTATGAATGGGAAGAGATGGAGAAGAATGAACAATACCAACACTTTGGGACTGAGTTTGAGAACCATTTGCCATGGTGACAAAGGGCAAGTAACCAGAAGTAGATAGTGAGGAAAAAAGAGATCTATTATCAGTGATATGATCGGTGGCCCCAAAGTTAAGTACCCAAGGACCCGAAGAGCGAGATATGCCAGCAAAGGAATTACCAGCTTGTGTAATGGCAGCAAGGGAATTAGACTCCCGTCGATCCTCATACCACTTCAGGAAGTCATCATAGGAAGGCGGAGTCTGAGTCGGTGTCAATCGAGGCAGCCGGAGTCGAGCCGATGTCAATCGCGAACCGAAGCCAAGACGTGATAACTCGAGCGATCCGAGCAAAGACGAGGAGGTCGACCACGGAGACTCCAACATTTATCAATCGTGTCCCGTCGCGATACAACGATTACACCAAGGACGCCCTTCACATTCTTACGGTGGAGGTTGTTGTTGCTTTCCGAGACCAACGCCAAGAGTCATCCGAATGGAAGACGGTAATGTCAATACTTCGGTAGGGACACGGAGGAGAGTCGCCTGCAGTAGAGTCCATGGTGGCCTCTACGGGCCGCCAGATCCGATCACGAACACGAGTAATCAGAAAGTGCACCATATAACGCCAGAGATATAAAAAATTCTTCCGATTTTCAAGCTCGCAACAGAGTGGCCAGCAGAAGAGTCATCAACTCACACGTAAGGCTAGAGATCGATCCCAAATAAGTCGACATGTAGACTCTCGATCCACGGGCATTAAGGACGGCCAAGTCATCACAAACTCGATAGAGTCGCCGAAGTGTTCGTAAAAAGTTGTCGAGCCAGATTCCAAACATCCTCGCAGGTCTTACGAGTCCTAAGACATCTAGAGATGGATGGACGGTGGCTCTGATAATGCAACACAACCGAGCATCAACCTTTCTATAAAGGACGATCGACTATTCGAATATCCTCTTGCCGCGAGATGTGTTTCATAACCCCGTCCAACAAGCCAAAGCTCAACGTAAGAGGCCCAAGAAGAGTAATTCTACCATCCAAGAGCTCGACGAGAGCGGTGCGCGACGTGGTTGGTAAAGACTGGAAAATCCACAAGGCCTGAGGTAGCCACGACGAGTTAAGCAAGTCGATTAAGTTCCTAGGCACCATGGAGAAGAGGGAAAGCCTTTTCCAGAGACGCCACGGCATGAGAAGAGGTCGAAGTCGGAGGCAGGGCGATCTGCCTTAAACTACCCTAAGCGGCAGAGAGGATGGCGGCTACGACAAAGTGATAGATGCAGACGCCGTACGCTAGACGAGAGTGTGGTCATGAGGCACTACGACGGGTGGAGAAGGGAAACTTCACCGCGCTTCGGGCGACTCTGCAGGCCGGCGGAGACAGGAGAAGGGAAACTTCACCACGCTTCGGGCGACTTACAGTCGAGACTACGAGCGACGAGGATGTCCGGCGACGGGCGAGTGAAGGAACGAGGAGACGGAGGTCGCCGACAAGGCCTTCTAAGAGAAGAGAAAGCGAGCCGAGGTCGATAAGCACGCTGAGCGAGTCGCGCCACGGAAAGAAAGCCGGCCGCGTAGGTTTATGAGGAAGGAGGCGGAGGCGCGAGGACGGAGACAATCCGGTGCCGCTTGCGCGCGCCCGAGGAGATGCTCGCGTGAGAAAGTCGCGAGCGAGGTCCGCTGGGCGAGTGGTAAGCGCCACGAAAGAGATCGCAAAAACAAAATCAAAACCTAACGCTCTGATACCATGTTATTTCGTAACTCTGGATACCCTATTACATGAAAGAGGCCCTATTTATATACAAGATTAGGGCTTATTCAAAAGAATAAATCAAACCCTATCTTAGGAATAAATCAAAATTCTATCCTAAGAAATAATTATTCCTAATGATATTTAGGGATAACAATTATCCCTAATCATATCTATAATATTCTAACAAACACTTTCCATAAATAAAATATGTGATTATATTTGGAAATTTATTTCCTAATTTAATCATGATTTGATTTGGGGAATCAAATCTCAAACATATTTTATTTCCATAAATAGTTATGACAAATGAGAAAATTTTTGTACATGTCATAATTGTATGTCATGTAATTGCATTAGATGCATATTATTATATCATGTGTGTTGTGATATATAGATGCATTAGATGCACATATTTATGTCATGCGTGTCATGTCATGTAAATAATAGTTATTTGCATGTAAAGAGGATGAGACTACAAAAAACCCTTATACAATATTAAAGTCTACATCTTCCATTAATATGGTTAGCACTAGAGTTCTGTTTCTTGTTTGGGTTGTTGGACTCTCTCCAAGCCCGGCTCGAACCTGAACATGTTTAAACCATAGAATAGTTTAATACTAATATGATAACAGTCAGAGGTCAATCGTTAGCTTTGGTTGTTGGACTCTCTCCAAGCCGTACTAATTGGTTGAATGCGCTCTAACCATATTAAAACTATTTCACGATTAATGGGTCGGCTTTAACTTGGAGCATCGGCTTATTGGACTCCAAGGTCGATGCGAAGGGAGATGAAGATGGGTGCTATGCATATGAATCTTGTATGTATTACCTTGACTCATGTTAGACATTGATTAGTTGATAGATATCGCGATAGTTGCGATATATGTGATATGCACGATTGGTATACTGATCACTACCATATCGTGGTATGAATGACTTGTTGGACTCTCTCCAAGGTTGTTCATATCTATGTTGGATATCAACCCATTCGGAGATGGACCTACGATCTTTCGAAGTGATTTTAGGGTTTTGAAATTCGAAAAATGAATGAGATTTGTAAATGTATGTTGCATTTTTCCATCTTTCTCATATATGTTCGATTTGTATTTCTAGGTTAATCGATTAATCATGACATCTTTGAATTTGCGGTCTATTTTGGATTCGAATAAATTAACTGAGCCTAACTTCTTGGACTGACTTAGAAACTTGAGAATTATTCTCAAGACAGAAAAACTCGTATATGTCTTCGAAGAGCCTCTTCCCAACCGTCCTAAGGATGATGTAACTGCAGACTAATTGTTGCTTTCGAAGCGTGATTACGAGCGGCGAGTTGCATCATCTAGCCGCGATGGTACCCAGAGTTCTAGCGGCGTAAGCGTATGAATCTTTACCAGTCTTCCATCTCTATGAGTTGTTTGATGAGCAAGCGAGATCCGAAAGATTCGAAGTCTCCAGGCTCCTCTTCACCTCTAAGATGCAAGAAGGTTCATCTGTAGTCAGTTTGTGCCAAAGATGAATGGGTACATCGAGTGGTTGGCTACCCTCGGGTTTGTAATGGATCATGAATTAAGTATTGACTTAATTCTGCATTGTTTGTCCAAGAGTTTCTCATAATTTGTGATGAACTACAGGATGAACAAACTTGAATCCACTATTCCTGAGCTCCTCAACGTGTTGAAGACTGTAGAGCCTTCTGTGAAGCATGAGGAGAAGGCGGTTCTATTAGTTGATTCCTCAAAGAAAGATTCTAAGAGGAAGTTAAAGGAACAAAAGAAAGGGAAGAAGAAAAAGACTAAGAAGGCAGAACCAACACAAAAGGGCACTTGCCATCATTGTGGCAAGGAGGGCCATTGGCGAAGAAACTGCAAGATTTATCTTGAGTCCGTGAAGAAGAAGAAGACATCTGATGCCTCATCCTCTTCAGGTATCTTCGTTATTGATTGTCATTCTATTTCCTTAGACACTTGGGTATTGGATGTTGGATGTGACTTACATATATGTAATGACATACAAGGGCTAAGAAATAGAAGAAGATTCGTCAAAAGGGAGTCAAATTTGCGAGTTGGTAATGGAGCAAAGGTTGCTGCGGTCGCCATTGGAACTTATTTGCTGAAGCTCCCTACTGGACTAGTCTTAGAACTGGACAATTGCTTTTATGTTCCTTCTTTAATAAAGAACATTGTTTCTATTTCCTGCTTAAATAGAAATGGCTACCATTTGACGTTTAGTAACAATTGTTGTTATATAACTTTGAATGGTGTACTTTATGAGACTGAAACTTTAAGCAATGATATTTATACGTTGGACGTATCGGTGGCGATTTTCGATATCGAAGCGGCGCAATGGCGGCAAAAGGATTATCGATTAGACTTCTACGTATGGCGTTGTCGTCTTGGCCGTCTGGCAAGAAATCGTGTCAGAATTATATCGATGTGGAATTCGGAATCGTTTGAATCGATTCATTCGATCATCTGAATCGATGCTTAAAAGCGAAGATGACGATTAGTTTTCTTGGAAAGGGTGAATCGGTGGGAGAGTTACTTGAGTCCGATACGATGCGGATCATGCGAACCTCCGACAACTCTACGCTTCAGGAGGCTATATTTACATGTGTTCTTGATAAAACACAATTCTGAAGCCTTTGAAAGGTTCAAAGAATTCAAAAATGAAGTAGAGAAACAACTTGGCAAGAGTATTAAAATACTTCGATCAGATCGAAATGGTGAATACTTAAGTCAAGAGTTTCTAGATTATCTAAGGGATAATGGTATATTGTCTAAATGGACTCCGCCATATACACCGCAACATGATGGTGTATCTAAGAGGCGTAACCGGACCTTGTTGGACATGGTCAGGTCGATGATGAATTATGCGAATATTCTCAAGTCCTTTTCGGGCTATGCACCTCAGACAACTGTTTACTTGCTAAACAAAATGTTGACCAAGATAGTCTCAACTACTCCATATAAAATATGGAATAGTAAGAAATCTCATTTATCTTACTTGAAGATATGAGATTGTCCTGCTTATGTGAAGCGGACTGTATCAGACAAATTGGATGCTAAGTCTGATAAATGTCTATTTATTGGATACCTTAAGAAAATGAGGGTTCTTAATTACTAGCGTCTGTGGAGCAGATGTTTGTTTAGGCGTGCTTTGTATTTCTAGAGAAAGAGTTTCTCTTGCGAGAAGGCGAGTGGGAGTGTCGTTGAGCTTGAGGAGGCTCGAGACTCAATAGACATTGATGAGATACTGGTGAAACACATGGGATAATTCGTAGTGATGAGCCATCAATTTGAACTATTAATGACATCACATCTTCGTAGATCTGGTAGAACACGCAATATTCCTGAGAGATATGGATTTCTCGTAAGTGAATCGAATGACGTGTTACTCATTGATGATGAGAAGCTTACCAGTTATAAAGAAGTTCTGAAAAGTTCAGAAAGGGATAAATGACTTAACGCAATGAAGTCGGAAAGAGATTCCATGTATGAAAATCAAGTTTGGAACTTGGTTGACCCACTTGAAGGCAAAAAGCCTATAGGGTGCAAGTGAGTTTTCAAGAAGAAAACCGACATGGATGGTAATGTGATTACCTATAAGACTAGATTGACGGCGAAAGGGTATCGTCAAAAGCAAGGTGTTGATTATAACGAGACCTATTCACTTGTTGCTATGCTTAAATTCATTCGGATGCTCTTGGCTATAGCGACTCATTATGATTATAAGATATGATAGATGGATGTGAAAACAATTTTTCTTAATGAAAACCTACTCGAGGACGTGTATATGATACAACCTGAGGGTTTCACATTGGTTGATAAAACCAAGGTATGCAAACTGCGACGGTCCATATATGAACTAAAGTAAGCATCCAGGAGCTGGAATATTCATTTTGATGAGACAATCAAAAGGTTTGATTTCTCACAAAATCCGGACGAACCTTGTGTGTACAAGAAGGTTAGTGGGAGTGCAGTCGTGTTCCTAGTATTGTATGTCGATGACATATTACTTATAGGAAACGATATTTTTGTCTTACAGTCAGTTAAAATTTGGTTGTCCAAGACGTTCTCCATGAAAGACCTGGGAGAAGCAACCTACATCCTCGGGATTAAGATTTATAGGGATAGATCGAATCGGTTGCTTGGTCTTTCACAGTCTACATATATAGACTGAGTGTTAAAGTGGTTTAGCATGTCAGAATTCAAGAAAGGTTTCCTACTCATCAGGCATGGGATACACCTTTCAAAGTCTATGTGTCCGCGCACAGAAGACGAGAGGATTTGCATGAATAAGATTCCCTATGCATCCGGAATAGGATCTATCATGTATGCTATGTTATGTATGAGGCCCGATGTATCGTATGCTCTGAGTGTCACGAGCAGATATTAGTCTGATCCAGGCATGGATCATTGGACGACTGTTAAGACGATCCTTAAGTACTTAAGAAGAATTAAGGATGTGTTCCTAATTATGGCTATGCCTTGCGTGCGCATTTGCGATAATGTGTCTACTAATCTTGATTGCACTCGTCTGTGCGGCAGTGAACCCTTTTATAAGGGGGTGCGTCCAAAGAGAGAAGAAATGAGAGAGTTTAGGGTTTTGACGCCGAAAGGCTGCCATCGGAGAGAAGAACGAACACCAAGGCTTCGTTGGATCTTGTCTCGTGGAATAGTAGGAGCTTTCCACTGTTATTGTTCCTCAGACAGAGAGCATCATCTTCTTCCTTGGACGCGAGAAGATTCTGATGAAACCGCTATAAGTTTTCTGTTTTCAGTTTTACATTTCGTTCTTCCTTTTAATTTTGCTAAGATTATCTCTAATTAGATGCTAAAACTACCAACAATGGTATCAGAGCTAATGTTGGAAAGCATCTAATAGAGTATAGATTTTTCTGAAAAAAGCGCTCATTAATCGTGAAAATCGCGAGAAGAAGGCGATGAGCGATCACGAAATCAGCATTTACGTGGTGAATGGAAAACCACTGCAGACGAGCCACCTGGTTATTCGGAGTGGTTTGTCAAGTGGAAAACCACTCTGGTCGTTCGAGTGGTTTGTCGGTGGAGAATCACTCTGGGCTAAGCTTGCCAGTGGAAACTACTACTGGAAGGGTGGTTTATCTGCGTGTGAGGCGATTTGATCCTGTTAGAGGCGGTTTGCCGGCGGTGATTTTGACCCGTGCGAGGCGGTTTCCTGCTTGGCGGGTGGTTTACCACTTGCGAGCGGTTTGAGCCTGGCGGGGTGGTTTTGAGTCTTGCGAGGCGGTTTGAGCACAAACGGGGTGGTTTGAGCCTTGTCGAGGTAGTTTGAGCCTCGGCGGGGTGGTTTTGTGCCCAGGCGGTTTACCGCTGGCGAGCGGTTTACCGCTGGCGAAGCGATTCTTAGGTTTAGCGATTTGAGCTATGCGGGCGGTTTCTTGCCGATTAAGGCGGTTAACACTTTGGCGAAATAGTTCTTGCGTCGGCGAGGCGGTTTAGCGATTTGAGCTATGCGGGCGGTTTACCGCGATCAGCGATTTCTGCTGGCGAGCGGTTTGCCACTGGCGAGCGGTTTAGCGATTTTGGTATGCGAGGCGGTTCTGCGTCGGTCGAGCGGTTCTTGCGCTGCGAGCGGTTTAAGCCTGGCGAGCGATTCTTAAATGAACGAGGTGGTTTCACCTGGTAGAAGCGTTTCTTATTTGGAAAGAGCGGTTTAAGCCTGGCGGCGGTTAACGCCTTGAACCGGTGGTTTCACCCACTGGTAAGCGGTTTCTTATTTGGAAAAGCGGTTTAACCTGGAAAAGGCGGTTTAAGCCACAGAAGGTATTTATGAAACGAGCCAGGTTAGCATAGGAAATCGGTTTGGTATTGGTTTGAGCAAATCGAGAATTAAGCAAAGTGGTAGGAACCACGGTAAGTGCCGAAGTTGACTTTGGTCGACTTGACTCATAACTTAATAATCAGTAATTGTTTGGAGCAATTAGGACTTGAAATAAAGACTTAAAGATAGACCCGAATGAACTAGAGTTGATGGTAGGAATAATGTGAAAAATTAAAACCGCTTATTTCACCGAAGTGTCCGGGTATTCGGAGAGAAATAAAGGAGTTTTGGTTTCACATAAATGGTAAAGTCAAAACTTGCACTAGACCAATTAGACTTAGATGATAGTCGATTCGTAAGAGTATCATTCGACCGGTCTAAGTCGATCGTATCCTCCATAAAATCAAGAAAATTTATTCTTGATTTATTATGATAGATCCACGCCTATATATAAATCAATTGCGGTATATATCATTTGGTTTGCGGTTTTTCGACTTAATTAATTTCAATTTTCCAGATTTATTACACGGATGATTACCACTACGACTAGACGCGATGTGTTGCGTAATCGGTGAGAGAGGCTATCCAGGGATAAAGTATGACTCCACGGAGTCAGTGGCATCGTTGGGAGGCTTCGATAGATTGCTCGAGACTCGAGACGCAGGAGTTTCGCGATTCGAGAATTACGCACTGGGCTCTAGTCCGCTCCGCCACAAGAGTGAGATTGCGTAAACCGGGACGCATGAGGGACGTGTCTCTTATACCCGATTATGTACGAGCCGCTTCACTACGAGGCCCGCGAGGTGCGTAGTGATGATCCAGAGGATGATTCGGAAAAGGACCCGATGGAATCTTTCCTTCGATCGCTCAAAGGTCTCTACAGAAGATTCTCGCATCCCGCATCATCTTGAGAGCATCTCGGCGGAGGACGCCCTAGTTCAACCCAAGAAGATTGGCGATTTGGATCATTCGCACTAGTGTTTGTTTCAGTGGAGTAATGATTATCTATCTAGTTGTTTAGTTTTTATTTTTCGCTATGAGTAGGAAGAATGTTATACGTAACATTCTTAAGAGAGTTATCTTTGTTATTCATTGACAATGTACAACAAGTTTAATTTAATAATACGCTCATTTTATGTTTGTTAACTCTACACGATTTATGATATTTTTACTTTCGATTTGTTCATACGAGTACAATTTAAATGAAATGTTCATTTAATAATATCACGTTAAGACGGAATGTGTTATGAATCGATCAAAGTCGATTCGATTAAGATACGAAACGATGAGTGACAATCGATCATGTCACTGATTTTGTAAACCAAATCGAATTCACATCGAAATCAATTCAGTAGATTACATAGATAAAATCATACAATCAATAACTAAATAATGTGTTTATTTACGTTAGGTTACGGCAACTAAAAACATCATACCGAACTCAATAAGGGTGAAAAACTCAACGGGATAACTACAAGATCCGCACCTCAAGATACAAGATGTACTGAGGAACAAGAAGTTCTAGAGGTCAGAATCAGTCATGGTAGAACTCAGATGGTCCCACCGCACAAAACAGATTTAGATATTGATGCCTACAAGGCATGGAAGAAGAAAGACTCACCGCTAAGGGCATCTTGATTAGTTCAATGATAGATGACCTAGTTTTGAGTACGAGCCGTGATCCTTCAACTCACGTTGTCTCTGGGTCAGCTCTAAGGACAAGTACAATGAGTCGGGCTGAGCAAGCTTCGACAGCCTAACGATCAAGTTCGATACAAGAAGCGCCGAACGTCACTATGGTTCAACATCTCGTGGAGACGTCGATACGATTCGAGCTAGAACGGCCACGAAATGGCTGATGATGAACAATGTTTCAGTAAATCATTCGATCCTTCCGCATTCTCGGGAGACCACGGCTGCACTCCTTAACTCACAGAGAGTATTAAGACTTTTCACGATGTCTCGCGCTACGCCGAACTGTAGACGAGAGAGAGTAGACCTGAGATTTCGCCGTTTATTCGTCACGGCTCACGATCATGGATCCAAGAAAAAGAGATGGTTCAAGAAAGGGAAGGGAAAGAAGAAGGAAGTTGCACCGCAGGGACAGCCCAATCAAGAAGAAGAAGAACAAGAAAGGCGGGAAGAAATCTAAGCGAGGTAACTTGCTTGATTGTAACGAAGAAGTCATTTGCTCGAGTGCAGAGCCGAAAGATTCGGGAGTAACGACCGTATGGCTCGGGAGGCGAGTTACGTATGTAGTACCATTACCGGTGTCGGTGACAACAAATGGATATATGTAGGAAACAATGCAAGAGTCGAAGTCGAAGAGTCGGCGCTTGTAACTTAACCTTTGGAAGAACTTTGTTCTACGTGATGTCTGTATGCTCTGAGATTCGGAGGAATCTTGTTTCTATTACTTGTCTTTCTTGATCTAGGGTATTGTATAAATTTTTACGATCGGTGTGTTGAACTCGAGATTGACTCGATGTCGTCGATTATGGTTTTTAACGAATGGTTTTATGGTTCTTGATGTGGAACGAATATGTGATTGTCGCGATTGATAATTGCTTTTGAATATTGCTCTTACTAGTGATGCGAAATAGCGATGATATTTGGCATGCTAGGTTAGGACATATAGAGACGAATCGCGTGAATCGATTAGCTAAAGAGGGCTTATTGGGCTCTCGAGCTAAGGTTAACTTAATACATATGTGGCGTTGTCTTCTTTGGAAGCGATAAGGAAATCATTCGGTAAATTTATTAGAGGCGAGTCGCCATTCTGTGATTCGTTCGGATATTTGTGGTCCGATGAATGTGAGGGCTAGGACGTGGAGCTTCTATTTCATTACGTTTATTGATGATTTCTCTCGTTTGATCTATGTATTTGATTTCTCATAAATCTGAAGCATTAGATTGCCGTTCGTTATATGAGCGAAGTTGAGAATCAAATGGAATGTAAGGTTAAGACTTTACTTGTAGTGGTAGAGAATATTTATACGATATGTTGAGACAATATGTAGTGATAAAGGGATTATTAGGCAGTATGATCCTGGAACTCCAGCTGAAATGGGGTTCTTGAGAGAAGAAATAGGACTCTTCTCGAAATGGTTAGGTATGATGGCGAGCTAATTTGCGATCTCTTTTTGGGGAGATGCATTATTAGGCTGACTATATATAACAAACTACCTTGAAAGTCGATTCAACTACCCGTATGAATGGTGGGCGAGCGAAAACTAGATTTGAAATCTAAGACCACAGAATTATTGCTACGTTCGTAGCAGTTCTGTGAGTATGAAAAACTAGGACCTAGAGGTAAGAAGTGTATCTTTATAAGATATTACGATACCTCGAGGTTATGTTTTCAGGTGAGACGTCGGATGGAGCGATCTACGGGATTGGATTCGAGAGATGTCGCTTTTCTCGGCGAGTTCGGTAGAGGTGAAGTTGATAAGGCAATTCCTCTTTTTGAGGAGGAAGAGTCGTTATCAGGACAAGTGTCGAGTGGGATACACAGGTAGTCGACTCGGTGGGAGTACTTTGCACTGTCGCGGGGTGACTTCTCATCGACTTACGGAAAAGTGTTCGTAGATCGAACTAAGAAGAGGTTTGATATTGAGAAGCGAGCGATGATGACCTCCTGTTGGCGATGAGGAACCTCGGTCGATAAAGGAAGCTCTGGGCTCTAGAAATTTGGAGAAAGGTGGAAAGTTCTGATGGTTGAAGAAATGGAGTCGATGATTAAGAATCGTGTTTGGGAGTTAGTCGATCTTCCTCTGGCCGAAGGGCTATTGGGAATAAATGGATTCTGAAATAAAGAGGAAAAGGTGATGGATCGATTAACCGTCTGAAGCTTGTCTGTTGCGAAAAGTTTACCCAAATAGAGGGTATTGACTTTGAGGAGACATTTTCTCCCGTAGTAAAGTTTGTGTCAATCCGAGTCATTTTGGCTTTAGTGGCTCACTATGACTTGGAGTTACATCAGATGGATGTGAAAACCGCTTTCCTTAACGGTGAGTTTGATGAAGAAATCTATATGGTTCAACCAGAAGGTTTCGTTGCTAAAGGCCAAGAAGGTAAAGTATATAGATTAAAGAAATCTATATATGGGCTAAAGCAAACATCAAAGACAGTGGAACATAAGATTTAATGAAGTGACTTTATCTTATGGTTTCGAAATGATTAATGAGGATCATTACGTTTTCCTGAAGAAGGATAAAGGAAAGTATGTCATTTTATCATTATATGTTGATGATATGCTGATTGCAGGAAATGACATAGGTTTTGTGATAGAAGTCAAAAAGTGGCTTTCATCACAATTTGACACAATAGATATGGGAGAAGCTGAATACATCTTAGGAGTAAAGATCATCAGGGATCGATCTAAGAGACTTTTGGGTTTGTCTCAAGAGTCTTATATAAATAAGATATTCTGACACTTGGCGTATACAGATTGCGATGGTGAGCAGACACTATTGTGAAAGTGTATAGTATGAGTCCCAAACTCCGAATGAAATAAATGAGATGAATAAAAAACCATATGTCAGTGTTGTTGGTAGTTTAATGTACACTAAGTTGTGTACTCGTCCCGATATCAGCTATGTTGTTGGCTTAGTCAGCCGTTTCCAGTCAAACCCAAGACCGAGACACTGGAAGGCAGTGAAAAGGATATTTAGATATCTGAAAGCGACGACAGATTACTCATTATTAAGGATCGATATGAGCTTGAAGGGATATTCGGATCTGATTAGGTGGGGACCTAGATGATAGAAAATCTACATCGGTATGCGTTCTTGTTGAATGGTGGCGCCATCTCTTGGAGCAACAAGAAACATGCACGTGGCCTTATCAACCATGGTGAATATGTAGTATGTTGCAAATTGTACAAGCTGATGCAGTTAAGAAGGTTCCTAAAGCATCGAAGATTCAAGCGATAGAGTCTAGTATTTGATCTCTTTTGATACTGCGATAGCTTTTTCCAAGGATCCCAAATATCACATAAAATACAACTTTATCAGGGATATTGTTGCTAAAAAGAAGGTTATTCTTGAGTATATCTCTACTCGAGCTATACTTGCAGATCCTTTTACTAAGCCAATGACTAGAGAGTCATTTAATGAGCATGTAAAGTCTATATGGGACTTCGTAGAATGTAACAATTTTGTAATGACAATCGGATATTGTAATTTGATTGTTCTTTAATGCGTAATTTATTGATGTATGTGATGTTACGTTACGATAAGATCTCGGTGGCGTGTTGTGAGTAGTGATTGGTCCTCTCGTAGACAATGATCTCTACATTTGTTATGTACGAATAGAGATAAGACTATTACTTATAGGATAACTTTGGAAGTTATATGTATGAGATACATACCTATAAGTTGGAGTCGTCTTGATATATGTAGCAAAATAAGATCATTTAAGAAAAGTGATCGAAGTAAATATTCCCAACATTTATTATACCTGTTTGTAGGCAGTTAGAATTCGTATGTTGAATTGAGATTAGACATTTGGAAATGTCGGATCGAAATTGTGCGATGTTGAGGTAAACAGTCGCTCTTTATTGATAAAGAGAATAACATCGTAGCATGTGATTCATACCACGTGTGCTTAAGGCGTGATAAGGGTAGTAGGAGAATGGATCCGCTTCTCTCTATGTGAGCCCTTTTGAGATTATATGTTGATCTCAGGCGTTTGCCCTTTGTGACTATTTAGGTGTCTGTTTGAAGTTTTAATCGGGGTTTGCTACTTTAGCATGTAAACTATTGACTATGGATGATTGATTACATGGAACATGACTAGGAAGCGGCCGATTAAAATGAATGGATTCACTAAAAGGAAGATTAAATATGTTTATATTCTTTGATAATTATTCATTTGTCGACCCATTTTACATTATGTATGGAAATGTTTATGAATATTAAGAATATAGAACATGCTCTTGACTTGATGGTCGTAATGAGGATTAGAGATGTTCGTATTGATGTAAGTGAAGATTATTTAATCAGGCGAATAGCAGACATTATATCCGGAAAGCGGTTAAGTACCACCGGAGAAAGGTTCGATTACCAGGTAAATGGAGAGTCACACGGAGGATAATGATGGGTCGTCGGTGAGTGACTATGTCGTTCGAGAGAATGGTTATACACCCGTTTATAGCGGCTAAGTTAGGCGTAACTTTTCTTAGCATTGATCGCTCTTTGGCGATTATGTAGGTGTAACAACTTTCATAGCATTGGATTGCTCGGTGTGCTTCTGTCGCGCAGTCGTTTTCTAAGTATGAATTGGTTGTTTAATGTGTGGAAACCGCCTTATTGGCGGCCCCCTCCCATTTGCCCTACCGGTGGAGGAGGTAAATCGGGACCAGTGGAGTCTGAGAGGAGAGTCATCGATGGCCCAGTCATGACCTCCCGGGAATTGACCCTTGCCATAAGAGTTGCCTTTGCACTTACTAATTAGTATGCAGGGTTTGAATTAGTTGTTCTAATGGTCTTAGTAGTGACTATTGATCTCTATTATTAGTCTTTTGGGACTATGGTCTCAAACCTGATTCAGTACATGTATTTGGATACTTATTAGTCGGTCATTGGGACTAATGACTCACTATTTGAGTACATGTGACTAAATATCTCTTATTAGTCTATGTGACAACTTTGTCTATGTGACATACTTTGGACGAATGGGAGATGTAGCTGCACTGCGTGCGTCGCGTTTGCAGCGTGTGCACGTATTTACTGAATCTTGATTGCGCCGTGTAGCGCAGAGAAGAAATGAGAGAGTTTAGGGTTTTAACACCGAAAGGCTGCCGTCGGAGAGAAGAACGAACACCAAGGCTTCGTTGGATCTTGTCTCGTGGAATAGTAAGAGCTTTCCACTGTGATTGTTCCTCAGACAGAGAGCATCATCTTCTTCCTTGGACGCGAGAAGATTCTGACGAAACCGCTGTAAGTTTTCTGTTTTCAGTTTTGCATTTCGTTCTTCCTTTTAATTTTGCTAAGATTATCTTTAATTAGATGCTAAAACTACCAACACTAATATATGGAGAAGGAGACATGGTGATACGCGGGTATATGGATGCCAACTTCCAGACAGACAAGGATGATTCCAGGTCTCAATCTGGGTATGTGTTCACCTTGAATGGAGATGCAGTGAGTTGGAAAAGTTCCAAATAAGACACTGCAATGGATTCTACCACAGAGGCAGAATACATTGCAGCTTCAGAAGTAGCAAAGGAAGTGGTTTGGATCAAGAAGTTCATTTATGAACTTGGTGTGGTTCCAACCATTGTTGAAGCAATACTGGTTTACTGCGACAACAATGGAGCGATTAGACAGGCAAAAGAGTCAAGGTCTCATCAACGATCCAAACATGTGCTTCGCCACTAACATCTGATCAGAGAGATTATCAGTAAGAACGAAATTCAAATTGAGAAGATTTCCACTGAAAAGAACTTAGCAGATCCTTTAACTAAGGTCTTACCTCAAAGTAAGTTTGAGGGTAATGTTAGGGCTTATGGTATTGGATACCGTGGCGATTGACATTAGGCCAAGTGGGAGTTTGTTATTTATATATGAGAGGTATCCTAAGACAATCGCTTTATGTTTAAACCATTTATATAATAAATGAAGATTCACTATTTGAGTATACATGTTTTCATATATTTGATTAGATCTTAAACTCATTTACTAAATGTCCACAATACGATTCACAGCATGAGAGAATTTGTGATTGGATCACAACTAGTGAGTATCTCTACATATGTAATTGTGATGTATTGGAAATATCCCTAGTTGATGAATTGATGAATTTGGACACCATCAATTCTGTCGTGACTAGCACGAGGTATACTCTTTGGTGTATCTAGGCAGTTGATTCTTACTGGCTGGAGACATTGTGATGTCCGAAGTTAATCGTAGATGCTAGTTATGGTAACTAGTTTATTGGAGTGACCAGTTGTAAGACTTCATATGGTTCTCTGCATATATGGATATGTCAATGAAGTTCTTACTGCAGCTTAAGTGCGATGTTCCTTTGACTTGCGGTATTCAAGTCATCTTAGTCATGGAGACTTATGCTTTGACATCTTAAGCAAGCATCTCCAAGGAGATGTGGACCCGGGATGATTGGGTATAAGTCGAAGTGTTCGAAGATGTTTGAATAACTTATAAAGGATTTACCACTCCTTGTGGGGAGATGTATACCCAGGGTCTCTCGTTGGATTGTTACTAAAGTCTTTGGCCAAAGCATTACATGTTTAGAGTAATGTACTCTTTGATACATATGCAGTAACTAGAATCCGGAGGACGAGGAAATCATACTTGGGCTAGGTGTGACGTAGTCAGCCTAGTGGGGACTAACACAATAGACCATGTCCTGAACCAAGTGGGTATAAGATGCGTGAAGGGAACGGGACACGATTCACTGTGGCTGCTGAAAGGTTTCAGAAGTCATTTTGGAGTCAACCGTTGATTTTCCGATTAATTGGAGATTGCGATGTACTACTAGGTGTCACTCATGATCGTTCTATAATTAATGGTTAATTATAGACGACCAACATAAATCGAGAACCTATTTGGTCACACGCACAACAAGCGTAATCCTAAGGATTTTAAACGAGTTTGAGAATGAGATTCTCATAATCAGAGAAACTAGATTTAGTTGGATCAAACAAGGAGCGAGCATGAAATTGTTTCAGTCGCAATGAAAACATAGATGGGTCGTGTCTTTTGAAGACATGATGGATAAATCAAATTGGTTTAGTTCTAATCCAATGGTGGAAAATAAACCAAAGGGGTTTGGTTTGTTTTAAACGAATGAACCAAAGTTAGTTCAGTTCGTTTTAACTTAAAATAGACTAATGCGGTTTAGTTTATTTTAACTTAAGTTATTGGAGTGGGTTAATGGATTTTGGTTATGAACCAATAACTCTAAGGAGAAAGTTTCTTGGTGGTTAAGAAACACGCGCTCTATAAAAGCGCAACTAGAGGTTTGGAGAGCCCTAAGAGTTTTATTTTTGGAAAATCTCTCTTCCTCTCCTCCCTCTCTTCTCCTTACCGCCGCCTTGAGGGCTCTTCACACGACGCCAATTCCGCCACCGACGCCACTGCCTCCTCCATTGTTGGCGACCCTCGCTCGCTCATGACTATGGACGGTCGACCCTTTTCCTTTGGCCGACGCCAAGTCCTCCACCAAGCTGTCCAATTTTTAGATAGCTTGCTTCCTTCTTGTCGGAGCATCGTTTGGACGGCGTTTGGAGCTCCGACAGCAACTTTCTTGCCGAGGATTGGATCTCTGGCAATCCTCATAAGTGGAGAACCAAGGATTCGTCAATCGATTGACGAATGCCTCTTCGGAGAAGCGAGTTTTGGGGACTCGTTTTTGCATTCGAATTTCGATTCGGATTGTGATCTTCTCTCGATCACATCGTCTTCAACACGAGACTAATGACTCCTACGAAGACAAGACTCGTAGCTTGGCGAAGCTATCCCGTTGGTACCGGCATGAATACGGATATAGGCAATTCTAGCGTGAGTTGCTCCGGTTGATGTCATTCCCGCTGCACGTGATACGTCAGGTATAACTAGCATAATTTATTTTTATTGCAAAATTTGAAACTGCGATTATGTCTACACATGCTGTATCTTGCATGTGTATGGTGTGTGTTGTAATAAATTAGATTTATTGCTTTTATTTCTTCCAGTGTGCACATGTTTACGAAATATGTTCGAACATACACCCGCTGCGGTGCCGGGGAAACTCAACAAACTCAAGTCTGCTCAGCTCAGGTCTACTTATCTCAGGTCTGCTCAGATTGATTTAGCTCAAGTGTGCTTAGGTCAGCTCGGCTCTTGTGTGCTTAGATTGATTCAACTCAGGTCTACTTAGGTTAGCTCAGCTCAGGTCCGCTAAGACCGGCTCAACTCAGGTCTACCACTCAATGCGAATACTTCATCAAATTAAGGTGAAGCCACATAGGTGCATTCTGTTGACCTGGTCTAGATTGGATACCCATGGTATCACGAGTCCTCCCTAATTGAGTAGAGGAGCTATAACATATGAGATTCGATTAAAGTGTTTAGGCCAACAAAATGTTAAAGTAGTTCTGAGTTGATAAGATTGAGTTGGTGAAATAGGAGAGGAAAAAAACAATGATTATATTCAACATTAATTAAATATAATTGAACTTAAGATGAAGATGCTGCTCCATTTCGAGATATAGGATAATGTTGCTGAGGCAACCCTATCAGAGACAAGGGAAAATATTCAAGGTGATTTTTTTCGAGAAAGGGGAATATAGTGGTGGCTCTTTTTGGAGGAGAATTTCGATGATAACATAGTTGGAGGCAACATTTTGCGAGAAAGAAGAATATAGAGGCAACGTTTTTTAAAAAAAGGGGAAGATTGACGATAACATAGTTAGAGGCAATCCTTTTCAAGAAAAGAGAATATAGTGGCAACTCTTTTCCAAGAAAAGTGGAAGGTCGACAATAATATAGTCGGAGGTGACCCTTTCCGAGAAAAGGAAAGAGGTGAATCTTTTCCGAGAACTGGAGAATTTCTGTCCAAACCACAACTGAGTCTAAAGTTAGGAGAGATATAATAAATGACCAAAAGTATCCGAAGAAAATAATTGTTAAATTTCCAATTGATGACATTAATAATATACAAATAAGAAAAGTCAAGAAAGAAGTTTTTCTTATCGTGAGGATGTTCAGGCTCAACCTTGCTATTTCCAAGTTCCAACGCACTTTTGGTGGCCTAATTTACTCGACTAGAGAGAAAATACGGAGTTGCTAGATTGAAACTTCACACTTCCAAAGATTCATGCAAGTGTAAATCACAAACACATGGGAAGCAACAAAATTCAATTACCATACTAAAAGTATATGCACAACCTTTTATTGTAAAATGTAAGAATAGCTTGACAAGAAAATAATCATACTAGATATGTTTGTACCAAGTTGAGCATAGATAGGAAAATAATTTGTCCATTAAAAGGATAAATTAACAGGTGTTATCTACCATTGAATCAGGAAAGAGGACAAGATGTGAAAGAGCTCTCAGTAGTCATCTCCTCCCTTCCAACGTAGAGAGAGAAGCTCTCCCTTCTCTCTAGATTTCCTAGAGAGGGGGCGGCTGGAAGCTTGTTAGGAGGTCGCTAGAGCTTGTAGGGTTGCTGTTGTGTGCTGCTAAGAGGGTTGTCCGGTGTGATCGCCGGAGAGTGCTGCTGGCGCGTGGGCGGTGCGTTGCAAGTGTGTGTGGGCGCTGCTCGCTGGTGTGCAGGCTGGTGTGCAGGCGTGTGATGCGGTGTGTGGCAAGTCGTGCGGTGTGTGTAGGCGTGTGGCTAGGCGTGCGTGAGGTGTGCACCAAGGTGCGCGTGAGCGGCGTGTAGTGGATGCGTCTTGTGATGGCGAGGCTGTGTGCGTCGCAGACAGAGGCTTAGTGCGGTCTGTGAAGGTTGCGGTTTGTGGGGTGTGCTTGGTTTTCCTTTCACCGGTGGGCAGCAGGGTTAGGGTTTGCTGGTTTGGAGGAGGAAGAAGAAGAGAGGACAGTTGGTAGGTGGAGAGCAGGGTCAAAGTACAGTCCTAGTTTCAGCATTCTTTTCTGGCGTGGGTCTCAAGGTGCAGCTGTCCTTTGGGCGTGGGTAAAGTAACTTGTCCAGGATGGGAAAGGGCAAGCTTCCTCAACCACCAAACACCAAAGGAGGCCAACTGCAGGGTGCTAGCAGGGCGTTGGAAGGGGTTGATCTTGTGACGACAGAACCGCGGTAGGAATGTGGCGGGAAAAGGGAAAGCAGTTGTTGGGCTTCTTGATGTGGAGGGATGAGCGGCCAAAGAAAGTCTTCTTGCGGACGCAGAGCGTGGAGGCTGCGGCATGTGGTTGAGGTGGTGCTGATGTGGATCTTGGCGTGGCGGTGCTTGGCCAAAGTCGTGTCGCTGGATAGTGTGGTCAGCCTGCAGGGACGACGCAGAGATCAGGTCCATCTGCCGGCAACGCGGGAGGATCATGGGCAAGGTTGTTCCGTGACAATAGGATTGAAACGACATCTACGAAATTGGATCAGTTTGGGCGAACAGGGGCACCGATTCAGATAGGGTATGGGGATATTGATGCGGTAGAGACGGTCCTTGGTCCATGCTTGGTTGAATGTTTCATGGGCAAGCATCAAGGCAGACAAGGTGTGGTATTGGCGATCAAGAGGTGGGGGGTGCCATGTACCTTTCATTTGCATGAGTCCGGTTGGGTGGTGTTCAAGTTTGAAGGCGAGGAGGATCGGGAGAAGGTATTGAATGGGGGATCGTATTTTATATTTGGCACGCCGCTTTTCTTGAAGAACATGCCGAGATGCTTTCTTTTTGCGGAAGATGGGAGGCACGTGCCGGCTTGGGTGCAACTTCATGGACTTCCGCTGGATTATTGGACCCATAGGGTACTTAGTTGGATCGGCTCGGAGATAGGGAGGCCGCTTTATACGGATAAGTTGACTCGATCTAGAGAAAGGATATCATATGCACGGATATTGGTGGAGGTGGATGCACGGGTGCCGAGAGTGACACTGGTGCCGGTGGAGTTACCCACGGGTGCTAAGCTGGATGTTCGTGTCACGTACGAGGTGGTTCCCGATTTTTGCGATATCTGCAGGAGGATGGGTCATGCGACGACAAAGTGCAAGCCAATAGGTGCGCCGACTGCGCGACCGAGCGAGGCCTAATGCTCTAACAGCGATCTGAGTGAGCGACCGCCAATCGTCGGGCCAGCCCCGCACCAGTGAGGAGAGGTCGCTTGCGCGAGAGCGCGCCGCTCAAGCGAGCGGTGATCGGCGGCGCAGGAATAGGCAGATTAGTCGGTGGAGGTGAGCGATCCGGTGCGGTGCGTCGAGAATCACGCCAGCGAAACCCACAGACGCCGACAAGTCAACTGGTGCGCTACCGGGCTGGCAAATGCGCAGACGGCAAAGAATCTGCGGCGCACATGCGGCGTATGCGAGCGGCAAGCAAGCAGTGAGAGCGGCGAGCTGGGTGCGGAGTCAAGTGGTGCGGTGACAGAAAGTTCAGCACGTAGCCAGACATTGGGCTTGGTGGACACAATTGAGCAGGAAGCGGGCACTAGCGATGTGCGATGCACCGTCCCAGCTGCGGATCGCGATTGGATGTGGCATGGACCTCAGTAGGGCACCGCAAAGGGGACAATCGACGGGCATGAGCAGCCCGAAAATGGTGCACATGAAGATCGCATCTTGGAATATTAGGGGTTTCCATAAACCCCTAAAACATGGGGGGGTGCAACACCTCCTCACGAGCAAGAGTGTGCAAGTCATTGCGCTTCTTGAGACCAAACTTACGGCGGAACAACTTCCTTGATACTCCGTGAGCGTTTGATGGTATGAGTTTTGAGCATAATTTTGAGACTTCTAACCGTGGTCGTATTTTGATCTTATGGGACACACAGCGGGTGACTTTGGATGTTCTTGAGGTGGCGGAGCAATGCATTCATTGTCAGCTACATTGCATCGTCACTAAAAGGACTTTCTTAGCTACATTTGTATATGGGCTTCACTCTATCGTGGCGCGGCGCCCACTATGGGAGTCCCTCTCAAGGCTTGGTGAGAGCATTATGGAGCCTTGGATCATCTTGGGCGATTTCAATTCCATTCTATTTATTGAGGATAAAGAAGGCGGCTCACCGGTGACCAATTATGAAACTAGGGATTTTGGAACATGTGTGCAAGCGTGCGGGTTGGAGGACCTCCGTTCCATTGGATGTCGCTTGACTTGGACAAACAGTATCACATCCTCCAAGCTAGATCGTGCTTTGGTTAATACTTATTGGGTTATTGATGATGACTATGATAGCATTGTCGAGTTTACACCCCCGGGATGCCTTTCTGATCACTCATGCTGCACTGTCTCGGTTATGGCACGAGATAAGAGTCCCAAGAGGCCGTTCAAATTCTACAATATGTGGACCCTTCATACGGATTTTCAGGGCATAGTGGCGGACTCTTGGAGGGAGCCGATTGAGGGGTACGCTCAATTTAGCCTCAAAGCTAAGCTCACAAGGCTTAAGGGGCAGTTGAGGGCCCTTGACCGGGAGCATTTCAGTCATATTTCTGAGCGGGCGCGCCGAGCAAAGGAGACTTTAGAGGTTGAACAGTGTGTGTTGCTTGGTGGTGCAAGTGGGTGGCGGCAGCGTGCGTAGCGTGGCTCGTCAGAACCGCGCACGACATAGCGATTCTGCGTCGCTAGGTGGTGCGAACCGAACACTTGGACGGAGGTCTGCAGCATCGCGGCTTGGATAAGCGCACGCACGCGCATGTGAGCGTGCGTCGTTAGGCGGGCGAAGCAGAACACTTGAGCTCTGGCACAGCGCGGCTCGGCGAGCGGCGCCGCCGTGCATAGCGAGAGCGATGTGCGTCGATGGACGAACGAACACGCGGAGGTCCCGACACATCGCGGCTCGGGACGAGCGGCGCACGCGCATGCGACAGTGCGCCGTTAGGCGACAGAACAAAACACTTAGCGGAGCTCGACACATGCGCGACTACGGCGGGCGGTGCACGAGCATGGCGAGCCTATGGCGTAAAGGCGGACTAAGCGGTGACATCTAGCGGCTTCGGGACACATGCGTGCTCGGGCCGGTATGCACAGCGCATGGTGGTCTGCACGCGGTAGGAGATGCTACTGATTATGCAGATTTGCGACGACGCGCCACCTTGCTTGCTGATGCGGAGAGGCTCTTCTACCAGCAGCGTGCTCATGGTGCGTACCTTCGAGGAAGTGATCGATGCACGCGGTTTTTTCACGACTTGGTGCGGCGGAACAACAAGAGGAATGTCATACTTAGCATTGCCAAATCATCTGGGGAGCTGACGGACAGCATGGACGAGGTTGCGGGGGAGTTTGTGAACCATTTACGCGATTTATTGGGCACTGCGGGTAGCTGCAGAGCGCTGGACAGCGCTGCCCTGACTGGGCAGCGCATCACTCAGGCCCAGTCCGTAGCTTTGGAGGCCCCGGTTACTGCAAAGGAGGTGCGGGCTGCCCTTTTTGATATTGGAGGGGACAAAGCTCCAGGCCTGGATGGATATAGCGCTAAGTTCTTCACGTCGGCATGGGATACGGTAAAGAAGGATTTTATTGATGTCGTGCAGGAATTTTTTCGCACAGGACAACTTCTCAAGCAATGGAATCATGCCCTTATAGCATTGGTTCCAAAGGCCGACCATGCCCCGACGGTAAATGACTATCGACCTATCTCTTGTTGCAATGTTTTCTACAAGGTTATCTCCAAAATTATGGCGGTGCGGCTATCGGAAGTGGTGGGAGATCTATTGGACCTGGCTCAAGTGGCCTTTGTCAAAGGGCGCTCGATAGGTGAGAATATACATTTGGCGCAAGAACTTCTTCGGAAATATGAGCGGAAGCGGATATCACCTAGGTGCATGCTCAAGGTGGATCTTCGGAAAGCTTTTGACACGGTTGATTGGGATTTCTTGATGGCGACGCTTGTTGGTTTTAGGTTTCCCCAACACTTTCGCCGATGGATATATGCTTGTGTCTCTACCGTCTCTTATTCTGTGAGCATAAATGGAGAGATACATGGACATTTTAGTGGTCGGCGGGGACTACAACAAGGTGATCCGCTATCTCCTTTACTTTTTGGGTTATGTCTTGAGGTATTCTCCCGGAATTTGAAGGTGGTAGCGCAACGGCCCGGTTTTCACTACCATCCCATGTGTGGGGAGGTAGGGGTCACCCACTTAGCATATGCGGATGACCTATTATTATTTGCTCGAGCGGACTCTACGTCGCTCATGGAGATCTCTCATTGTTTAGCGGATTTTGGTGATATGGCGGGTCTTCGGGTGAACCTCTTGAAGTCTAGCATATATATGGCCGGGGTGGATGATCGAGCCAAGGAGGACCTCCTTCGTATCACGGGCTTCCAAGAGGGTACATTTCCTTTTCGATATCTTGGAGTCCCTAGCGGCGGAGAAGCTTTGGATTACTAGTTATGAGCCTTTGCTTGATGCGGTGCGGTGAAAGATAGTTGGATGGCCGAAGCACACCTTATCTTATGCGGGGTGGCTTGAGCTTGTGCGGTCGGTGCTCCAAGGGGTGGAATGCTATTGGCTCTCCATCTTACCGGTTCCGAGCGGCATGGTGGATAAGGTATATAGCATTTGCCGCTCATTTGTATGGTCTACCAAGCACCCCATGGTGTCATGGGCGACTTTGTGCCTTCCGAAGGAGGAGGGGGGATATGGGCTACGAGACTTGCGTGCGTGGAACTCAGCCTTACTTTGCCGGGCTTTATGGAACCTACAACGCAATGAGGATTCACTTTGGGTGCGATGGATAAAGCATCATTATCTCAAGCGCATGAACATTTGGCAATGGCAAGTGCGCTCTACAGACTCACCGTTGATGAAGAAGCTAGGGTGATCGGATGCCCGTCTTCCTGCGGTGAAGGTGTCTGAAGGCGAAGAGATCTTTGGGCGGATGGTATTACGAGGAGGAGGGCATGCAGTAGCGGTGGCCGTGGTGCGGCTGAGCACCGTAGTCTTTGCAGATATGTAGCTGAGCGAGTCAGGCGGTGCGTATAGCGCGAGCCGCGACTCGGCGAGCTCAGCGCCGCGCGTACGCGAAATCTGCGTTGACAAGCAAACCGAGCAACTCGCGCGAGAACATCAGGCGGAGCGGCGCGTACAGTCGTGGCTCGGCGACGGTGAGCCACGCGTGGTTGTTCAGTCTTTGCGGCGGAACAGTGGGCACCTTAGCGGTGCTTGTAGCGCAGCGTGCTCGGCGACGTTGAGCCACTCGCCGGCCATTAATCTTTGCCGGCGGAACCCAATGGGCACCTTGGCGGTGCTCGTAACGCTGTAGCGTGGCTCGAGCAGACGGCGCCGCGCGTAGCGAAATATCTTGCCCGGCTGGATGGATGCTTGGGCCAGACGGGCGAACCTCGATGGTGGCGTGGCGGCGCCCCATGGTGCGGGCCGTCAGCGCACCATGGGCCATTTGACATTAGGTGGGCATCGATGCGGTCAGTGCACGGTGAATGTAACCTGGCGTGGCTCGGCGAGCAGCGCACTGCGCATGGTGACGGGTGTCTGATTAGACGGTGATGGTCCCCGCGAGGCGACGGAGGCGTAGTGCGGCCACCCAGCACACGATACACACGTAGCATGGGCCGGATTGGCAAACCTCCATGGGAGGCTAGCGGTGCCCCGTGGTGCAGGCCGCCAGCGCACCAGGCGTATAGCCTTGGCGGAGGCGGCGCGGCGCAGCGGGGCTTACTGAGTTTTCGGCCGCGAGGTTCGCTAGTGCCTTGGGTAGCAGCGGTGTGCCGACCGGGCATTATTCCTAAGCACCGCTTTGCCTATTGGCTAGCGGTGCATGGGAAACTGCGTACGGCGGATACCATGATGTATGAGCCGACAAAGGAGTGTGCACTGTGTCATGATGCGGAGGAATCCAATGCTCACATCTTCTTCCGCTGCTCTTTCACCAGGCGGCTATGGGATATGGTGCGGATATGGCTACGCATACGACCTCAGATATACACGATGCCTCGACTCTTCAGGGCTTTCCGATGTGAGATGCGTGGGAAAGGATGGGTGAGGAAGGCATGCGACTTGGCTATTTCCTGTATGATTTTTCTTGTATGGCAGGCTCGTAATCGAAGCCGTTTTGAGGACTATGAGTCTAGTGTTGAGAGACTGTTTCTCAAAATACAGACTCATGTCTACCGCTTTGTAGGAGCGTAGCTCCTGTACTTATTTTCATATTTCTATACACATATTTACCACCCCAAAAAACAAAAAAAAAAGGAAAGAGGACAAGATGCCCACGGGACTACAGTGCAGTGGTAGGATGTCCAGTTCGACTCTTAGATATCTAAGGTTCAATCCCAGCCATGGCGCATTTGCAGGTTTTTTCTCTAAATGGGGTGACAAACTAAGACGTTGCAGTTGGTGAGGTTGTCCACATGAGCACTTCTTGATTTACCCTAGTGGTCGGTGGAGCATATCTCATCTAAGGATTACTTAGCGCCCTGTTAGAGATCCGTGAGGCAAAGCCGACCATCTCCAGGATTAATCGACTCGAAATTTTGAATACCTAATGCTAGTAAAAAAAAAAGGACAAGACTATAAAAGATAGATATGGCAATGGGAGGCGGGAGACTTATCTTGCCAATGAAAGCTCCTTGAGATTATCAATATACTCTTCATCTTAGTTGGCCATAATTACTCTAATTAATTGAGCGTTCACCAATGTAGACGGGGATGGGGATGGGAAACTCTTGCCCCCACTGGCAAAACCAGATGACTAGCACAATACAGATTTGCACCAAGTGAGCAAGGGTCAATCTCTCGTATTCGTAGGGGTGCGTGCCCTCCACTGTGTCAAGTGTCGTATGATCAAAGACCGACGGTGATTTACCTCCATTCATTTAGTTGTGGGACCGACGATGAGGAACGCTTGGAATGAGCGCATCATCTTTTACACCAAAAGGATGGGAAACTCTAGATTTCTTTATCAGTCTTCCGTCAAGCTCTGCTGGCTCGTACCCTCCTCAGCCTTGTGCTCATTTTAGAAATTACAAGAGCGACATCTAAATTCACCCTAAAAAGTTTCCAATTGCCTCAGTGTGGTTCGTGATAGTTAATCAATTGACCTATGAATAGGAGTAGCATGCCCCAGTCCATACATCTTCCCATCAAATTTTCTCAAGTTCTTCTATCAGATTCCTCGGGGCTTGAACTTTCAAACATCGCATAGTGAGAATGGTTGATTCTCCTGTCACTATAAGTCTACCTTTCCATGTCCGCTCCATCAGCTTATCACCTAGAGTCCATGCCTCCATGCTCATAACGAACGAAAAGTTGAACAAACTCAAGTATTTGTTGACTCATCCCCGAGCTATGCATTTCTTCAAATACCTAATAACAGTTCATACCGTTATTGTTTGAGCATATCCCAAGAGCAAGGGATTCCACGACAAGGCAACCTCTCCGAAACCATCTTCCTTTTTTAATGTCACTGCGCTTCCATTTTGTTCAAGGCATAAGATGATGACAATATCCATGAAATACATTACATTGAAAATCTGCAGGTGCAGGTCATTCAGTAGCTTCAGAGTTGGACTAAGTAATCTTCTTTTCTCCCCAAAGATGGAATAACCCAACCTCTGGTGTTTCGCTAGCGTAGTGTTTTCCACAACTTTCATAGTAATCATTAAGGCCCATTGGTACCTAGAATGATCCAAGCGAACCAATTTGCCAAGTTTTCGTCGAAGCTTGGATGCATGTTTTGGACTTTGATGATAGCCTCCCGAAAGAACCCTAACACAAATCTAGAGGACTTTGCAACTGTCTTCTCAAATTGCGGAGGTGGGACATGCACCGATGGAGGAGGAGCCCTCGTAGGAGAAGGACCCTCCGTTACAAGCCTTTTAAGGGTAGAGCTTGGCAAGGGACACACAATATTCGATCCTAGGATGGCGGCGTGGTCGATGAAGGAGTGATGAAGATGGTGAAGTTGTTGGCCTTCCCGATCACTAGCAGAAGTGGCGGTGAATAAATAGGGTGACACAGGAGCAGAAAGACGCATGAGCAATAGCTATGGATAATCAACGAAGAGGCCTTCAGAGTGAAGGTTTAGTGCTCTGGCTTAGTGGGAATGTATGATGAACAAAAAGGTTCGTGGGCTCGAAAGGAATCGCCATGAGAGAGGAAATCACCACCCAGGAGAAGGTAATGGGTGGCGGAACACTAATAGTCGTAGAGACGAACAACCATGGGGGAAATCAACACAAAGAACCTGAATTAGCAATCAATATAATGTCAATATTAAAACAAAGAAGAGAGAGAAATTCTCGTGTCATAGAGTCCATAGACACGTAAGAAAAAGGCTCCCCCCCTCAAGATTAGTTTCTTCTATAAATCTTATCTCAACGTCTTGCTTGATTTAATCTTGTTCCCACAAGCGATGTCAAAATGATGCCGCATGAATCTGTCGCATCATTTCATATTGTTAACGAAGTTCTAGAGATTGCTGAAGATGCTTTTTTCCGATGATGTGATTGGACCTACATAGATTAATACACATCAAAGGACTTGCCGAGAGTTGTCTGACGAGGTCCCTCCGATGCTTAAGTTATCCAAGTGCGCAAATAAGAGAGAGAGAGAGAGAGAGTCCAAATTAGCCCTCCTTGTCTGCCTGTTCCATGGAGCACATACCTAGATATTTGTAGGTGTGAGATATCTTGGAGATCATGGGGAAGTGGGTAGCACATTATGGAGAAGTGGGGAGTGCATCATGGGGAAGCAAAGATCTTGGCCCCTGTCTATTTGTGATATGCCAAATGACAGCTCAACTCAACTCAACTCGGGAGATCAGGTTGACTCGGTCTCACGAGCTCAAGTCTGCTCAAGCTAGTTCAACTCAGGTCTGCTTTGGTCAACTTAGCTCAAGTTTGCTCATGTCTGCTTAGGCTGGTTCAGCTTACATTGGCTCAACTCAAGTCTGCTCAGACTAATTCAACTTAGGTTTGCTCAGGTCAGCTCAGTTTAGGTCTAATCAGACTAGTTCAGCTCAGGTCTGCTTAGGTTAGCTCAGGTTAACTCAGCTCAAGTCTCCTCAAACTGGTTCAACTCAAGTTTACCATTCAATGCGATGACTTAGCCAAATTAGGATGGAGCCACGTAAGTGCATCTTGTTGTCTTGGTCTAGGTTGAATAGCCACGGTATTAATGACAATTTTAAGGGCAAGACAATTAGAATGTGTTACATGAGTGTGGATTAAGCTAGCGTAAACACATTAACCTTTGCATGAATCGTTTTTGAAATTGTAGTTTTTGCATGGATTGGACTTGGCAAATAAATGAAATTGTAAAGAAAGCCAAAAGTGATTTTTTTCCCATTCCCATCCCTACTTTCCTAGGAGGGTTTAATTACATTTATTCATTTGGAGCTAACAACTTGTGCAACATTCCTTGTTCTTTAAAGTTATTTGGAAGTCTAAGTAGCTATCTAACTTTTTACTATCTAAATCGATTTCTGATAGGTGTTGGAAACTATAATTCCTACCCAGCTATGTATTTACTTTATTGGAAGTAGACTTTTCAAACTTTTCCTTATGTAGGATAGCGGATTCTATTGTTGGTTTTGAGTAATGATGGATCTTCTGTGGAGACATAATTTTTTTTGTTACTCACTAGAACAAGATTTGAGATGTCAACTCATGCCGCCTGAAATATATGATTTTTACTGTTCTGACGCAGGCTTGACATCGACACCAACACGCAAGAATCTCGCAACGATGAGGGTTTCACGATTCGTGGCAAAATTGCGATCGCGAATCTATGGCGAAAGCGATTGTGATTCCGTAGCTATCACGATCGCGACGTATATATAAAAAGCATTTAATTAAATAAATTATTAATTAACTAATAAATTATAATCTATAAATTTATATTTTTGTTTAAAAAAATAAAAACAATAAAATAAAAAAATATTTTAATTAAAATTCTGAATTTGAATTTATAATAGAAAAAATAGAGACAGTATTGAAATCGTATCGGCACTATACGATACAATATCAAAATCGTAGCATTCCAATCAATTGCGGACTGAAACCTCGGCAGGCTCAAAATTTTGAACCTTCCACTAGAAAGCCAACAAAAGTATTTGGAGCATCTTCAAACTTTCTAATTCATGGTTGTGATGGAAAATAATGTTTTCTAGCCCGTAGAGTTTCCCAATGCTCGAATGGATAAATCCATTTCTTATTGTACAAACCATAATCCAACAAGATAACCCTTTATTGCCTTCTTTGTTTGATTGGTTAGTGTTAGATATTGGGTCTTATAAAGACCAATATACAGTTTTGAAAAGAAAAATCGATGTGCCATCAATCATTGAAAGTCTAAATTGACTTCAAAATCAAAATCTACGTTTCGAGTAGATGAATCTAGACTATTAATTTGCTCAAAACCGATTATGGGTGAATGAGAAATTAATTGTTAAAGTCAGCCTAAAAGTTATTAAAGGAAGTAAGGGGAACAATAGTCCCACATTGAAAATTCCATAGAGGAATTACTTCCTTATATGTGTTGATGAGTTAATTGAGTTAACTCAAATAAGCACATATACTCTCATCCAATGGGCGAGCAGGTGCTCGCACCTGCAAGCCCGCCACGCGCGCACGCGCGCACGCGCGCAATGGGCGCTTTGTTGGCGCACAATCCTTCATACCTTTTAAAAGTTGCGTCCTCGAAACTTAGAACAATTCTGGGTACTTCTTCTTCATGTCCTCGCGTTCCCAGGTAGCTTCCTCGTATCGTTGATTCTGCCACAGGACCTTTACTAAGGGCACCTCTTTGTTCCTTAGCCTCTTGACTTCTCTGTCTAGTATCTGGATAGGCCGACTTTCAATACTCAGGTCCTCTTGAACTTGCATTTGTGGGCTCGATCACTGTCCGTGACCGAAATGCATTTCTTGAGCACAGAGACATGGAACACGTTGTGAATAGCCGACATCTCTTGAGGCAGCTCCAGCTTGTAAGCTACCTTGCCAACCCTCTGCAATATCGGATATGGTCCCACGTAGCGCGGACTCAGCTTACCCTTCCTTCCGAATCTCATCACTCCCTTCATAGGGGCCACTTTGAGGAATACTAGGTCCCCGACTTCGAATTCTAACGGTCTACGCCGCATATCCGCATAGCTCTTTTGTCGGCTCTGAGTAGTTTTAATTCTCTGACGGATGTTCTGTATAGCTCGGGTGGTGTCGTCGATGAAGTCGTCCGTCTGAGTCCCATCCCTTCTTTTCACCACCTCGTCAAAGATATGGGAGATCTACATTTCCTCCCGTATAGAGCCTCGTAGGTGTCATTCCAATAAGAGTTGTAGCTATTGTTGAGAGGCAAATTCGCAAACATAAGTATCGACTAGCTACCTTTGAAATCCAGGCGCAAGCTCGTAACATATCCTCCAAGATTGATGATTTACTCTTTCTTCGTCTGTCTCTGGGGGATGGAAGACAAGATCGAACAATAACCGTGCCTTAGGGCCTTCAACACATTCCCAGAAATGGAAAATAAAGCGACCATCTCTGTCAGAAATGATGGTCTTAGGAATTCCATATAGTCTGATAATTTCCCTAGCATATAACTGAGTCAGTTGCTCCGTCGAATAGGTTATCTTGATTGCTAAGAAGTGGGCGGACTCAAATCTGGCCCACATGATTACCCATATATAGATCATAACCGTTTATTGTCTTGGCGCCCCGAGACGAAATCCATAGAAATGTCTTCCCATTTCCATTCCGAATCTGGATCAGCAGTGTGTTCCTCCGTGTCTCGTGTTCGCTTTAACCCTCGCAGTCGTGCAATCGACATACCGAGCCACATCTCTTTTCATTCAACCACCGTAACTTTCTTTTCGTGTCTTGGTACATCTTGGTGGTTCCAGATGACATCGCATAAGGAGTTCCGTGAGCTTCCTCAAATATCTTCTAATTCGGATCGTCGGGAATACACAGCGATCCCGAGGTAGAGTACTCCACTATCGAGAGATACGAAACCCGTCGTCCCTTTCCTTCTAAGACCTCTTGCTTGATCCTCCAATGCTTGGGTCACGGGCTTGCTTTTCCGATATCATCGAACGCTTGCGTTATCGCTATGGTCGAGAGTCAGCTGTCCGGAAATGATTTCAACCCCGTAACGCATAATCTCCTTTTCTAAGGGCCGAGATAACACTGATAGAGACATTAAGGTGGCGCAGGACTTCCTGCTGAGTGCATCAGCCACCTTGTTTGCTTTCCCCGGATAGTAGAAGATCTCGCAGTCATAATCCTTGACGAGCTCGAGCCATCTGCGTTATCTCATGTTCAGGTAATGCTCGGTAATCAGGGCACTACTGAACAACTCCTCTGCGGTCTGCGGTCTATGAACTCCGCCGGCCACATTTAGAGTTATTTCTGGTCGGAGCATCTTCAAAGACGTAGTCCGACCTTTCTCTTCCGTACGACCAACTCCATAGCGTGCAGCGTCGGTTGAATCTCTTCACGGCCACGATCGATAGGTCACATGCAGCTTCGATCGACTCAATGTAAATTTGAATTGGTTTACAAAATCAAGTGGCAACTTTGTTTCCACTCATCATTCGTATGTTCCAATCTAACCGACATTGATCAACTATACCATATACATCCCATGCAATGAACTAATCATTAATTTCAAAAGAAACGAACTTATCATTTCTTATTCATACTTTCAAAAAAGAAAAAAAAATGTTAACATATAACATTCATTATTTCTAATCTAAACAAAACTACTTGAGAAGATAGTTAATTCCCACTAGACAAACCCTAGTGCATTGTAATTATTTTTGATCCTATCTTCCTCGCCTCACTAGTAGTCTCAGTCGCCAATAAGTTGACCGCTTTATAGAACTCTCTTCATTCTTTTCGAGGCCGGCTACCACAGGATTCTCTTGAACCTTGTGTTCGAGTTCCCAAAGACAACTCAAAGATATGTTATCCGCCTTCATGCCCCATACGTGATGCAACTACCAGAAATCAATCGGCGAGAGCGTCAAGGCCCATATCCGTCCAAAGAACGGAAACTCCTGCCGCCGAGTCTCCTAAAACCATCGAGCCTTCTTATGTGTCCGATGACCCACCATCGTGAGTTTATAAACTATCTCTTCAATAGCTTCCTCAATTGGTTTCGTAACACATCACGACGGTCATCGTAGTGATCGTCCGCGCATCCGAAATTGAAATAAATGAAGTCGATAAAACCGACTAACCAAGATTTAAACCGCTTAATTCAATTTATATGAGCATAGACCTTACACAAATAATTACGAAAATCAATTCTTCGTAATTTTAGGAGTTTTTGGTTGATGAGTTCAACTGAACAATCGACTCCCCTAGTTTTTATTCCGAATTCAAGTTGTACTAACAACTATTCGACACTTGGGTTATTATTTAAATTGACCATCGTCAATTTTTGCTGATCAATTTTTGATTTACCTAACTTGTCTACCTTTGACCAAATCACAAGTATTTCTTGTGAAGCTAGTATAAGTTTTTCGTTCGTTTATCTACGCATAATTAAACTAAAGCTAGCATAAAACTATCATTTGTATATTCATGCATTACTTAAACTAAAGGCTAGGCTAGCATAAGATTATCCTACATGAATTCATGCATATTTAAGCTAAAAAAAAAAAAACATTTCTTATCATTCATGAACAAAATAAGCTAAAGGCATTTCATAAACAAAATAAGCTAAAGGCATTTTATATCATACATGAACAAAATTAACAAAATTAGAGTAGACATAGAATTCTTACTTGGAGCGGCAGGATTTGGAGCTTGATGTGTGTGTAGTGGAAAGGCAGATCCGCTCTGATACCAACCTGTCACGCCCGCCCTTTTTCCAAGGGTCCGGAGGGACGGCGCGTGACGCGACCGTACATACATACACTTCTTACTACTTACAGCGGAAGACTTTAGACACACATTTTTTTTTTCTTTAAAACATAGCGTGCATCGTTATATATAGATACTTCTTCTTCTTAACATAAAGCATGCATCGTTATATATAGATACTTCTTCTTCTTAACATAGAGCATGCATCATAACATATATAGATACTTAGTGCTTAGTTCAAGTCCATAAACATCATCATCATAAGGAGACATAAATAAGGACATCATAAACATCATCATCATAGGGAAACATATATATAAGGACATAACGGATCTTCTCCACCATGCCACTACCACACACATTTGGCCCCTCCTGCTGCTCCCTTTAGTTTATCCATCCCTTATCCTTATCTGCAGTACGAGGGAAAGATAAACTATAAGCACATAGGCTTAGTAAGATCCTGTCCTACTCACAAAAACCATACATCGACATTAATCATGACATGTAACATTCATAACATATAAGCAACATAACATGTAATACACATGGCGTAAGCAACTTAACATGTAGCATAAGTAACATAAGTAAACATAACATGTGTCATCCATAACATAGCAGCATAACATGTATCATCTATAACATAGCAGCATATCATGTAAATATATGACTTAATCAACATAACATACAACATATGTAACATAGCAAATCAGCATAACATACAACATATATATGACATATCAAACATAATATACAACATATGTAACATAGCAGCATAAACATGACATATCAAACATAACATACAACATATATATAACATATCAACATAGCATGTGAACATAACAATCAAATCATGTAAACCTATGCAGGATGTTTTTGAAAACATATATTATAGGTACGTAAACATAATCTCAACATATTTGGGTCCGGCATTGTACCACTTTTTCATCATCATAGCGCGCATCCCTAAATAGACCCGAGGTAGCAAGTCTCGAACCTACTAGGTTACTAGGCCCGATCTTAGTCCGTCGACCTAGGGCAATCGTCATAGCGTAGAAGCCCATCCTAGGCCCGAGTCTTACTCCATCGACCTAGGGTATCTTGGAGCCCATCCCGTACTAGGCCCGATCTTAGTCCGTCGACCTAGGGGCAATCATACATAGAGGCCCATCCTAGGCCCGAGTCTTACTCCATCGACCTAGGGCATCTTAGGAGCCCATCCCTTTGGACCTTGTTAAGGTCTTGGTACAAGCCATGCAGAAGGTAAAATACTTATATGCTTTTCTTATAACATAGCTTATTTCATTTTGCAAACATAGCATACTTCATTTCCTAACACATCATACTTCACTTCGTGAACATATCATTTTTCACTTCATAACATATCATACTTCATTTCATAATCATATCATATTCATTTCATGAACATATCGTTTTTCATTTCATAATCATATCGTATTTCATTTCGTAACATATCTTAAATATCACATACACATAGTGGCATGCATATAAGGTATAAACATACACTAACCTAAAGCATGTTATCTTCATCTAGCATCATTTAATATCACAAGTCAACATGAATTCACCCAAACATAAAACACATGTTAACCTAACCTAGAGCATGTTAAAGGACAATGGTTGGCTGAATGGTTCATGTAGGTTTTTAGGGCTAGTCTTTTAACCTAATCCAATTAACATACTAACAACATCATATGCATGCAAAACATGGACTAAAACTTCATTGGAACATCAATACAAGGGGGGTGGCCGAATGGTCCATGTAGGTTTTTAGGGCTAGTCTTTTAACCTAATCCAATTAACATACTAACAACATCATATGCATACAAAACATGGATTAAAACTTCATTGGAACATCAATACAAGGGGGGTGGCCGAATGGTTCATGAAGGCTTTTAGGGCTAGTCTTTTAACCTAATTCATTCTACAACCCAACATCATCATATGCATATAAAACAAGATATAGAACTTCAATAAAACACTAAGAAACCCATGTTGGCCGAATGGTTCATAGAGGTTCCTAGGGTTAACCTTTAACCTAATTCATTCTACAACCCAACATCATCATATGCATGTAAAACAAGATATAGAACTTCAATAAAACACTCAAAAACATATGTTGGCCGAATAGTCCATAGGGGTTTCTAGGGTTAACTTTTAACCTAATTCATTCTACATCCTAACATCATCATATGCATGTAAAACAAGGTATAGAACTTCAATAAAACACCCAAAAACATGTGTTGGCCGAATAGTCCATAGGGGTTTCTAGGGTTAACTTTTAACCTAATTCATTTTACATCCTAACATCATCTTCTTCTTACAAAACATGATATAGAACTTCCTTGGAACATCAAAACTAAGCTTGGCCGAACATATCATAGGGGTTTCTACACAAAACAATCAACCGAAAGCTACTCGTATGCAGGTGAGGGATACTTACATCCTTTGCGTTTCTTTTTAGTTGGAGAATAACCTAAGGGAAGCAAAACCTAGCCTTCTCCTTGCTTGGATGGGGTTCGGCCAAAGGATGAAAATGGAGAGGGAGAGGAATAGATTTCGGTGAGGAAGAAGAAGAGAAGAGGGAGAAGTGGAGAAGTGGCTTTTCTCTTGTCCCTTCATTCCCTATTTATTCTCTTGAAGTGTCCCTTAGCCTCCCTTACCCTTAACTATCATTTCCCCTATTCCCCTACTAATAACATCTCATTGGGCTTCTGGTTAGTGGATGCATCTATAGGGTTTGGCTATCTCTAGAGGTTTGGGGTTCAATTCCTAGGCCTTGCATCCTTTTTGGCTTATTTTCTTTCATTTTTGAAAAGCCCACATAAAGCCCATCATAATCAAGCCAGAAATTCTTGTAAAATTGCTAGAAATTTTACGGGCGTTACACATGGCAGTGCCTACGTGGCACTCGGGTGATGTGTCATGTATACATGGCACTCGATTGGGACTGGAGAGGTGACTGGCTGCTGACTGGGCAATCGGATGGACACGTTGGAACAAAGAGATTGAGTAGCGCGATCTGGAGCGTTGATCGCGAAGAATCACGATCGGACCACTGGTGATTACGATTGATCTGGAGCGTCGGATTGACTGGATCGATGGATCCAGATCTGGTGGCTAAGATCAAAGGATGATCTGAAAGGTTACAATCATTCAGATCTAATGGCTGAGATCAAAGGGTTTGATGAAGGGTTACAACCCTCTACATCCAATGACTCAGATTAAACTCACCAAAGGGCACCTCATCTCTTCACCTAGTATAAATAGATCCCTAGAGAATGGAATAGAGAACTCAACTCAAACTCATTCCCTCAATCTCTCATCTCATCCATCCATCCTCTGCATCCAGAATCCAAAAAGCCTACGAGTAGGTTCGCCGGTCTCGGAATTTGTAGTGCTACTATTCCGAGATATCGTCGTTGTATCTTGGAAACGAATTGCTGCTATCCGTAAGCACCTGAGCGAAGCAATATCGTTTTACGGAGATAGTGTCGAACACTAGCCTCGACGAGATCATATTAGATTGTTGTCTCCCCAATTATTTCGGAATTATTTTCAACAGTTAGATACCGAAGCTCAAGTTTGTCAACTACTTTGCTATTTCATATTGCATCTGTAACCTGTAGTTTATGGGCATGCTTCGCTTTGTAAAAGAAACTGGATGCATCATATTCTAGTTAACTGAAGAAGCTTTGCCTGTGTGCCTTTTTGATAGCATTTGAACTTTTTTTTCCCCCTCTTTGAGTCCTTTTCTAAGTGGTAATCCGAGAAATGGATATTTATAGCCTCGTTTGTGCACTTTGTCAACTTAGCCGATAGTACCTGAGCATTCCATATACTTTTTACATTGTAACTTCTTTATCAATTCTATTTGTGACTAAATGAAAAATAAATTCTTTGTTAACAGGTTCATCATGATATGACTGCTCCTTTATCCCATTATTACATCTACACAGGACATAACTCATACTTGACTGGAAACCAACTGAGCAGTGACTGCAGTGATGTCCCAATTATAAAAGCACTCAAGAATGGCGTGAGAGTAATTGAGCTAGATATGTGGCCTAATGCCACAAAAGATAATATTGATATTCTTCATGGGAGGTACTGAAACAATTCTCTACATCTTGCAATAGAACTTTATGGGTTACATTTTTCTTCCTTCTGTTTGGATATATTGTTAGCTAGTAAAGCTTTGGGCAATCTGGAGTTATCTAGATTATGAGCTACAACTTTAAATTGGCTTGTTGCCTGCGTTTTTTAGTCTGAGCCATACAAATGTAACTACATTTAGTTAAATATTAATTGCATGGTCCAAGAGAATTGGATGGTGGTTTACACATGTTTCTAGAGGATGATATCTTCTATAATGTTAGATACTCTTTCAGACACTACTTAGGCTTTATTGTGAAGCCATTTTTGTTGTGGGGTGATTTACTATATTTGTCATTTGCCTTCAGAGTTCAAAGTTAGAAGCTTATTATCGTAAACAAGTTAAGAATGATCTGAAGTTTCCTGGTAGGTGTCACCTGAACCAGTAAACAAAACTATAAATATTCTAAAATTAACTGCTGGTTTCATGAAGGTGTTTGTTTTGGACTTCTAAAACTGCTTTTTCCTAAAATGTATTCATCAATTCTAAGAATTGTGTATTTGGTCATGATTCTCAAAAGATTCTCCTGGGAATCTTGTAATTTAAAATTTTAAACTATGCAACTTAGAACTATCTTGATTGAATTTAATTAAGTTCATGGAAGCTTGAGCTACCTTCATTGCAATTGAACTTTTGCGAAGGACAAAGATCTATCTACAACACTTTTGGTTTCAGTTGCAATGCGGAAATCTATTTTTCTTGAAGCATGAATTTTGTATGGGATTTCAATGAGTAATTAAGCTCGAACTATCTTAACGGTGACAAAGGCCAAAACTTCATCTCCAATGATTTTAGTCTCAGTGGTGTTGCAAGTAATCATACAACACATGGATGAAATTTACCTAAATAACATTGAGCAAGGACTGGGCTATCGACTTTGAACTGGGCTATAGTTGAGTTGTTGTCTGTACAATATCTACAGGGTCCAATTCAAAATCCAGTATCTATAAAATTAAAAAAAAAAATAGGCTGGGCTATAGCCTAGGATAGCCCCTACGTAAGTCCATCCCTGTTTATAACGTTAGGTTTTCAATGTTTTCTATCCGAATGCATATGTTTTGCATTCGATTCTGTAAGTTGTGAAAGCAGTTCCACGAACTGCGATGGCAGTTCGTGGAACCGCCATCACGCATGCACGGCGTAAGCCGTGCGTGCATGATCTCCTCCCTCTAAAAGGGAGGCGCGTCTAAGGCTTCGGTGGAGAGAGGCTGAGAAGCTGTCGGAGATAGCAACATCCAAGGATTTGGTTTGTGGAAACTTGAGGAATTTTTCATTGTGATCATTCCTCCGACGCGAGTAGAAGATCCAAAACCAATTCAACTCAACCGGGTAAATCTTCAAGAACAGGTATACGAATGAATTTGATTTCATTTTCGTAAATTACCTAGGTTAGAACAGATTCAATAACTAAACTCATAACAATGGTATCAGAGCATAATTTCTGGAAGTTTTTTTTACCTGTTAAATTTTTTCCCACCAGAGATCAGAACAGAGTTTTCTCTGTTCGATCGCGAAGCTTGCTGGAATTCAACGGACGAAGGGCGGTGACATGGTCGTGGTCCGACGACGGAGAATTCTTAGTCACCGGGTGACACAACAAGCTTCAGAGATACCGGGCGCTCGCTCTCAGAAGCGTAACGCTTAGTAGCGAGCTACCGCACAAGCGATCGCTACGCCACGCACCGCGAGGGTCGGTTTCTTCTGCAAGGGCACATTCCCGAGTGGTGTCCAGAGACGTGTGTGCCGACACCAATTGTAGGCTTCATCTCCGGCACGAGCACGCAGAAAGGGACGCGCACCTCCATCGGCAGCTGCGCTAGAAATGTCGACGCCCAGGCGATCGTTGAGCGACCTCGGAGGTGGCGCGGACGCCGATGCCCAGCCGCGACTCGAGGCGGCGCGGCGCGACGCCAGCGGCCATCACGCCCTCGAGGCGGCGTGGTCGCCGACGCCCAGGCGGTCGTTCAAACTTAGGGCACACACAAAGAGGGGAGAAAGCCGACTTGATTTTGTGGTTGATAAAAAAAAAAAGGAGAATTTTTTTCTTTCAATGAAATCATACGAATTTTAATTGGTAAGTTTAATCTGTTTAGTTTATGATAATCTGTTTTGTTCAGATTTTTAATCTGTTCGGTAAGTTTAATTTGACTTAATTTAATTGGGCCGAATTAAATGGTGGGCTAAGAATCAAGATTTCTAATTGGGCTGAGGTTCAATTAATTTGATTCCAACAAAAGTTAAGTGCTCAATCACACAAGTGTTGTGCAAAGTTGACTTTGGTCAACTAAACTCATAACAATGGTCAGATTGGTTGTTTTGGAACAATTGAAACCTGACATGGATAACTTAAAGGTAGGACTAGTAATGAATGTCTATGGGTCAATTGGAAGTAACCCCTAAAAATCAAGAAATTTTAGTTTTTCTTGATTATTGTATATTTGTTATGTGCCTTGATAAATTGAAATAAACCAGTATTTGTATTGGCTTTGTCGGTTATGTACTGACATGATACATTTCAATTTTACAGATGACGCGGATGTATACTACTATGACACGACGCGATGTGATGAACCTAGATAGAGGCTATCAAGAGTTGACTACGACCCTTATCATAGTCATCGACACATAGGGAAGTCGACAGACTATTCGAAGCTCGAGACGCAGGAGTTTCGTATTAGATAACTACGATTCGGGCGTTAATTGCTCATCGGTCCGATAATCTTTGGCCGACGTGGCACGGATGTTGGGGTTACATGAAGGCGCGATTTCTATATCTAGTTGTGCACAGAGCTAATTAACTATGCTGAATGTGAAGAGGATCCTGAGGAAGACCCTGTGGAGGGATGTGATCCGTTACATGTGAGGTCTTCTAAGGATTCTGCGTCAAGGCAGCATGGGTTGCCTGTAAGTGTCCCAATTGAGAGTACTGTAGTTGAGTCCAGACGGAAGAGACATATCATGATTGCTATTGCACTAGTGTATGTCCTAGTCGTAATGGTAATCATTTATCTGGTCTATTAGCGTTATTTATGTTATGAGTTGTAAGAATATAATCTGTTACATTCTTAGAAGAGTTAGTTATTTGTTAACATTGTACAGCTTGTTTAAGTTAATGATATGTTCATTTTATGCTGTTAACTCTACATGATGTTTTTTTTTATACTCCTTGATTAGTTCATTATGAGTATATGGTTAAATGATGTATTAATTTATTGTTAAATATCATGCTATGATTATGATTAATTTCATTAAGTGAGATGTATGTAATAAAATAGATCAATATAAGTCGATCGCAAGACATAGTGATAACGTAATTATCACTTGATTTTGTAAACCATATCAGATTTATTTTGAGATTAATTTAAGATTACATACATAGATAACATACACTGAGTATATGAATGATGTGTTTATTTGTGATAGATTATGGTTACAAAGAATATAATAGCTGAACTGAATAAGGGAGAAAAACTCAATGGAGATAATTACAAAATTTGGCAACTCAGGATACGATGTCTAGAGGAGCAGGAAGTTCTAGAAGTCGTGATATCGTGAACCTATAGATGGTCCTTCACCAAGCAGACGAGATCTTGATGCCATAAAGCGTGGAAGAAGAAAGACTCCATTCACTTAAGGGCATATTGATAAGTTCAACGGTGGGCGACCGGCATTTAGTACGCAACTTCAGATCGCCTAATGCGGTCTGGTTAGCCCTTAAGGATAAGTACAGTGGGATTAGTCTGTGCAAGCTTCGTCAGCTAACGATTAAGTTCGACAACTATAAAAAACGCCCGAATATCACTATGGTTCAGCATCTTAGGGAGATGTCAAACATGATTCGGGATCTTAAAGCGTAGGTCGTAGGTTGGTGATGAGCAACAGTTCAAGCAGAATCCATTCCTTCCGATTCCCTGAAACTATGGCACTTACGCATGGAAGTATTAAGACTTTTACAGATGTCTCGCGCCATGTTGAGCTAGAGGCGGAGAGAGTGGAATCCGCAAGGATTTCTGGTCTCCTATGTGGCAGTAGGTGTTGCTGGATCATCTGGATCCAAAAAGAAAAAATGGTTTGGGAAAAAGAAAGGGAAAGGAAAAAAAGACCGAGGCTGTAGCTGGAGGACAAGGCCCTACTGAGAAAAAGAAGAAGAAGACAGGAAAGAAACCTAAAAATAAGCTGTCTTGTTTTAATTGTGGCAAGAAAGGTCACTTTGCTCGGGAATGCACTGAGCCGAAAAAGGTATCTTTGAATTTGTCTTCTGAGCATTTTGTTGCTAGCTCTGTGTTGTTAGCTGATTCTTATCCTTTGTGGATTATAGATTCGGGAGCAACCAACCATGTAGCTCGGGAGCGGATTTGTAAACGCCTGCCCTTATCTGCTCTCAGGGCGGCGCTACTTTTTTTTTTTTTTTTTTTTTATAACATGACATATAGGGATCATTTCACAATCTACGTACTTAACGTGCTTTCATGACATAAACCTTCTCTTATACATGCATTACCTATCATATTCGTAATAAGCATGTTAACATCTCTTATCTCTTTTTATAACATGCATAACATAAAATATCCATTCATGAGTTCTAGCATATCAAACTTTTATAAGTAACTGAACAGTAACATTCAACATGGTACTAATAAATCTCAAGTCTTATAAGCGGAAGCAAATGTCTTAAGGTGTTCACTGAGCATATAAATATAAGCAGAGAGTAATAGGGTCTTTTTCCACCATGCCACTATCACACACACTTGGCCCCTCCTGCTACTTCCTCTTAGTTCATGTTTCCTTTATCTGCAGTATATGGACAACATAAACTATAAGCATATAGCTTAGTAAGATTCTTGCCTACTCACAAAAGCCACAAACTTCATCAAACAAATAGAAAGCAGGAGCATACTAGCGTAAATAGCATAAGTATTTCATAACAACACTATGCATCAACTTACCAACGTAATGAGAACATAAGCATGACATACAATTTACATAGCATGCTAAACATAATTAAATCTAAGCAGGGCATAAATTAAACTATAAGCATTCATGGCATCATCAACCCTAAACATGCATAAAGGACATAATCATAAGCATTCTTAAACTTGACATAAGCATTCATAATTTCCTCAATTCTAACATGCACATGCATAAAGGACATAATCATAAGCATTCTTAAACTTGACATAAGCATTCATAATTTCCTCAATTCTAACATGCATAAAGGTCATAATCATAAGCATTCTTAAACTTAACATAAGCATTCATAATTTCATAAATCATAGACAAGCATCAGGGACATAATCATAAGCATTCTTAAACTTAACATAAGCATTCATAATTTCATAAATCATAGACAAGCATCAGGGACATAATCATAAGCATTTTTAAACTTAACATAAGCATTCATAAAAGTCCTTTCTTTTCAAAACATATACATATAGGTACTTTAACATAATCATAACTTAAATGGGGGGCCCCAGGTTAAGTACCACATAATGCGCGTTCCCTAATAGGCTGGGGTAGCGAGCCACCAGACCTACTAGAGCAAGACCTCTTACGTCTTACCAGGGCAAGACCTCTTACGTCTTCTTATGTCCCTATGGATTTGATTAACGACCACCTGACGGGTCAGGTACTTAACCTCTTACAAAGTAAAATACTTAATTCCTTTCTTTCTTGTCATATCATAAAGAATGCTCTTAATCCCCAACATAAACAGGGAAGCATCTCAATCTTGTCTTATCATAAGGAGAGCTCTTAATCCCTACTTGAAAGGGAAGCATCTCCATTTTATCTTATCATAAGGAGAGTTCTTAATCCCTACTTGAAAGGGAAGCATCTCCATCTTAGACATTTCATAGCATACATGCATTCATAACATAAGAGTACCCTAAAGGGGTCCTAAAGCATAAACATGTTTATCACATAAGCATATTTCAGAGGCATATTCATGGCATGTTAAATCATAAAACATGTTCATCTCAAAGGCATATTTCATGGCATATTACATCATAAACATGTTCATCACATAGGCATAATTCATGGCATATTATAATCATCCATATAACATATTTCATGGCATATAAAATTCATAATCATGTTCATCACATAAACTTATTTCATGGCACATAAAAATCATAATCATGTTCATCACATAAACATATTTCATGGCATATAAAAATCATAATCATGTTCCTCACATAAACTTATTTCATGGCATATAAAAATCATAATCATGTTCATCACATAAACATATTTCATGGCATATAAAAATCATAATCACGTTCCTCACACAAACTTATTTCATGGCACATAAAAATCATAATCATGTTCATCACATAAACATATTTCATGGTATATAAAAATCATAATCATGTTCCTCACACAAACTTATTTCATGGCACATAAAAATCATAATCATGTTCATCACATAAACATATTTCATGGCATATAAAAATCATAATCAACTTATTTCATGACACATAAAAATCATAATCATGTTCATCACATAAACATATTTCATGGCATATAAAAATCATAATCATGTTCCTCACATAAACTTATTTCATGGCACATAAAAATCATAATCATGTTCATCACATAAACATATTTCTTGAAGGCATACAACCTAATACAACTTCATAAGGGGTATTTTCATGAAACCCTAACCCTAAACCTAATGTTGGCCAAAACATGTTGGGCACCATTTTCTTTATTTTTGTTACATAAACTCCTACTTGAAGGCATACCACCTAATACAACTTCATAAAGGGTATTTGCATGAAACCCTAACCCTAAATAACTTGGTTGGCGAAACACGTAGGACTCCATTTTCCTTATTTTTGTTACATAAACTCCTCCTTGAAGGCATACAACCTAATACAACTTCATAAGGGATATTTTCATGAAGCCCTAACCCTAAACCTAAGGTTGGCCGAAACATGTAGGACTACAAACTTCATACTTCTTTCATGTAACATGTCCTACAAAACTAATATACTGCAGGTGAGGGAATCTTACATCCTTCGCTTGCTTTTAGTTAGTAGATGACCTTATGGAAGCGAACTAGCCTTCTCCTTGCTTGGATGGGGTTCGCCAAAGGGTGAAAATGGAGAGGGGAGAGATGGTTTTCATGAGGAAGAAGAGAAGAAGAAGTGGCCAGTGGAAACTTCCTCTTCTTTATAAAGGGAGGAAGAGAAGTTTCTCTTCTCTTTTCCATGCCTCTTCATTTACCCCCATCACACTTATCTACAATTTCCCCCCGTCCTCTAATGATCTAATCCTATTAGGCTTCTGGTTAGTGCATCTCTACAGGGCTTGGCTATCTCTAGAGGTTTGGGGTTCAATTCCTAGGCCTTCAGATCTCTTTTTGGCTATTTTCTTTTATTTTCTAAAAGGCCCACCTAAAGCCCATTATCGTAAAGAAAATTCTCGTAAAATTGCTAGAAATTTTACTGCATAATCCTCATACCTTGTAAAAGTTTAGATCCTCGAAACTTAAAACAATCTGGTACTTCGCTTCACGCCCTCCTCTCGTTCCCTGTAGCTTCCTCGTGATCGTTGATTCTCGCCACAGACCTTTACTAAGGGCACCTCTTTGTTCCTTAGCCTCTTGACTTCTCGGCCTAGTATCCGATAGCCGACTTTCCACACTCAGTCCTCTTGAACTTCAGATCGCTTTGTGGCTCGATCACTAGTCCAAGACCGGATATGCATTTCTTGAGCACGAGACATGGAACACATTGTGTATAGCAAGCGTCTCGAGGCGCTCGACTGTAAGCTACCTTGTCAACCCTCTGCATATCGAATCGATCCCGTATGGCGTGAACTTAGTTTACCCTTTCTTCCAATCTCATCACTCCCTTCATAGAGCCACTTTGAGAATACTAGTCCCCCGACTTCAATTCTAACGGCTCACGCCGCGTATCCGCATAGCTCTTTTGCCGGCTCTGAGCGGTTCGATTCTCCGGATATTAGATAGCTCGGGTGGTATCACAACGATGATATCCAAGACCCATTTCCTCCTTTCACCACCCTCGTACCAACAGATAGGAGACTGCGATCTCCTCCCCGTATAGAGCTTCATACGGTGTCATTCCATAGAGCTTGGTAATCAGCTGTTGTAAGTAAATTCTCGCTAAGCACAAATATCGACACACCAACTCCTTAAAGTCTAGAGCACAAGTCATGACATATCTTCCAACACTGTTCACTCTTTTTCCTGCATCGTCTGGTCCGAGGGTGAAACGCAGGTCAATCTCAACTTAGTGCTAAGAGCCTTCTCAGTACTCCTTCCTGTAAATGGGAGGTAAAACGACCATCACGATCGTAAATGATAGCCTTAGGCACTCCATGAATCGATAATTTCGACATATAATTGAGCTAGCCGCCAACCGAATAGGTCATCTTAATTGCCGTGAAATGGGCGACTTTGTCACCGCCTATGATTACCCATATAAAGATCATAACCATTTGTTGTTCTGGGTAGTCCCGAGATGAAATCCATAGAAATTTCTTCCCATTTCCACTCGGGAATCTGTATCGCAGAATCCCCGGGTTTCGTGTTCGCTTTAACCCTCCGGCAGTCGACAGTCTTGACATCTTGAGCCATCCTTTTCATGCCGGACCACCAAAATTTATCTCTTAAGTCCCGATACATTTTGTAGATCCAGATCGTGGTATAAGGTGTTCCATGGATTCTCGAGTATCTTCTTCCAAGTTCCGGATCGTCCGGAATCATAGTCGATCCGAGGTATAATACATTCTAAATGCGGAATCCATTATCCCTTCCTTCCCAGACTTCCTGTTTGATCTTCTGGATGTCTGAATCACCATCTTGCTTTCCCAATATATCGTCGAATAATGTCGGTGCTAGGGTCATGGTGGAAAGTTGTCGAAATAATCTCTATTCCGTAATTCATTATTTCACTTTTCGAGTGAGATAGCATCGATAAGGTCGTTAAAGCGTGCGGGACTTTCTGCTAAGTGCATCTGCCACTTTGTTGGCCTTCCCGGGATGATAGAATATCTCACAATCATAATCCTTGACTAGCTCGAGCCATCTGCGTTGTCTCATATTTTTAGAGCGAATACCACGGCTGCTAGTTCTAAGTCATGGGTAGGATAATTTCTTTCGTGCTCCTTGAGCTGTCTAGAGGCGTAGGCGATAACCTTGCCATTTTGCATAAGTACACCGAGCCCCCAGTTTGAAGCGTCACTATACATATCGAAGCTTTCATTATCTTCAGGAGAGTCGAGATGGGAGCGCGTGTCAATCTCCTCTTGATTCAGTAAAACTCCTCTCACATCCTCACCCATTTGTATTGCTTGTCCTTTCCGGGTGAGGGGTCACATGTAATGCAATTCTAGAGAATTCCTCTACAAGCTTTACGTAATAGCCTCACTTAGCCCGAGAAAACTTCGATTTCACTCGCATTCCTTGGCCTATTCCAATTCCTCACACGATCTTTATTGGGTCTACCACGATTCCTTCTTTAGAGATGACATGACTCCAAGAATGACACTGATCGAGCCGTAACTCACGTTTGGAGAACTTCGCATATAGTTGCTCTTTCTGAAGAATCTGTAGTACTATCTTCAGATGTTCAACATGCTCTTCTCGATCCCTCGAGTAGATAAGAATATCGTCGATGAAAACGATTACAAATTTGTCGAGGTAGGCCGAGAATACTTGATCGGTCGATGAACATCGCAGAGCATTGATTGCTCCGAAGGGCATAACAACGAACTCATAAGTAATTTCAAAAGAAACGAACTTATCATCACTTATTAATACTTTCATACCAGAAGGAAAATTGTTATCATATAACCTTTCTTATTTAAAATCGAAACTAAAGCTAATTGAGAAGATAGTTCATTACGACTACTAGACAAACCCTAGTGCAATTGTAATTATTTTTAGTCCTATCTTCCTTGCCTCACTAGGGTAGTCTCAGCCGCCAATAAGTTATGCTTATAGAACTCTTCATTCTTCTCGAGGCCACTACCACCGGATTCTCTACCACAGGCTTCTCTTCAACCTTGTGCTCTAGTAGTTCCCAAAGACAACTCATCATATGTTATTCGCCCTTCATACGGCCCCATACGTGATGTCGTGCAACTACTGAAATCATTAGGCGAGCGCACAAGACCCATATCCGATAATTGTCCAAGAATGGAAACTCCTGCCGCCGAGTCTCCTAAAAGACTATCGAGCCTTCTCGTGTCCGATGACCCACCATCGTTTATAAACTATCTCTTCAATAGCTTCCCTCAATCGGTTTCGTGACACATCACGACGGGTCATGGTAGTCATCGTCTGCCGCAAATGAATCAAAAGTCAAGATAAAACCGACTAACCCGTACGCAACCGGCTTAATTCAATTCATATGAGCATAGACCTTACACAAATAATTACGAAAATCAAATCTTCGTAATTTTAGGAGTTTTTTTTTTTTCTAGTGGTATTTCTGGGTTAGAGACATGTTTCCATCATCTAAAGCTTGGTAAGGTATCATTACTATCTAGGTCACAAGCATGGTTTCATTCTACTAAAACAGGGTGAGTTATTATTTCTAACTAAATCACAAGTGTGATTCCATTCTACTAAACATGATGAGGTATTATTTCTAACTAGATAGAAGACACTCTTCATTATAAAAGAAACTCAGGTAGGCATAAAGTTACTTACTTGGAAATAGCAGGATGGAGGCTTGATGTGTGATAGTGGAAAGGTGAACCCGCCTCGATACTAACTCAGAACGCCGCCTTATCCGCTCTCGTATGCGCTACTTTTTTTATTTTTTTTTTTATAAAATTACATATAGGGATAATTTAACAATGTACGAACTTAACGTGCTTTCATGCATAAACCTTCTCTTATACACATTACCATATTCGTAATAAGCATGTTAACATCTCTTATCTCTTTTTATAACATGCATAACATAAAATATCCATTCATGAGTTCTAGCATATCAAACTTTTATAAGTAACTGAACAGTAACATTCAACATGATACTAATAAATCTCAAGTCTTATAAGCGGAAGCAAATGTCTTAAAGTGTTCACTGAGCATATAAATATAAGCAGAGAGTAATAGGGTCTTTTTCCACCATGCCACTATCACACACACTCAATTCTCCTGCTACTTCCTCTTAGTTCATGTTTCCTTTATCTGCAGTATATGGACAACATAAACTATAAGCATATAGCTTAGTAAGATTCTTGCCTACTCACAAAAGCCACAAACTTCATCAAACAAATAGAAAGCAGGAGCATACTAGCGTAAATAGCATAAGTATTTCATAACAACACTATGCATCAACTTACCAACGTAATGAGAACATAAGCATGACATACAATTTACATAGCATGCTAAACATAATTAAATCTAAGCAGGGCATAAATTAAACCATAAGCATTCATGGTATCATCAACCCTAAACATACATAAAGGACATAATCATAAGCATTCTTAAACTTGACATAAGCATTCATAATTTCCTCAATTCTAACATGCATAAAGGTCATAATCATAAGCATTCTTAAACTTAACATAAGCATTCATAATTTCATAAATCATAGACAAGCATCAGGGACATAATCATAAGCATTCTTAAACTTAACATAAGCATTCATAATTTCATAAATCATAGACAAGCATCAGGGACATAATCATAAGCATTTTTAAACTTAACATAAACATTCATAAAAGTCCTTTCTTTTCAAAACATATACATATAGGTACTTTAACATAATCATAACTTAAATGGGGGGCCCCAGGTTAAGTACCACATAATGCGCGTTCCCTAATAGGCTGGGGTAGCGAGCCACCAGACCTACTAGAGCAAGACCTCTTACGTCTTACCAGGGCAAGACCTCTTACGTCTTCTTATGTCCCTATGGATTTGATTAACGCACCACCGACGGGTCGTCGTACTTAACCTCTTACAAAGTAAAATACTTAATTCCTTTCTTTCTTGTCATATCATAAAGAATGCTCTTAATCCCCAACATAAACAGGGAAGCATCTCAATCTTGTCTTATCATAAGGAGAGCTCTTAATCCCTACTTGAAAAGGAAGCATCTCCATCTTATCTTATCATAAGGACAGCTCTTAATCCCTACTTGAAAGGGAAGCATCTCCATCTTAGACATTTCATAGCATACATGCATTCATAACATAAGAGTACCCTAAAGGGGTCCTAAAGCATAAACATGTTTATCACATAAGCATATTTCAGAGGCATATTCATGGCATGTTAAATCATAAAACATGTTCATCTCAAAGGCATATTTCATGGCATATTACATTATAAACATGTTCATCACATAGGCATAATTCATGGCATATTATAATCATCCACATAACATATTTCATGGCATATAAAAATCATAATCATGTTCATCACATAAACTTATTTCATGACATATAAAAATCATAATCATGTTCATCACATAAACATATTTCATGGCATATAAAAATCATAATCATGTTCCTCACATAAACTTATTTCATGGCACATAAAAATTATAATCATGTTCATCACATAAACATATTTCATGGCATATAAAAATCATAATCATGTTCATCACATAAACTTATTTCATGGCACATAAAAATCATAATCATGTCCATCACATAAACATATTTCATGGCATATAAAAATCATAATCATGTTCCTCACACAAACTTATTTCATGGCACATAAAAATCATAATCATGTTCATCACATAAACATATTTCATGACATATAAAAATCATAATCATGTTCCTCACACAAACTTATTTCATGGCACATAAAAATCATAATCATATTCATCACATAAACATATTTCATGGCATATAAAAATCATAATCATGTTCCTCACATAAACTTATTTCATGGCACATAAAAATCATAATCATGTTCATCACATAAACATATTTCATGACATATAAAATTTATAATCATGTTCATCACATAAACTTATTTCATGGCACATAAAAATCATAATCATGTTCATCACATAAACATATTTCATGGCATATAAAAATCATAATCATATTCCTCACACAAACTTATTTCATGGCACATAAAAATCATAATCATGTTCATCACATAAACATATTTCATGGCATATAAAAAACATAATCATGTTCATCACATAAACTTATTTCATGACACATAAAAATCATAATCATGTTCATCACATAAACATATTTCATGGCATATAAAAATCATAATCATGTTCCTCACATAAACTTATTTCATGGCACATAAAAATCATAATCATGTTCATCACATAAACATATTTCATGGTATATAAAAATCATAATCATGTTCCTCACATAAACTTATTTCATGGCACATAAAAATCATAATCATGTTTATCACATAAACATATTTCTTGAAGGAATACAACCTAATACAACTTCATAAGGGGTATTTTCATGAAACTCTAACCCTAAACCTAATGTTGGCCAAAACATGTTGGGCACCATTTTCTTTATTTTTGTTACATAAACTCCTACTTGAAGGCATACCACCTAATACAACTTCATAAAGGGTATTTGCATGAAACCCTAACCCTAAACCTAATGTTGGCCGAAACATGTAGGGCACCATTTTCCTTATTTTTGTTACATAAACTCCTCCTTGAAGGCATACAACCTAATACAACTTCATAAGGGGTATTTTCATGAAACCCTAACCCTAAACCTAATGTTGGCCGAAACATGTAGGACTCCATTTTCCTTATTTTTGTTACATAAACTCCTCCTTGAAGGCATACAACCTAATACAACTTCATAAGGGGTATTTGCATGAAACCCTAACCCTAAACCTAATGTTGGCCGAAACATGTAGGGCACCATTTTCCTTATTTTTGTTACATAAACTCCTCCTTGAAGGCATACAACCTAATACAACTTCATAAGGGGTATTTTCATGAAACCCTAACCCTAAAACTTAGTTGGCCGAAACATGTAGGACTCTATTTTCCTTATTTTTGTTACATAAACTCCTCCTTGAAGGCATACAACCTAATACAACTTCATAAGGGGTATTTTCATGAAGCCCTAACCCTAAACCTAAGGTCATGGAAACACGTAGACTACAAACTTCATACTTCTTTCATGTAATATGTCCTACAAAACTAATATACCGCAGTGGAGAATCTTACATCCTTTCGCTTTTTTAGTCAGAGATGACCTTATGGAAGCCAAGAACTAGCCTTCTCCTTGCTTGGATGGGGTTCGGCCAAAGGGTGAAAATGGAGAGGGGGAGAGATGGTTTTCGGTGAGGAAGAAGAAGAGAAGAAGAAGTGGCCAAGTGGAAACTTCCCTCTTCTTTATAAAGGGAGGAAGAGAAGTTTCTCTTCTCTTTTCCATGCCTCTTCATTTACCCCCATCACACTTATCTACAATTTCCCCCCTTCCTCTAATGATCTAATCCTATTAGGCTTCTGGTTAGTGGGTGCATCTATAGGACTTGGCTATCTCTAGAGGTTTGAGGTTCAATTCCTAGGCCTTGCATCTCTTTTTTGGCTATTTTCTTTTATTTTCGAAAAAGGGCCACCTAAAGCCCATTATCGTAAAGCCAAAAATTCTCGTAAAATTGCTAGAAATTTTATGGGCGTTACAGGATTACATTTGTGGAGTACCGTCGCGTACCAGCAGGCAACAAATGGATCTATGTTGGAAACAATGCAAGAGTTGAGGTCAAAGGAATCGACACTTGCAAACTTAACCTCCGTGGTGGTAGTGTTTTGTTTCTACATAATGTCCTATATGCTTCTGAGATTCGACGGAATCTTGTTTCTGTAACTTCTCTTCTTGAGTTAGGGTACTGTGTAAATTTTTACATGCGGTGTGTTGAACTTAAGATTGACTCAGTGTCAATCGGATATGGTTATTTAACAAATGGTTTTATGGTACTAGATGTGGTGCCTTATGTGAATTGTGCAATTGATAGTTGTTTTTCGAATATTGCTCTTTCTAGCAATGCAAATATAACTGATGAGGTTTGGCATGCTAGATTGGGACATATAGGACAAGATCGCATGAATAGGTTAGCTAAAGAGGGGTTATTGGGCTCTCATGCTAAGATCAGCTTGTCTATATGTGAGCATTGTCTTGTTGGAAAAGCAACAAGAAAACCATTTGGAAAGGCTATTAGAGCAGAGTCACCATTGCAATTAATTCATTCGGATATTTGTGGTCCGATGAGTGTGAAGGCTAGACATGGAGCTTCCTATTTCATTACATTTATCACGATTTTCTCGTTTTTGTGTATTTGATTTCATATCAAGCATTAGATTCGCTTCATTCGTTATATGAACGAAGTTGAGAATCAAACAACGTAAGGTTAAGACTTTACGACCGATCTGGAAGAGAATATTTTATTCGATATGTTCAAGACACATGTAATGAAAAAGGGATTATTAGACAGTAACGATCCAGAACTCCACAAAGAAACGGGTTCTTTGAAAGAAGAAAGGACTTTTCTTAAAATGGTTAGTATGACGGCACAAAGCACTACGGCCTCCTATCGGGAGATACATTACTAGTCATGACCTATATACTTAACAAAGTGTCTTCAAAGTCGGTTTCATCTACCCCATACGTTAACGCTGGGTAGAAAACCGATTTGAGTAATCCGAGACCTCGGGGTCACCGCTTACGCTCATAGTTACTCACAAGTATGGAAAACTCGAACCTGAGGTAAGAAATGTATCTTTATAAGATATTCCGAGACCTCAAAAGGTTATGTTTTCATAGTGAGCAACACGATGTAACGATCTCTCGAGATTCAATCTAGAGACGCCACTTTTCTGTAAACCGAGTTCCGACAGGAGAAGTTGATAAGACAGTTCTTCTTTTTGAGGAGAATGAGTCGTTATCAACAAAACATGTGTCTAGTGGGATACCTGGACCTAGTCAACTGAGTGAGAGTGATGTGCCTGATCACGGGGTGACTTATCAACAACCCACCTTACGAAAAAATGTTCGTAAGATCATACCTAAAAGGAGGTTTGATATTGAGAATGAGGCAATGATGACACTCCCAGTTAACGAAGATGAACCTCAATCAGTTGAGGAAGCGTTGGGATGTAGAGTTGGAGATAAGTGGAAAAGTGCAATGGAAGAAGAGATGAAGTCAATGATTGGGAATCAAGTTTGGGAGTTAGTCGATCTTCCTCCTGGTCGAAGGGCTATTGGGAATAAATGGATTCTCAAAATAAAGAGGAAATCTGATGGATCGATAAATCAATACAAAGCTCGCCTGGTTGCAAAAGGGTTTACCCAAAGAGAGGGTATAGACTTTAAAGAGACATTTTCTCCCGTAGTGAAGTTTGTGTCCATCCGAGTTATTTTGGCTTTTGTGGCGCATTATGACTTGGAATTACATCAGATGGATGTCAAAACAGCTTTCCTTAACGGTGAACTTGACGAGGAAATCTATATGGTTCAAACGTAGGTTTCGTTGCTTTAGGCCAAGAGGATAAAGTATGTAGATTAAAGAAATCTATATACGGGCCAAGCAAGGCCAAGACAACGATGGACATAAGATTTAACAAAGTGGTTTTATCTTAAGGTTTGAAATGATCATGAGGATCATTCGTTTTCTGAAGAAGGAAAAGGAAAGTATGTCGTTTATCATTATATGTTGATGATACTTGATAGGAAACGACATAGGTTTTGTGGTGGAAGTCAAAAGTGGTTGTCTTCCCAACTTTGACACAATAGATATGGGAAGCTGAATACATCTTAGGAGTAAAGATCATCAGGGATCGATCTAAAAGGCTTTTGGGTTTGTCACAAGAGTCTTATATAACTAAAATGTTACAACATTTTAGCATGTCTGTCTGCAACGGTGAACAGACACCTATAGCGAAAGGTACTGTTCTGAGCAAAAGTATGAATCCCAAGACTCAAATTTGAAATAATGAGATGAATAAAAAACTATACGCAAGTGTCAGGTAGTAGTTTGATGTATATTATGTTGTACTCGTCCGATCTCGATATCGATGAGCTTAGTAGCCGGTTTTTACCAAACCTGTGATCGAGACACCGAAAGGATAAAAGGATATTCAGATATCCAAGGCGACGATGATTATTATCGCTCTCGCTATCAAGGATCATATACGAGCCTAAAGGGCTATTCAGATCTGATTAGGTGGGACTGGATGATAGAAAATCAACATCGGTATGCATTCTTGTTGAACGGTGGCGCCATCTCCGAATCAGAAGAAACAGCCCTGTGTGGCCTTATCTACAATGGTGAATATGTGACATGTATTCGTGATGTCTAAGCGATCTGGTCAAGAGGTTCCCAAGCATTTGAAGATTGTTGAGATGTGGGAGTCCCGCGATCGTCTATTATCGCGATCTAAGTGCTATAGCTTTTTCCAAGGATCCAAAATATATCATAAAGAAGGGCAAGCGTATATATAAAGTACAATTCTATAAGGGATATTGTTCTTTAAGAAAGTGATTCTTGAGTATATCCCTACACGAGCTATCTTGCAGATCCTTTACTAAGCCGATATAGAGAGTCACTAAATGAGCGTGTAAAGTCCATTGGAACTTCGTAGAATGTAACAACATCAGAATTGATAATCGGATATGTTTTGATTGTAATTTTTATGAAAGTCGTGATTTATTCCAGATGTAGTATGTTATGTTACATTCTAGTGATAAGATCTCGATAAGCGTGTTGTACAGTAGCGATTGGTCCTCTCGCGTGACAATCATCTCTATTTATTGTGTATGAATAGAGGTAAGCCGATGCTTGTAGAGTCACCTATCGCATTGTTGGCTTTGGGAAATTTATACATTCCTATAAGTTAGAGTCGTCTTGATATTTGTATCAAGATAAGATCATTTTGCGTAAACGATCAGTAGAACCCACCATTTACTATACTTTTGAGCCGATTAGAATTCATATATGTTGAATTCTGATTAAGCATTAGGAATGTCTAGATTGATAATAACATGTACTCTTTATCGTAAAGAGGAAAGACATCGTGGCGTGTGATTCGTACACGTGTCTTAAGGCGACAATAAGGGTAGTAGGAAAATGGATCCGCTTCTCTACTTATGTGAGCCCTTTGAGATTATATGTTGATCTCAATATTTGCCCTTTGTGACTATTTAGGTGTCTCTTGAAGTTTTAATCGAGGTTTGCTACTTTAGCGTAATACTATGTATGTATGATTCGGTCTATGGAACATGACTAGGAAAGCGATTGATTAAAATGAATAGATTCACACTAAAAAGGAAGATTAAATAGGTTTACATCTAATGAGTATTATTCACTAATCGACTTTTTTCTGTTGTGTACAGAAATATTTGTGAATATTTGGAATATGAGACATGCTCTTGAAATGATGAGTATTAAGAGGGATTAGAGATATTCATATTGATGTAAATAAAATTATTTAGTTTGGGTAAATAGCAAGACATGGATGTTTCCAGGTAAACGGTTTTGTACCACCTGGAGAATGGTTGTGCCATAAGATAATGGTTTTGTACCACCTGGAGATGACTTTGTGTCATCAGGAAAATGATTATGTATCATTCGGAGAGTGACTAAGTTAGACGTAACAACTTCTCTTAGCATACATCGCTCTGTGAGCAGCTATGTAAGGTGTAACAACTTTCTTAGCATTTGAATGCTCGATGTGCTTGCTGTCGCACGAACCATTTTCTAATGTATGAATTGGATGTTTTATTAGTCTATGTGACTATTGATCTATGTTGCTTCTAAAATAGTCTATATGATTATTTAGTCTATGTGACTGAATGTCTCTTCTAAATGGTTTATGTGATCATCGTGTCTATGTGACATACCTTGGACGAGTGGGAGATGTAAGTTGTGAAAGCAGTTCCTGAACCGCGATGGCGGTCGAATGGAACTATCACGCATTAACACCAGCGTAAGCCGTCGTATCTCCTCCCTCTAAAAGGGAGGCGCGTCCAAGGCTTCGGTGGAGAGAGGCTGAGAAGCTGTCGGAGATAGCAACATCCAAGGATTTGGTTTGTGGAAACCTGAGGAATTTTTCATTGTGATCATTCCTCCGACGCGAGTAGAAGATCCAAAACCAATTCAACTCAACCGGGTAAATCTTCAAGAACAGGTATACGAATGAATTTGATTTCATTTTCGTAAATTACCTAGGTTAGAACAGATTCAATAACTAAACTCATAACAGATTCCGATCTAACACTTTAAAACGATGCAAATTTGTTGAATTTTAGTCTACAAAACCATGAATCACACTAGTTTTAAGATTTTCATATTTTTCTGCGAAGAATAACAGTGGATTTTGGTAATCGCCACCATTTTTCTTTAAAACCGTTGTGTTTAATTCATACAAAATTGAACTACATTAGAAACAGTCGGCTAGTGCATTCAATCAATCAATTGATGTACGGTAAATTGTGCACACAATATTTTCCAATTGATTGTTGCACTCGATTGAGTTGATCAGTCGATTGCAAGTAAAGACCAGTCGATTGGTGTCCACGAGATTGCGGATAGAATATTTTTGACTCCCCTAGTGCACTCGACTGAGTGATCAGTCGATTGTCATAACGATTAGTCGACTGTTGCACTTGAAATCGCATACAAAATATTTTCGAATCAACTGATGCACTTAATTACCTCAATCATTCGATTATTAGTAAGGCTCAGTCGACTATTGTGCATAGGGTCGGACACATAAGAATTTCCATTAATAATCAGTCGACTATTGCACTTGAAATTGCATACAAAATATTTTCGAATCGACTGATGCACTCAATTACCTCAATCATTCAATTGTGATTAAGGCTCAGTCAACCGTTGTGCACAAGGTTGGACATAAAAGGATTGTCATTGATAATCAGTCGACTATTGTATTTAACTCGGATATAAAGAGTTTAGCAGTCGATCAGGAAACTCGACTGTTAGTGACGTGGTCGAGTTGAACACAAATAGGTTGAGCAATCAACTGTATAAAATTAGTCGATTGTTGGGTCATGACTTGACTGTCATTGAGGTACAGTCGATTACTCTTATTCGATTGGGTTTTCTAGGATTTCTTGTGTATCTATTTGTATATAAATTACTAAGTTAAACTAATACTATTACTAAAGTGAGAATTATTAAATAGATTTAGTGCATTTTTGTGAATAGATATATATCTATACTAAAATAATTAGCCTAAATGAGAGGTATTTTAGGTCAGATATATGTTTAATGTAGCTCATATATAAAGTCCAAATTTTGTTAATCATGCGCATAGTATGTCGATCTAAAAGAAGATATATTGTATCGCTGATTGAGGTTATTGTGAACTATGTTTGAAAACACATACATGTTAATTTTGCTAGTGTTCTTTTATTGATTATGTGCATAATGTATCAGTTTAAAGGAAGACATATAGTGTAATCGATTAGAGTTATCACGAACTATGATTAGAGAGTACCGCTAACACATTATAGTTTAGTTTAAAGGCTAAATGCAATGTTATACTTGATATCTCATTAAAGGGATCATACTTATACATATTTTTATATTGCATTCACTTGTTTATATATATGTGTGTGTGTTCTTGTTTATAACGTGAGCTTTTGTTATCCTAATTTTGTTTTATAGTGCACTTAACTACTAACATTAACAATATCCCTGCTTATTGACACTAACTTTATTTGGTAGAAAGAGTATGTTATGGTTATCCTATACTACATGGATTTAGATTATGCATTCAGGCAATATTGTCTCGTACCTTTCATCAGTGCAAGCATTGTTGATCAAAGGGTTAAGTTTAAGAAGTGAGAATGATCTATTCGCATGAGTCTAAGGATCATAAAGTTTTCCATTCTGACATCCATTAAGGGCTCAGTAATTGAGGAAAAGAATGCTAAAATTCTCTTAAAAGAATTATCAAATCGATTTGCCTCAAATGAAAATTTGTGAGAACTACGCTTCTTACAAAACTTGTCTCAATGTGGTATAAGAGAAAGGGTAATATAAGGGACAATATTATGTAGATGTTCAATTTGATTATAAGATTGAGGATGCTAAAGTTAGAGATGATTGAAAGTGTCCTTATGGACCTAGTCTTGATATCTCTTTTACACACCTCACTCCTTTCGAGATAAGTTACAATGCTCAAAAGGAAAAGTCAGACCTGGCCACGGTCCGAGTCTGGGTTAGCAAAATATCGATCCTTAACTGCCCGCTGCAGGCCGGCTATTGTCCGGCCAGGAACCGCCGGTCCGGTCCGGTCCGTCCGTCCGTCCGTCCGGTCCGGTCCACTGTCCATCCGATCCGTTTAATCGCCGTCTTAGTTAAATAAATAAAAAATTAAAGAATGATGTAAATAATTAAAATAAAAAAATTGCACAATTAAACTTATAAAAACTCTATTAAATATTTCATTATCTCAATAAAAAATATATTATATCTCAAATTTCAACATCTTGAACTTAAATAAAAAAACCTATTACACTAAAAAAAAATCAACTACATTTCAATTTTCATTATATTCAATCAATTTCAGTCGTATTCGGTATTTCCTCCCGTCGTCGATTCCTGGATGTTCCGCTTCGCCTTCGTCTTCTTCGTCACTTTTAATATGTTGGGTTCGACTTGCAGCTTTTGACCAATCATTGAGTAAACATTACGCTTCCAAATTTTCCGGCCTTAAGCTAGAACGTCTCTCGTCCAATGTATTTCCTCCGATACTAAAAGTTTGTTCCACTGCAACCGTTGAAACTGGACAAGCTAGAATTTCTTTTGTCATTATAGATAAGATTGGAAATATTTGAGTTCTTTGTGACACATTTTAGAATGTCGAAGCTTTCTTTATCTGCATCACTAAAATCAAAAGAAGTGGTAAAATAATTCTCAAGTTTCTGACTGGAACTTGAGGATCCTCGTGGACGTTTAGTCCGTTCCCTTAATAACAATTGTGCTTTAGTGAGTTTAGAAGTAATAATACTAGTTGTAGTGGATTGATGTATTTCATGTCCAATAGTTTGTTCACCATATTTAATGTTATATCCATTATAATATCATGTAAATGAGTTTTAATATTAAACAAAATCAAAGAAATATTAGGAGCAGTTTCGGTAATAGGGCTTAAAAATTCATAGTATAATGCTAACATATCTTGCAAACCATCTAATTTAAGTTTAAGATCTAAAACAAAAGCACATAAAAATATTTCAGGAATGTTTAAGAAATATTTTTTCCATTTTTCTTTCATTACATAAATACATTGAGATAAATAAATATCATTTGATTGAATATGTTCATTAAAAATACATGCAATATTACAACAATGTGTTAAAACTAAATGTGAAGTTGGATAATAAACATCTGATAATCGTCACTAAAGATCACTAAAAACTTTTAAAATTTCACAAATACTAGTCGTATATATTTCATCGATTCAAAACAAATAAATATCACGTGATTGAATACGCTTGATTTAAAAACATACATAATAAATCTGTATTCAAAAGTAGATAACAACAATTTATAAGTAGAATTCCAACGAGTTGAACGCCACGCAAACCGCTTAGGCTTCATACCATTTATTTTGCAAAATTTTCTATTCTTTCATAACTCGAGGACGTATGTCATAAATAATGAATGCAGACTCTTAATTGGTCAATACGCGATCCTAAATTTTTAAACTCATCTCAACACACAAATTTAAAATGCGATATATACACCTAATATGAAAAATCTTCCACCTATTGATGGTTTACATATATCAATAAGCTCACTAATACTAGAGGTATTCAGTCTAGCATTATCAAAAGAAATTGAAAAAACTTTGGTTAGACCATATTCTTCTAAAATAACAAAAATAAGTCAAAATATTTCATGCTGTGTGTTTAGTTAAAACATCTATACGCTAGCAATCTTTTTCAATGTCTCAATTATTATCAATCCAACGACAAGTAATACCCATATACGAACAACTTCACTAACGATCACTCCAAATATCGAACACAAAGAAACTTTCTCGCTTAAATAAGAAAATTCTTTAATCACTTTTTTTTTTGCTCAAAGACTAATTTTAAAAGTGTGCGTTTAGAGTATTTCTTGGGATACGTTTAATAGAAGGATTCGCATCAGTAGAAAACTAATTTTCAAAAGATAATTTATCACTAAAACTAAAAGAAAGTTGTTCAATCGCACAAAATTTAGCGCTTTCTTCTCTAAATCTAGATTCACAAATTTAAAATGTTTAGATTCGTACCCCAACCCGATTGAAGAGAACGCTTGAATTTGAGTTTGAGAACGATCAATATCAATTTCCACCGGATGATTTCTCTCCACATGTCGAGTAAGGGTTCCGTAACCTCCTCCTTGTTGAAATTTGTAACATTTCGAACAATATTTGCATTTTGCTTGCATATCACCGGAAAGGAGCGATACTTTTTCGAAATGTTTGGTGAAGATATCGGATGCGGGGCGAGGCACTCGAGTTGGTCTTCAGAGCTACAGAACTCGCCATCGTGATCGGATGTATTGCTCCTACTTTCGACTTTCACGATGACGACGATTTGATATTCATCACCGAAATATCAAGATCATAGTCCTCGGAATTGAGGTGAATCGCCGCCTTGCTCGAACTCGAACTCAGCGGTGGTGGCATTATACGCTCTTTCCTTTTGCACCTACGCACTTTACGACTTGATCCGACTTCAGACATCTGTAAAAATATGACTTGAGACTTGAAAGCAAATGAGGGAATGAGAATTAGAGAAGAGAAGTTGTGATTTGTGAAAAAATGAAAGGGAGTGGAGGAGTATTTATAGGAAAAAAAACATAAAAAAAAAAATCCAACGGCCGACCCGGCGGGTCGACCGTTGCACAACGGCCACGAATCGTGGCCGTCGATTTTTTTTTTTTTAAATAATAATAAAACGGTCAACCCGCGCGGGTTCGGTTCGGGCCGACCCGGCGAGTCGCCCGTTGCATCACAACGGCCACGAAATCGTGGTCGTTCAAAAAAAAAAAATTCTTAAACCGCCGGTTCGGTTTTTTAAAAAACCGTGACCGGACCGCCTAGTCCGGTCACGGGTCCGGTAAACCTGGCTGGTTTCGATCGGACCAGTTGACTCCGAGTCGGTTCAGTTCAGTCCGACCGGACCTTGGCCGGGTCTAGGAAAAGTGGATATTAAATGAGCTTACTGTTCAATGTGTGCAAGAGGAGGAAAGATTGAGACATGAAACATTTGAAAATGCTCACCTTTATCCACTTCTCAAGGTGTGAGCAAGAAAAGAAAGATGATCACCAAGGGTAAGGGTAAATAAGCTGCAGAAGCTGGGGCATCAGATCATAAAATACAAAAGAAATAAGATCAGGAAATCACTTATTTTTTTGCAAAAAGAAAGGTCATTTGAAGAAACATTATCTCAAATACACCAATTGACGTGTTAAAAAAGGTACATTTCTCAACTTTATTAGTTTATAAGTTAATTTGACCACAATGTCTAATGCTCCTTGGTGGATAAATATTACTGTCACTGCTCACATAAGTGTCGTTGTGCAAGGTTATTTTAGGAGTTGATTGACAATTAATGGTGAAATGCACATCTATACGAGAAATGATAGAAAGGTTAAAGCAGAAGCGATAGATGTTTTTAGGCTTTATTTAGGAATCAATATTTATCTAGATTTAGAAAATATATTTATTGCACCATCTTTTAGACAAAACTTAATTCCTATTTTTTGTTTGGAAAAATCAAGATATTATTGGTCATTTGGAAATGAAATGTTTAGTATTTTTCAAAATTTAGTTTTGGTTGGCATTGGTTCCTTGATTGATAAGTTATATAGGTTGAACACATTTTCTTCTACTGACAACAAAATAATGCATAATATTGGTACAAAACGTAACTTGACTAATGAGAATTCATTTATATTGTGACATAGGTATTTAGAATATATATCCAAACAATACTTAGAAAGGATAATGTCATAAGTAATTTTTATTTTCCTTAACATGCCGGATTTTAATATCTATATAGAATGTGTCAAGAGGAAAATAACGAACAAAAGAAATGAAAGTGCAAGTCTTGGAACTAATACATATGTATATATATGGGTTATTCCTTAAGACATCATGGAATAGTCAAATATAATTTATTAGTTGCATAGACGACTACTCTCGATATGGTTGTTCTTTATCTATGAGAAGTTGCAATCACTAAACGTGTTCAAAGTCTTCAAAGCCAAAGTTGAAAATCAACTAGATAAGAAGATTATGGTTGTAAGATTTAACCATGATGGTGAACAACGTCCCGAGTCATGTGTGAAATACCTTGCTGAGTGTGAGATCGTAGTTCAATATACCATAAATGGTACTCATCAGAATGGAGTACATCAGTGACAAAATCGAATAGTATATGATAATAAGTATGTTGACCTTTTCTTATTTGCCAGAGTCTTTGCATAGTGAAACCCTTAAAATTGTAGTGTGCTTACTAAATAAAATACCTAGTAAGATAGTAACTAAACCCTCATGAGTTATGGATGCATAAAAGACCTAGCATTAGGTTCTTATACGTTTGGGATTATCTAGAGTTGAGGTATTTCTTCCTATAGTTGAGCAAGTGTCCCAACCATCTCAAATACAAGTGTCACTAATGAGATCCACTAGGGAAATGAGATTAACAGTGTCATATGTTTATATTTATCTCCAGGAACATGAGTTTGATATAAGTTTTGAAAGTAATCCTACGTCATTCTAAGAAGTCAAACAATGCTTTAACTCTAAAAGGTGGATTAAAGTCATGAACGAAGAGATGAAGTTTATGATAGACAATAATATTTGGAAACTTATTGAATTTTCAAAAGGAGCGTAACTTGTTGGTTATAAATGATATTTAAAATCAAATGAGATTCGAAGGGCAATGCCGAAAAGCATAAGGATTGTCTTGTTGCCAAGGGATTCACTCAAAATGAGAATATTGATTAAAAGAAGAATTTTTTGTCTCGAAGACTCTCTTATGATAATCATGACACTTGTAGTTTATTATGACTTAAAGCTACACCAAATGAACATAAATACTTAATGGGTAAATTGAGGAAACTATATACATAGTAAAATTGGAGAACTTTGAATCTGAAAATTCAAAGCACTTATATTGTGTTTATTTGGGAGGAAGGAAATATAAACTATGGAAAGATATTTTCCTTCGTTTACTTCCAAAAAAAAAAAAAAAAAGAGAAACTATTTTTCTTTCTTTTATTTACTTAATAGGTTGATGGATTTAAGATTCTATAAGTTGACGAATTATTTTCCTTCTTTTAGTTATTTTTTTTTCCACTCAAATCGGACGAGAAACCTCTTTTCCTCTGAATTTTTTTTTATTGAAGCTCGTGATGTTTGTCGAGCTGTAATCCTGATCAAATCATTATTTTATATGACTTGTAGGGATTGCTTTGCGTGGCTGACTGACCATGTGGGACAACCTCACCTCGCGCAAGCAATTGTTATGGGTGGAGCCTCCTCTTACTAGTCTTCGGTCGCCACCATAGTTGTCGTCGGTCAATAACTGTCGCTCGTCAACGGTCGCCATCACCACCATCGTAGGTCGCTGGTCGCCAGTGGCCATAGACGGATATTTTTTTTAAATTTTTTTCTTTCTCTTCCTTTCTTTTCCTTGTTCTCTTATTTCCACAAGAACTCTTTTTCCTTCTTGAGATTTTTTTTTTCTTTTCTCTTCCCTTTCCTTAGGGATTTTTTTTTTTATTTGAAATTCCTTTCCTTCCTTGATCCATCTTTCGGAGTAAACAAGGGCTTAGTATAGACTAAAGAAGTCCATTTATAGGCTAAAGCAGGTATCCCATTAAGGGTACCAAAAATTTAATCAAGTGGTAACTTTATTTGGTTTTAAGGAGAATCTCATTGATCAATGTATCTATATCAAAGTTCAACGAAAGTAAGTTTATTAGACTTATACTATAAGTGAATGACATTTTGCTGATAAGCAATAAACCGAATAGATACAACATGATTTGTAAATAGATATAGTCTTATCGAATTTTTACAGAGAACAAGAAATGAAATGATGACAGTAAAATAAAATAACCTAAATGCAGTAACATAGTCATCGTCTTCCCATCTTGTATGAAATTTGAAAAACCTACAGCAAAAGGCACGAGCAGGTCTTCCATAGGGTGTCGGAGTGACAGTGTCGAATCACTCCTCGCCAATAGGGAGCAAGAAGTTCTATCAGAATATCCAACTTTATGGGGACCACACCCTATATATAGAGTGGGTCAGATCCGTTATCACTCCATCATCAATAACGGGTATATGCTAACGAGTTTTATACATAAACATCTCACATCCGCAAATCATTAATTAGCTCACTTAATCGGGTTCGAACTAATACAATACAATTGGACAATTACGACAATAGCATGTAAGTCCACTGAATTAGAAAATTCAATCCAATAATCTCTCACTTAGGCTACATGTGATTTTATATATAACGCATTATCAAAATTCTTTAATTGCGCTTATTATGTCGTATTGAATGGAAACAATCTGATTCATTAACTTTATTGATATAAGACTAAAGTGATTATAGTTATACTACATTTAATCGGTAGTAAAATTCATCAGTAATCACAATACCAATGTCATCAATGATATAGATTTGATGTGGATTTGTAATATGAGAATTGTACGAAATGTGATATACACAAGTCAATTCCCAACTAGTCCTCCTCATGATCCATAATAGGATCTCGATCACATTTGCAACTAACATATTCAATCGTATTAGCAAACCATGACCATAATCTCATAACTAAAAATAAAGTCCTACATCACATATGCTAACCTCATTAGTTAATTGTGATGTCTTTGTACAGAGTGTCAAAGATAAAATATGATCTTCTTAACTTATTGTACACAATAAATTAAAATATTCAAGTGTTCTAATTATAGAGCATTTTGAATAATAAAGTAATACAGACTCTCACTGAATGAGTATTTTATCCACATAAAGAACCTTCATTCTCAGCTCATGCTGATAATGGATAATATAAAGTGTCTGAACATGCTCTATTAATGCTTGACCACTCTGAATTTTTTTCTTTTAACTATCTAACATTTTATGTCGATATGCAATGAATTCGACATGTCATGATTGTTCTGGTCTAAATTTTCATAGTTTTATTATCACAATTGATTCTAAATGACCATTAAAGGCCCAAATGATTTCTAATATTGTGATAAATTCTGCAGTCATATTCCATAATTGGATATGTCACAGCAGTTTACAAATTTAATCTTCATTATTGAGGTAGCCATCAACGTATGTTTGATGCATTTCCAAATGATAGTTCTTCCTAACAATATGAAGATGTATCCTAATGTAAACAGCCCATCATCCAAACATCTATCAAAATGCGAAGTTTTAATATCTGATCACCTCTAGGTGGTCAAATCTTCACTATGTGAGTTTTCAAATAATTTATTACAAATACTACATAACTCTTTTTATAGGATACTTATTCAGGGATCTAACATTCTTGTTATGTACACTATAATAAATGTGTACATATTTGTGTGTACATTATGCTTCTCATAGCCGAAGCATATGGGAAACTACCATTGAGCTGGACATATTTTACTAATCAATGGATTTCTTTAAAATTGAATAAGGTAACCACCTAATTAAAATTTAAGTTACCAATGATAGAATGTCAAATTTAAATCATAAATGGACTTATTTATGGTGCAAAAGGTTGGAATCCGCCAACCTAGTAACCCCTACCAGTCTGCTCCTGTACCATCGTAAAGGAGGTAAATCACGGTAGGTCTTTGACCCTTGAGACTAGTAACCAGCGCATGGAGGGATGACACCCTTGCATTTTTGAGGATTGATCTGTTGTCCTATAGTGCAACGTCTACATGCGCTAGCCACTAGGCCCTTCCTGCGGGGGCATAAATGGACTTATTTAGTTTGTATACTAGATACTTTGAATCATTAGAATCAAAGTTCTTTCGTTGCACTATGTATATAGTCTCCTTAATATCTCCATTAAAGAATGTAGTCTTAACGTCCATTTGATGTAATTATAAATCATAATGAGCGTGTCATGATTACCCTTAAAAAGTCTTTCATAGACACAGGTGAGAGTTTCTTTGTAATCAATATCCTCCTTTTGAGTGAATTCTTAGGCTACAAGACGTGTCTCATACTTTTTGACATTGTCCAGTGAATTCTATTTGGTTTTAAATATTCATTTACAACCAACAGGTTTCACTTTTTTAGGCAATTCAATAAACTCTCATACGTCATTGTTTGTCATTGATTTTATCTCATCCTTCATGGCTTCAATCCATCTTTCAAGGTTAGAATACTATTTAATTTCCTAGAAAGATAAAGGATCATCTTTCAGTCCAATGTCAAACTCATATTCTTGGAGATACGCATAATAACGTGAAATCATGGATCTCTTTTTCCTAGTGGATCGCCTTAGAAGTACTTGTACTTGAGACATTTGAGGCGCTTAAAGAACCTGCTCAACTATAGGAGGGTGTGCCTCAACTTGAGCAGATAATTTCTCTACTTAGATAGGGGAGGACATAGGGACATCATGAAGTACTACTCCCTCCCTATGTCCTCCCACTAGATGTGCAACACTAATAACAAAGGGTATGAAAATTATACCATTACTGGTTGCATCTATAGTAACTGAGGTAGGATGACCAGTAATATCCTTCTTAAAAAAGCATGTCCCTATGTTTAGTGCTACCACTGTCCTAAATGAATTTAACATTTCTCGTCTCGAAAAAGAATCTGTTTAAGGGGTCATAAAACTTAAAACTTAAAGTCCCTTGACATTTTAGAATATTCCACAAAATGGCAGCTAATTGTCTTTGAGTTCAGTTTTCTTTCGTTAAGCCTAGCCTTAGTTGGATAACCCCAAATGTGTAAGTACCTAATGCTAGGCTTCTTATCCGTCCATAACTTATATGGGATTTTACTCACTGTCTTATTAGGTACTCTAGTGAGTAGGTAAACTGTAGTTTTGAGTTGTTTCACCCCACAAGGACTTCGATAAACTTCCCATCATATCTTTTAGGGTTCGATTCCTTAGCTTAGCTACACTATTCGGATAAGGAGTATCAGACATGGTATATTGAGTCATAATCCCATACTCAGAAATGTAATTAGTAAAAGATCATGGACTTTGTTCACCAGATCCATTATAACGACTATAATATTCACCTCTACGGTTAGATTTAACAGCTTTGATCTTCTTATCTAATTGATTTTCAACTTTGGCTTTAAAGATCTTGAACACATTCAAGGACTTTAACTTCTCATACAAAAAGTACAAGTAAGCATATCAAGAGTAGTCATCAATGAAACTGATAAAATATATTTGTTTATTCCAAGATGTCTTAGAGAATGATTCACATATATCTGTATGTATCAGTTCTAAAGTGTTATTGTATGACTTACACCTTTACTCCTTTTGTTAGTAGTTTTTTCTTTGGCACACTTTATGCAGATATCAAAGTCTGATATATGAAGGGAATGAAAAATTCCTTGTAATATTAACCTTTTTAGCCGTTATTTAGATATATGACCTAAACATCTATCCCATAGCATAAATGAATTTTCGTAGTCAAATTGCGCTTTGTATATATACTGTGCATTACTTTGTTACCCGTGAGAGTTATGGTGGTTAATCTATGTAGCTTGTCAGCTAGAGAACATTTATCAATACGTATTGAATTTTAGGAAATATTGAATGTTTTATTTTCAAATGAACAAGAGTATCTTGATTTGTCCAAATATAAATAGAAATTAAGTTCCATCGAAATAATGGAAAAAATGTATTTTTCAAATTCAAAAATATATTTGTTCCTAGACAAAGTCAGAAAACACCTATAGCAATCACTTTATTCTTTTTGTTATTACCTATATAGATGTATCTTCCACTATCAATAGATAATCAACTACTAAGACAACCATGCTTAGTGACACTAATATGAGTGGTAGCCCCAATGTCTATCCACTAAGTGTCAATAGATACAGTGACAAAATTGACTTCTGAATTAACCAAACTGAGAAGTTTATCACCAAACACTGCAATCTTAGTATCTTTACTCATATTAATGGTCCATTCATTTTCAGTGGTTTTAAAAACTAAAGTTGATGGAATGTTGCTTAAATTGCCAGTTAGTGAGTGCACTGAATAAGAAAGAGAGTATAAGAATATAATCTTATATTTTTGTTAAGAATATAAAGAGATTATAATAAATAATGCATGTATGAGTATGTATAGACAAGAATAAGATACCAAGTACAATATCACATTTAGTCTTTGGACTGTTATGTGATTTATTAGTGGTACTTTCAAAATTATAGCTTACAATAACTTTCGTTGACCACACCACTTGTTTTTCTTTGGGTCGACACATGATGCATATAACATAAAATTATCCTTTATATGAGATATATATGTCTGAGTCTATGGTTTATAAATCATTAATCTATCACACGAAATATCTTTCTTTACCCTGACACCCTATATACATGATCAACAAAATTTATTTTTAATATGTAAACCATTCTTAATATATATCTGGTCTAAACATAATTTTCCTTTGAGCCAATTATGTTTAACATTGATATCCATCTAATAGTTCTCAATTATGTTTAGCATAGATATACATCTAACTTTCCTTTGGGCCTAAACATAACTTTCTACAAAGTATGTCTTAAACTCCCTAATAGTTCTCACTTTGATGATAATATTAGTTTGAAATAAAATCATATGCATAGATAGATATATTAGAAAACCTAGTAAACTCAATTTTGCAATCTACTGATGCAGAAGATGGTCTTAACACCGGACTAAAACTTCAAAGGCTCCGAAAAGATTTTAAACAACATATTTTAGGTCTAAAATAAGTTGTTATAAGGGATTATCGTATGGTAACAAACGTAGAGCTCTAAACGAGCTTCGAAATACATCCTGGAATACCTCAAAATTCATCATGAGTGAAAAGTCATGGCCTTCGAAATTTTCCTACATTAAACTATGCTCGATTTCATCCACAACCGTACAAGTCGACTGATATACTTCAGTCGAATATCACAGTCGACTAAAAAATATTCTGTGAATGATTTTATGAGCACCAGTCGACTAGTGTCTGATAGTAGTCGACTGACATAATCTGTCAAGTGGTCTAGTAACTCACAACCCTTCTGTGTGTAACCTTGGATCCACTAGTCAACTAATTGTTAGTATTAGTCCTTAGTGTCAATCAATTATAATATAATTGGTAATGAAAACTCATATTTCATAATAAAGGTAAAGTTTATGGTTATTATATTTACTTCGTTGATGTGTCATTTGAATAAATATAATAATATCCTAGGGTAGTTGGTTCTAGTTTACAACATATCAAGTTGATGACTTGATAGTGGGATACTATAGGTATATATATAGAACACTACTCGTAACAGTTCCTAATCAAGTATTAATATACAAGGATGATATTAATATGCTAAGACTAGTATGTAGGTCAACTGATGATTAAATCTCACAAGTCATGGATATAGGATATTAAGTTGACACATGGGTATATATTAGAGAATATGTACTGAACTGACTCGTCATGAGAATATTTCATAGATTGTTATATGAGTGTCATAAATATTCTCATAGTAACTATTGGTATGAATAATCCTTAAACCTGAAATCACTATGGTTCCCTACATAAGGAGTTGTATACTTTGGTATCGACTAACGTCCCCTGTAACAAGGTGGACTATAAACTCGATCACTGGATATACAATAAATTATACGGAAGGATGTGAGTGATGTAGATGAGATCTATCCCTTCCATATGATGGAAGTGATATCTTTGGGTCCCTTGATAAAGTAGGATTACTAAAATGCATGGTCATGCTCAAATAAGTCAATATGAGATATTGAACTCATTTAATTAAGGTAGTCTACTTGGAGATCAAGAAATACAAAGATTGATAAGAGGATGACACGGTCTATGCTTCATTCATCAATCCAGATATCAAAGATATAAGGATTAAGTCATACAATATAATAACCACATAAAGGTTATGTCGGATCTCTATATTCTTGTCACTTTGGTAGCAATGATGCATTGTTAGATGTCACTCATTGCTTATGTTTTTAAAAAAGGAGTTTTTAGAGACATTATCAACGTCACGAGAACCTATTGAGTCACACACAAAGAACATATTGTTTTGGAGATGGGTTTATTTTAGTTTGATTAAATGAACCATTAGACTATTGAATTGGTATCATTGAGTTAGACTTATTGAAAGGGTTTTGAGTTAGACTCAAATAGATTGGTCGAAATTGAGTTAGACTCAAATTGGTTTAATTTGAGTTAGACGCAAATTAATTTGAAGAAGATGAATGGATTCATCATGATTAATTGGATTAATTATGCACGCAAGGTGGAATACAAAAGGATGCAAAAATCTTTGACATCCATAGGATGAATATAAAAGGTTTTTGGATGATGATTTGGGTTGGGCTTTTTAGTTCTTCTTCTTCATTGTGGTCAAACCTTTTCTTTAGTCAAGACCCCTTGTTTGGTGTTTCTAGCACAACTTTGATTCTTTAAAGTGTGTGTTCGTGTGGATACCATAGAGGCGTGACCATTCTGATCGTGCTAAGATCCATCGTAGAAAAGTTGTTGTCGGAATTGCAAAGGGTTACGTATCAAGGGTAATTTCTCATCTAGATAGGGTAGTAAACGATGAGCATGTATTCACATGGATCTCTGGTGGGATCCAATTTTTCCGCTGCATTTATGTGATTGTTTTATGTTTAAGATCCCAACACTGATACCTTATGGCAATCGACTGATACTATCAGTACAAATTTTGCATATCAGTCGACTAAACCTTAATGGCAATCGACTGACAGTCGAGTTATGTAGTTGACCCATAAATATTCTATTAGACTTTTCTAGGCGCAGCAGTCGACTGACGCAATGCATTAGTCGATTGATAGGTGACTCGGGATGATTTTTCCAAATCAAACACGATGGTTTCACCATGAACAATGACGGTTACACTATTGTTCTTCATGTTCTTTACGAAAAATCTGAAAAACTTAGATCTAGTGCCTAAAATTAGGTTTTCTCCTTATGTTTTCATCGAATAATCGTTGTTTTGCAACGATAGATCAATATGTTGTGCAAAACTAATGAAAAAGATGAAAACTTGCAACCAAATGCTAGAAAAATTGACAAAACAATTTGCTCTAATACCACTTTATGGAAATTACTAATCTAAGACTTGTATTCAATAAATTGAATAGATACAACATGATTCATAAATAGATCTACTCTTATCTAATTTTTATGACGAATAAGAAATGAAACAATGATAGTAAAATAAAAGAATCTGAATACAATGGAATAATCATCATCTTCTGTTTTCTACGAATCCGAAAAACATGCAGCAAAGGACGCGAGCGGATCTTCCATAGAGTGTTGGGGTGACGACATCGAATCACTCCTCGCCAATAGGAAGCAGGGAGTTCTGTCAAAGTATCCATCCCTACAGGGACCACGCCTTATATATAGAGTAAGCCAAATCTGTTATCAGTCCATCATCAATAACATATCCGGACTAATGGATTCTATACATAAACAACTCACATCCAATAAATCGAAACTTGCAAATTATTAATTAGATCACTTAATCAGATTCGAATCAATAAAGTACAATCAGACGGTTACAACAATAACATGTAAGTCCACCGAATTGGGAAATCCAATCCAACATTGTAAACGACCTTACAATTTGATAGATAAAGGATTTCTAGGTTTTAGGCTAAAACTATTACCAGTTCCCTTTACCTCATCAATACAAAAATTTGTCAAAGAAAGTGATATAGTGGGCATCAAAGTTCTTTCAGAATGGACATTTTTGCTTGATTCTTCTTTTTGATAACATGCTGGATTCTACCCTTTTTCTGCAAAACTTTAACTTGTGAGCTTGTTAGTGCATCAAAGTCATTGTCGATTACTGATGATCTTTATTTTGGTCCTGCTGTAACTTTGCAGAACTTTAACTTCTCCTGTGGAACTTATTACATGCTTACGATCCATTAAGGAGTATGCCTTTTCTGCATCCCCTTATCCTGTCATCATAACTCTAGAGGACCACCTTACTCCTGATCTTCAAGCTAAAGTTGCTGAGGTAAATCTTCTATCCCTTCCTTTTATCATATAGACTGTCAAACCTTTTTTTCCCCCTCTAAATGTAACTTTACTGTCAAATAAGGAAAAATTCTTTCTTTAGATGGTTGTAGAAACATTTGGAGATTTGTTGTATTACCCTGACTCAGAATCTCCAAAAGAGTTCCCGTCACCAGAATCTTTAAAGAAAAGGATTATTATTTCAACCAAACCACCAAAAGAATATCTTGCAGCCAAGAATGATAAAGAGAAGAACGGTAACTCCCAAAATTTGAATGACAATGATGAAGCATGGGGAAAGGAGGTCCCTGATCTTCAAACCGAGCTTGACAAGGTGTCTGCATTCGCAGTATTCTAATTAATTATGCTATATTTCTCTTTATTGCTATGTATACCATTTTTTTTGTCATATTTCCTCCATGACAATGAAAATGTTCAGACACAAAACAATGAAGATGATGTGGATGACAGCGATGAGGATTACCATGAAGACAGTGATGATGGTAAGAGTATGTCCCAGAGATCACCACCCAAGTATAAATCAATTATCTCTATACGAGCTGGAAAGCCTAAGGGCGATATAAGTGAAGTACTAAAAGATGATCCTGATAAAGTTAGACGTCTCAGTTTGAGTGAACAACAACTTGTAAAGGTTGCAGCAACTCATGCGGCAGACCTGATAAGGTATATATTCAGCCGTTGTGTTTAAAAACTTCTTGATATTTATGAATCTTGCCGCCCCTTGTTAGACAGTAAAATTCCATGATTGATTATATCATTTAGGTGTATGGAAATGGAAATTCTCAATCATCTTATGGTGACGATTGCTGCCATGTCTTTATTCTTTTTTCTTCTGTAGGTTTTCTCATAGAAATTTACTCCGGATATATCCAAAGGGTACACGCTTCAATTCTTCTAACTACAATCCATTCGTTGGCTGGATTCATGGTGCTCAGATGGTGGCATTTAATATGCAGGTAAGCTTGATATTGCTGCTTTAACTACTCTAGTTAGTATTCATCACCGTATCTGAAAATCCATGCGTTACATGTCCATTGTAATTAGTTGCTCAAGAAAAATTTATAACTCATGATTGTTAGGTAGACTTAGATGAGTGGATGCACATTTTACAATCGCACTTTGAAGAAATGCTGATTAAATTTGACTAAGTAATGCTGTTTATAAATAATATTCTAGTTACTAATGGCGTGTTTGAATGGAAACAATTCATTCCCTCTTTGATTCCATTCTAATGTTTGGGCAAACAGTTTGAAGTGTCTCATTCCTTTCCACCCATCCCATAATTAAGATAGGTGGAAAGTTGCCGTCAATCTATAATCAAAATTCAAAATGTAAGAATTAGATGGAGCAAACAAAGTTAAACATAGAATGAATGGTTCCATTGATCATATCATCCCATTCTCATAACCAAATACAGGAACAAAATGCATCATTGTCTTGATTCCATTGAATGGCGCAACAGTAAAATTGAGGTTGCTTATAATAAGATCCTTTCTCAGGACCCCGTAAAATATTAATGGGAGTTTCATGCACCGAACTGTCCTTTTATTATCTTGATTCCATTACATTCCCATTCTCATCTCAGTTCCATTATATTCCACCATAACAAAGTACCGAAGAGTCCTGTTGCTTGGATGACAGGCGTGAGAGAGAAAGAAAAGTGAGAAAAATGTACGTCATTCATTGAGTTCCATGTGTAATTTTATAAGTGTTTTCTTCCCTTGTATCTTCTATTGAATTAATCTGAACCTAAGGGCAGTAAAGGTCGGAACTTCATTGTAGTACTACAATACTCTATTAAATAACTGAATGATGAACCATGAACTTTGAGGATATTCATTTTCATTTACCTTTATGCCAGAAACTTCTATTTTTTATTGCCTCAAGAATTAGTGTTTGAACTTGTTGAAGTGTTCTTTCCGTAGGGATATGGAAGATCACTATGGTTGATGCATGGATTTTATAAATCAAATGGTGGATGTGGATATGTAAAGAAACCTGATTTCCTGTTGACTGTTGACCCAAACAATGAAGTTTTTGATCCTAAAGCAAGTTTACCCGTAAAGAAAACCTTGAAGGTGACTCAATCATTGATTTTAGCTATTGTCTCTTATTTATTTCTGTGCTTGTTTATTTTTTGTCTTTTATTTCGATTTAATTATTTGGAAGAAAGAGATGTAGGAAAGGATCTCAAAATTATACATGAACGGTGGAAGTTCTTTATGTAACTTTGTGATCTTTTCCTTCGTATCATTCATATCTTCCATCCAAGTAATCCTCCCTTAACGTGGCTACTTGAGGGAAAGGAAGCTAAAGTAGAGGGAAATGAAAGGTTAAGTGATCTCATTCTATTGCTTATTTGAGCAGAGAGAAATTCCACGGGGATTAAGGAACATTTTGAAATTCTTTCCATACTTAGTGTTCTATCTAAGGGTGTGCCTCCTAGAGTGGAAGAAGAGGGGGAAGGAAAGGAAGAGGGCTGCCAAGGTAAGGGAAGGAAGAGAGAGGAGAGAAATTTCTTGTTGTGAGAAAATGTCTTTATCATAATGTTACTAAGACACGCAATGCTTATCCACTCATTTCACTACTATGCTTTCGCTCCTCTTCTATTCAATTTTAAACAAAATCAAAAATGATAAAAAGTTTCAAATTGTTCCCTTCCTCGCCCTTTTGTTCTTATAACCAAAAAGGCAAGGAATTCTTGCTATTTTAGCTTTCGTTTTCCTCTTTTTGACCTCCTTCCCCATCAAATAGACACACTTCAAAAGTCAACTAAATAGGGGAAGAAAAGAGGGAAAGTGATAGGATTTGTTTAGCACCACATGTCGCAGGAACAAAAAATCAAAAGTCTAACTTGCTTTTTCTTTTTCCTTCCTTGCCATTGTTCCTTTGTTCTTAATGTCCTCCTTCCCTCAAGAAAACAATGCGTGTGCTAATTTGCAAATTGTTTATTGGATTTTTGATATTTGTAAAAGGTCAAAGTATACATGGGAGATGGTTGGCGTATCGACTTCAAACAAACTCATTTTGATACATACTCCCCTCCAGATTTTTACACAAGGGTAACAATCTCATATTTACACATTTTTTCCTTAAAGGTTTCTTTTAAGATCATCATATTCTAATAAATATAAAACACATCGAGCAAAAAATGATTTAACCAATCAATAGGTGGGAATAGCTGGTGTTCCGGCAGACGTGACTACGAAGAAAACAAAGACCATAGAAGATAATTGGACTCCAGTCTGGAATGAAGAGTTCACCTTCCCTTTGACAGTGCCTGAATTGGCCTTGCTCCGTATTGAAGTCCACGAATACGACATGTCAGAGAAGGATGACTTTGCAGGGCAGACTTGCTTGCCTGTATCAGAGTTGAGACTAGGAATTCGAGCGGTGCCACTCTTTGATCGCAAAGGAATCCAATTTAATTCTGTAAAACTTCTTATGCGGTTCGAATTTGTGTAATTAATTGAAAGGGTGTATGTAAGTCGTTTTCCCATTTTAGTGTTTAGATTTCAATTTAAATATGTAAAGTATTTTATGCAGTTTGGCTTTGTGTAAAGTGTCTTATGCAAATATTATTACATTTGTGTGTAATTTGCTATGCAATAGGAACTTACCTTAAGAATGTAAATTTTGAGTGTAAATTTATTTTTTTAACACATGCATGTATTTCTTATGATTTTTTCCCACCTAAATCTTGAAAGCCTGTAGATATGCTGGGAGGATATAAAATATTCATAAAATTTTAATTTATATTTATTTCTGTATTGATAATATTTGTACTCGTCCCATAGTATTACATGATTTTAAGTTGGATATGTGTAGTTTATTGCTAATGTGCCTCAACTTTATATTTTTTTAAGGGTGAAAATAGAAGTATAAATGACCTGAGTCAATTCACGCTCAACGAAATAACGACCAATTATTAACTCATGGTAAATGATGACTAAATAATAAATCGTAGTAAATAATCTTATTAAATATTTTGATCGTTAAAAAAAATATAAGTTAGCGATGAAATATTTTTGATTCGTCATAAAAATTAATATTTTAGCGACCAATTAACATAACTCGTCGCTAAGTAGGGCAAGAACAACATCATATACAATACATTTGCAAAATTAATATTAAAATATTATTAATGATTTTGATCTGATTTTTTTGAATATATATACATTTTGGGACACTTCAGAAATATATAGCACTTGGAATGAGACAAATTAAAACTCATTGATAAGTCTAATAGATTTGAATTTTTGAAAAGTTAACATGTAATGAAAGAGAATAGTGCAATGAAGGTGTTTATGGTGTTCATATTTAGTTTTGACATCTTTATGATAAGTCATGCGTATGTGTTAATTGGTTTAAAGTTATAAACTTTGAAAATCTTCTAATCACTATTATTAATGACTTCGAATTAATATTTTTGGATACATATAGTTAGACTCTGACACTTCAGAAATCTATAATACTTGGAATGAATTCGATTGGAGCTCTTCAGGTCCATCAATGGATTTTGATCGAAATTAATTGATGGGCCTAGCGGATTTGGTTTTTGAAAAGTTGATATATAATGGAAGAGAATAGTGTAATGAAAGTGTTTATGGTTTTTATATATAGTTTTGACATCCCTACGATAAGTTATGTGTATATGTCAATTGTCTTAAAGTAATAAACTTTGAAAATCTTCTAATCACTATTGTTAATGATTTTGAACTGATTTTTTGGATACATATAGACTCTATAGCACTAAGTGTTGGTGCAGGGGCACTAGATAATCGAACATGTGTTTTGATTATGGCAAAGACACAAAGTTAAGTTTACATCGTTATCTCACGAGCTAAATCGAGTGTGCAGAAAAGTACTAAAGTTGGAGCTGAAGGCTAGTGACACCCGGAGGAAGCCGCGGTGATCGAGCGACACTCGAGTGACTTCGGAAGGAGCCGAAGGAATCGAGTGGAAGGCCAGAAGCGAGAGCTACAAAGTAAGTATCGAAGTAAACTCGTGTGAGTGAGAGATGGTAAGGTTGTGTCCTCTTTACGGGGACAACCGTAGGCGGCAATCTGACTAAGACTTCCTGTGGAAGGTTTAGGTCGAGATTGGATGGTTAGAAACTGTCGCATTTATCATTTTCCGAGCTAATCTCTTACTGCAGGGAAGTGGCAGCCGGCCGATCACGACATTGGCCGATCGATGCTCATCACCAATCGATGGGAGGCATCACGATCGATGGCGATGAATCACCATACAGGTCAAAACGGATAAGGTTTGACACGGCCACTTCGCGATAAAATTTGTACAACTTCGTGATCTGTTCCGAAAAAAGAGGAGACATATTCAGAGGCCAAAATCTATAAAAGGAGGAGAGGATTTCAACTCCAAATTACATCAAGTTTATTCTCAAGTGCTCCTACAACGGCAACGCTCCAATGTCGTCATAACGCTGACGCGACAAGTTCAAATCTCCTTCGTCGGCAGCAGTAGCAAGTAATTATTTTTATTGTATTCTTTGTTTTAATCGTAACGAGGTGAGGTAGGCTTGTTGTCTCATCCTCGTACTTCCGGTTTTGTGATCGTTGTCTCCTACCTCCAACGAGGAGGAGACGTTATAGTGTTTTGCCCTCCGTACGCGGTCTAGGACCGTTAGGGCCTTGGAGTAGCAACCGCTAGGTTGTGAACCAAGTAAAAATAAATGTGTCTCTTTATTTTTCGCTGCTCTTACTCGTGTATCGAACGAACGAAAAAGAAAAGATTTACACTCGCTATTCACCCTCCCCTCTAGCGACGCTTCACGATCCAACAATAAGTTCTTTACAAAACCTTGTTCGCTAATATATGAACGACGAAAATAAATTTTCCGTCGCTAAAATGTGTAAAAAAACCACCCTAGAGGTTGAGATCTTATGACAAGATTGGACTCAGGGTAAACTCACAAAACTAAAGGACTTGAATTCGGTTAAATAGGAACATCAATAGATTTTGACAAAAATCCATTGATGGACCTGCTAGAGTTGAAATTCAGAATCCTTGATATGGTGTGGCAGAGGAAGGAATATGGAGGGGTAAGGTGGCAACCAAACTGGATGTTGCGCCTCCTGCACGGCAATTATGTCTACGTGCCAATTGACACAGAGACTGAATTTTGAAATCAGATTGTGTAAAGCTATGCAACCCTTGAGGTTGAGATCTTAAGGCAAGGTTGAACCAAGAGTGAGTTTGCCAAACTAACAGAACCTAGATTGGGTTGAATAGGAGGTAGATAGGGGGCATCAATGGATTTTGGCAAAAATCCATTAATGGATTTGCCGGAGTTGAAATTCAGAATCCTTCACATAGAGAGTCAGAGGAAGGAATATGAAAGTTTCAAGTGGTGACCAAATTGGGTTCCGTACCAGTATGATGGTATTGATCTTACAAGACTAACACTATAGTAGTGTTGGTGTTGAGCAAGACTAGCACCACGATGGTCCAGGTCTTTGCAAGATCATTACCATGATGTGTTGATTTTGCAAAATCAGGACCGCGTGTTATTAAAAAAAGTTTATTAATAACATTGTCGCTAATTATAATATATCTTTTAAATTAATAAATAAATTTATTCAGAATTTTTTCAGAAAATAATTTAAAAATATTAAGCTTATTAGTATTTTAAATTTATTTTATAATTGAATGAATAAACTGAGTTTTTTTTTTTCCAAATGTGCAGTTTATTTAAATACCTAGGTGAAAATACTTTATTAAAATAAAAATAAATAAATACCCTAGTGAGGATAACAGCGAGGATACGAATCATAAAATACAAACCATAAAATTTTAATTATCAGTATTTATACCCATCTAGATATTTTATAGTTGTATCCATCCTCCACGCGAGAGTATTATAGAAATATAGAATCTAACCAATTTTATTTTTATTATAAAATTCACTTTTTTTAATATTAATTTTTATTACTATTTTTTCTGGTAATTATTTTACAGAAGGCATAAATAAATTGTAAATCTTTTTCAAGTAAGATAATGAGTCAAATCCAATCGGGACGTTAAGATGGATCTAATATATTCCATATATTGAGGAGGATAAATAAGACGAGAATTCAATTTTTGAAAGCCATGAATATTTTATACACCTATATATATATGCCCCTCCTTAATGAAATTTCATCATTGATCAAATCATTCAACTGGATATAAAAAAATCATCTTCTCTCCGAGGCATGGTGGAGGGTCACCCTGAGTTGTCTCCCATGACTATGCATTGATCGAGTGGCTTTAGTAGAAGCATGAGTAGGCTTGTCTATCCTCTCAAATTATTGATTAGAATAACGAAGGATTTCTGAATTTGAATGAGAATTTTATATTTCATATCAAGATTTGATCTTTGTCTATTACAATAATTTCTGTATTGTTCTAGTCAACGATTCATCTCATAAAGACTTTATTCATATTTTCACAGTTCAACAGAGTCAACAATCGCACCATTACTATTATCAATGAGATAGGAAATTATTTTTTAAAATTGATTCTCTTCGAATTAATTATCTATTTATATAGGAGACCATTTTGTTATTCTGATTTATTTATTTTTATGATGATGGTAAAATTGATTGTTGAATAAACTTGTCAGCTAGTCACCAAATAGATGAATTTACATGTTGACCTATAAAGATCCTCAACCCTCTCTTATAAATTCATTTTCCACAAAGGTTGGAATTCGTCAATCTGTTGGATCGAAGCGTCACTAGAGGAGGGGTGAATAACGATCATAAACTTTTCTTTTCATTTCGTTAATGTAGAGGATTCGTTGACCGCTAGAGGGGGGGTTGAATAGCGCGTTGAATGCGTAGATGGAATTTTTCGCATTTGATCGTCTACAATCTTATTAGCACAGCGAAATGATAATAACAAATATAAACAACAAGATACACAACCACAACGCGAGATATAACGTGGTTCGGAATCGAACGGTTCCTATTCCACGGATCGAGCTCTAAAGAGCTCTAGCGATGCCACAAACACCACTAAACAATAAACTCCTTCTCGACAACACGTCGGAGGCAGAGAAACCTCTTACAAGTGATTACAAAAGCAATACACGAAAATACAAGCAAAATACAAAGAAATGTAAAGAGCACTTTACAGTCTAGGATTTTTGGGCACTTGCTTGTTGGTTGCTTGGATAAGCTTGAAGAACCATGAAATGCACCTACAATTCGCCTTCAAATCGCCTCACAAAGCTCCCAAAGAACCTGCTGAAATCCTCCTCAAGCTCCTCTTTTTAACCTCGTGACGGCCGATTTTACCGATACGATCATTATAAGACCTCACCAACTGTCGTGAGACAACGGCTCGATCCACGCTGAAAAAATTCCAATGGATCTCGGGCGATCGATGGCATCACCGATTGCTCGCCGGTCGATTGCAGAGCGTTTTGTGCTCGTTGTCGAACCATCAGTCGACTGTCGTCCATGGTAGTCGATTGATCAGCCCATTAGTCGACTGCCAGAGCCTTTTCAGCCCTTAAACGACAGTCGAACTCTAGTCGACTCACTGAAGTCGAACCGGCCATAATGTCAGTCGACTGTCAACCTCAAACATGAGGTTTTAACCCAAGTATGGTGCCCCTATACTTGCTAGACCACTCTTAGCCTAGACCTAAGCCTTCTAGCCACCTCCGTCAGTCTCATGCCTATCGGATCCCTCCAAGTCATCCATGACTTGTTCATCCATGTGCTAGCATTTAGATACTTCCATCGGCTATGTCATGCTAACGGTGTCTATACCGCCAAGGCACATTGGACTTACGCTACCAAGACTCCGCTTGGACTTTACGCTGCCAACCATTGGACTTATGCTGCCAAGACTTCACTGAAAAGGTACATATATAAAAAGCCCGCTTCATGGGGAGAAATCCCCACTCCACACATCAAAATACAAGACTCAAAGACATGCCCCCATAACCGTCCTCATACCAAGCTCACTCCACCCCACGCAGGGGGTACATAAAACATGACCTACACATAGACACCATAACCAAATACAACCAAACAAAAGATCCACCCCATCCCAAGAGCCGTCCAATACAACCCTCCACATCCCTCTCCACACCACAACCTTTCACAATTACAATCTATGACCATACATATTCAAAAACCACAATCAACAAGCAAACCAAACATGAGACCAAACCATCACAAATATTACCGCATATTCCTTCATCTTCCACATCCCAATAGGTCTACAAACCTGTGGACATGGATTTGCACCTTCCGGAAAGCTCCTTCAATGCTATACGGCACCCCCTCATATTTGCTCTTGTTCCGGGCTGCCCATATATGATATATGCCACATGAGATAGCTAGAAATCTTGCTTTGGCCTTCTTCCCCACCCCTTTGTATCTTGTTTTTGCACCGGCCAGCAGCTCCTCCATCTTCTCAAACCGAAACTTGATGGCCAACCACTCCTTGATACGCCCCCAAAGCCCACAAGCAAAAGGGCATTTGAAGAAAAGGTGATCCATGGTCTCCTCCTCATGACCACACACCGGACACCCTTTGCTCTCCTCATAAGTCATTCTATCTGCCGTGCGAAGCTTCCTTTGTATTAAAAGCCACATGATAAATCGATGCTTCGGCATGATTTCCGACCTCCATAGCTCCGGAACCCACGGAGGTTTTTGATAAGCACCTTGAAAGAACTCATATGCCTTAGCCACCCCTTTCTTTTCCATAACAAACCAATCCATAAAGTTCATGTTTGCTTCTCCCACTCCATTTGATTGTTGCTGAATTTCCTTCTTGATTTTCACCAACCTTTTGATCAACGGCGAATCCGAGGTCTTTGCGTTCCACTCCCAAAATTCTGCTCCTCCCATATAATGATGCCTCACCCATTTTACCCAAAGCGTATTAGCATTGGACTTTACCTCCCATAACACTTTAGCAAGCAAAGCTTTGTTCCACACCTTCAAGTTTCGAAAACCATATCCCCCACTCTCCTTTGGCATACAAACGGTGTCTCATGCTATCGGTGGATACTTCGAGTCCCAAACAAACTCCCGACATATGGCTTTGATCTTATCAATGACTCCACCTGGTATTGAGACACTACAACAAAAATGACAAAAGACAACACCACAAAGACAACGGTTTTAGGAGAAACCGTTGTCTTTTTGTTAAAAGACAACGGTTTTTGACAAAACCGTTGTCTTTGAGCGCCCACATAACACAAAAGACAACGGTTTTACAGTATTCGTTGTCGTTGAGCATATTTTTTTTAAATCAACAACACATTTTACAACGGTTTTCCAGAACTGTTGTCTTTAAGGTTTTTTTTTATCTTAACAACAGTTGGGACAACGGTGCAATCAACCGTTGTCAATGAGAATTTTTTTATTGTTGTTGTGATAATATTACAACGGTTTTAAACCGTTGTCAATGAAATTTTAAAAGTTTATAATACTATTTTTTAAATTATTTTTACTATTTTTTAAAAATTATTGGAAATAATACAACGGTGATTTTTTTTAATACTATTAATACTATTTTTTATTATTATAATACAACGGTGAAATTATTTTTTTAATTATTAATACTATTTTTTTTTAAATTATTGGAAATAAGTTTTTTTTTTAAATATAAATATATATGTTTACAACAATATATTTAAAAATTTATATATATTTTTTAAACAATATATTACAACAATAATTTTTTTAAAAGTTTTTATATATTTAAAAATTTGTTAGGTTAAATAATGCTTCCCTAAACTTTTCTTCCTACTTTCCAAAACCTCCGCTGCCTATTTCCCAAAAAATCTCCGCTGCTCGCTCTAGGTCTGGGTTTGTAAAACTGGGTCGCGTCTCTCCTTCTCTATCCAGATCAAGCGGTTCCCTCCGACAAAGACTCGGCACGCGTACTTTACCTCGCGCCGCCGTATGTGATAGGATCCCGATCGCGCGCCTCTCCTCTCGACGAAGGGGCCGACGGATCGCCTTCTATCGACGCCATCGGTGCCTCTTCCAACCTCGTGTTATCGCTCTTCTAATCGCCGCACCGCTGACACTTGCTCAAGCCCGTCTTCTACTTCAATTCAACCCTCCTGAAGAAGAGGGGAAAAGTTATCTTTTTTTGGTGTTACGATATAGATGGGGAAAAGGAAACGGAGCAATGACTCCAATGAGAAGAAGATCGATGGCGGGCACTGCCCTTCCACCATCTTCGTTTCCAATCTCCCCTATTCGTTCAAGTCCTCTGAGGTAATTTTAACACTTTTTTTTTGTGTCGTTTGGTTTGATTGTTTGCTCAGTTATTTATTTGGTTCATCTTTTCTTCCTTCATAGCTGGAAGCATTATTCGGTGAAGTCGGACCCATGAGACGCTGCTTTATGGTCACTTCGAAAGGTAAGTTGTGTATATACATATTGCACGCCATGAGTAGTAGTTGTTCAGTTTTTTCTATGGATGCATTAGTCGCAATCAAAGGAATGAATTGGTATCCATGTTAATTAATATTAATGAATTGGTATCCATGTTAATTAATATTAATGAATTGGAGAAGAAGTGGGTAAGCCATATAAAATGGCAGTGAGTGCCTCGAGAAGCCTGCTTTGCATGAGACAATGGTCATGGTGTTTCTCTTATGCAGATCTTTGATTTCTATTCAAATTGAGAAGAAAATTCTTTTAGCAAAACTGGGTTGCTAAAACTCTTTGCATTTACTCGTTGCATTTCAATTTTATTATATTAACTTTTGTCTCTTTGTAGAATTTGATGCAGTAGGATGTCTTCATGCCACCATAGTAATTCCTTAATGTGTGCAATATGTCTAGACTTGAAAGTTTTGTTTGAATTTCACCTACATGTTGAATTTTCCGAAGTTCCCTTTAGTAATAGACTTACATGATCTATCATTTTAGCAATTTGTTTCATTTGAAACTCTAGTGCGGGTAAAAGTTGCTAACAAGTTATTAGCACTTCATAACACTTTTTTCTGTTCTTATAATTTTACCATTGAGGATTTAAAACTTAAATCTAAGGCTACTTATCTTGAGAAATACTTTAAAAGAATTTTTGTCAATTATTTGGAAGGTTTCTGCAGGAACCTTTTCTTACATTTGGGATTACAGGAGTATATTTGTTGAAATATTCAGCACACTCATAGTCATAACCATTAACTGAAAATTTGACAGTTGTATTTGATCAAATTCTTACCATGATTTTAACTGTAGTGTTAATTTAGTGACACCTTTTTGTCATGTAAAGTTGGACATTTTTAAAATCGACCAATATGTTCTATATCTAGAGGAGCTTAATTGATTAGAGTATAAGCTTTAATAGGTACAAGGTAATCAAAGAAATTTAGGGAATGTAATTAATATAATTTAATTGATTTGAATATTAGTAGTGATATAGTCTTACATAGAGCTCATTGGAGGAATAAAATATCCAGAGTCGACTTCAAATACTTGGGACAAATATGACTTGATGTGTTTTTGACTTTAGTGGGTTAAATTGAGTATGCTTCTCAAAACACTGCTTGATATAAGAAGCCAATGCTAAGCAAACATTTGGAAAGGGTTGACATGCTACACCTTATCCGATCAGTATACTTGTATAAAAACTTAAAAACCTAAATTAACTTTGCAAATTTTCTTTTGTCTATTAAATAGATTTTCTTTGCAATACTCTAAGTTATTCCACCTTTATAATGCAGGTTACTGAAGCTCTTTCAAATGCTGGTCTTGAATCTTCGAATCTGATAGTTGGTATTGATTTTACAAAGAGCAATGAGTGGACAGGTTTGTTTGTATTCTTAAATAACTTGACCATTCTTGTTGGTTTGATACATAGTTTAGAAATGGCAAATGCGAGATTGAGAATGATGAGAAGGGAAGTTGTAGTGTGAAGTTTCCTCCAACCTTGCAGGAAAATGAGTTTAACTATGATCATGGTCTATCAAATGAGATGAAAGCAGACAGTGATGCCGATGTGGAGTTTATTAACGAGGTCATTTGTGCCTTTTACAGTATCTTTAATCTTTAATGATATCATTGAAATTGTCCAATTTAAATACATTTATTTTTTATACAAGCATTATGTTTTGTCTTACAAGGGTCAATTAGTTGCATTGAGTGTGGAATCTGGCATCCATGTAGCTTTTGGTACAATTGTTAGTATTGGGGGAGATGATGAGCATCTTAATGGTGATCCAAGTAAGCATACGAACCATTATTTCGTAATGGTTGATGAAGCATTGGATGAAACCGCCCCTTTGCCAATTCCAACCCCTGTGTGTCAAAGCATTGGTGATGCTATCGGATCACATGTAGCTTGGCCCAGACACTTGATGCAAACACAAGATTCTTCGGTAAATGCTACAATCTATTTAAATTTAGCTATACAAGTGCCTAACAAGTATAAGTTGGCAAGCACGGGAAGAAACACCCTTTGTGGGAAATAATCAAGGTATGTTTTACATCGTGGGAAGCTTATATAATTTGAATTATTTAGTGACATTTATATAATCAAGTTATTTGTTATTTAGTGACATTTATATAATCAAGTTATTTGTTATTTAGTGACATTTATATAATCAAGTTATTTGTGAATTATTTAGTGACATTTTGATAATCTTCAGATAACTCCGATCTATTCTGGAATTGGCTGAGGTGGGTATCAAATTAGTTTGAGTTAGATCTACAAATTCCTTATTTTTTGTTAAGCATAACCTAATCTGACCTCCTCCCCGACATTTTGTTTTACCTTGATCTGCTTCTTGACTGTGGCTAAATTGACATTGTGCTCTGATCAGCCTACTTGCTCCAATCTATTCTGGAGTGTTTTGCTCGACATTGTGTTCGGAGCAAATTGACATTGTGCTCGTCAATTGGTGCGATGTTGATTCCTCGAGCAAAATGACGGTGTGCTCTGAATTACTGCGATCGTAGTACCCTTCTAATTTGCAATTTTTCACTATCGCTCTTAATTGTTGGAGCTCGGATAACATGTGTCAAACAAATGTAACCACATCAATGACGTAAAGTTGTGCAGAATGTTTTGGACTATAGGGTTGTCACATGCATCCTTAATATACTCACTGAAAAATGCAATCCAACAGGGCATAAATTTTCCAATGATGATGAAGTAGATTGCACAGATAGTTGTGAGGAATGTCTCAAAAAGATTTTTGCTCCTATCATCCTATGGATATAAAGTTAGCAATTTCAAGTCAAAAATTTATTCGTATCTTAAAGCATGCATAATCGATAAGGCAATGCATGTACTATCATGATATGGAATTCATCTTCCATTAGTATGATTTATGGCATTCTCAACTTTTTCAATGTTGCATATTGAGTGTTTTCCCTTTTTTTCTAAGAACAATATTCCTATTTCTTATTGACAGAGTAAAAGAATCAAAAGTCAGACCCAAAATCTTCTTTCATTCTAAATGTTACAACAATACTACAGCAAAGTTGCAAAAAGTCACTAGTAAAAAAAAACAACCTTCTTCGATAAGCAAAAAAATATACTAGCAAGAAGCATATATGATTGATCTATACCCGTGATTTGAACCAATTTAGAAGCCCATGTTTTCTGTTCTTCCTAGTAATGCGACTTTAGCTTCTTCTTCTGTTCAGTCTTGATTGTAGCTTGACATGACCATCTTCTAGCTTTTCATGTTAAACATTTGTACTAATCAAATTTTCAATTAACATAAAAGATAATTAAAAACAAAAAAAAGTTTGAATATATAGCAAATCCTGCCTTCTGTTTCAAGATAAAGATATCATCTTCTCCAGTATCTTTATGCGAGTAATATACAATCCTCTCTTTAACCGATCTAGCTCTTGCTTTAAGGAACGATCTCATTTTGATCTTTCAGATGTTTCTTCCATTGCTTGATGATGGAGTAACAAGAGATGAGGTTTTTCCATCACAGTTCCTTCAACCGGATGGAGCTCAATGTGGGTATTTTGTTTTACGATATATGAGAGAGATAATTGAAGGCGCCAGATCCTTTACAAGTCTTCCCTACGATCAATAGTAATATTAGATATTTTTCAAATTTTCTTATTGATACCATAGCGTTTAATTACATTTTCATTTTTTCACATGCATTCACAAATTCTATGATAGCGCAAAGGAAATTGATGAAGTATGCTCGTTGAGTGGGCTGATTGCATACAAGATCACATATCTGATGATTAGGAGAGATTTAAGTGTACATACATCTTTTGGTTACATTCTATAAGTGTTTTGCTATGCAAATACTTTTGGTGCATATGATGTGTAGTTGTTTTGCCACAGTACTTTTTCATATATATCGGTAAAAGTGATCATTTAAAATGTAATGTGACCTTGTATTTTACATTGCTACAAGTGGAGTGTATATATGTGTTTTCTATAATTCTTATTGATGTTGTATGATTTATATTAAAAATGCAACATCTACAGGTTTATTATGTGTATATATGTGTTGAGAAATGACAACGCTGAAAAACCATTGTCTATGAGCAAAAACCGTGGTAAATTGTCGAATTAACGGTGAAAAACCGTTGTAGATTTAAGGAAAGACAACGGTGAAAAACCGTTGTCTATTAGAAAAAAAAACTGTGGTAAATCAACCCGTTGTGAATAGTGGTTTGGTCAAAGACAACGGTTAAAAACCGTTGTCTTATCTTTGAAAAGACAACGGTTTTTCACCGTTGTCTTTGACCAAACCACTATTCACAACGGGTCGATTTACCACGGTTTTTTTTTCTAATAGACAACGGTTTTTCACCGTTGTCTTTCCTTAAATCTACAACGGTTTTTCACCGTTGTCTTTGACCGACCCCCTTTTCACAACGGGTCGATTAACAACAGATTTTTTGGCTAATAGACAACGGTTTTTCACCGTTGTCTATTTGATTTTTTGGTGTAGTGAGAGCAAAGAAAACCAAAAGCATTCCATCCCTTAGAGGACCGTCTTGACAAGTTCTAACCTTCCCGCATAAGACAATGACTTCTTTGGCCATCCACTCATCCTTCTTGTGATTGCATCCAATAAAGGGTCATAGTTAGCAATTCGTAGCTTCTCCGCCGCCATAGGAATACCCAAGTACCTAAAAGGAAATGCTCCTTCTTGAAAGCCCAATATCCTCAACAACTCCCCTTTTGTATTGTCATCAACTCCCGCCATATATAGCTGCGATTTTATAGGATTGGCCCTTAAACCCGCTTCATTCCCAAACCATTCCAAGTAGCCCACAAGCATCCTTAACGAAGTCACATCCGCCCTTGCAAATAACATTAGATCATTCGCATATATAAGATGCGTGATGCCTAGCTCCTTACATCGTGGATGATAATGAAAAGATGGATGCCCCGAGACATCCTTGATTCTCCTTGATAGCACCTCTACACATAGCCCAAAAAGAAGTGGGGATAATGGGTCACCTTGCCTCAAACCCCTCCTACCACCAAAGAAACCATGGACTCCTCCATTAAGCGATATAGAGTAGGTTGTTGTAGTCACACATTGTCTTATCCAAGCACAAAATTGTTGGGGAAAATCAAAACCAACAAGTGCTTCCATTAGGAAATCCCAATTTAGCATATCAAACGCCTTCTTCAAGTCCACCTTTGCCATACACCTCGGGGAATCCCTCTTATGAGCATACCTCCTTAAAAGATCTTGGGTAAGAAAGATATTATCCCCAATACTCCTTCCTTGCACAAATGCCGCTTGAGCCGGATCTATCAAGAAGTCCATTACCTTAGAAAGCCTCCTTGCCAACACCTTTGCAATAACCTTATAAAACACCGTGCAACATGAGATAGGCCGGTAGTCCAAGACACCCTCCGCATGATCACTCTTTGGCACAAGATATATGAGCGAATGATTCCACTGCTTCAAAAGATTACCCGTCTCAAAGAACTCTTTAATTGCAGCAACAAAATCCTCCCCTACAATATCCCATGTCAAAGTGAAGAACTTAGCTCCGTAGCCATCTGGACCCGGTGCTTTTTCACTCCCTATGTCATGTAGTGCCAATTTGATCTCCTCCACCCCAACCGACCTCATAAGACCATCCGCTTGACCACTATTAAGTTTCCTACCCGTGAGGGCAGCACCATCCAAGGGGTCACACCCCTCCGGTTGCCCAAGTACCCCATGAAAATAATCCACAAACTCCTCCGCCACTTCCTTGATGGTTGTTGTTCTTTCTCCATTCCTTTTTGTAAGCATAATTATCGCATGCCTCTTGTTGTTCCTTTTGACCACATCATGGAAAAACTTTGTACATTTGTCCACACTTTGCAAATATGTATGCTTCGCTCTTTGTTGATAAAACATATTTTCCGCCTCCGAAAAAAATAGCCCGCCTCCTCTCATCCCCATAATCCGCAGGGATGCCCCCCCCCCCCCCCCCAATACCAACCGTTGTGCCTCTTCCAACTCACTATTTGCCCTCTTTGCCTTCTTTGATATGTGGCCAAACTCCTTCTTGTTCATCCCCCTCAAAATCGCCTTTAATCTCCCTAGCTTGCACTTTAACCGGAATTGGGCATTTCCTTGAACCGGCGCCTCCCATGATTCTTGCACTAATCTTTTGTAATCTTGATGCAATGTCCACATGTTCAAGAACTTAAATGGCCTTGTCGCTGCCCTCTCCTTGTCAAGAATGCATACCATAATACAAGAGTGATCCGATAAACATCCCGAAGGCAAAAATTCTGACGCATCAAACTCCCCCATTAACCAAGCCGGGTTCACCATTGCTCGATCCAATTTGCAAGCCACATCCCCATTAGACCAAGTGAATCTACACCCTATGGATCGCAAATCAACCATTCCACATACATGAATAAACCTTTGCAAATCCCTCAACTCATAATTTGTAATCGAATTGCCTCCTTGCCTTTCATGAATGTCCCTTACTGCATTGAAGTCTCCCATAATCATCCACGGCCCCAAAATCTCCTCCCCCATCTCCGAGAGCTTCTCCCATAGCACCCTTCTGGTAGTCACAGAATGAAGCCCATATGTAAAGGTGACATAGAAACCCCATCCAGAGACCCGACATCGTATGTAAGTGTGAATGAATTGCTCTGTAGTATCAAGAATATCCATATCACTCTGCTGCTCATCCCACAGAAGTAAAATCCGTCCATGATTAGAAGTATCAAAATTATGCACATACTTCATACCTGAGAACCTTTTTCCCATGAATGGGCCAATAGATTGTACCCCAAGCTTTGTCTCCAATAATGCTAGAACCTGTATATCCTTGCTCCTCAAGAGGTTTTGCACACCCCCTTGCTTTAGGGACTTGTGGAAGCCCCTAATGTTCCATGCAACAATCTTTATTGGCCACCTCCCCGGACTGCTCGCATCCGTAGTTGGCATCCACTCCGATCAGCCCCCACCACTTCACTCCCAGCCCTACCCCCCGCTTCATTGCTTGAGCTTGCCACCGAAGTAGAGCCCGAAGTCGATGCTGCCGTAGAAGAAGTCCCCACCACCGAAGAGGAGGTAGAAAACCCCCTAGATGTCGGCGCCCCATGAGCAGGCCTGGATGATGCTCTACCCACAACCCCCCTGCCCACTTTGGATGTGACCAACCTTTGGAGTCGCTCTCCCTTGCTGCACCGGCTCCTTTCCTCGAGCTACTTGCTGCCCCCCTCGCACCACCCCTTGTCGATCACCTTCTAGCACCCCATCCGACCTCACCACATCAACTTGCCTCAACACCGGCTGCCTCTCTTCCTGCTCCCCATCCTGCCATCTCCCCCCATCCCCTTCCTCCGAGCCTCCATCCTCCCTACCCCCATCCTCCTCCCCCTCCTCCGTGCCAGCTTCCCATGACAAGGGGGGCTCAATCGCAACCGTAATTGGGCTAGAAGATGCCACCATTGCCAACCGATTCTGCTCTCCTCCATTCTCAGCGCTAATCTCCTGATCGGGCTGATTTGTCTCCCTTTCTTGCTGCCTTGGCCTTGGTCTGTACTGCCTCCTTGGCCCGCCTCGCCTATTGACAGATTGTGAGCGACGTCGGAGAGGTCGTCGACCATTTCCAGCCCCCCCCCCATCCACCCCTTCACCAACCTATCCCTGCGATTTTGCACCTTCAGTCCTCCCTTGACAAAGATCCGTTCCATGCCCAATCCGATGACATTTCTCACAGAAATCCAGCAATGCCTCATATACAATACGAAGGTTCACCTACACTTCAGTTGGCAAGGTAATCAAAACCTCCAGTACCCGCTGCCCAAACACCGGAACCTCCACCATCATACGCGCATAAACCAGCCTTTCTCGTGTCCGCGTCAACTTGTCTGTGTACAACAGTTTGCTAATCTCCGAACCCACCATACTCAGGACTTTTTGTGACCAGCAATCCTACAGAAGACCGTGAATCTGAACCCATGTCGGAACATGCCTCCCATCCTCATCAAACAAGAAGCACATCGGCATAATCTTCAAGAAAATCGGCACTCTGAATGCAAAATATGGCCCCCCCTGCAGCACGCTGTCCATATCCTCTTGCATATCAAACCGATATACCACCCATCCACTCTTGTGCATGAAAAACTTGTACACCACATTCCATTGCTCCGCCACCGCGATTACCCCCTTGCGGCCCGGATGCAGCCCCATGAAGCAACCCACCCAGCAGAATCCCATGGTGTCTTTGATGTTGTCCAGATCTTCGTATGAGAACGCTAGCCTTTCCCCCTTCGCCTCGTACTGATCGAGCTTCATTGCCTGCTTTATCTTGCGGTTATCCTTGAATAATCCATCCCACGAATTTGGCCCCCAAGCTCCAGCTTCCACCCCTCCACCAGCCTCCTTTTCCGGTGGTAGCACATCCTCAGCACGCTACTCCACCACCGACGTTTCCTGCTCCTTCGGCGTGATACCATCCCCCCCAGCCCCTTGAGAACCTGCTGGAGCTTCCTCACGAGCTGCACCTCCATCCCCAACCCTCCCTTCCACGCCAACAGCATCTTCCTCAGCCCCCTCCTCCAGACTGTCCACGTCATTCTACTCGTCCAACTCAACATTCACCGATTGGTCCACCTGTCCAGCCCCCCTTGCCACTTGTCCCCTTGCCAAGACTCACCCTTGGACTTTACGCCGCCAATATCAAACCCCTTGGACTTTCCAAATGTCAAGTACTCATGACTTGGACTTTCACTGTCAAGACTACACCCTTGGACTTACGTGGCCAAAACTATACCCTTGGACTTTCCAAATACCAAGACTCAAGCTTGGACTTTCCCTTGCCAATTCATGTTGGACTTTTCATGCTAAGACCCATGCTTGGACTTTTCCTTGCCAAGACCCATGCTTGGACTTTACATGCCAAGACTCATGCTTGGACTTTTCCTTGCCAAGATCTATGCTTGGACTTTACATGCCAAGTACTCAATACTTGGACTTTCTATGACATGGTCAACTCCAGTCAACCATCAAAATCCCTCTCGAGTCAAACTCGAGTCCGGTCAATCATGACCTGGGTCGATTGCATCAATAATCTCCCCAAAACATTATCAGATATCAATGTCAAATCTCCATGTTAAACATCAAAACATCGCTCGAGTCAAATTCGAGTCCGGTCAATCGTGACCTGGTCCGATTGCACCAACAATCTCCCCCTTTTTGATGTTTGACAAAAACACATATACCTTTGAGTTAGAACACTAACTCAAATCTTCTTACCAATTATCTCAAATTGATAATCCCAAACATTCTCTCCTAAATATTTTCCCCCTTTTTGACTAATATCAAAAAGGTTTTCTCCAAGAAGGTCAATGTCTCATGTCCCAATGAGATCTTACAATCTCCCCTTGGTCCAAAAATACCTAGGATACCTACAATCTTCCTAGTGATAAGTCTCATATCACTCAAGAGAGACAATCCTATACACTCTCCCAATTTCCAAATTGGATATCTCAAAATTCTCATTTTTCCCCTCATGAGGAAAAATATCATTCATCATCTCATGATGGATACTTTCCTCTAAAGGTTCGCTCCCCCTTGACCATTGCACCAATAATGTCCTTGGGAAGTCTCTAAGCCAATAGGAACTCTAAACCATAAAAAATAAAGTATAAAGTTCAACATTGAACTTTCCCATACCTTAAATTTGATACATCACCCTAACAACTCTCATAATCCATATCCAATGGATTTTCACTCTTTATAATGTTTCCCAAAGCATATCCTAGGGTTAGGAGTGATTAGGGAACTTTACCGTAGCTGAAAACGGGCTAAACAATCTTATTTTTCTCGAAATTAGCCTGACAGTCGACTGTCGTGTCCATCAGTCGACTACCACCAAGGGCAGCCGACTGATAACTGAAATTTCTGAATTTCAATTATCAGAATCGAATTTCAGAAATTCATAAATAATTATACGTATATCGAAAAATCATGAAAATTTATACATATAATACTTATGACTAATACAATGGGTGAAAAATATTAGAAAAATATTTTACCCATAAAATATCGAAATTGATACAAAGTTCAAAAGTGAAGAAAAACTTCAATGTTTTAGCTCACTTTGTATCAACTTCATCAATTGTGATTACTATCAAAAGATAGACTTCACCAAGATTTTCTAAAAGTATTTTAAAATGATTTTGAAAACCTATATTGGATCATGTTCCTTGGGCTCAATGTATATGACTTGTATACAAGCTTTCCCAATGATCCACTAATAAGTTAAGATGAGTTATAGTCAATCTAGATGCAAAAACTATGCACCTTGAACTTAACTCATATCCTATCATCTCACATGTATCTAGGGTGTATAAATACACATATATGTCAATTTAGATGTGAGATGTGGGTTTTGTTTTCTTAATTTAAGGTCTCATGCATTTTTTCTAAGGCAACCCTACTTGATTCCCTTATAAATGAGACTTCAAGTCATGTCATTGTCCTTAAATCGATTTTAATCAAATTTAAATGCATGAATGATCATGGCATAAATGATAGCAAAATTAAGCATGCCCAATGATCATGATGTCATGACATATGATATAATCTAAAAACACATGACATTAAACCTTAATTCTAAACATGATTATGACATTTTATATGATTAAAATAGATATGATGTAATGGCATGTTATATGGCAAACAGGGCATAACAAATAAAATGTATAGGTATAATAATACCTAAATTTTAGTATTAATTGTCATTTGATATAATTAAGTATATTTTGTCATATTATCACTTTTCTCCCAAGTGTGCCAAAAACCTAAAATGACACACTATGACCTCTAAACCTAAATTGTGTCAATTTAATTGATTTTTCATAATCCCAAAAATGTATTGACACATCCTAAAGTATTTTAGGATCATAATCCAAACCTATTTTCAAGGTATCCATAATCTTGAAAATTACCTAAAGTGTCACCTTTACCATGGTTAGGTTAACTACCCATCCATTTAAAGTTGGCACACCTAAACCCATCTAGCGTGAATCGATCACGCTCTTAGGAATCCAAAACTTATTTGAGCTCCTAGGGTTAATTAGGTATTCCTTAGGGATAACCTCCCTAGATACCTTCCTAATGACCCTTCTAGGCTTGTTAGTCTTGGTCATTTGGGTCTTGCCTAGGTTAACTCTAGGGGTAACTCCCCTTGTAACCTTCTTAGTGGCTTCCCTAGGTTTCCTTGAAACCCTAGCCACTAGGCACATTCCTTGGTCAATCTTAGGGATGACTTCCCTATTGACCTTGGTCTTCTTAGACCTAGGTTTAGTTCCATAGTCAAATGAAACATTATGATAAGCCTCCTTAGGCTTAGGTTTGTGACCCAAACCTTTCTTGCCCTTGGTAGGACCTTGCTTTCTAACCCCTAGGTGTTGACTTTTAGATTTAGATCCTTGACTTTGACAATTTGACCCTTTAAATTGATTTTGCATAATCCTAAGGGTCTTCTCTAATTTTTTGACCTCAAGACTTGATTTTCTAATTCTAATTGTCCAATTTTTGATTTTTCATCTATTCTTTGGACATTGTTTTTCCTAAGCATATGTCTGGTCCATTTGGGGTTAAAACCTAGGTGGTCTTCATTTTTTCTAATAGATTCCCTAGGTAAGGTTTTTCTAAGGACATTAGTCCCAAATTTCTCCCTATTTGAAAAATTAACACTCTTAGCATCTAGACAAAAATATTTATTGTTTCTAGCATGCTTTTCATTTACAATAGCAAGATTGTTAAAATTATTCCTAGCATATTTTTTGACATTTAAATTAGAACTAGAAGGTGCATTAAAATATACCTTAGGGTTAACCTTAGCTCCCCCTACTTGTGATGCTCCTTCTTGGGTTTTTTTGCTCCCCCTAGGGCATTGACTCCTATAATGCCCCGGTAGCCGACATTTGAAGTAAATTACGTGCTCCTTGATCTTCTTGGTGGGGACTCCCGCTTCATTTGACTTTTCTTATCTTTTAGGCACTTGTGGAGTCTTCTTTACTCTTTTCGGGTACTTACTCTTATAATGCCCGGATTCCCTACACTCAAAGCATATTATATGATTTTTATTTTTAATTAACATGCTCGAGTTACCTAGATCCATGGTGGAAGCCTCTTGAGCTTGCTCTTCCTCTCGACCGGATGTAGATGTCTCCTCTTGAGGTTGCTCCGGTGTGAGAATTCTCTCCTCCCTTTCAATCCTAGAGGTGGAGGCTTTTCCACCTCTTTTAATTCCTCTTCCATCGATCCAGAAGTTGACTCCTCTTCAACTTCTGAATCCTCACTTACTTGTGAGGATAAGGATTCATCTTCGGCCTCCTCTTCTTGAGTCGGCGATGGGTCTTCATGAACTGATAATGAATCTTCATGGAGCTTTGCCACTTGGCTCCATATCTCCTTGGCATCTATATAATTACCTAACATACACAAGATATTGTTAGGTATTAAATCAATCAAAAATTTCATTACCTTATCATTTTTCTCGAAGGCTTGGACTTGCTCTTCGGTCCATCTCTTCTTCTTGAGGAACCCTCCCTTTGGTCCTCTTGGATAGTTAAATCCCTCCATCAACATGGACCATTCTTCAAAGTCCCTCATCATCAAGAAGTCTTCAATCCTTGTCTTCCATTGGTTGAAGCCTTCTTGTCCATAGAAAGTATATGAGATTGGGGTGTCGATGTCCCAACCCAAATTCTCTTGAATTTCCATCTTATTCCTCTTCACCCTCTAGTGTCTTGGCTTCGGGTTGTTAATTCGTAGAAGAGCCCCAGGCTCTGATACCAATTATAGAGGATTCGTTGACCGCTAGAGGGGGTGAATAGTGCGTTGAATGCGTAGATGGAATTTGTTCGCGTTTGATCGTCTACAATCTTGTTAGCACAGCGGAATGATAATAACAGATATAAACAACAAGATACACAACCACAATGCAATATATAACGTGGTTTGGAATCGAACGGTTCCTACTCCACGGATCGAGCTCTAAAGAGCTCTAGCGATGCCACAAACACCACTAAACAATAAACTCCTTCTCAACAACAGGTTGGAGGCGGAGAAACCTCTTACAAGTGATTACAAAAGCAATACACGAAAATACAAGCAAAATACAAAGAAATGTAAAGAACACTTTACAATCTAGGGTTTTTAAGCGCTTGCTTGTTGGTTGCTTGGATGAGCTTGAAGGTCCCTGAAATGCACCTGTAATTCGCCTTCAAATCGCTTCACCAAAGCTCCCAAAGAACCATTGCCAAAATCCTCCTCGAGCTCTTCTTTTTAACCGCATCGGGCTGGATTTCTGTCTGGCAATCGACTGCCATAAGGCCGCAGTCGATTGCCAACACTATTGTCGTGAGACAACAGCTCGATCCATACTGAAAAAATTCCAACAGATCTCTTGGCGATCGATGACATCACCCGAATGATCAAGCGTCCAGAATCGATCGCCTAATCAACTACGGAGCATTCTGCTCATTGTCGAATCATCGATCGATTGATCGGCCTTATCACGATCGCTTCCAATGAACAGCTTGATCGCGAGCCTTTTTAGCCCTTAAACGACAGTCTAACTCTAGTCGACTCACGGCAGTCAAACCGGCCATAATGTCAGTCGACTTTCAATCTCAAACATGAGGTTTTAACCTAAGTATGGTGCCCCTATACTTGCTAGACTACCCTTAGCCTAGACCTAAGCCTTCTAGCCACCTCCGTCAGTCTCACGCCTATCGGATCCTTCCAAGTCATCCATGACTTGTTCATCCATGCGCTAACCTGTAGGGGCTTCCATTGGCTATGTCATGCTAACGGTGTCTACACCGCCAGGGCACATTGAACTTATGCTGCTAAGAATCCGCTTGGACTTTACGCCGCCAACCATTGGACTTATGCTACCAAGACTTCACCCTTGAACTTTACGCTGCTAATATCAAAGCCCTTGGACTTTCCAAATGTCAAGTACTCATGACTTGGACTTTCACCGTCAAGACTACACCCTTAGACTTACGTGGCCAAGACTACACCCTTGAACTTTCCAAATGCCAAGACTCAAGCTTGGACTTTCCTTTGCCAACCCATGTTGGACTTTCCACACCAAGACTCATGCTTGGACTTTTCCTTGTCAAGACCCATGCTTGGACTTTACTTGCCAAGACCCATGCTTGGACTTTTCCTTGCCAAGACCTATGCTTGGACTTTACATGCTAAGTACTCAAGACTTGGACTTTCTATGACATGGTCAACTCCAGTCAACCATCAAAATCCCTCTCGAGTCAAACTCAAGTCCGGTCAATCATGACTCGGGTCGATTGCATCAATAATCTCTCCAAAATATTATCAGACATCAATGTCAAATCTCCATGTCAAACATCAAAACATCGCTCGAGTCAAACTCGAGTCCGGTCAATCGTGACTTGATCCGATTGCACCAACAGTTAAAACTATGAGTATTATAGCGGAAATAAAAGTAAAGCAAAAGGAACACCTTTTGTTTTTACTTGGTTCACAACCAAAAGGTTGTTAATCCAAAGCCCCACGATCCTAGACCACGTACGATGAGACAATCCACTAAAATTCTCCTCCTCGTTGGAGGTAGAAGACGACGATTATAAAAATACAAAGTTGAGGAAGAGACAACAAACCTACCTCTCCTCTTTGCAAATAAAAGCTCGAGTACAATAAAGAATAAGTAAAGTAAGGATAACTAAAATTAAAACTACCAACTAGAAGATCCGGAGTTTAGGCGTGAAGTCGGCGTTACGGTGGCGTAGAGTTGTCGTTGAAGCTTGGCATCGTTAAAGCACTTTGGGAGCAAGATTAGATGATCCAAAGAGGTGAAAAGCCTCTTCTTTTATAGCCCTTCAAACTCTAGCTCGTTGAGATCCAGATTTAGATCAAAGTTCCTCATCCCCTCATTTTTGGTGGAAGTTATCTTGACTTTCTTTGAGATGATTAGCTTGATCATCAGTCGACTAATGCCCCTTAGCAGTCGACTGGTAGTAGGATCAGTCAACTACCAATAACCTTTAGCTTGATCATTCACCTACAACAAAGAGTTAGCACATAATACATGACCGATGGTAAATATGATGGTCTTTACCATCCAACCTCGAGCTAGACCTTCCTCCGAAAGTTTTAGTCGAATCGCCGCATACGATAATCCTTATATGGAGGACACGACCTTACCATCGCTCCACACTTAGTGCTTACCTCTGGTCCTTCCCGACCTGTCGCTTAGATTCTGGTCACCACCGAGGTTTCTCGACTCCAACGAGGTTCTCCTAGTATCGCCCAACCATCACGATTTTTCGTCCCGAGATTCTCCGGGTGTTGCTGATTTTGGGCTTAGCTTAATACAATTTTTGCACACTCAACACATCACATGAGATAACAATAATAGTTTAACTTTGAACCATTGTCATAATCAAAACCTATGTTCGATTATCTAGTGTCTCTGCACCAACACAACCTAGCGCTTCCATCAGCCTATCCTACAACCATTGTGAGGGAGGTAAATCACGGAGGGTCCTATGGATTTTGACGTGGTGACCAAAATATGTGAGAGTCATTTGAATTCAAAAAAAAAAATTTAGACCTTCTTTGGAATCGACCCTTATCTTATCTACAAATTTAGTCTTACTTTAGTCACCACGTCATCTACGTGGAACCTTATAAATTCATTTTTGGAAAATTAAATGTTGTTGTCCTCTCCGAAATGGAAAGTTGATCGCCAACATTTTACTTGTATAGTCTGCAAACAAAATTCCTCTCCGACGATCAGTGGGCGGAGATCATCTTCGTAAGGATATCATACAAGTACACATCGATCAAGCTTTCAGTGCCGTGATTTGCAACGTGACCTCTTATTTTTTTATTCTCATAAAAATTAAAAAAAAAACTCCTTTTTTTCCCCTATGTACAAATGAAATGCAAGTGGTGACCGTCTCCGGTCGCCTGCACCTCGTCCGAGTTCATTGCTCTGAGATCCTCTGCCTGAACTCCGTACAGGAGGGGGCGGTGCTTCAAGACAAAGGGAGATTAGGGTGTGGTTGCCTCCTCAATCTCCTCCTGAGTGGTTTATATTTGATGATAATAGAATTTTTTAAATGAAAAAGAAATAACAAAAAATAAGTTATTTTTAACTGTAAATTCTTTGTTTATTACGGCCGGAATAAAAAGAAAAGAAGATGAATGCGTATAAATTTAAAATAAAAAAAAAAGTTAAAATTAATATATTTATTAATTTATAAACATAATAATATTTATAAATTTTGTCAATCTAATTTGATATTTTATTTTTAAAATTAATTATTTTTATTTTGTACGAAAATTATCTTTGAATTTACAGAACACTCGAAAAGTAAAATTACTTTAAAAAAAAATAGACAAGATTGAAGCCCACCCTAATTCTAGAGTGGCTTTACCCGTTGCCAGAGCACTACTTGGTTGAGCGGTTGAATTGTCTGATTAAACAGCGACTCAAGCTATGCAGTGGAGCTTCATCCTCTTGAAGTCGTTCAGAATCATCGACGTCCACGCACGGAAAGAATAATAGAAAATAGCGATGAATTATTTTCGTCGCTAATATAAATAATTCGTCGTTAAATATATTTTACGACGAAAAATTTTCATCGTTAGAGTCGTCGTAATAAGCTTGTCGCAAAGAAACATTAGCGACAAATTAAAAATATTTTCGTCGTTAATATTACCGACGAAAAAAAAACTCGCTAACAAAAACTATTTTGTCGCAAAATCTTGAATGATGGAAAGAGGAAAATCATCGATATTAACGACGAAATATATAACACTCGTTGCTAACTATTAGTCGAGTGACACAATAAAACAGTTGACTGTCTAATTTTTTGCCCCGCCACAGAATCGGAAAACACTCGACTAACGTCTCGACTGTCAGATTAATGACGGAAATAACTTATTTTGTCACTAACATCACTCGACTGATGCAAGAAAATAATTGACTATCTAATTTTGGTCAGCCACAAAATCGAGAGACCCTCGACTGGCGCCTTGACTAAAGACACTTTTGTGATGAAATATGTATATTTCATCGCTAACATCCTACAACAGTCGAACACGTCAACTGTCGACTCGACTGATACGTCACACTCTATCGACTCCTAATGTCGCATATCGACAGTTAACGACGAAATTGAAAAAAATCATCGCTAACCTTGGAAATACAGATTTTCAGGATCCATTTTATTTGTATTCGAAATCCTGTAATATAATATCAACCACATAATTTAACTTAACAATATACAACTAAAACAATAAAACCAACATATGCATTTAAAACATATACATAACATCAAATTTAAAATCCAAAAATATCCAATTTTACAAATTCATAGTATTAAAATGCAAACACATTCAAATTCACTAGCTCAAAATATAAATGTTCACAAACTCTAAGATAGAGGAGGAGGTGGAGCAGAAGATGACTCATGCATCAATGATTGTAATGCTCCAGGTACAAGTTGATTCAGAATTATTTCAAATATATCTTGTATTGATCTCATTGTTGCCAACTCATCTTGGGTGCTAGCTAATTGAGTCTGAGTGTTTTCTAATCTTTGCTCGGTGATTGAAGTTGTTCACGCAGTACTGCATTAGTTGTTCTGGAGGAGGAGCTGACATATGAAGAAGTGGACCTAACTGGTTTTGACCCACTTCCAAGTCCTCTAATATATCCAGAGCGAACACCGAGGACTTGATCAAAAATATGATTTGCAATCTGAACATCATCGATGTCATCTCCGGTTTCTTGTGATTGGATATGTTCATCTCGGAGTCTCACCATATCACCCTAAGAATAACAAACATATTATTAATATATTTACAAATAATTATGCAAATTTAAAAATAACTTTACTAAATTTTGTCGATTATATCTTACATATATAGCCTCGGCTCTCTCCCCACTCCACCCTTTTCACGAGCTATAGTGTGTTGTATTGAAGACAGTAATACGATCTTTTCTCTGAGATTGATCGGTTTGAAAAATATTATAATGTGTTAATATTAAAAATATCAAACAATATATTGTAACTATAAAGTTTGTACTTACACCGTCATAACTGTATTGGACGAATGATTTAGAGTCACCTCGATGGGTAAATGGTAGTTGTGCTCGATTTTGGGCATTTATTGTCGATCATGTCTACAATATAAAATTTTATTAAGATAAACCTTAAAACATGAGTTATAGAACAAATATTTTAATTGGCATAGATTTAGTTACTTGAAATTTCTCTGATTCAAACAAATCGAACATATAGTTCCAATCTTCCTGTGTCTCACAATACTCGATCGACATATAATATCGGCGCTCGGTAGGGGAAAGATACAGTAGACTCTTATAATGAGTGTGCATCTTATTTCTATTGTTTCTATACCTTGCACTCATTAACCTGTCGGTCTCCTTTTTTACCGATGTTGTCTCCTCGGCAAAACTAATATCAAAAGCAGCCTAAAAAAATACCAATATTGAAATTTATTAACGAATGATGGTTGATTATATAAATATCAAAATAGTCATACTTACTGATAATTGATCATAGATCATCTGTTTATTATCCGCGGGGATATACTTCCAGCTCTTAGCTTGTAGGGGAACGAACTTCTTAATCGACAGACCTAACTCTATCATAAAAGCAGCTGTTGCATTTGTCCCGATAGGGTGACCATAGCTCTTACGAAAGGTAATGAGTAATCTATCCCGTTCCTCAATTTGTCGTCGCATCCGATCGGAGTGTGTGCCTCGTGTCTCTCTACGTACTGGATGAACTGTAAATTAAAGAATGTAACAATTAACAAGTTAAATATATAGGGAACAAAATATACATACTTAAAATTAAACCACATAACTAACCAGTAGGAGCAAGAGCACTGTCATTGTCAGGCGTAGACACAATTGGGGAGTGCTCAATTCTCTTAGGCGACATAGTTGTGACATAAGCATTATATACAGATCGACGTATAATAAAAGATTATATTAAATACATGAAATATAAATGAAGAACAATATAAATACCGTGTAAATATAACTAATCACTATCATCATCTGAAAAGGATAAATAATCATCTGCCTCACTGTCACTTTCACTATCTTCACCATCAACAATACAATTACTTTGAGCGCTCATATCCAGATCCACTTGTGCATTTGTCATATTTATTTGGTGATGCTCAACATCTAATCGACAAAGTTAAGTTATTGCTAAATCTTCACCGACTACTAAAGATAAATCATTGGATGAAATTTATTGGTTTGGCTCCATTATCAAGATATTACCACCCTTAAAATCTTCAGATACTTCATCAACTTCAGTTATTTCATATATATCTCGGTGGTGAACCCTTTGCACGACCTTCTAATGACCTCCACGCTTGATATCATTCCAATAATACACTTGATTTGCTTAGTTAGCCAAAATGAATGAGTCATCATCATACCATATTTTAGAAGTGTCAATATACAAGAGATTATACTCTGCCACCAACAATTTTATTTTTGGATTACATTGAAACCATTCACACCAAAATAATTGAACTTTATACCTGAAAGTGTAAAATATTTGAACCACATCCTTCAACACACCAAAAAAATCCAAATTGTTCCATCGTCAGAGGATGGTACATTGACTCCACTATTCTGAGTAGTTCTGGGTAAATCATGGGATGTCGTATGATATCAAATTCAATTTAATATGCATGCATCATACAGTTAAACTTCAGCATCAGGTCTCATTGCTAAATAATACAACTCATCTATGATCTCTGAATTTGTAAAAAAATTTAGCTCTATAATTTTATCCCCAAACCACAGTGGGAAATCTCGCTTGTGATATTGCATCACTTGATCAACATGAATCTTTTGGGACACAAGTTATAGATGCTCATTATATAAAACTTAATCAATTTAAACTATGTGAATGAAATAGAATTATAGTAATAATTTAATGTAAACACTTACTTTCGATATCGGTCGACTTCTTTACAATTGTTCAGAATGTACTAATGTGTTTTCTTAAACAATGATAATGACAATTTTAGACTTTGTTGGTTATCAAAGACTCTTGTTTCCTGTCAGAAAATACTTAATTTGCATTTTGATGGTTGAACATCTTTATTTCGTTCCGGTCTAGAAAAACTTATCTCAATCTGACTCATATATAACGAATTGAAAGTCAAGACCTCATTTACAATATATCCCTCTGCAATAGATCCTTTAGGTCATGCTTTATTATGAACATATTTTTTTAGCCTTCTCAAATATCGCTCAAAGGGATACATCCATCGTGACGAAACTGGCCCAACCAACATAGCTTCACGAGGTAAATGGACTGTCAAATGGACCATAATATCAAAAAATGCTAGAGGAAATATCCATTCCATCTTACACAATATCAGGACTATTTGCTCCTCTATTTTACATATGTCCGCTGTGTGTAAAGATCATGTAGTGATCTTTTTGAAGAAATCATGTAGCTCAATCAGTAGGCTACATATATCCTTTGAGAAAAATTTATGTACATCAACTAGAAGTATTCTTTGCAACAACATATAGCAATCATGTGATTTTAGTCCATATATCTTTCCTTCATTTGCATTCACATGTCTAGATATATTAGCAGAATAATCATCTGAAAACTTAACTGATTTCAAAAATTGACAAAATCCACACCTTTCTTCCAATGTTAACGTGCAACTTGCATACGACTTCTTGAATTTGTCTCCTATCTGCTGTAAATGCAACTCACTTCTTATCCTCATATCTTGCAAGTCTAATCTTGCTTTGAGAGTGTCCTTTGACTTTCCGTCTATATTTAATAATGTGTCAATTAAAGCATCAAGACATTCTTTTCAATATGCATTACATCTAAACTGTGTCTCAACTTTAAACTTGATCAATATGGTAACTCAAAAAATATAGACTTCTTTATCCAATTTGTATCATCTAAAAATCATTGTTATTTTTTACTGAATAAAGGATGCTTACTAAATATCACTTGGGGCAACACGTCTAATTGCGCTAAAATCTCATATTCATTCAATAATCGTGGTGCTCCTTCTTTTTCAACCTTTCCATTGAAATCTTTATTTCTACGTCATGGGTGGTGCACATCTAAGAATTGACGGTGATATGTGTAACATATTTTACTCCTTAATCCTTGAGATTTGGTTTCATTCAAACATACTGGACATGCCTTATAGCCCATTGTGTTCCATCCAGAAACTGTTACGTATGCTGAAAAGTTGTGAATGGTCCACATCACAGCAACATGTAATTGAAAGACTTATTCAGTCGATGCATCATATGCTTCTACCCCGTCATCTCATAGCTCCTTCAGTTCGTTTATCAGAGGTCATAGGTATATATTTATCTCTTTGTCAGATGATCTAGGCCCAGGAATTAACAGAGACATAATCATATATGGCGGCTTCATCATTTTCCATGGTGGCAAATTATAATTCACAAGTATAACAGGTCACATACTATAAGCATTTGACATGTTTCCAAATGGATTAAACCCATCAGTAGCCAACCCTAAGTGAATATTTCATGGATCACCTATAAATATTTCATGTGCATTGACAATTCTTTCTATGATTAACTATCAACTGGGTGTCTTAATACACCATCTATTTCAACTCGCTTTTCTTTATGACATCTCATCTCTTTAGTCATATGCTTCGAAATAAACAACCTCTTAAGTCTCAGTTTCAAAGGAAAATATCGAAGAATTTTTTGAGGATTCTTTTTCTTATTCATCCCTTCATACTTGTATCTGGGCTCCTTGCACATTGGACATTCATCCTTATTCTCGTGCTCATCTCAAAATAATATACAATCATTCTTACAGACATGTATCTTCTTGTATGTCAATCCTAACTCATTTAATAATTTTTTGGCTAGCTTCATAATAAGAGTTTAGAATCACATTCGGTTTAGGAAATGTTTCTTGCAATAATTGAAGTAACATATCAAAAGATTTATTGCTCCAGTCATTTAACCCCTTCACATGCATTAGCTTCACCACAAAATCGAAAATCGAAAAACTAGTACAATTGGGATAGAGTTCTTTTTGTGCTTCTTCCAACATTGAAATATAACTTCGTCTACAATCATTTACATTTGTGTTTACATTTATATCATCTGATTGAGGCTCGTTGTTGGTTATATTTTCTACATTTTGTAAATCAGTAAATATGTCTTCAAAATCATCTTCGAAATCATCTACTTCAACATCAAAATCATTCTCATCTTGATTGACAATATTTATACTACCGGATGATGTAGAAGCTTTTTCATGAAAGTTCCAGACTTTATATAGTCTATCGAATCCCCACCTATACAGATGTCCTCGCACATAATCTAATTCAAACTGAAACAAATTGTCAGATCGTCGACATGGACAATAAATTTTTGATAAATTCAGACTGATCATGTCAAGTCTCGAAAATATATATATATATATATATATATATATATATATATATATATATATATATATATATATATATATATATATATAAAATAATAATAATAATAATAATAAAATGATAGAAATACACGGGCGTATATAGTCAGAATAAGAGGATAAATTACGGGGTCTATTCATACCCTAAATAAGCGCAGTTGAGGGGCATAAAGGGAAAAACCCTAATCCTTTAAATTCGGCCGAACCTTTTCTTTTTTTTTCCCCTTCTTTTTCCTTCCCGCGACTCGCCTTCTGGTCGCTAGCCGCCGCAAGCTTCGAGTAGGACGATCGGCGAGCTGCTTCCGTCGGAGACAACGCAAAGCCGCCGGAGCTAAATCGATCCTCCTCCGTCATCTTCACGGTAAGTAAATCTCTGGATAGGGCTGGCGAGGGCATAGATTTTAGCTCGGGATTTTTTTTTTTTGGGATTTAAGCGACGGAAGTTGAGAACGAGATTTTGGGTTTTGATCGTGTTTAAGCACTGGGTTTTCCAGATTGGGTTCTAGCAGGATTCGTGGGTGTATTTTCGGGATTTTAGGAATGGTTTGAGCTATGGAAATCGGTTGAGCTTTGCTACCCGTCGGATTAGAGGATTTGAAGAACAGGGGGATCACGGGAAGGGGTTTAGGGATTTCAACTTTTGGGTTGTGATGGGGGTTCTTGATGGGGAGGTGTTTGGATCGTTTGGTTTAGGGTTTTCAGTAGGTTAGGGACAGGGGAAGGGGTACGTGTAAACGGATTTTGCTATTAGGATGTAAGGGGGATCAGATTATGAGTTTGGATCGCTTTTGTTTGAATTTGTGCGTGGATTGGCATTGTGGGTTTCATCCGGTTGATATGTAATAACTGATAATATACATGTTGGGGTCATTATGAAATTGGAAATGCTGAGTTATGTATATGAGGTTTAAATATCCAGTTAATAGCCAGATAAATGTTTAATAGATGTAATGAGCAGTTAGTTTGAAAGGAATCAGCATGCTATGGTGGATGTAAATTTGTATGTACATGAGCATTAGTGGTGCTTGGACGGGTTGGGCTTCCTGGGTTGAGCTCCGGGGAGGGCCCACCCAAATTGACAGATTGATTGATGACTGATGACTGACTCCCTTAGTTTCTTTCTAGAGGTACCTCAGGATTGCACAAGAAAATAAGGTATTTGACTGGCTCAGCATTTTAAATGCATAATGTGAGGTACCACGAGGGTTTATGTTTAGGTACAGTTAGCATAACAGAAAGGCATGATTGGGTTCGCAGTACTTGTTATAATGGCATGTTGCTATAAGTATTGGCTATATTTCATACTGACGTACAGAAAGTGCAATAGAAAATGTATGTTGAGCTTACAGTAGTTTTACACTTACAGTAGTTGAGCTATATGTTTCCTGTTTGGATTTTTCTCCCTGCGCTGTGTCCCTATCATTGATCTACTTATTGGGCTGTGAACTCATGATTTCACTTAATATTTTCAGGTAGGGAACAGGATTCTCAGATTGAGTTACAAGAAGCGGAGGTGGTGTAACTGAGGAGATGACGATGAGCATGACACACAATGTCCGGGACTTCTAAGATGCAGGATTTCCAGTTTGAGCGGTGTTGATTTTGATGTTCTATTTTTCGGCAATTTGAGAGGGTAAAGTGTGTAGTTGAGACTTCTAAGCTGAATGGAATAAAATATAGTAGGGTGTTCCAATCATGTGTATAACGTGGTAGTATTGAAGGATGATTGGGGGTTAAGTATATGCATACTGGGTTAGGTCTTTTCAGATCATGTAATTTTCTGACATACTCATAAATTGATTCAACCCATTTATATATTGAGGACTAATCTGGTTCTGAATCGTTATCCAACTTTTATCCATATTTTTGAATCCTGGTTAAACATATATTAAATAATTTATCAACTTAAGTGTAGTTATCACATACAAAATAATTAAAAAAATTATAATTTAAACCTCACACAACATAACTTACAATTTGCATTATAACTCTTATTTGTCATCGAATATTATAATCTAAGAATAAGAAAACCCTAAACTTATCCTATAACCTGAGATTGTGTGTCTTGCGAAAAATAACACACAATGAGTAATTAATCTTATGAAAAACAACACACAATGAGCTTTTAATCAAGTTTGAGATACTATTGTTGAGCACAAGGTGCATGAATTTAAAAGTGGCTAGCTTTGGATCGACAAAGTTAGGTAGTGCACTAGTGTAGAAAGATGACTCTCATTCAATTGCACAAATTGAGCTTAATTTTACCATAAATAAGTCCAAATCTAAATGATAAAAAAATCCTAAATTCTTCATCTAATCTCATTCAAAATGTTAGTGCATATAAGATCCATATATCTCCACAATGGTATAATATTGTCCACTTTGAGCTCAAGCCCTCATGATTTTATTTTTGGGCTTTACCCAAAAGGTCTCATACCAATGGAGATATTTTTTCATCTTATAAGCACATGATCTTTTCCATGTCTTACCAATGTGAGACTTTAATTGTATTCCTAATATTCTAACACAAAATCCTAATGATACATGATTAATCTACAATAACCTTATACTATAACAAAATCCTAAATTCATCATCTAAATGCTAAATTTATCATCTAATCATAACAACAATATAAAATAAACCGTAAATGTGTTATAAACCGTGAAGAAAGAATTCAGGAAAACCTAATTCTTCACATGGATGAACTTGAGACGGCGTTGAGAAGAAGCCGGAGCAGGAGACCGAGTTGGAGAAGGAGGTCAGAGGCTGGAGTTAGAGAATGAGTCTGGAGTTCGGAGGCCGGAGCTGGTCGCCGAAGAGATAAGCGCTGAGAAGCTAGAAATCGCGCATGAGCGGAAGCTAGCTAGGTCACCAGAGCTGGTCGTCGAAGATTCACACAGAGAATCACCGGAGAATCGTCGGAGATCAAAAATTCGTCGGAAGAGAGGAAGTCGATCGCATGGAGAAAATGAGAGAATCGGCGCGGGGTAGGGTTTTTCGCGTATATTAGCGACGAAATAGATTTATTCATCGCTAATATTTATTAGCTTAGGGACGAAATTTTAAATTTTCGTCGCTAAACCCTAAAATGTCAGGCTACAGAATCGAGTAAACTCGATTGGCGGATCGACTAAATCTTTCGCGATGAAATTTAAATATTTCGTCGCCAATAGTCAATTGACTGGCGGGATTGACGACTCAACTATTAGACATTTGGCCGACCACGAAATCGAGTTAATTCAACTGGCGGCTCGACTGAAGGTTTTGTGACGAAATGTCATTGGTCGTCGTTAAGTTATTTATGACGAATATTTATGTATTCCGTCGCTAAGTATCAATTTACGACCAATATGTTTATATCGTCGTAAATATATATTATATTAGCGATGAAAAACTAAATTTTCGTCGCAAATATACGATTATTTGCGATGATAAAGAAATTTATCGTAAATGTTTAGTTTTTATAACGAATTAATAAATCATCGCTAATATTTCGTCGTTATTTTTTATTTTTTTTATAGCAACGCTCAGAAATAGTAACATGTCATCACAAGAGCCCCCACTGATGTAGTCAAGTTGGTACTCATATATGAGTGTAGGTTAGATTCAAAATTACTTGAGGTTGGGTACAGATTACTTAGTGTTGCTCGTGAAGCGATGACATGCAAAGCAGTTACTCATCATCTGAGGAGATAACATCCACATCATGAGCGACTGTCATTCATTGTCTCGTTAATCACCTCTCGAATAGCTTGCATTTGCACAATAAAATTTTTTATTGAATAAGAAATTAAAAAAAAAAAGTTAGTTTTAATAGTAATTTTTTTTTCGGGGAGAAAAAATAAAATAATATTGATCACGGAGAGAGAAAAAAGACAATGCTATTTATAAATTTAGGATAAAAATTTAAATAAATTAAAATTAATATGTGTATTAATTTATAAATATAATGATATTTATAAAATTCGACCTTCTAATTTGATATTTTATTTTTAATTTTATATTTAAAAAATTTATGAAAATTATAGATGAATTTATGGCGAGTTTAAAAAAAATAAAATTTTTAATTGTTTTTTAAAAATAGATGGGGATGAAGCTCACACTAATATATATAAGAGTGGTTCTACTTCCGTGATAAAATTATTATAATAAATAATGATCAATTCTCTTCGTATGTATATCATGCACTTGGGATTAATGTACTTAATTTCATCCGAGAGATCTTTCAACAAGGGGAGCATTCGGTCTCCACAGAGATGATGCGATGGTCAATATACGACGATGTTTATAAAAGTAACATAGATCGAATTTGAAGGAGATTTTAAAAAAAAATTTGGATTCAGATGATCTCATGGTTACCACGTCAAAATTCATAGGACTCTCCATGATTTACCTCTTTCATAATAATTATAGAATAAATCAATAGAAATTATTAGATTCACAATTCTAATATTTCACGGATAACATTCGGAATGTTATCGTATAATCACAAAGTCACGTGTCGATGGGACGTACATGAGTTGATTTCAAAATATTTTTTTTAATAAATATGATAAATAATTTACATAAATATAATTGTTGAGTTACAGTAATAATAATATTAAGGAATTGTTTTCTTGTTTATTATTTTTGTTTTTGCCTGTGTTATAATAGTTGTTAGATGGACGAATTGTTAAATATGATAGCGTGTAAAAGGCGTTTACAAAATTGAATGCAAAATGACAAACATAGTTTTTCTTGTTCATCCGCTAAAAACATTGATTAATCATGTATGATTAAGATCGCCCATAGGCCATCCTTTCCCTTTTAGAAACTTCTCCGTTGCTTAGCCATTGACTTTTCTTGCGACTCCTTCAGCTTCATCGTTTGATTGATGAATTGTACTTCACGTTGGAAAGTAATTAATAGTTGAACGATTCGTTCGACACCTACTCCTTTTACATCCTCCTCTGTCTCCTTTTGTTCGCCAGAATAAGCTCAGAAGAGAGGGCCTGGAGACCACGATGCCCCGCCGGAAACTGCCGCTTTTAGAGGCGGAGACGGTGGACTTGAAGCACCGATCATGGTCCGTCGCTGGCGGAAGCAGTGACTGGAAGATGAGTAAGTTCTCTGTTTTTGTCGTCATCTCGTTGGTGCTGCTCCTGTTCACGTTCATGCAGAACGACGACGTGGAGTTGGTCGCTCAGTATAATTCCGGCAACAGAGGTAAGTTTCCGGAGGAATCGCCCACGGTTGGGTCCATAGAGAAGGCGATTAAGGAAGAAGAAGAAGTCAAACGGACCCAAGAGCCTACAGTGCCCGTCAACGTTGTGGTCGACGTTCGGATGGCCGAGTCGCCGTCGGCGGCCGAAAAGAAGGATAGCGCCGTGCTCGAGGCCGACTCTCAGATTGCCGTCGCAAAAGAAGTACTTAAAGAAGAAGAAGCGCGCGAAGAAAAGCTGCCGCCGGAGAAGGAGCAGCGGCGAACGGTTCTCGACGTGCCGGAAAGCTGTGACCTGTTCGACGGCCGGTGGGTCTACGATGACGTCAACTACCCGTTATACAAGGAGCCGGAGTGTCCGTTCTTAACGGAGCAAGTGACGTGCTTGCGGAACGGCCGGCGAGACGACGGCTTCCAGAAGTGGCGTTGGCAGCCCAACCACTGCGCTCTGCCAAGGTACCATTTTTTAGTCCATAACGCCGGAAAACCACTCTGAGCACTTCACTTTCCCGATGAACTTTAGTCCCACATGACCGGTATCACTCCGAGTAACTGGAGATGCCTCCTTTAAATTAAGGTTCGAAGCAGAGGTCTTGCTCGAGCGGTTGCGGGGAAAACGTTTCATGTTCGTGGGCGATTCCCTAAACCGAAATCAATGGGAGTCGATGGTCTGCTTGGTTCAATCGATCGCGCCTTGGAACAAGAAATCTCTCACCAAGACTGGTTCGCTCAACATCTTCCGGCTCGAGGTAATCAATTCGAACCCTAATTTGGTTAATCTTCTTCCGTTCTTCTTTAATTGATTTGAATTGGGAGTTTAGGAGTACAATGCGACGGTGGAGTTCTACTGGGCGCCGTTCCTGGTCGAATCCAACTCCGACGACCCCAAAATCCACAGCATCCAGAAACGGATCATCATGCCCAAATCGATCGATAAGCACGGCGAGCACTGGAAGAACGTGGATTACCTCGTCTTCAACACCTACATCTGGTGGTTGAACACCCCCGCCATGAAAGTCCTGTGAGAAACTCGATCATAGTTAGTTCCGATTCCAAATCGGTGAGGTTTGGCTTCTGATTCGGATCAAAACAGGCGAGGATCGTTCGAGAAGGGATCGAAGAAGTACGTCGAGGTCGACCGGCCGCTGGCGTACCGGCGAGTGATGAATACGTGGGCGAAATGGGTGCAGAAGAACGTGAATCCCAACCGAACCATGGCGTTCTTCATGAGCATGTCTCCCAACCACATCAAGTAAGATCGAACTCTCTTCAAAAATCCAATTTTTATATCATTTCAGTCGCGAACCCCCACAAAGATACTCATTTATCTCTTCAAAAGTCCAATTTTTTACTTCATTTCCATGACGAATCTCCTCGACGGTTCTCTCTGGAGAAGTAATTTTGCATGATTGCTGACTGATTAACCCATCCATCGGCTTCAAACTGTGCATCGCTGATTGAGCTACAACTCCTTTTCGTGATGGCTTGTAGAAGCAAGCAGCCAATGGAAGAAAGCTACGCGATGCTGATGAGTTGGAAAGGAGCATCAAATGCGTGCACATATATATCGATCCAAAGATAGCGTCGTCGTCAGGACCACTAAACATTTCGAATTGGAGAACGTTTGGACTTTGGAGGAGGGGAATCTGCATGAACCCAAAGCGAGTCCATGATTAAAGAGGGATTAGAATAAGATTCCTCAAGCTTTAGAAAAGCCACTATAATATATTATAAGAGAAAAATTAGCTTTAACGCCCCCTATAGTTTCTAAATACCCTTCTATAGTTTTGCTTTTCTTTCAATGAAAAACTCTAGTAACAAAGGGCGATTTAGTCACCTCCCTGTATTGTCAAAGTAGTCGAGTAGGACTCTGGTAAGCATGTGGGCCAATAGGTCTACCATACGATTAATGCTGCCTCTCAAACCATTTCATTGTGTCAGGAAGGGCATTTCAGGATTGCCGCATGTTAGCCCAAATTTATACATGGACAAAGATTGATTCTGATCCGGATTTAGATGGGTGCCCTTTGATTTATCAATCATGTTCATGAGCTTTATCTTATGATTTATTCCTATTCGAATCCTATAGAACTGAGACGACCTTATATTATGCAAAGTGAGCTGATCTACGATGAGAAGCGCATGGTAACACCTGCAGGGACTTTATTGGGATCGCCAACGGTTTTTAATTCTTTCGTGCAATTTAAACATCAAATATATCTACACAAGAAGAATACTTCAAATATATAGGTAGCTCAAATATGTAGCTTGCATGTGATTAGGATAATGTTATTATTTCACATGCATGTAAAACTCTGCAAGTACCAAAAAAACATGACATGTATTGTAGCCCGTGGAAAATATTAGGTAGGTAGAGATTGAACATTTAACAAAGTTAGCCGCGTAAATACTAATAAAAAAAAGTTCAATAGAGGTTCATAGATAAAATAAAGGCAAATTAAAAGAGGATTGAATGTTGGACAAGTGTAGAAGTCTTGGATTGATCAATATTGACTAGATGTTTACTTGATGAAAAAGGTAAGGAAATGAAACCTGGATGAGAAATCTTAATAGGCAACTCTATTTGAGTTCTAAGAGGTAATATAAAAAATGTTATTCTATATAATTTATCCATGAACATTTTTATTATTTATTATCTGATTTCAAGGATTGAGCTATAATGTTCATCCAATCAGACAGTAAATAACGAAGGTGTTTATAGATACTCACGAATGAGTTGTGTATAGGATCCTTCCATATATATATATAAAAGAATGTTACCCAATTCATCCGTGAACAGTTCCATTATCTACTGTCCGATCTTTTAGGATTCAAGGATTAAACTATATATATATATATATAAGGATCCTGCTGTAAATAACTCTAGCTACCACTATCCACGCGTGGTCGAGTGTTGCACGACAAAACAAGTTGCATGCAACTCCAACTACCACTATCCCACAATGGTCGAGTGTTGTAGATATCAATTGTCCATAGCTTTCGCAACCACTATCCCACAATAACCGGATAGACAGGTATGATTGATGTCTCTCTTGACCACACGGGAGACAATCAACAACATGCATATAATGTGATGATGACTCCAATGCACGTAAGCCCTCCGACATGCACACTACCTCACAAAGAGTCATAAACAACAGACATATACACATATCATGCTAGGACCTCCAATCTGTAAATAATACTCCATTGACGGCCCACTCAACCATCCACGGTAATCATGGTCGGTAGGAGATACTCAATACAAGGTAATGCAGTAAAAGAATATTATGCAATTTATCCGTGAGCAGCTTTATTATCTATAGTCCGATCTCTTAGGATTCAAGGATTAAACTATAGTGCATATCTTATCGGATGGTAGATAATGAAGGTGCTAACGAATGAGTTGTGTAGGGGATCATTTCTCTCTATATATAGTGTTCTAATATGCTGCGACGATCATTGTGTGCTCGTGCGCGATGTATTGTGAGTCGTTTAATCTTCGTTCAATTAATGGGATTGCACAGTAAATGAGAAATGAATAGTATTTTCATTCGATGAGTCCTATAGTTCAATCTCTGAACTTGTCAGGGTCATCGTCGTTGTCTGATCGATTGAATCGCAGTTGGATTTCGATCGGAATTCGAGCGAATTACAACCATGGTCATTGTCGCAATCTCGGTCAAAATCCAATCGCAATCTGATCGTATTCCAACTGAATTGCAATCGACAACGTCAAACTTCGAGCTTGGCCAGAATTCGATCGATTTGCGCCACCAATCGCAATCGATTTCGATCATGATTCGGTCAAAATCCTATCGCAATTTGATCGGACTCCGATGTCGGTTGGACCGCGACCTGATTTTGATCGGATTGCCATCAGAATCCGATCGCTCGACGATAATGCTAAGCAACCGAGGCAGCGAGAATGTCCAACGGGTGAAAAACTGTACATTTTCCATTACTATGTTTGATTGGGTGACGATAGAGTTATTTCTCGTTATCACACACAAGTCGCACAGCGTGCACGTAACATATCAAAATTAATATATACTACACAACTCATATTAAGCACTTCTATTATCCACCGTCCAATCAGATGTGTACTATAGTTCAATCTTTAAACTCTATGGGATAATGGAGGAGTTCATGATGAGTACTCATGCATGAGTTGAATCGTGTGTGTGTATATATATATATATATATATATATATATATATATATATATATATATATATATATATATATATATATAAAGGTTGATAATTTCACTTTTAAACCATTGTATTTGTTAAATTATCATCAAGAATCAACGTGATGATGATCTATCGATTGAGTTGTTAGGCGGCCGCATCGGAGGCTCATTGGCTCCCATGTCCCCGAATTAAAATTTTCACTAATGAAAGAATTAATCCGGATGGGATGAGCTTCCTTAGCACAACCTATTCGTCGTCGTGCTAACAACTTGAGTGGTCGCTTGAACAAACTAGTTGTTCAAGCAACACAACTCTTCTAGTTGGTTAGCCGCGGAAAAGACGACGGATGGATCGCCGATTTTTGTGTTTGTCTTCGGGGTCCATGATTATACAATATATATTCATACACACACATGCATAATCAAAACAAATAAGAACATGCTCAGATCTGTACATAAAGTTAAAATAACTTTATACCTCACGATCTTCTACCGTATGTCCTATCCTTCTCGTGGACGACGTGTGGACGAAGTTCCTCCACGAGTAGAAGCCTTCTAGATCGCTTTCTTCTCTACCTTGTCCGCTGCGAACAAAGAGAAGAACTCACAAATACCTTTCCTATATAGAACCGGCCACCAAATTAGGGAATTAAGGAGCAATGGATGATGCGCAGGCCAACTTCAAGATGTGCTTACCACCACTTTGGAGAATAGGGAGGAGGAAGAGAACGGCCACCAATGGGAGGAGAACCGCTCGGCTAAGGGAAGAAGAGAAAGCCTTAAGGTTGGGTGGCCAAGTATTGATGGTGCAAGTTGGGCGCCGGCAACAACTAGAAGGAAGAAGATAGTTGCCGCCCACTTTTGCTCCAAACCCTAGCCACCCACCTCTCCAAGAGCCAAACCCTAATTCCAAAACCAATTCTTGATCAATCTTGCCGCCCAACCCTAAGCATCTATTTATAGAATAGGGCTTAAGCCTCCTTTAATCTCCACCGTCGGATCTAGGGATTTAATCTCCACCATCGGATCTAGGGTTTTATCCCAACCGTCGGATTTAGGGTTTAATCCCAACCGTCGGATCTAGGATTTCATCCCAACCGTCGGATCTAAGGTTCCATCCCAACTGTCGGATCTAGGGTTTTATCCCAACCGTCGGATCTAGGGATTTAATCCCAACCGTCGATTCTAGGATTTCATCCTAACCATCGGATCTAGGGATTTAATCCCAACAGTTGGTTCTAGGGTTTCATCCAACCATCGGATCTAGGGATTTAATCCCAACCGTTGGTTCTAGGTTTTGTTTTACATTCTTGGATCTAAACTTCACAAGGATTATATTAGGCTACGATAGGGACCATAAGGAGGAGTTGGGTCTTGGCCACCCGATGGATCGGAACCACACAAACTTGATCCATCAATGATGTTCCATTCCACTAGAGGATCATCATTGAACTACCTCACCAACCCCATAAATCAATATGGGCTCCATATATTATTTGTACATTAATCTCCCCGTGTTTAAGATATCGAATGTCCGTCAATTAATTGATTTACTGACCATCAATTAATTAACATCTAATTCCTCGAGTAGTATCACTCAACCTTATCATCATGTTGACTAAGTCAACCAGCTGGGTTTACATGATGAACCTTATGAGCTCCTCAAGGGGACATCATCAACCTAATATATAGGACATGGTTTCCTCCTATAATCAACGACACACCATGTAAATAATATTATTTCCCAACTTATCGGGCATATTGATTTAATCCATCTAAATCTCACCCACTGATAAATCAAAGAAATAAATACTAAGTACATGTGCCCGTTATTATATCGGGATTAAGAGCATGTACAACATAATATCCGAGGTCCGATTCAATCATGTAGTCAGTACTAAATTGAATCACATCTATGTCGGTCCTGCTCAATACACCTAAGTGTATCAGTGTAACTCTATGTTCAAGACAAAATAATACCAAGCTACACTACAACCATGCCAATGGTTTGTCCAAAACAATCTTGGTTGTGAGCCTCTACTTATATTTTACAAGGTACTAATAACACGATCTTCTGTGTCACACCAAGCACCATGTTATCTACAATGTAAAATATTAGACAATATGCACACATATAATAAATATAAAGTGCAAACAATGATCATGTGATTCTTATTTCAAAATAAAATGTTCATACAAAAAGAGCTAGGTTTTCAGTATACATTCCAACAATCTCCCACTTATACTAAAAGACTACGCCACATCACTGGCCATACATCCGATCCCCATGTCCTCCACATGCCTATCAAACGCTACTGGAAGGGCCTTAGTGAATGGATCCGCCAGTTATCCTCTCGATGCAATCTTGACAAAGAACTTCTCCTCGCTTACGATCTCTCGTATGAGGTGGTACTTGGCTCTATGTGTTTACTCGCCTTATGGGCTCGTGGTTCCTTCGAGCTCAGAATCGCACTAATCTGTTATCACACAATAAATTGTGATAGTTCCGGGCAAACCAGAATCACATCCAAGTCCATCGTACTCGGCTTCCTGGTAGATCCGCCATACGCATTTACGCATTGGCTGACACTCCTCCATACTATGGCTCCACCTCCAAAAGTAAACACAAACCCCGAGGTAGACTTACTCTTGTCCCTATCTCGATTGGAAATCCAATCAGTAACCCACTGTGACTAATTGATCCGCCTGATAAACCAAAGATATAATCTCTAGTCCTTCTCGTGTACTTCAATATATGTTTTACCGCACCCAATGTCCTCGTCTAGATTACTCGATATTCGCTAATCATGCCCACTAAAGCGAGATATCCGATCTCGCATATAGCATAAGCATACATAAGGCTTCCTATCACGAAGCATAAGGAACCGCCTTCATATCCTCTATCTCCATTGATGTTTTGGGACACATCTATTTAGATAATGGAACTACATGCCTAAAAGGTAGGAAACCTTTCTTGGAGTTCTGCATGCTAAAACGAGCAAGGATAGTGTCAATGTATGAAGCTTGAGATAAGCACAACATCCTTTTCTTGCAATCCCTTATAACTTTGATCCCAAGGATGTGTCCTACTTCTCCCAAGTCCTCCATATCAAACTGTTTGGACAACCATACCCTTACGTCTGATAACACTTTGATATTGTTGCCAACTAATAAAATGTCATCTACATATAGTACAAGAAACACCACTACGTTTCCGTCACATCTCTTGTATACACAAGGCTCATCCGACTTCAATAAATTCATACGATCAATTACCTCATCAAAGCGGATGTTCCAAGATCTAGAAGCTTGCTTCAATCCATAAATGGACCGATTAAGCTTACATACAAGATGCTCTTTGCCTTTAGCAATGAATTCCTCCTGCTTGCCGATATAGATGTTTTCTCGAGACTCAAGTGAAAGCTCTTGACATCCATCCACAAATCTCATAATCCATATGAGCAGCTATAGATAAGAGAATCCGGATAGACTTAAGCATAGCTACCGGCGAAAAGGTCTCCTCATAATCGATACCCTCTTTCTGAGTATACCCTTTCCCAACAAGCCTAGCTTTGAAGGTTTCAACCTTCCCGTCTACTCCTCTCTTTTTCTTGTAGATCCACTTGCATCCAATGGTTTTTACACCATCGGGTGGCTCTACTAGCTCCCAGACCTGATTAGAATCCATAGATTCTATCTCTGAATTCATCGTACTTGCCAAGATAATGATCTCTATCTTGGATTGCCTCGTCATATGTCCAGGATCAGTTCATGTTCACTGTGACTAAGTCCGAAGACTCTCCCAAAAACATGAATCTCTCGGGTTGTCTAACAACCCTCCCACTACGACGAGGTGCCTCCTGTGTATGCTCTGTGACACACGGTGCAGTGACTTGTGGTGTCTCCTCTTGTACCGGTGGTACTGAAGTCGGGACTTCCCCTGTCAACTCCTCAAGAACAATCCTACTCTTGGGCTTGTGGTTCATTACATAATCCTCCTCTAGAAATCTGGCATTCATGCTAACGATCACCCTCTGATCTCTAGGATTATAAAACAAACCAACTTTCGTTCCCTTAGGGTAGCCAACAAACATGCACACTTCTGTACGAGGTTCCAACTTACCAAAGATCACCTTCAACACATGTCTTTGGACTCCCATATCCGAATATGTCTCGTACTAGGCTGCCACCCACAATTCTACAGGGGTAGAAGGTACTGATTTAAATGGAACCAAGTTCAGAGTGTACATTGCCGTATCCAGTGCATACCCCCAGAACGAAACAGGTAACTCATAATAACTCATCATCGATCTGACCATCTCCATAAGAGTCCTATTCATTCGCTCCGCCACACCATTCTGCTGGGGTGTGCCAGGTGCGGACAATTGGGATTGAATCCCAGCCTCTGATAAGTAACTCCTAAACTCTCCCAAGAGGTACTCGCCGCCACAATCAGATCGTAATGTCTTGATACTTTTACCTTGACGGTTCTCCACATCAGCCTTGAATTCTTTGAACTTGTCAAAGCATTGGACTTCTGGCATCATCAAGTAAATGTATTCAATAATAATCGTCTATAAATGAAACGAAGTATTCAAAGCCACCTCTTGCCTGGATAGACATAGGACCGCACAAATCAGAATGAACCAATTCTAACACATCTTTGGCTCTATACCCCTTGGCCTAAAAAGGCCTCTTGGTCATTTTACCTTCCAAGCAAGATTCGCAGGTTGGGAGATCCTCCACCACTAATGAACCCAAAGGTCCATCAGCTATCAACCTTTGAATTCTGCTTAGGTTAATATGACCAAGTCTTAGATGCCAAAGATATGTTTGGTTCATTTGTGAAGGTTCTTTTCTCTTATTAGACTTAGAAGATGAGTTATTGATTTCTATATGCATCGTGGGAGTTTTTGGTTCAAGAGTATATAAATTGTCAACCAATGTACCAGAACAGATAATCTCCCTATTCCTCTTTATAACCACTTTGTCATTAAAAGAAACAGAATATCCATCCATAAACAATTTAGAAACTGAAATTAAATTCTTTCTAAAAGTAGGTACATAAAGACAATTTCTTAAAACCAAAACTTTATTCCTATCAAAAGATAAATAAATGTCTCCCATTGCAATAGCCGCCACCTCAAAGCATTGCCTATGAAGACGGTAATCTCTCCTCACTAGTCGCCGGTTTCGAACCCCCGCAAAGTATTGCAGACATGATCGTGGCTCTCAGATTCACACACGCAATCGTAGATAACACCGCTAAACATGTTTCAACAACTAAACAAGAAGATATACCTTTGTTCTGGCGAGGACCCGCCTTCCAATGTCCACGCTTGCAAGTGAAGCACTTGCCTTTGGCTTCTTCACTCCTGCTCGAGGTCCTTTTGCCACCTTCTTCGCCTCCACCTTGCTTCTTCTTCTTCTTACCTTTCGCTTAGAGGAAGAAACCTTCCGAGCGACCATGGCTTGAGCACTCGACGAAAAGCCCCTCTCCGCCCTCGGAGTTCTCACGAAGCTCCGCCAACGAATACAACCTTTTGTTCATATTGTAGTTGAGGCGAATCGCCAAAACTCCTAGGCAGAGACGAGAATGATATCGACTGGTTTTCCCATCGATCTCACCTAGGACTTCCATCTCATTAAGATGAGTCATCATCTTGAGAACATGATCCCTAACGTGTTCCTCGATCATGGAGGTCGCCATCAAGTTTCTCATAGCCTCCCGCTTAGCCGCCCCTACTCGATGTCCTAAAAGTTCCTCGAGATTGAACATCATGTCATAAGGTGGCTATGGCTCGATGTCCGATGTTAAAAGACATTTGACATAGATGCCAAAATGTAACACCGTGTCATCTCATCCGCCTTAACCCATTTCTTATAATGTTCTTTCTCCTTTCATCGTAGTCATCTGGAGGGCTTAGGAGGATGACTCAAGAGTACAAATTTGTACTCCTCCGCAGCTTAGACAATATCCGTGTTTCTTTTCCAATCAATGTAGTTTGACCAAGAAGTTTGTTTTCTTTTAAAATCACAAAGAAGTGGGTTGAAAGCCATTTGAAAATCCTAAAAATCACAATGATCAAAATATTAGATTTCAAAAATTATTGATTCTCAAAACAATAAAATCCCAAATCAACCAACACCTCAAATCACCGAGAATGTCGCATGCCACTGTGTGGACGATAATACGAATTCTACATTTGTAAGAGGAGGTTTTACCCATTAATTTTATTATCTTGTCAACCTTACTTTCTGACAAATAAAATTAATAGTTGGTTCCTCTTTGGCCCTACAAATAAAAGCAGTGACTCCTATGGGGAGGATACTTTTATTTGTATCTAAGTGTGCACCATTACACGATATTAAGGGAATTATTTTGGATTATGTGTCTTACCTCTGTGGAAGTACACATGCTCATAGATAATTTCTTATAACCATTATTTGACTTAGTGATCCGCAAACAAACCCGTCCTCAGGGAGGAAGGCACTCAGAGCCGACACACAAGTTTGTTGCATCACACGTCAAATTGTAATGGGTCATGGAATTAATTAAAATGTCCCTCTCCCACTTAGTAAATTGCAAATGAGGAATTTTAAATCATACACAACATGCATATAAAACAAATAAGCAATAAATATGGAAAAAACAGAATTTTTCCAACTATTATGGCATTGTCCTCCAATATGCATCCCGTCGTGTCGCCACCTCGTCCGCTCCATCTTTTCCCGTGCGCAAGTCACCAAAGAGTTCCGAGCCGAGATAAATCATTTTATTTACATCCATCGATCCTATACTCCACGAAGGAGTGTACAAATAGTCTAGATCGAAAGTAAACTAAAATGATCGGCTAAACAATGTCGTATTTAATTACAAAAATTAAATACTAATCTAGCCTCGTCAACCCCGAGGATTCAAATAATAAATTTTTTTACACACATCCATTCACATACACACACATGGCCATAATAGTCGGATCTTATGCCTGCAACCAAATAGTTAAACTACGCATATCCTACTATTATCCGACACATATAATATATGAAAAATGCATAAAAAATTAACCGAATCCTAAACACACAAAACTGGAAATCGATGGCTCTGATACCAATTGTTAGGCGGCCACATCGGAGGCTCATTGGCTCCCATGTCCCCGGATTAAAATTTTCACTAATGAAAGAATTAATCCGGATGGGATGAGCTTCCTTAGCACAACCTATTCGTCGTCGTGCTAACAACTTGAGTGGTCGCTTGAACAAACTAGTTGTTCAAGCAACACAACTCTTCTAGTTGGTTAGCCGCGGAAGAGACGACGGATGGATCGCCGGTTTTTGTGTTTGTCTTCGGGGTCCATGATTATACAATATATATTCATACACACACATGCATAATCAAAACAAATAAGAACATGCTCAGATCTGTACATAAAGTTAAAATAACTTTATACCTCACGATCTTCTACCGTATGTCCTATCCTTCTCGTGGACGACGTGTGGACGAAGTTCCTCCACGAGTAGAAGCCTTCTAGATCGCTTTCTTCTCTACCTTGTCCGCCGCAAACAAAGAGAAGAACTTACAAATACCTTTCCTATATAGAACCGGCCACCAAATTAGGGAACTTGGTGCAACCGCCGGCCAAGGAGCAATGGATGATGCGCCGGCCAACTTCAAGAAGTGTTGCCGCCGGCCACTTTGGAGAATAGGGAGGAGGAAGAGAATCGGCCACCAATGGGAGGAGAACCGCCGGCTAAAGAAGAAGAGAAAAGCCTTAAGGTTGGGCGTCGGCCAAGTATTGATGGTGCAAGTTGGGCGCCAGCAACAACTAGAAGGAAGAAGATAGTTGCCGCCCACTTTTGCTCCAAACCCTAGCCGCCCACCTCTCCAAGAGCCAAACCCTAATTCCAAAACCAATTCTTGATCAATCTTGCCGCCCAACCCTAAGCATCTATTTATAGAATAGGGCTTAAGCCTCCTTTAATCTCCACCGTCGGATCTAGAGATTTAATCTCCATCGTCGGATCTAGAGTTTTATCCCAACCGTCGGATTTAGGGTTTAATCCCAACCGTCGGATCTAGGATTTCATCCCAACCGTCGGATCTAAGGTTCCATCCCAACCGTCGGATCTAGGGTTTTATCCCAACCGTCGGATCTAGGGATTTAATCCCAACCGTCGATTCTAGGATTTCATCCTAACCATCGGATCTAGGGATTTAATCCCAACCGTTGGTTCTAGGGTTTCATCCAACCATCGGATCTAGGGATTTAATCTCAACCGTTGGTTCTAGGTTTTGTTTTACATTCTTGGATCTAAACTTCACAAGGATTATATTAGGCTACGATAGGGACCATAAGGAGGAGTTGGGTCTTGGCCACCCGATGGATCGGAACCACACAAACTTGATCCATCAATGATGTTCCATTCCACTAGAGGATCATCATTGAACTACCTCACCAACCCCATAAATCAATATGGGCTCCATATATTATTTGTACATTAATCTCCCCGTGTTTAAGATATCGAATGTCCGTCAATTAATTGATTTACTGACCATCAATTAATTAACATCTAATTCCTCGAGTAGTACCACTCAACCTTATCATCATGTTGACTAAGTCAACCAGCTGGGTTTACATGATGAACCTTATGAGCTCCTCAAGGGGACATCATCAACCTAATAAATAGGACACGGTTTCCTCCTATAATCAACGGCACACCATGTAAATAATATTATTTCCCAACTTATCGGGCATATTGATTTAATCCATCTAAATCTCACCCACTGATAAATCAAAGAAATAAATACTAAGTACATGTGCCCGTTATTATATCGGGATTAAGAGCATGTACAACATAATATCCGAGGTTCGATTCAATCATGTAGTCAGTACTAAATTGAATCACATCTATGTCGGTCCTGCTCAATACACCTAAGTGTATCAGTGTAACTCTATGTTCAAGACAAAACAATACCAAGCTACACTACAACCATGCCAATGGTTTGTCCAAAACCATCTTAGTTGTGAGCCTCTACTTATATTTTACAAGGTACTGATAACATGATCTTCTATGCCACACTAAGCACAATGTTATCTACAATGTAAAATATTAGACAATATGCACACATATATAATGAATATATAAAATGCAAATAATGATCATGTGATTCTTATTTCAAAATAAAATGTTCATACAAAAAAAGCTAGGCTTTCAATATACATTTCAACACGAGTGATAATATATAATAGGTATCAAATATTTAATGATGCTTAAATAGTTGATTGATGATACAATCATAAAGAGAACTAGTTAAGACCCCAAGTAAACTAATTGTAATCCAGTTAGACAAAACAGTATGGACCACATCAAAGTTCGATTCAAATTAGTAGGATAGAAAATAGTGCGTTGACTGATGGAGTATGATGGAGTAAACAGTTCACTGATAGAAAGGTTTAATTCAATTAGATGAAGTAACATTGGAGTAATGGTCGTTGCTGATAGACTTTGGATCGTGGGAGAGTAGTACTGGATTAGTTTGATGATCACTAATTTCATTTTATAATTACCACGTACAAAGACACTTTAAAAATGATAATATTTGTATTATTTATTACAACGATATGCTATGATTCTCAGCTCTTTTTCATTATTATTTTAATTTTCGTATTATTATTATTTTTGTTATCTTTCGCTTATATATAGGGTATGCATTGAGCGAGTTTGTAACGTATTGCAGTAGCATGGATTGGGAAAACCCCAAGGGGATAAAGTGCGCGCTGGAGACGGAGCCGGTGGCGGCGGCGAACCGGTCGCGCCCGCTGGTGGTGGGAACGGACTGGCGGCTGTACGCGGAGGCGGAGAGCGTGATCAGGAGGAAGAAAGTGCCGGTGAGGTTCGTTAAGATAACGGCGATGTCGGAGTACCGAAAGGAGGCGCACACGTCGGTGCACACGTTGCGGCAGGGGAAACTGCTGACGGCGGAGCAGCAGGCAGACCCGGCCAACTTCGCCGACTGCATCCACTGGTGCCTTCCCGGGCTGCCCGACACATGGAATGAACTTCTCTACGCCCTCATCGTCTCTTCCCCTTCGCCACGTTGCTAACTCTCTTTGTTTATATTTTGATTATTATTATTTTTAATTTTAGTTTTTGTAAATCATATTCCTTACGAATTAACGGTCATTGCTGACTGATGGACGGTCCTTCTACTAATAATGAAGATAATTTTTTTTTAAGTTGTATTATCACTTCGTCTCAAACAATGTTGATAGTCATCGAAGAAAATGAAAAAATATATTTAAAAAATGAGAATTTCCTCGCTCTATATATAATTTTATTATCCCTTTACCACACAATTTCTATTCATACTAATAGTTAACGAAGAAAGTGAAATATTAACTTCGAGGAACTCCGCGAGGAATTTTAAAATTTTATTCTCTAATAGAAATTATAGAAAAAAGAATAAAAAAGAGCTTAACTTTGTTGGTCTGTCGGGGACTGAATATTGACTAATGCAAAAGTCCAAGTCAATGATGACGACTTGTTGGCTCACGATTTGTACTGCACGGAATTAATTTGGACCGCCAACGTCCGCGTCCATCAACCCCTGGCAAATTAATTTGGACCCCAAAATTGGCATTTTGCTGATCCTATTGATATCTTAACATGATAGAAGATAAATATTCTCGTTGATATTTTTATTCAACAGTAAAAATTAATTCTTTTATAATTTTTTTACTGTATTAGCGATTTAATTTTGTCAGCTTACAAAAATATAATGGTCTTGATTTGATGTGATTCTGAAATTTATCAATAAATTTTGATAAAAAATCATTAATAAATTTTAAAATCTTATATTTTTTGAACTAGGAGAGACTTAGGAAGCAGTATTGATAAGTAAGTATGATCGGCTTGGATCCTTTAATAAAATTGTATCAAAATTATGAAATTTTATAAATTCACATCTCTCAATCTATGACCCAAGAGCACAGTTACATCTACGCGAATTGCTAATTACCAAGGCACAAAGATTCACGTAATTTACTCCTTTACATTTAAGAGACTCCTAAGAGTGCAATTGTTTTGGTTTAAAATGATTCTAAAGTTTTTAAAATTATCAATTGATTTTGACCAAAATTTGTTGATTGTCATAGTGTAATCTTGATATAGTTTGAATCAAGAAAGTTCCAAGAACTCTCCTGGTCAGAAAATATAGATTTAAACCTTTTAACGAGCTTATACCAAATTATTTCAAAGTTTTGAAATTTTTTAAAAAATTCATAGCTGTGAATTTAAGTTGTGCAATCTAGATTAGATTCACTGATGATTTTATTTTATGCATCTTAGAAACACTTCAAATCAAATTAATCATTCCTTGCATTATTATAAATGTAATCATATCATTAGACATAGATTCATAGTTTAAATAGAGAGTTTTGAATTTTTGAAATTGACATAAATTTAGGATATTTTAAAAGCTATATAAAGAGTAGAAAGTATAACAGTTGGATTTTAAATAGGCTGATCACAAATCTAGCATATCAAATTTAAAAATTAATTAGTGCACTTGACGGTCTATGATTCGATTATTATTTGATGAGTCGTTCACTACTTAAAAAAAAAAAAAAAGGTATTTTTTAAATAATCTAAAAATCTAGCTAAGTAATTTAATAAATTACCCCTTATTTATTTCACAACAAATTTATTTCATATTCATAATTGAATGGATCTAGAATTAATCAAGGGAGAAATTATATCCCCAAAATTTTGTTAACAAATTGGTTTCTAAAAGCGAATTAATTAAGGGAGGTCATGTAATTTCATTTTTCTTAACAATTAATTAGCGAAATTACCATTTTTGTATTAAAATCGTTTATAAAAGCAAAGATTTTTTTTGTTTGGATTTTAACCAAAATTTATTAAAAACTTAATAACAAGATTGCACAGCCGCCCGTCATTAATTCTGAAGTCATAGTTTGACTTTTTATTGCCACCTTTGACTCGTTTCCACGCCATTTCTCCTTTGACTAAATATTGACTTATAAATGCATCCTCGTTGCTTCATCACCTCCCTGTGTAAACCAATTTCCCCGATCCATCGCCGGGCAAGCAAACCATGGCGGAGCCCGGTGATGCCGACCTTAATTCCTCCGCAGCAGACCGGACCAGCAACACGTTCATGGTGGCTGCGATCGTTTTCCTCTTCCTCGTCGTCGTCTTCGTCTTCTTCCTCTACCTCTACTCCACGCGCCGCCTGAGCCGCCTGCGCCGCACCCGCATCCTCGTCTTCTCCGCCTCCGATCTCGGCGCCTCCTCTTCCATTTTCCGCGGCCTCGACCCCTCCGTCCTCCGATCTCTCCCCGTCGCCGTCTACCGCGCGGCAGAGTTCGGAAACGGGATCGAGTGCGCCGTGTGCCTCTGCGAGCTCGCCGACGGCGAGGCTGTCCGGATCCTTTCCAAGTGTGGCCACGGCTTCCACCTCGAGTGCATCGACATGTGGTTCCATTCCCACTCAACTTGCCCCCTCTGCCGGAGCCCCGTCGGCGCCGAACCAATCCCAGTCCCAAACTCTAATCCCCTCGCCGGATCCGAGGCCCTAAATCCCGACTCGCCCGTCTTCCAATCGAATCAACCGCAGACGATCGAAGCCCCTTCCAGCTCTTCCGCCAGATTGAAGAAGCCAAAAGGGGATCTTGCGATTGAGATACCGAGAAGGGAGCCGGAGAGGTTTTCGTCGCCAGTTTCGCAGCTGCCGACCAGCAGGAACGCCCGCGACGAGACGAGGACACCAGGTTCCGGGATGCTTCCCGCGGTGAGGCGGCGGTGGAGTATGGGGAAGCGGACTCCTACTCCTGGTTCCGGCTCCACGTGCAGCCCCATGGGAGGCGACCTCGAGCAAGGATTTGGGGGGTTTTATGGGGAGAGAAGCACTCCACCGGCAAAGTCTCTGGCGAACTCGAGACTCGAAACCACTTAATCGCATAGGTACCCGAACCAAGCGTTCGACGAAATGTCGCAGTGAAGATGTAGGATTGCATACGTCAGCGCTCCAAAATATTAAACTTGAAAAAATTCGTATAAAATTAAGACTTTAAATTATAAAGATTGCAAATATGCATTTTTCTTTAGAAAAACCAAATAAAATTTCGGCTGTTTGATAGGGAAAAAAAAAATCTGCTTTCGTTTGTTTAGTATCAAAATAAATTCGACCGTGATCAATTCGATCTATATATTTTTTATAAGATGTTAAATAATTTTTAAATGAGATATATTTTATTGACTATTAAAATAAATTTAAAAAATATTTATGACTCAACAATTAAGTTTGGTTATCTCTATAAAATAGATTTGACATCGAAGATGTACTTAAAAAGTAAACTCTCGATTTGTATACGATCCAAGATCATTTACTTAAGTTTTTCAAAATTCAAAGTTAAATTTACCCTAATAAAAAATTGAATCATATTAACATATGATATGTCATCCATATATATATATATATATATATATATATATATATATATATATATATATATATATATATAAAGAGAGAAATTTTCTCCTGCGCGATCCACTCCTATGTACTTGTCTGCTCCACGTCGACCCCATGCCATTGTTGACGTTGCCGTCGCGCCGTCCGGTCACCGCCGTCCGCTGGACCGGGCGCGATCGATGCGCAACTCGTCGGTGATCCGTCGGGACTCGATTTTCGTCGGACCAAGATCAATCCGTATAACCGAGAAAATGATCGAACCACGTGGCCGGCGGTGCGCGCGCTTGATCGCGGCGATCGGCCGAATTGCCGGATGACGGCGACCAAGCGTCGGTCCGTCCGATATAATTGGTTGGCCGCCATTCGGCCGCCATTCGACCGAATCACGACCTAAATGGTCGCCAGAATCGGGCGACCGATTTCGACCGCGTCTTGTTGAATTGTGGTCGAATCGGCCGGACGGACATGCGGTAACGTCGGCCGTCTGGATTCGATTGCAATTGCAATGCAGAATACGATGCGATCCGGCGAATCGACCGCTTTGATTCGGCTCCGATTTCGCGGCGATTCGGTCGGCGGTCAAATGGCGGCCGACCGATTATACCGGACGGACCAGCATCGACTGTCGATCCGTCCGGTATAATCGGCTAGCCGTGTGGTTCGGTCATTTCCAACCGGTTTGCACCGGATTCCATATGCTAATTGGTCGGAAACTGAGCCCCGTCGGACCGCCGACGAATTGCGCGTCGATCGTGCCAAGTCCGGCGGGCGACGATGATCGGACGGTGCGGTGGCGACACTGACAGTGGCACAGGATCGGCGTGGAGCGGACGACGCATAAGAATGGATCGCACGGGAAAATATTTCTCTCTCGCGTGTAATGAAGTAATTCTTTGGTGTAATGAAGTTAGTAGTGCTATTATTGTATTATTTTGTTGTATTTGGATTTGGTCTGCTTTTCCTTGTACTTCTACCTTATTATATCCGTCTTCGTTGGTCTTTGAGTATTTTTGAGCGTGTTCTAGAGCTTCGTCGTAATATGTATTTTCAAAATTTAGTCTGTTCATTTAAGAAGGAGATCACTCAATTGTTCTTGTAACTCTTTAAATTGACATTCTATTGTTTTTAGAAATTTTTCTACTTTAGCCAGTAAGTCTTTATTTTCGATTTCAAAGTTTCAAGTATATATATATATATATATATATATATATATATATATATATATATATATATATATATATATATATATATATATATATATATATATATATATATATATATATAGGAGAAGAAAAATTTGCTTTCGAGTTGCCATAAAACTTATTTAGATTAAGAATATGGAAATGGACAATCACGCAATTCATTGATTTAAACTTTATCTACTATCTTGAATGATCGATCATTTCATCTTATTACAATAAAACTATTCTTTAAATCCAAAAATACACCGTTCTCTTATCCATATCTAGAAGAACACAAATGATCGAAAGGCAGAGCTACCGACACTGAGGCACTACTAATCTAAAGCTTTAACTAACTCATTCTACTCTACTTTTCGCGCCTCCTCGGACCTCGCCGTCGTTTTCTTCTTCTTCTTCATCGTCGTCGTCGTCCTCTTTTTTCGATATTTTCTCAAGGATTCCTTGACCCACTGAACCGAGGCTTCGACCTAAGTACACAAAGTCACACACCTCAACTTACATAACAAAAAACAAGCAAAGTTTTTTCCTCGTAGAGTCGATGGATGACGATGAGGCTTACTTGTTCTGCGTAGGGTTCGAATTCGAAGGAGGTATCCTCCTTTTGCTCACCATTCCTTGCTTCGCAGGCATGACAGTGCTACTGCTGCCATTACCAGTGTAGGTCTTTAGGGATGACTTCTCTTGCTCCGAATTGGAAATAGTTTTGTTCTGATCCAACAAAAGTATCTTCCTTTTGCTCACCATTCCTTGCTTCGCAGTCACAATTCTGATCTTCAACGATGGCACCTCTTGCTCCGAACGGAGAACTGATTCGTCGTCCTGCAGCGGTGGCGACAGCAATAGCTTCCTCGCTGGAAGGCCGTCGACGACCATTTCGATAGAACTCAGAAGGAGAAGAAGGATTACCAGGAGCTTGGGGAGAGGAGGAACTGCTGCAATATCCCAGCAAGATGATCTGCTTGTGTTCTTCATACTGTTCTTGGCTCACCACTCTGCAGGCCTCTTGGCTGCTTATTTGCGACGGGGAGGAGAATTTAAAGGCATTTGGAGGCCGCCATGTGATGAAGGTTTGACGACTGATCACGTCCAAAAAGTTTTCTTTCGTTCTCGATTCAAAGCGATCCTTAGACCTTAGGGTTCATATGATCACGTGAGGGTTGGCATTTGATTACTGCACAAGCTGCAGTTTGCCCTCTGCCATGACAACCTGCATTGGCTACTAGAAAATGGTTTACTAAAAGCTGCTCGCGTGAATGGATTCCGATCGAGTTCTGCAATCTTACTCAGCAAAACACGCAGGTGAATGGATAGGATGCGATGTTACCATAAATCAATTAATTTGTTTCCACCGAAATGACATGGTAATTAAGACACGATAAAATTTACGGATAAAATAAAAGTCGATTTTGGAAGAAGACTAAAATCCTTTCTTGAATTCAGATGACCCTCCATATATTTTGACCACCGCATCAAAGTTCATATGATCCTCCATGATTTACATCCCTAATAATAGTTATGACACGGATCGATGGAGACTACTAAATTGACGGATTCTAATTTTTTATGGATAAATTTTAACTAATGTAAATCAAAATTCTAAGAAAATCAAATTTTTTTTATTAACTAATGTAAATCTAAAATTCTAAGAGCTAGGAAAATTTCAGTGATAAGCAAAGAGTTAAAAGGCTTCTGGAGTTATCTATCAAGTTTTTCCCATTAGTTTATTTCTTTCTTCTTACAATTTCTTTAAATTTTCTTAAACCTTTATGGCATTCTTAAAAAAAAAAAACATACAGAACGAGACACGAAGCTAAAGAAGTTTGATCTTAATTTTCATCTTCAAAAACAATGACAGCAGAAATTAACGCAGTGCAAGAGTCCAACAAAGTGTGCTTATTCTCTTTAATCATTACGCTAAAGTGGCTCTGCAGTGTGGCACAGATCTCCAAGTAGGTGCAGAACTTACAGTGTAGTTAAACTGAGGGAGCAGATTTTAGCAGCTGATTACTGAACTTTACAGGGTGGGATTTTGCACTGATGTGGCACAGATTTATTTATTTTCCTTTCCAGAGATCGTTTCGCTGACAGTTCAAATTAGTTTATTAAGGAGCAGGGTAGGGTTTGAGTGTCCTTACTTTGACTGAAAATTAACTACAGAGTGTTTGAATGGAATCCAAGAAGGATTGCCATCATCGATGCAAGTAAACATTAGACATTAGTTTACATCTTTAAATTAAGAATGCCTTCGAAATCAAACCAAATGGATTAGTTAACACATGGTGAAAGGGTTTAACCAGTTGAATATTCAATCTACGAGGGCCAATTCAACCTTTAACTTCAATTAAGGAGGACGACTATGGAGTCATCTAAATCCTAAATTAAAAAAAAAAAAAAACTTATCATAGTCTAAGAAATTTAAAACTTTATAATATATATGAAAATTTGTATAAATGTCAATTGGTCCTAGATTTTAAGACATTGTTGGATATGAATGTGACTGAGAAGCAACTTGGAAAAGGAGAACTAAAAGTCATGATTTTTTTTTTTTTTATAAAAATACTGTTTTAAGGTGAGTGTAGATCTGGCCACGGTCTGGGTCCGGATCTAGGTCGAATCCGGATTGACAAAATATCGACTTTAATTCGCTCGTGGCCGTCACGGTCGAGAATTATGGGCCGTCGGTTACAGTCAATCCGTCGGTCAGGGTCTATAAATAAAAATTTAAATAATGATGTAAATAATTAAAATAAAAAAAATTGCACAATTGAACTTATAAAAACTTTATCGAGGTATTTTAGACATATTTTGGACAAAGAAATTATTTTGGGGTATTTTTCATGTTAACAGGGTGAAGAATCGAGAATTATCGAGGCGTATCAAAACAACATAGCTGTGCCATCAGAGACACGTCCGTGTCAGAACTTTCAGACCTCAACACACCCCGGGTGTGTTAACCGATACGCCCATGTTCCTCAACACACCCCGGGTGTGTTAGCCGATACACCCATGTTCTTTAATACACCCCGGGCGTGTCGGCTAACACACCCATGTCTCATGTCCGACACGCCCATGTCCTCCATTGGCATGGGCGTGTTGCCCTATTTTTCGTTCATTTTTTTTTTAAATAAATCGACGATTCGATTTCAAACCCATTGACCATGGTCCGATTCTGGATTGGATCCGGTCCGATCCAGACCTTGGCCGAGTCTAAGTGAGTGTATGGAGTAATTAACTTTAGTATGTGTTTCTTCGCAGAATAGTCCTTCAGAAATATAGTAGATGACCTTTAACATCCTAATAGTATAAAAACATTTAAAACTGTGGTACAAAGGTTGCGTTGGTACAAACATAATAATACCTTTAAAACCAAAGTATATCAGCATTTAGAACCATAAACACTTAAATTTTGTTGATATAGAAACTTAAATAATATGGTCTTTAAAATTGTAGTTGTATATTGCCTAGTATATGTTCTAGCGTGTCATTTGGCAGGGGAACTAAAAGATATCGGAATTATAAAAATATTATTTAGAGGTCAGGTGATTTTTAAGAAAAAATATTAAAACGGTCATTAATGATCATCTTATGATTGTCTCACATCTGAAAAAAAAAAATCAAAAAATATTCACATGGACAGTTTATTTTCTTATTTTTTATTTCATGTGAAAAAAAAAAATCTTATAAATTTATCATAATCAATCTGCTCAATTATATCGCATGGCGAGGGAACATAGAACCATATAACAGAAAAGAAAAAACAAGAAATTCTTCTAATTGCTCCCAAACCGTCCATCTCTCTCTGAAAAAAAAACACTTTTTTATTGAATTAATTAGCAAAGCATTTATCCAAAACGCCACTTAGTTTACTCGCGTAACAAATCCTGATCACGTAAACGTTAGTCGCAATAGAAATGATGACCGAGGATAAATTGATGATCCGAATAATAACTTCATAAATTTTTTCAACAAAAAATATTTAATTTTGCATCAAATATATATAATTACAACAATAAATCGAGAAATTAAAAACAGAGACAGAAAAATTGCAAACAGAGGTTCTTCAGAACCTTATGTATCAGAATCAAATTCAGTATACCCTATCCACTCGGCTGAGGTTCTTCGCGATTAGCCTTTTTTATGCGACGAACTTCAACTGGAAAGGAGCATGGCCTCCAAAGAGTTTATTGAAGCAAAGAATTCGAAAGATTACATTTTTTATGCCTGATGCTTTTCTCATTAAGTTGGAAAGTGAACATCCTCCCACATCTTGGAGAGAACAGCATTTGGTGGAGAATGCATCTGCTGAACCCATGAGGATAAGTAAATCTTCGTTTCCTCCACAGTAGCAATATTGTCAACATACTCCAGCCGGAGGTGGTCTTTCAGGAATCTGGAGACATAAGCTTTATGAGAAACCAATGCCATATTCGACTAGAAGGTACAAAAGATCAGAGCATTGGCACGAGAAAATTATTTTAACTCGGAAGGAAAGGGTTGAGCCACTTTCTCTTTGCAGTTGATGTTAGAAGAAAAAACAAATTAAGAACATATATGCAAATGTATGAAGGAGCTGAAGATGCATTAGCATAGCTATCAGCGTTTGGAACAAATTCCTTTACTTAAAAATAAAGAAAAAACTAATGTCCAGTTCACTGAATGCAATAGCCAAGGAATTGAATAGCTACTATAGGGAATGTTGGACAAGGAATGGAAGGAATAAATATTCTTTTACGAATCTCTTCATGAAATTTTCTTTGTTCATATCGTCTCAGCTCACACAATTTGTCCAATGTGATGAATCCAATATACCCACTCAACCAACTCAATCACACTGGTTACTGACTTAATGGTCCTCCCTCTTGGTTTGACTAGTCCATTCGCCTAATTGACTCATATAGCTCGACCTGCCAAGTTTATTGACTTGATTGGTGTTTAGACTGGCTGAAGCCTGTCAGGACCATCTGAACTGCATGATACGATAGGTCTGTCTGGACAATTGAAACCATCTAGCACACTCTCTACTCGACCAAACCAACTATCACTACCAACTCAATCTACACGTCCAGCTTGGCCAATTAATTTAGAAAACAAAAAAGTTTGATCCGCTCGACTAGTCAGCTCAGCTTGCTCAACCTAATTTGCTTGTTTAAAATAAATATTTTTTTAATTAATTTTACAAAAATGAAGCAGCGAAAGAATAATTATTCTTAGAAGAAAGTAATAGTTATTCTAGGAATTACAGTTCCATGAGAACTTGTGTTCCAAGTTTATTTTTGCAACCGAAATAGGAACACATTCATTTGGAATAGGAATAGAATCACTATTCCTATGGACCAAATGCACTACAGATTTTTGTAAACGCTGAACAAAGTTTTCTAGATTACCAAATTTGTTGGTCGCATAAATTAAACCAGAGTTATGCTAAGGCACAATGACAACCCAATAAACTATCCTTAACATTAGACTAAAAAAAATTAAGAAAAACTGAAAATCCAGGGCATTTCAGAAATCATTTCCAAGAATAAAGCATACCTCTCCTATCTTCCATTCTTCCTTTCTCCAAATACTATCATCAACCTCAACCCTGTTGAGGAAATCTAATTAGACAAATTGAACAATAATTACTATAATTTGAATGGCACTTCACATGAACTTGATTATAAGTATCCAAAAAATAGAAGTACCAATGATATTAATAAAAATAACTCCAACAACTTGATCACCGATTGGGAAAACTGTATGATTATATGTCCTTCTAGTTAATTACCTTACTGCTCTGTAAGGTACTGTGTTTTAGGAAATTTATGAGTACATTCTAGACCTCAACAGCTAGATTACTGGCCGAGTAAATCTAAAATGAGTCAGAATAATAAACCATGTGTTAGAATTATCATTGGGTTATTGCTGTTAATAGTTAAATATGCTATGAATTTAGCCCTACAATGGGTATTTAGTTATTGGGAATTATATCTGTGTCCTATAGATATGGTGCAAGAGTCTACCTTTGGAAGTAATAATGAAGTATTTTCCCTCTTAAATGTAAAATCAGACCACCCTTGTTCAAAAGGTCAGCAGTGATTGGTTATTTTAATGTTAGCATGCCCTGTAGAAGAAGTATGCAATAATGGTAGATGTTAGCCCCTTAATTTTATGGCAAGGTTGGACAAGGGATTGGGTGCTGCTCCTTTATCTAGCTTATTGGGCATGTGCGCAAGACAAGTCAAGCAGCAACCATTTGTGGCAGTGCGTGGGGTGCTGTCCAAGCCAAGTCGTGCAGGAGGTCGACTTGGATCGTGGCGAAGAGATGAAAAGATGGAGTATGCAGAGTCTTAGCATTTAGCCAAGCAAGGCTCGCAAGAAAGGTGAACCATGGCATGCGGCGGGCGCATGCAAAGCAGCACGAGGGATGGTGCAGCGAGAAGGCTGTTTCTGCCTAAGTCCGCGGTGTAGGACTTGGGCCATGCACAGGGCGCATAGGATAGCATTTGGCGCGGTGCCAAAGCAACAATCTATGCAGCGGACCTGAGCAGAGCACAAGGGTGCTGACAGATCAGGCATAGTGCCAAAGCAGCGAGTGATGTGGACTGTCAGTTGGACATATGTGGCATGGAAGTTGACCAAACTGCCTTGCAACCACCAAGCCAACTTCTGCCTATGCATGATAAATAGACAATGTTGGGCATTGGCTGGGGAGAGAGGAATGTGTGAGCAATCTGTCAAGAGTTCACTTTGTAATCCTTATTGTGAATACAAGAAAGGTTGGGAGTTTTCTCCTGTACATTGGGTGTTCTTGTTCGTGGCTTGGGTTGTGCCTTTGCTTGTGCATTCTCTTGCATAATTTGTGGTGCATTTGTAGGCTGAATCAAGTGTGGGGCTTGGTTGCCGCGCAGGAAAAATTCTAAGGCAGAATTGACCCTGTGACAATTGGTATCAGAGTACTAAAAGATGGCTGGAGGAGGCAACCACGAACTTAGAGAAAGGATTGCCAATCTGGAAGCCTTAATGGGTGTTGTTCCTGAGGACGAGGATGTTGACAATTTGGTCACGAATATCCTAAATTTGGAGATGCGCATGGACCAATTCCAAGCCTCCCTCAATAAACAAATGGTGCAAATCCGCAAGGATAATGAAGATTTGCGCTCGGAATTGGTGGTTCTACGACGGGCTATGACTTCTACTTGTGAAAGGGGCCCTGCTCGTCATTCGGTAAAAGTTCCTGAACCCAAATCTTTTGTAGGCACACGGAGTGCCAAGGAACTCGAGAATTTCTTGTGGGATATGGAGCAGTACTTTGTGGCTGCTAAAGTGTCCGAAACAGAGAAAGTGGTAATTTCCAGCATGTACCTTGTTGGGGATGCAAAGTTATGGCGGCGAACTTGCATGGTGGATGATGCCAAAGCAGGTCGACAAAGAATTGACACTTGGGATCTGTTGAAGAAGGAGATGAAGACTCAATTCCTTCTGGGCAACACTTCGTGGCTGGCACGAGATGGGTTAAAACGTCTCAAACAGAATGGTTCTGTAAGATACTATGTCAAAGAATTTACTTCTTTGATGTTGGACATTCAGAATATGTCGGAAGAGGACAAGTTGTACAATTTCTTATATGGATTGCAGCCTTGGGCACAAATGGAACTTCGGAGGCAAAATGTGAAGGACTTACCTAGTGCAATTGTTGCTGTGGATGCCTTGGTGGACCTTCGCATGAACAAAGACAATCAGAACAGTTCATCGAAACCTAATAACATCCGCAAGGAAAAGAAAAAGGAATGGACAAAGGCTGGCAAGAAGAAGGGTATAGCAAACAACCAAGAGAAAGCAAAGACTAGTCATCTTGCTGCTTCGAGGAAGGATAATACAAAGAATCAAGGTTACTTCTTATGCAATGACCCTCATTTTAACCACCCCCACCAGAAGAAGTCGATGTCCTCGTCGAACGCTTCTGCAGGTATGCTTCAATTTGCCAAAGTGTAACATCCCTTTCTCAAGTTGCCTCCGTTTCAGGTTTTCCCTTCCAAAGAACCAAGAATTCCGTCCTTCGATTTTTCTTGCTCATTCTAGATGTTCTGTGATCCAGGATCTCCTGATCTTCATCGCTAAATTGCTTTCGTATAACTGGTGGAGCTCTTTTCGCACTGCTTCTTGATGGATCTGTTTCATCTGCATGAAACTTCTTCAAGAAACTTACATGAAATGTAGGATGTACCTTTAGCCTTTCAGGTAGATGCAACCTGTAAGCCACATTGCCAACTTTTTCCAAGACTTCAAAGGGTCCGTCATATTTGGCAATTAAACCTTGATGAGCAGTCTTCTTACTAATTCTCTTCGGATCGAGGTGAGTTTGTGAAGAACGCTTTCTCCCCAACAGAGAATTCTAAGGGTCTTCTTCTCATATCAGCATACTTTTTCATTCTCTTCACAGCTTTCCTTAAACTGTCTTTGGCTTCCTCAAGCAACTCTTGCTTTTCCCGTGCATACCTATATGTTGCAGGGCATTTGCCTCCAGATTTTTTGCTTAGCGATCTCCATAGGAGTTGTTGGTTGTTCCCCCAACACAATCTCAAAAGGGCTTTTTTCGGTGGCTGAAGACTTGTACAAATTGTAGCAAAATTGTACACTGTCCAGTAATCCTAGCTAATTTTTCTGACTTGCTGTAACATAATGCCGCAAGTACTCTTCAAGTATATGATTAATTCTTTCGGTCTGTCCATCCATTTGGGGATGGTTAGCGGTGGAGAACTTAAGATCGGTCCCCATCATATTGAACAAGGAAGTCCAAAATCTCCCCGTAAACCTTGCATCCCTGTCACTCACAATGTCATTAGGTAAACCAAAATATTTTACCATATTCCGATAGAAGAGTTCAGCCGCCACATCCGAAGGAGCCGCAATGAACACAGAATACTTTGAGAATCTGTCCACCACCACCATGATGGAGGACATGCCATCAACCTTTGGAAATCCGCTAATAAAATCCATAGAAACCGAAGCCCAAGGTTTCTCTGGAATAGGCAACGGTTGGAGTAATCCCGCTTCCTTCTTTCGCTCCGTCTTGTCTTGTTGGCACACAAGACAAGTTTTCACATATGCCTCTACATCGTTGTCCATCTTCGGCCAAATGTAAGAACGGGCCAAAAGAGCAAACATCCTTTCAACACCAGGATGACCAGCCCACTGCGGGTCATGAGTTTCCTTCAACAACTCTTTGTAAGAGACCACCTGCTACAGGAACAAAGATTCTTCCCCCTTTGTAAGTTAGATAATCCTCGATCCAATACCGCCGTATTGTCCCGTCTCTTACTTGCTGCACCAACTTCTAATAAGTTGTATCATCTGCAGCAACAACCTTTATTCTTTCCCGCATATCTGATTCTACTCTTGTGATAGAGTAGAAAGTAGCAAAAACTTCTTTCTGACTTAATGCATCTGCAACATTATTGTGTCTTCCCGGTTTGTGCTCCCATGCAAAGTCATATTCCGCCAAGAACTCTTGCCACCGAGCCTGTTTAGGAGAATTTCTTTTGGGTAACAAAGAAAGTGTTAGCAATATTATCAGTTCTCACAAGAAATTTTGTTCCTAGCAAATAGACTCTCCAAACCCGTAGGCAATGGACCACAACAACCATCTCTTGCAATACGCCAAATTGAGTTTCGCTGCAATCGATGTTCGCTACACACGCACACGTTGTCAGCACAAGATGCATCAGCAGCAATCGGTCGCAGCACAACATCGCTCAGCAGTAGCTAACTTTCGAAAGTCATCGCATGCATCCGACATTTCGCACCTTCTTCAATAAATTCGTTAACGGGCAGTTTTTCGAGTAGTAATAATGAATTTATGATAGCTCAATAAAATCGATCGCATCGCCGGGAGTCGCCAATTCACAATGCATCTTCGATCCATCCGAACATTTTTCGCCGACAGTCTCAAGAACATTATTTTTCGCCGAATCACACTTTTCTTCTTACATAAAGTCGATGCTTTGTATTTATTCAACATCACTTCCAATGGTCTGCAGTTTCAGATTGTCGTAGACATATCATCCAAATATTCAATAAACAAACAAGGAACATAACACATTCGTCATCGCAAATAGGCAGGCGTTAGTCAAATGGCATGACAGTTGCAGAATTATAACGAAGTCACACATGTTGCGCCTCGATCACTTCCGCATTTTTACTGTTGATCGCAGTCAACATGTACTTTGTATACCGCCAAACAAATCTGCACCAAAGCGAACAGATACTTGTTTTCATCGTTACTTGTTAATGCCGTAATTCACGCATTATCTTCTTTTTTCCAAACAAAGATCGGGCCTTGGATTTTCGAACATCTCGCTTCAACAAATCATTTATTGTCATGTATTCAGGTCCTAAAGCGAGACATATAGCAGGGGATTGCGAGGACAACAGGATCGCCGATGCAGGTCGACATCGGCGCAGTGCACTCGATGATATCACATCTTCAAATTTCAACAGCATCCCACTTTGCTTGTGCTCAAAGCTATCTTAAAGAAATTCAAGACGCGATGCCATCGGAGTTGCCAAAACACTCACGCCAAGGAGAAATGTCACCACAAAATCGAATCGATCCTCGGTGTCATTCCTCCCGCAAATCCCTTACCGTATGCCTCCTTCGAACTTGGCCAATTACGCAAAACAATTAAATGATTTGTTGAGGCAGTGATACGCTCGAGCATCCAAGGCTCTGCGCTTCGTCTTGTTTCGTAAAAAACAAGATGGTCGCTGAGGACGTACGTGGATTACGTGGCATCAACAAGGTAACGTGAAGAACAAGTACCATGTTCCTTCAAGATTTCGGATGATTATGCAAGGCAACATGGTTCACAAAGCTCGACTGCGATCGTGGTATCGCAAGTAAGAATCATGAAGGTGATGAGGCAAAGACAACACGTGTGACTCTATGGTTCCTACGAGCTTTCTTGTCATGCCATTTGCTCGACTAACGCCGCTACCTTTTGCACTAATGAACGAGGTGTTGTATGATTCCCTCGACAATTTTGTTAGTTTATTCGACGATGATATAGTAATCTACAAAGAAGTCACCGGAAGAACACTTGTAACTATCTGAGGTGGTGCCGGATCGCCTAAGGAAGCATCAACTTTATGCAAGAAGGAAAAGTGCGAGTTTACTAGCCAAGAAATAATGTTCTTGGGACACTGTCAAGAAGGGTCATGTTCGATGGATCCGGAAAATGCGCAAGTTTATCTGGATCGCCAACTCCTTCGACGATGCCCTGACACGATCATTTTGGTTCGCAAACTACTATCGAATTCAATATTAACTACTCAAAGAAGGCTGCCCCATCGATAGATTTATTAAAGAAGGGTGCACGGTGGAATGGTCGATGCATGCAATGATGCTTTAGAAGTCAAAACGCTATAGCATCCGAACGTTCGCGCTTCGACTTCGAATTGTTCTTCGAGGTGCATACCGATGCTGCATAATGCACTTAGTGGTGTGTCAGTGAAGGACATCCAGCTGCCTTCAAAGCAAGAAACTCAATTGGCCGAGCAAAAGTATTCTCGCATATGAGAAAGAGACGGTTGTCTGGGTCCATCGCTTCACGGGTTCGAGAGTCTATTTGCTATGAACAAAATTTCGTGAGAATCGACATTATCATAACACTTTCTTTGCTACTCAAAAGAAATTGTCTCCTAAACAGCTCTGGCAAGAGTTCTCAAGGAATACGACTTTCGTACGGGAGCACAAACCGGGAAGGCACAATAATGTTGCAGATGCATTAAGTCGAAAAGAAGTTTTTGCTACTTTCTACTCTATCACAAGAGTAGAATCAGATATGTGGGAAGGAATAAAGGTTGTTGCTGCAGATGATATAGCTTATGGGAAGTTGGTGCAGCAAGTAAGAGACGGGACAATACGGCGGTATTGGATCGAGGATAATCTCCTAACTTACAAAGGGGGAAGAATCTTTGTTCCTGCAGCAGGTGGTCTACGCAAAGAGTTGCTGAAGGAAACTCATGACCCGCAGTGGGCCATCTCGTGTCAAAGGATGCTTGCTTTTCGGCCCGCTCTACATTCGGGCCAAGACGGACAACGATGTAGAGATAGTGAAAACTTGTCTTGTGTGCCAACAAGACAAGACGGAGCGAAAGAAGGAAGCGGATTACTCCAACTCGTTTATTCCAGAGAAACCTCGGGCTTTTTCTATGGATTTTATTAGCGGATTTCCAAAGGTCGATGGCATGTCCTCCATCACGGTGGTGGTGACAGATTCTCAAAGTATTCTCGTGTTCATCAGGGCTCGCTCGGCCGTCCCTGACGTGGCGGCTTAACTCTTCTATCTGAACGCGGTAAAAATATTTCGTCTTTAACGACATCAGGACAGTGATGCAAGTTTTACGGGAGATTTTGACTTCGTTTCAATACGACGGGACCCATCTTAAGTTCTCCACCGCTAACCATCCCCAAACGGACGGATGCATCAAAGAATTAATCATATACTCAAGAGTACTCATGCATTATTACGTTACAGTCAAAAAATTGGCTAGATTACCGGACAAGGTACAATTTTGTTACACTGCACAAGTCTTCACCATCAAAAGAGCCCTTCGAGATTGTGTTGGGGGAACAACCAACAACTCCTATGGAGATCGCTAAGCAAAAAATCTGGAGGCAAATGCCCTGCAACATATAGGTATGCACGGGAAAAGCAAGAGTTGCTTGAGGAAGCCAAAGACAGCTTCAGAAAGCCAAGAGAATGAAAAAGTATGGACATGATATGAGAAGACCCTAGAATTCTCTCATTGGGGAGAAAGTGTCAAAACTCACTCTTCGGGATCCGAAGAGAATTAGTAAGAAGACTGCTCATCGAGGTTTAATTGTCAAATATGACGGACCCTTTGAAGTCTTGGAAAAAGTTGACAATGTGGCTTACAGGTTGCATCTACCTGAAAGGCTAAAGGTACATTCTACATTTCATGTAAGTTTCTTGAAGAAGTTTCATACAGATGAAACAGATCCATCAAGAAGCAGTGCGAAAAGAGCTCCACCAGTCATACGGAAGCAATTTAGCGATGAAGTTCAGGAGATTCTGGATCACAGAACATCTAGAATGAGCAAGAAAAATCGAAGGACAGAATTCTTGGTTCTTTGGAAGGGAAAATCTGAAACAGAGGCAACTTGAGAAAGGGATGTTACACTTTGGCAATTTGAGGAGCAAATTGAAGCATACCTGCAGAAGCGTTCGACGAGGACGTCGACTTCTTCTGGTGGGGGTGGTTAAAATGAGGGTCATTGCATAAGAAGCAACCTTGATTCTTTGTATTATCCTTCTCCGAAGCAGCAAGATGACTAGTCTTTGCTTTCTCTTGGTTGTTTGTTATACCCTTCTTCTTGCTAGCTTTTGTCCATTCCTTTTTCTTTTCCTTGCGGACGTTATTAGGTTTCAATGAACTGTTCTAATTGTCTTTGTTCATGCGAAGGTCCACCAAGGCATCCGCAGCAACAATTGCACTAGGTAAGTCCTTCACATTTTGCCTCCGAAGTTCCATTTGTGCCCAAGGCTGCAATCCATATAAGAAATTGTACAACTTGTCCTCTTCCGACATATTCTGAATGTCCAACATCGAAGAAGTAAATTCTTTGACATAGTCTCTTATAGAACCATTCTGTTTGAGACGTTTTAACCCATCTTGTGCCAGCCACGAAGTGTTGCCCGGAAGAAATTGAGTCTTCATCTCCTTCTTCAACATATCCCAAGTGTCAATTCTTTGTCGACCCGCCTTGGCATCATCCACCATGCGAGTTCGCTACCATAACTTTGCATCCCCAACAAGGTACATACTGAAAATTGCCACTTTCTCTGTTTCTGACACTTTAGCAGCCACAAAGTACTGCTCCATATCCCCACAAGAAATTCTCGAGTTCCTTGGCACTCCGTGTGCCTACAAAAGATTTGGGTTCAGGAACTTTTACCGAATGACGAGCAGGGCCCCTTTCACAAGTAGGCTTACAGCCCGTCCGTAGAACCACCAATTCCGAGCGAATCTTCATTATCCTCATGGATTCGCACCATTTGCTCATCGAGGAGGCTCAAATCGGGTCCACGACGCCTCCAAATTTAGGATCTTCGTGACTGTGATTGTCAACATCCTCGCCTCGTGAACAAAGACCCATTAAGGCTTCCAGATCGCAATCCTTTCTCTAAGTTCGTGGTCGCTTCCTCCACCATCTTTTAAGTACTGATACCAATACTAATCACACAGGTGGTCAATTCGCTTTAGAATTTTTCTCATGGCAACCAAGCCCCACACTTGATTCAGCCTACAAATGCACCACCCATTATGCAAGAGCATGCACAAGCACAGGCACAACCCAAGCCACGACCAAGAACACCTAATGACAGAGAAAACTCCCAACCTTTCAGATTCACAATAAGGATTACAAGTGAACTCGATGATTGCTTCACACATTCCTCTCTCCGCCCAACATCGCTTATTTATCATGCATAGCGTAAGTCGTTTGTGGTTATAAGTAGCAAGGGCGCTGTCAACTCATGCCATACGCCCAATCGATACCACACATCACCCGCTACTCGCACAACGCTCGATCTGCCAAGACTTTACGCTGCTTTCGTGCATGGATTGTTGCTTTGCATCGCTCACAAATGCTAGCCTCGCAGCTATGTGTACGGCCCAAGTCCCGCACTACGGACTTAGAAGAAACAACCTTCTCGCCGTAGGGATCGATCGACGCCAGAGGGGGAGAATAGCGTCGAGCTAGTACATGATGGAAATCGTTCGCGTTTGCTTGCTACAATTTTTGTTAGTACGCAGCGGAATAAACAATAATGAAAATATAACAAGAACACAAGCACAACACAACTATGTAACGTGGTTCAGAACCGAACGGTTCCTACTCCACGGATTGGGTTCGTACGAACCCTAGCGATGCCACAAACACCACTAAGCAATAAACTCCTTCTCAACAACACGTCGGAGGCGGAGAAACCTCTTACAACAGATTACAAAAGTAATACACGAAAATACAAGCAAAATACAAGGAAATGTAAAGAACACTTTACAATCTAGTGGCTTGAAGGCTGTTATTGGTTGCTTGACGAGCCAAGGACCTCAAACGCACTGCAAATCGCCTTCAAATCGCCTCACCAAAGCTCCCAAAGAACCAATGCCAAATCCTCCACGAGCTCCTCTTTAACTCGTGACGGCCGATTTCCGCTTATCACCGATCGCCATAAGTCACGATCGATGCCACTGTTGTCGTGAGACAACGGATCGATCCACTCTAGAAAAACTCCAACGGATTTTCTGGCAGCCGATCGCCAACATCGGGCCGATCGACAACCGCCAGAATGATCGCCGCCACGGCCACGGAACATTCTCGCGTCGCGACTAATCGGCAATGATCGCCGCCCTTCGGGCAAATAATCGCTGCCGACATCACCAATCGCTTCCAATGAGCGCCGATCGCCAGAGTAATTTTCACTCTAAACCTGAATCAACTCGTCGACTCAGAATGAACCGCCATAATGTCAATCGATCACAACCTCAAATACGAGGTTTTAACCCAAGTACGGTGCCCCATACTGCAGACCACCCTTAGCCTAGACCTAAGCCTTCTAGTCACCTCCACACCTCAAGCCTCTGATCCTCCAAGTCATCCACGACTGCTCATCCATCGCGCTTAGCCTTCGGGATGCTTCCATCGGCTATGTTATGCTAATCTGTCTACACCGCCAAGGCACATCGACTTACGCCGCCAAGACTCGCTGACTTTAATCGCCAACCATCGACTTATGCTGCCAAGACTTCACCTCGACTTTACGCCGCCAATATCACACCCTGACTTCTCAAACGCCAAGACTCAAGCTCGACTTTCCTCGCCAACCCATGTCGACTTTCCACGCCAAGACCCATACTGATTTCTCGCGGCAAGTACTTAAAACTCGACTTTCCCAAACGCTGTGTCTCACTCGACTTTCCACGCCAAGTACCCACGATCGACTTTACCTTGCCAAGACCTACGCCGACTTTCCCATAATCACGCGGTCAACCCTAGTCAACCATCAAAGTCTCCTCGAGTTAAACTCAAGTCCGTCAATTATAACTCGATCAGATAAACAATCTCCCAAAACATATTAACCGACATTAACGCCAAACATCAATGTTAAACATACTACGTAAACCACTTACAAACATCAAAATATCACTCGAGTAAACTCGAGTCCGTCAATCGCGACCCGACAGCACCAACAATCTCCTCCTGATGCCGATAAAACAAACCTCGAAGTTAAAGCCACTAACTCAAATCTCCTTACCAATTATCCCAAATTGGTAATCTTAAACACTCTCTCAATACTTCTCCCCCTTTTTGACTAGCATCAAAAAGGTCTTCTCTCCAAGGAGGTCAATGTCTCATGTCCCAATGAGATCTTATAATCTCCCCCTTTGCCCAAAAATACTTAGGATGTCTACCATCTTCCCAGTGATAAGTCTCATATCACTCAAGAGAGACAATCATATACACTCTCCCAATTTCCAAATTAGGTTTCTCAAAATCCCATCAATTTTCCCAATTGATAACATTCTCCCCTTCAAGAAGAAAAACACATTCATCATCCCAAGATAGATACCTCCCCCTAAAGGCTTGCTCCCCCTTGACCATTGCACCAACAATGTCCTTGGGAAGTCCCTAAGCTAATAGAAACTCTAAACCATAAAAAATAAGGTTCAAAGTTCAACATAGAACTTTCACTCACCTTAAGATTGATACAAACCCTAAAAACTCTCCTAATCTTACAAACCCTAAAAACTTTCCAATGGATTTTCACCCTTTATAATGCTTCCCAAAGCATATCCTAGGGTTGCTTGAGGAAGCCAAAGACAGTTTCAGGAAAGCTGTGAAGAGAATGAAAAAGTATGCTGATATGAGAAGAAGACCCTTAGAATTCTCTGTTGGGGAGAAAGTGTTGCTGAAACTCACTCTTCAGATCTGGAAGAGAATTAGTAAGAAGACTGCTCATCGAGGTTTAATTGTCAAATATGACGGACCCTTTGAAGTCTTGGAAAAAGTTGACAATGTGGCTTACAGGTTGCATCTACCTGAAAGGCTAAAGGTACATTCTACATTTCATGTAAGTTTCTTGAAGAAGTTTCATACAGATGAAACAGATCCATCAAGAAGCAGTGCGAAAAGAGCTCCACCAGTCATACGGAAGCAATTTAGCGATGAAGTTCAGGAGATTCTGGATCACAGAACATCTAGAATGAGCAAGAAAATCAAGGACGTAATTCTCGTTCTTCGAAGGGAAAATCAAACAGAGGCAACTCGAGAAAGGGATGTTACACTTCGCAATTGAGGAGCAAATCAAGATACCGCAGGCTGCCGACGAGGACGCCGACTTCTTCCTCGTGGGTGGTTAAAATGAGGGTCATCGCATAAGAAGCAACCTCGATTCTTCAGATTATCCTTCTCCGGCAAAGTTAAGACGACTAGTCTTCGCTTTCTCGTCAAGCATATACCCTTCTTCTGCTAGCTTTTGTCCATTCCTTTTCTTTCCTCGTGACGCTATTAGGTTTCAAATGAATCGCTCTAATTGTTTGCTCACGCCAAGGTCCACCAAGGCATCCGCAGCAATAATCGCACTAGGTAAGTCCTTCACATTTTGCCTCCGGGTTCCATTCGGCTCAAGGTCGCAATCCATATAAGAAATCAGCATAACTCATTCTCTTCCGTATATTCAACGTCCAACATCAAGAAGTAAATTTTTTGACATAGTCTCTTATAGAACCATTACTGTTTGAGGCGTTTTAACCCATCTTGTACCCGAAGTGTTGCGGAAGAAATTGAGTCTTCATCTCCTTCTTGACATATCCCAGTGTCGATTCTTTGTCGACCCGCCTTGGCATCATCCACCATGTGCGAGTTCGCTACCGTAACTTTGCATCCCCAACAAGTACATCGAAAATTGCCACTTTCTCTGTTTACGACACTTTAGCGACCACAGCATCTTGCTCCATATCCCCACAAGAAATTCTCGAGTTCCTTGGCACTCCGTGCCTCTAAAAGATTTAGGTTCGGGAACTTTTACCGAATGACGAGCGGGGCCCCTTTCACAAGTAGAAGCCATGGCGTCGTAGAACCACCAATTCCAGCGTAAATCTTCATTATCCTTGCGGTTGCACCCGTTTGTTCGTTGAGGAGGCTTGAAATCGTCCATGTACCGTCTCCAATTTAGGATCTTCGTGACGGATTATCAACATCCTCGCCCTCGAAACAGACACCGTTAAGGCTTCCAGTTGGCGATCCTTTCTCTAAGTTCGTGGTTGCCTCCTCCGGCCCGTCTTTTAGTACTCGATACCCGATTATCACGGTCGGTCGCGCTTAGAATTTTTCTGCAGCAACAAGCCCACAGATTCAGACCTCTGACGCAGTGCTCACAAATTACGCAAGAGAACGCAAGCAAAGGCACAAGCCACGAACAAGAACACCCTGATGGGAGAAAACTCCAACCTTTCTTGTATTGCGATAAGGATTACAGTGAACTCTTGACGCCACATTCCTCTTCCTCTCCCGATACCCCAACATTACTATTTATCGTGCGTAAGTTGGCTTGGTAGTTCTAGCGATTCTGCAAGCGGTTTTAGTCATTATGCCATATGCATGTCCAGCGATCCCATCACCATTACTCGCGCGATACGTCGATCGCCGGCACCCTTATGCTTTGCTCAGGTCCGCTGCATGGATTGTTGCTTTGGCATCGCGTCAAATGCTAGCCTGTGTGCCATGTGCATGGCCCAAGTCCTGCACCATGGACTTAGGAAGAAACAACCTTCTCGCTGTAGGGGATCGATTGGACGCTAGAGGGGGGGGGGGTGAATAGCGTCGAGCTAGTACATGATGGAAATCGTTCGCGTTTGCTTGCTACAATTTTTGTTAGTACGCAGCGGAATAAACAATAATGAAAATATAACAAGAACACAAGCCGCAACATGACTATATAGCGTGGTTCGAACCGAGCAGTTCTACTCACTTGATTGGGTTCGTACGAACCCTAGCGATGCCACAAACACCACTAAGCAATAAACTCCTTCTCAACAACACGTCGGAGGCGGAGAAACCTCTTACAACAGATTACAAAAGTAATACACGAAAATACAAGCAAAATACAAGGAAATGTAAAGAACACTTTACAATCTAGGGCTTTTGAGCGCTTGCTTGTTGGTTGCTTGGATGAGCTTGAAGGACCCTGAAATGCACCTGCAAATCGCCTTCAAATCGCCTCACCAAAGCTCCCAAAGAACCAATGCTGAAATCCTCCACGAGCTCCTCTTTTTAACCTGCATCGGGCTGGATTTCCGCCTATCAGTCGACTGTCATAAGTCACCAGTCGACTGATGCCACTGTTGTCGTGAGACAACGGATCGATCCACTCTAGAAAAACTCCAACGGATCTCTTGGATCTCAGCGGTGATCGCGCCGATCAGACAGCGCGTAGTCGGCCCGCCCGGTCATTCTGGAACGATCTGCTCGCGACTAATCGGTAGCGGTCATTGCCCGTCCTTTGCGATCGATTACCGTCGACATCGATCATTGCTCGATGAGTCATTGCGAGTAATTTTGACTCTAAAGCCGTGATTGAACTGGTGCGACTCGCGTGTCGAGCCGGCCGTAATGTCGATCATTGTCGACCTCGAACATGAGGTTTTAACCCAAGGTGCCCCATACTTCATAGCCACCCTTAGCCTGACTAAGCCTTAGTCACCTCAGTCGACCTCGAGCCTCTCGGATCCCTCCAAGTCATCCATGACATTCGTCCATCCATCGCGCTTAGCCTTGGATGCTTCCATCTGGTATGTTATGCTTGCGGTGTCTACACCGCCAAGGCACATTGGACTTACGCCGCCAAGACTCGCGGACTTTACACCGCCAACCGTTGGACTTATGTTGCGAGACTTCACCTGGACTTTACGCCGATATCACACCCTCGGACTTCTCGAATGCGAGACTGGCTTGGACTTTCCGCCAACCCAGTATTGGACTTTCCGTGTCGAGACCATACTGTTTCCCTTGTGCCAAGTACTTAAAACTTGGACTTTCCCAAATGTCAAGTGTCTCACGGACTTTTGCCAAGATCCATTTCTACCTTGTCAAGACCGTACTTGGACTTTCCGTAATCACGTGGTCAACCCTAGTCAACCGTGAAGTCTCCTCGAGTTAAACTCAAGTCGTCGATTATAACGGGTCGATTGTATAAAGCAATCTCCCCAAACATATTAACCGACATTAATGTCAAACATCAATGTTAAACATACTACGTCGACCACATCGACGTGAAATATCACTCGAGTCGGGCTAGTCCGTCAATCGACGTGACTGGGCGATTGCACCCAATGATCTCCTCCTGTTTGATAAAGCACTCGAAGTTAGGCATTAACTCAAATCTCCTTACCAATTATCCCAAATTGGTAATCTTAAACACTCTCTCGATACTTCTCTGCATCAAAAGCGTGGTCTTCTCGAGGAGGTCGATGTCTCTATCCCGATGAGATCTTATAATCTCCCCCTTTGCCCAAAAATACTTAGGATGTCTACCATCTTCCCAGTGATAAGTCTCATATCACTCAAGAGAGACAATCATATACACTCTCCCAATTTCCAAATTAGGTTTCTCAAAATCCCATCAATTTTCCCAATTGATAACATTCTCCCCTTCAAGAAGAAAAACACATTCATCATCCCAAGATAGATACCTCCCCCTAAAGGCTTGCTCCCCCTTGACCATCGCACCGATGTATCGGAAGTCCACAAGCTAGAAACTCTAAACCATAAAAATAAGGTTGAAGTTCAACATAGAACTTTCACTCACCTTAAGATTGATACAAACCCTAAAAACTCTCCTAATCTTACAAACCCTAAAAACTTTCCAATGGATTTTCACCCTTTATAATGCTTCCCAAAGCATATCCTAGGGTTAGGAGTGGTTAGGGACCTTTACCATAGCTGAAAATGGGCTAAACAACCTTGTTTTTCCCGAAATCAGCAATTAGCGATCAACTACGATGTCGATCATTGCCAGCCACTTTATCGATCGATTTTGCCACTAAGAAGCATAATAATATATAATCGTAAAAAATCTCGAAATTTTGATCGTATGAGAAAAATAGGTGAAAAATGATAGAAAAATATTTTACCCATAAAATATCGAAATTGATACAAAATCCAAAAGTGAAGAAAAACTTCAATGTTTTAGCTCACTTTGTATCAACCTCATTAATGGTGATTGCTATCAAAAGATAAGCTTCACCAAGGTTTTCTAAAATGATTTTAAAAAAAAATTCAAAACCTTATTTTGGATCATATTCCTTGGGCTCTATGTATATGACTTGTACACAAACTTTCCCAATGATCCACATATGATTTTAGATGAGTTTTAGTTCATCTAGATGCAAATACTATGCACCTTGAACTTAACTCATATCCTAGCATCTCACATGTATCTAGGGTGTATAAATACACATACATGTCAATGTAATGTGAGATGTGGATTTTGTTCTCCCTAATCTAGGGTTTCATGCATTTTTCTAAGGCAACCCTACTTGATTCCCTTATAAATGAGACTCCAAGTCATACCATTGTCCTTAACTCAATTTTAATCAAATGCATGAATGACTATGACATTAATGATGATAGAAATAAGCATATGCTCATAATCATGATGTCATGACATAAAATGAAATCTAAAAACACATGACATTTAATCTTTAATCCTAAACATGATCATGACATATAAATGATTTAAAAATAGATATGATGTCATGGCATGTCATATGACAATCAAGACATGGCAAATAAAAAGTATAGGTATAATAATACCTAAATTTTAATGTTAGTTGTCATTTCATATAATTAATTATATTTTGTCATATTTCTACTTTTCTCCCTAGTATGCCAAAAATCCAAAATGGCACACTATGACCTCTAAACCTAAAATATGTCAATTTGATCATTTTATCAAACTTCTCAAATAATATTGGCACATCTTAAAATCTTTTAGGATTAAAGCTCAAATGTATTTCCAAGGTAACCATAACCTTGAAAATATTCTAAAGTGTCACCTTTACCATGGTTGAGTTAACTACCCATCCAATCAAGGTTGGCACACCCTAACCCATCTAGCATGAATCAATCACGCTCTTGGGAACCCAAAACCTATTTGAGCTCCTAGGGTTGATTAGGTATTCCTTAGAGATGACCTCCTTAGATACTCTTCTAATGACCCTCCTAGGCTTGTTAACCTTGGTCATTTGGGTCTTACCTAGGTTGACTCTAAGGGTAACTCCCCTTGCAACCTTCTTAGTGGCCACCCTAGGTTTCCTAGAAACCCTAGCCACTAGGCACTTACCATGGTTACTCTTAGGGATAACTTCCCTAGTAACCTTGGTTTTCCTAGGTTTAGTTCCATAATCAAATGGAACATTGTGATAGGTTTCCTTGGGCTTAGGTTTGCCCTTGGATGAATCTAGTTTCCTAGGTCTTGATTTTTGACCATTTGACCCTAGGCTTTGACTTCTAAACCCTAAATGTTGACTTCTTGACCCTTGAAATTGATTTTGCATTTTTTCAAGGGTCTTCTCCATCTTTTCAAGCTTTGACCTCAAGACTTGATTTTCCTTTTCTAATTGCCCAATTTTTGAATTTTTAGTTAATCCTTGGGCATGGGTCTTCCTAGGCATATGCCTAGTCCATTTGGGATTAAGACCTACGTGGTCTCCTATTTTCCTAATGGATTCCCTAGGAAGGACGTTTCTAGGGACATTAGTCCCAAATTTCTCTTTCTTTGAGAGGTAGACATTTTTGGCTCCTAAACAAAAATATTTATTATTTCTAGCATGCTTTATATGGTAAATTGCAAGGGAATTGAAATTTCTAGCACGCTTTTGTCTATTGACTAAAGGAGGAGCATTATTAACATAATATACCTTAGGGTTTGCCTTAGTGGCTCCCCCTACTTATGATGCTCCATTTTGCCTCTTCTTCTTCCCCCTAGGGCATTGACTCCGGTAATGTCCCTTTGAGTTGCACTTAAAGCATATGATATGCTCCTTGCTCTTTTGACTTGGGGCACCGGCATCCTTGACTTTTGGAGCCGGTTGAGCCTTTTTGACCCTTTTTGGACACTTACTCTTGTAGTGTTCGGATTCCCTACACTCAAAGCATATTATATGAATTTTATTATTAATTGACATGCTTGAGTTACCTAGGATAGTTGTGGTGGTCGGAGTGGATTCTTGAGCCTGCTCTTCCTCTCTACCGGATGTAGATGGTTCTTCTTGTTGCTCCGGTATTGAGGATGCCCTAATCTCCTCCCCCTCAATCCTAGAGGTGGAGGTCTCCTCTTCTTCCACCGATTCGGAGGTTGATTCCCTATCAACTTCCGAATCCTCAAGCTCTTTGAATGATGATGTACTTGCTTCCTTTTGAGCTTGAGAGGGTGAGCACTCCTCTTCTTCTTCTTCTTGGACCGATGATGAGTTTTCATGGAGCTTTGCCACTTGGCTCCATAACTCCTTAGCATCTACATAATTACTTAACATACACAAGATATTGTTAGGCATTAAATCAATTAAAATTTTTATCACCTTATCATTTTTCTCGGATGCTTGAACTTGCTCTTCGGTCCATCTCTTCTTTTTGAGGAATCCACCTCTTGGTCCTCTTGGATATTCAAATCCATCCATCAAAATTGACCACTCCTCAAAATCTCTCATCATAATAAAATCTTCAATTCTTCTCTTCCAAGAATTGAAGTCTTCTCGTCCGTATAGGGTGTAGGGCACCGGTGTGTTGATGTCCCAACCTAGTCGTTCTTCCAACTCCATCTTCACCCTCTAGCGTGCTCCCTTTGTTGTTAAACTTAAAAGAGCGGCCTCGCTCTGATACCACTTGTAGGAGATCGATTGGACGCTAGAGGGGGGGGTGTATAGCGTCGTGCTAGTGCGTGATGGAAATCGTTCGCGTTTGCTTGCTACAATTCTTGTTAGTACGCAGCAGAATAAACAATAATGAAAATACAACAAGAACACAAGCACAACACAACTATGTAACGTGGTTCGGAACCGAACGGTTCCTACTCCACGGATTGGGTTCGTACGAACCCTAGCGATGCCACAAACACCACTAAGCAATAAACTCCTTCTCGACAACACGTCGGAGGCGAAGAAACCTCTTACAACAAATTACAAAAGTAATACACGAAAATACAAGCAAAATACAAGGAAATGTAAAGAACACTTTACAATCTAGGGCTTTTGAGCGCTTACTTGTTGGTTGCTTGGATGAGCTTGAAGGATCCTGAAATGCACCTGCAAATCACTTTCAAATCGCCTCACCAAAGCTCCCAAAGAACCAATGCTGAAATCCTCCACGAGCTCCTCTTTTTAACTGCGTGTGGATTTCCGCTATCGATCGATCATCATAAGTCACGGTCGATGATGTCATGTTGTCGTGAGACAAGCGTCAATCCACGCTGGAAAAACTCAGCGGATCTCTTGCGATCATTCTAACATTAGCGATCGGCGATCAGCGTGGTAGCCCGGTCTCTGAGCATTACGTGCTCGCGACTCATTAGCGATCAATCGTCCTTAGCGATCGTATCGTCGACATCGATCCATCGCTCGATAGCGATCATGCGAGCAATTTTCGACTCTAAATCGTGATCGAACTCACGGTCGACTCACGGCGGTCGAGCCGGCCATAATGTCGATCATTGCCAACCTCAACATGAGGTTTTAACCCAAGTATGGTGCCCCGTACTTGCTAGACCACCCTTAGCCTGAACTGCCTTACAGGCACCTCACGTCGACCTCGCACCTCGGATCCCTCCAAGTCATCCATGACTTGTTCATCCATCGCGCTAGCCTTCAGGTGCTTCCATCGGCTATGTCATGCTAACGGTGTCTACACCGCCAAGGCACATTGGACTTACGCCGCCAACCATTGGACTTATGCTGCCAAGACTTCACCCTTGGACTTTACGCCGCCAATATCACACCCCTTAGACTTCTCAAATGTCAAGACTCAAGCTTGGACTTTCCCTTGCCAACCAATGTTGGACTTTCCATGTCAAGACCCATGCTTGGACTTCCCTTGTGTCAAGTACTCAAAACTTGGACTTTCCCAAATGCCAAGTGTCTCACTTGGACTTTCCATGCCAAGTACCCATGACTTGGACTTTACCTTGCTAAGACTCATGCTTGGACTTTCCCATAATCACATGGTCAACCCTAGTCAACCATCAAAGTCTCCCTCGAATCAAACTCGAGTCTGGTCAATTATAACCCGGGTCTATTGTATAAACAATCTCCTCAAAACATATTAACCGATATTAATGTCAAACATCAATATCAAACATACTATATCAAACCACTTTGTCAAATATCAAAACATCACTCGAGTCAAACTCGAGTCTGGTCAATCGTGACCTAGGCCGATTGCACGATACTACATTGCATCGTCCCTCGTCTTTGCTGCGTCGCGCCATCGCGTGCCGTGGCTCACCTTTCTTGTGAGCCTTGCTAAATCTTAAGACTCTGCGTACTCCGTCTTTGCGTCTCTTCGCCCGCGATCCAAGTCGACCTCTGCTCGACTTAGCTTGATGACACCGTCTTGCACGCCCGCGAATGGTTCTTGCTTGGCGTATGTCTTGTGCGTCGATAAGCTAGATAAAGGAGCGGCGCTCAGTTATGCCTTGTGTGCGAAATTTGAAGATGTGATGCCATCGGAGTTGCCAAAACACTTACCGCCAAGGAGAAACGTCGACCACAAAATCAAACTGATCCCTGGTGTTGTCCCTCCCGCAAATCCCCCTTACCGTATGTCTCCTTTGGAACTTGCTGAATTACGCAAACAATTAAATGACTTGTTGGAGGCAGGATATGTTCGAGCATCCAAGGCTCCATTTGGTGCTTCGGTCTTGTTTCATAAAAAACAAGATGGTTGCTTGAGGATGTGCGTGGATTACAGGGCATTGAACAAGGTAACGGTGAAGAACAAGTATCCTGTTCCTTTGGTGCAAGATTTGTTTGACAGATTATGTAAGGCAACATGGTTCACAAAGCTTGACTTGCGATCAGGGTATTGGCAAGTAAGAATTGCGGAAGCTGATGAGGCAAAGACAACATGTGTGACTCGTTATGGTTCCTACGAATTTCTTGTCATGTCATTTGGTTTGACTAACGCCCCTGCTACCTTTTTGCAATTTGATGAATGAGGTGTTGTATGATTTCCTTGACAATTTTGTTGTAGTTTATTTGGACGATATAGTAATCTACAGCAAGTCACTGGAAGAACACTTAGACCATTTGGAGGTGGTGCTGGATCGTCTAAGGAAGCATCAACTTTATGTGAAGAAGGAAAAGTGCGAGTTTACTAGCCAAGAAATAATGTTCTTGGGACACTTGGTCAGTAAGGGCCATGTTCGGATGGATCCGAAAAAGGTGCAAGCCATTGTGGATTGCTTCGACTCCGCCAGTGCGGATTACGATCATTTTTGGGTTTGGCAAACTACTATCGTAAATTCAATATTAACTACTCAAAGAAGGCTGCCCCATTGATAGATTTATTAAAGAAGGGTGCACGGTGGGAATGGTCAGATGCATGCAATGATGCTTTCGAGAAGTTGAAAACTGCTATAGCATCTGAACCAGTGTTGCGCTTGCCTGACTTCGAATTGCCCTTTGAGGTGCATACTGATGCTTCAGACAATGCACTTAGTGGTGTGTTGGTACAGGAAGGACATCCAGTTGCCTTTGAAAGCAAGAAACTCAATTTGGCTGAGCAAAAGTATTCTGCACATGAGAAAGAGATGGTTGTTGTGGTCCATTGCCTACGGGTTTGGAGAGTCTATTTGCTGGGAACAAAATTTCTTGTGAGAACTGATAATATTGTTAACACTTTCTTTGCTACTCAAAAGAAATTGTCTCCTAAACAGGCTCGGTGGCAAGAGTTCTTGGCGGAATATGACTTTGCATGGGAGCACAAACCGAGAAGGCACAATAATGTTGCAGATGCATTAAGTCGGAAAGAAGTTTTTGCTACTTTCTACTCTATCATAAGAGTAGAATCAGATATGCGGGAAGGAATAAAGGTTGTTGCTGCAGATGATTCAGCTTATGGGAAGTTGGTGCAGCAAGTAAGAGACGGGACAATACGGCGGTATTGGATCGAGGATGATCTCCTAACTTACAAAGGGGGAAGAATCTTTGTTCCTGCAGCAGGTGGTCTACGCAAAGAGTTGTTGAAGGAAACTCATGACCGCGGTGGTAGGATGCTTGCTCTTTTAGCCCGTTCTTACATTTGGCCGAAGATGGACAACGATGTAGAGGCATATGTGAAAACTTGTCTTGTGTACCAACAAGACAAGACGGAGGGAAAGAAGGAAGCGGGATTACTCCAACCGTTGCCTATTCCAGAGAAACCTTGGGCTTCGGTTTCTATGGATTTTATTAGCGGATTTCCAAAGGTTGATGGCATGTCCTCCATCATGGTGGTGGTGGGCAGATTCTCAAAGTATTCTGTGTTCATTGCGGCTCCTTCGGCTTGTCCCTCGGATGTGGCGGCTGAACTCTTCTATCGGAACGTGGTAAAATATTTTTGTTTGCCTAATAACATTGTGAGTGACAGGGATGCAAGGTTTACGGAAAGATTTTGGACTTCCTTGTTCAATATGATGGAAACCGATCTTAAGTTCTCCACCGCTAACCATCCCCAAACGGATGGACAGACCGAAAGAATTAATCATATACTTGAAGAGTACTTGCGACATTATGTTACAGCAAGTCAGAAAAATTGGCTAGGATTACTTGGGCGATTACAATTTTGCTACAATTTGCACTGAGTCTTGACCACGAAAAGAGCCCTTTGAGATTGTGTTGGGAACAACCAACAACTCTGAGATCGCTAAGTAAAAATTTGGAAGGCAAATGCCTGCAAAGTATAGGTATGCAGGAAAAGCAAGAGTTGCTTGAGGAAGCCAAAGCAGTTTAAGGAAAGGCTGTGAAGAGAATGAAAAAGTATCGATATGAAGAAGACCCTTAGAATTCTCATTGGGGAGAAAGTGTTCTTTGAAACTCACTCCTCGGATCTGGAAGAGAATTAGTAAGAAGGCGCTCATCGAGGTTTAATTGCGAATATAGCGGACCCTTTGAAGTCTTGGAAAAAGTTGTGATGTAAGCTTACGAGTTGCATCTACACGAAAGGCTAAAGGTACATCCTACATTTCATGTAAGTTTCTTGAAGAAGTTTCATGCGTATGAAGCAGATCCATCAAGCAGTCACGAAAGAGCTCCATCAGTTATACGGAAGCAATTTAGCGATGAAGTTCAGGAGATCCTGGATCACAGAACATCTGGAATGAGCAAGAAAAATTGAAGGACGGAATTCTTGGTTCTTTGGAAGGGAAAACCTGAAACGGAGGCAACTTGGGAAAGGGATGTTACACTTTGGCAATTTGAGGAGCAAATTGAAGCATACCTGCAGAAGCGTTCGACGAGGACGTCGACTTCTTCTGGTGGGGGTGGTTTGTTAGCCCCTTAACTTGGCAAGGCTAGACAAAGGATTGGGTGTTGCTCCTTTATCTAGCTTATTGGGCATGTGCACAAGACATGTCAAGCAGCAACCATTTGTGGCAGTGTGCGGGGTGTTGTCCAAGCCAAGTCGAGCAGGAGCTCGACTTGGATCGTGGCGAAGAGATGCAAAGATGGAGCGTGCAGAGTCTTAGCATTTAGCCAAGCAAGGCTCGCAAGAAAGGTGAGCCATGGCATGCAGCGGGCGCATGCAAAGCAGCACGAGGGATGGTGCAGCGAGAAGGTTGTTTCTGCCTAAGTCCGTGGTGCAGGACTTGGGCCATGCACAGGGCGCGTAGGCTAGCATTTGGCGCGGTGCCAAAGCAACAATCCATGCAGCGGACCTGAGCAGAGCACAAGGGTGCTGACAGATCAGGCATGGTGCCAGAGTAGCGGGTGATGTGGACTGTCAGTTGGACATATGTGGCATGGCAGTTGACCAAACTGCCTTGCAACTGCTTGTAACCACTGAGCTAACTTCTGCCTATGCATGATAAATAGGCAATATTAGGCATTGGCCGGGGAGAGAGGAATGTGTGAGCAATCTGTCAAGAGTCCACTTTGTAATCCTTATTGTGAATACAAGAAAGGTTGGGAGTTTTCTCCTGTACATTGGGTGTTCTTATTCGTGGCTTGGGTTGTGCCTTTGCTTGTGCATTCTTTTGCAGAATTTGTGGTGCATTTGTAGGCTGAATCAAGTGTGAGGCTTGGTTGCTGCGCAGGAAAAATTCTAAGGCAGAATTGACCCTGTGACAGTAGAGTACTATGTGCTCAGACAAAAAAATTTTCGTTCGTTTTTAGTTGTATATTTGATCTACATTGGCCAGCTCCTATTTGTCATGTTTCTAAAGAATAACAACGAGCAAGCGAGATATGTGATGATGATATCCGTTCTCATTCGATCAAAGTTCTGTCAAGGTATCATTCTAATATTGGAAGTGACATCTGCCTAAATTGACTCCTAGCTCAGATAATAGAAAGTGAATAATAGGTAAAAATGTCTCAAAAAATATCATACGTAAGTTCAGACAGAGAGAAAAAAAGATGGCAAACATAATATTCCTCAGGCATTGAATTCCAATAAATTACCATGCTAAGTGGCTAAAGAATTACACAGGAGTGATGTCCAATGTGTAAAGCTAGTAATGCAGATAAAATACACAAACTTACTCATCATCACTTGAAGGGGTACCAGCCCTAATAACAGAGTTCAGTTGTTGGCTATTTGTGCCACCAAAATTCTGGGAAGACGGAGACCCACCAGGCCTTGCAGCAAAGTTAAATGAAGAAACGCTTGGACTTGGAAAGTTTCCAGCTGGTTGTATTGGCTGCTGACCAAACAATCCTGTGTTGCCAAAACATGAGTAATTAAAATAAAATAAAAACAGCCTAGTGCACGAAATTCGTACCAATGCAGAGTCCCAGAGAAGAGTCAAATCACATTGGGTTTATTGAGAGTAATTAAAATGACAAAAAAATCTAGCAGAAAAGAAAATAGAAGAGGATGAAAGTGGAATTTTAGTTGAACAGTGTTTCTACTATGAGAAAAAAAACAGCACAAATTCTTATCAAACCTAAGAAAGACTCTCCAGAAGAAGTTGAATCATTTTATACATAGGATGATTAGTAGTATTGCCAGAATAATGAATTTGAAACTTTTATTTAACTCCGAATTCAGATCTTTAACTAGAGTCAAAGATTAGAATAGCCTATATGTTTCTACAAATTCTGTCCTAGAACGAGAAATATAGTGCTCGAATAGAGTGGACATCATATTTCCAATCAGGAAACATGATTTTCCAACCTTTCTAAATTCCTTTTCAACATTCTTCAGTTAATCAAAGACAAAAATAATGCAAGAAAAAATAGGAACAAAAGAGAAAAATCCCAGCAAAGAATACTTGAAAAGTTATGATCACAAAAAAAAAAAAATCAACGTTTTCACAAAAATAAACATAAAACCTTTATTTTTTTTCAACAATGAAAATTAAGACATGCATAGCAATGCTTATAAGGTCCACTCACCCATCTAGCAAGTCCGGTGCATGAAGCTCCTGCCATGCAGGGTCCCAGGGAAAAATCCATTGTATGTAGTCTTACCTTACTTTGCAAGAGGTTGTTTCCAGGATTTGAACCCGTGACTTCTAAGTCACAAGGCAACAACTTTACCGTTGTGCCAAAGTTCCCCTTAAGTAGGTCTGAGATAAAATTAATATGAAATTTTCTTTTCCCTTCCTATGTCATTTCAAAAATAACCAAGTAATTTGATTAGAAACTGAATTTTGTCTAGTCCAACTGAGAAAATTTTGGAACCAAGCTGCTCTAAACAGTGCTGAATATCATTATTTTCAGTGTTCTTCCCATAGTCATCTCAGTTACTTTGCTCACTTCTAAACCATTTAAAGCTATGTTAATTCATAATTCCAACTACTTTTCACTATCCAGGCAAGATGGTGATGCGCTCACAGATATAAATAGTAAGTTTTTGTAAAGGCACATTCTAAAAAGATGGTCAAGCAGTGTTGCATATGCAGCTCACTGTTAAGTCAACTGTTACAGAAGATCTCCTTAAATGGCTGGCAGTATCACTATGGTTCATGTATCCTCAGCTTAGTTAGAAAGGAAAATTATTAATGTTTCAGATTGTCAAAACCACCTAAAAAGGAAAATAAAATCCTTAAATTCATTTTAAAGCATATTTTAATACCACAAAAGAAGGTTCCAACTAATTTGCAAATGCACTCCCATAGTTTGTCAACCTTTTTTAAGACAACCTCTTGATAGGTTCGAAAGCGGATTTAATTTTGAACCTTGTATTGTTGCCAGAACTGCCAAAAGCCTAGGACTGACTATAAAATGAAACTGTACAAGACTTCAAACTGTATTAACTCAATCAATGAATGCTGACCTCAACAAAATGAACCCTTTTTGCATGTAACTGTTCTTTTAGTAACACCATAAAGGCATATAATTACCAATCAGTTGAACTGACTCCAGTTTCAATAGAGAATTATGTTAACAGACAACAGATGAAACTAGTAGTACAGTGCCGATGAAAAAAACTAATATATTGATGTGGTTTGATGAGATGGTAACAATGAAACAATAAAAATGATATAGATGAACTTCAAGTAAAACAAATGTATTGAGGTGGATTGATGAGATGGTAGCAATGAAACAAATAAAATGATATAGATCAGCTTCAACCATTCAACGCACGGGAAAAAAAACATATTATTTGCTGCTACATCACCTGAATTTCCAATTTTTCCAGCAAAAGAACTTTGGCTGGCTTTCTGGAAAGGGCTAGGTTGACCAAAATTACTGCTGGGGAATCCTTGTGGATCAGACCTGATAACAGGTACTGAAAGTAAGGAAAATAGAAAGTCGGGAAAAAAAATTAGTTCTAATTTTAAAAACCTAAAGAATAACCTGTTCTCGGAGCCAAGATTAGTAGCTGTCTTTAGTTGACTAAAACTTGAAAACGAGGGGATATTGTTTCCTTGAACATTTACAGATGATGCATTGTTCATGAACACAGGAGACTGACTCATCTGAGGCGAGCTTGAAATGGGAAAGGAATTCATCTGATGAAAACTGGGACTTTGTGAAGCATATGGTTTTTTCAATAAATTATCAAATTCATTCAACTTTGAAAGGTATAACTTCCTCTCTCTCTCAACCTGCACAGGAAAGTAGGTTCTTTAAACATTTGTGGGCTACAATGGGAAAGAAATGATATACTCTAGCATGTCAGTTACATCTTAATTTAGTCCCATATGCGAAATCGTTGGCCAACATGGGAGGATGATAAACCTTAGCTAATGGAATTACTGTCAACATGAACTAAAGCATTTATGAGCAAGTGGTTGGGTTTATCAAGTTATCAGTCCTCTTGAACAAATTATTATACTACTATCCTTGATATCAGAGCATGCTTAACTGTACATACAATGAGGTGTTCCAACAGGAAAAAACTGTTAATGGTGGTGGTACTATCATCGGATTGGAGCTAACAGGTTGTTGATTAGGGATTATACTAAGCTATTAGATGTTGGACTTCAACAAAGACCTCAAGACCTAATGTAAATTATACCACTGTAATTTACTTCCACATGAAAGTGTGGGTTAATAGAAGTATTTGGGCAAATGTCTATCAAGATAATGGGTCAATTCTCTTATTTTGTGGATTTTATATAAAAAGGGGAACCCTTGGTAGATAATTTGCAGTTAACGGCTGATAATTGAATTACATAACATTGGGAGGAGCGCAATGTAGTTTACCACAGAATGTTCCACTGTACACAAACATTATGTTATGTCGCCTTCTCTATTTGTATACTAGAAAAAATAAAGGAACAATTTTCCAATTTCTGGTAAACATATTTAACAATTAGTTCCATGGCATTTCACAAAAAGTAAAGAAACTGTATCACAATTTACTGCTAACTACAAATAAAGGGTTGCATCATGCTAAATTGCTGATCCAATAATCACAATACAAGGACATTTAAGCTTATTGGGCCAGTTTTATCTACATAAATATGCTGTTATCCTAAGTAGAAGCCTTAATATTTTAATAATAAATTGCATGATTCTCTAACATAAATTATAACTCTCATGCAACTTAAGTATAACTGCAAGAGATTGCCACCTCTTTCTAGTTTCTATATTAATATAATTAGAGGGTCCTCTGAGATATAATCAATGGTTTAAGCTGCTTCTAACTTCTAAAATGGCTGGACAATATAGATCATCAGAGAGACAATATAGAGTGGCTGGGAATCATCTTATCTACACTATCAAAGCAAGTGTTCTTATAGTAAATAATAACTTGGGGGTGTTAAAGAGAGAATAGGCTTTGGAGCTTACAATAGACTGAACACTTAATCCTTGCCTTGCATCATCATATGCAGCTGACCGGAGTTCTTCATAACTGATATCACCAACAATGTCACAAGGACCACTATTGGAAAAGAGATCAATCAGTTAATGAGGCAATACCATCCACATCAGCAGGAATTGTAAAATGAAAGGCCAAAATGAGTTATATGAATCCAATTTAGTAATTTTGTAAATATAATATCGCATCATGCTAATTTAAGAACAGTGCAATTTTCAGAATAGGAAATATTTGAACCTTTTTTTCTTCCTTTTTATTTTAATCAAGTGATGCTAACAAAATTTAATGGTCAACAGCGATAACTAAAGCAACAAATTGTGGTTTCTGTTATTTATGGTGGCCTGTAACTGTCATATACATGTATCCATATAGTTTTAAGAATGTGATGACTAAACATGATAATAAATAAATCATAGTGCCACATCACATGTTATTAGGATACAAATACATGTACATAATTCATCCACAAGAACCAGGCTACCAAGTCAAAAATCCATTAGAATATAAGAAACAAATGAGGTTGGTTCCTGAATGCCAAAAAACAAAAAAGGAAAGAGGAAAATAGAAGAGAAAACATCAAACAGTATATACAAGCATCCAAAGGTCTATATGATTTGTGGTTGTGCATTAATGCATCGTAAGAAAGCTTACTAGGCTTTATAAGGTACGTACGAGTTTAAAATAACTCACTATTTTCGATGGCCATAACAAGTAAGCTTCCAAAGAGGTGCTTCATTCTTAAAATCTTCAATTATTTGTTTTTTGCAAGATTCAGGATCTGTGCACCTATTGATCATTAGAGAAAATAAAACCTCTAAAATTTATCCTGTGCTAGCAAAAGCAAAGACCAAATAAATCATAAGCTGTCTTAGAAACACACTTGTGATCTGATGCTTGAGACTGAGCTTGAGCTTGTGTAACAGTTAGATTTGTAGCTCCAGAAGAGGATGATCTTGTCCACTTGTTTTCAAATGGCTGGCAACATACCCAAAAGTCAAAACCAATCATGCCTTAAAAAGTAAAAAATCAAAATCTGATACAGAATGACAGAACAACAGCAAAGAATCAGATTTTTAAGAGTATCTATGTAACAAACAGCCAGTATGATAGAAATTACAAAGTCTTCACACCAAGGCAAACCCAGACATCTTTCACAAAAGATTTTAAAGCAAATATCTATGAACGACATCGAAAGAGGAAGACAACATTACCTTTTATACCATAAACCCCATAAGATGGACAACATTGAAGTACCATAATCATGCACATACTGATATAAATTTGAGATTAACATCAGCAACTAATAGAAGTAATGTGAGTAAGCACCTTGGCAGGAGGTTGGTATTTAGCTACAAAATTGGAGGAACCTTTCTGAGGGGTGTCGTTCTGTAATTGGTGCTTGTTTTGCACTCCAAAACCATAAGGATTTGGCTTTTGTTGCTGAGTAGTATTTGGAAAATGAATGGTACTCTGGTTGCCAAAACTGTAGGGATTAGGTTTTGTCTCTTGTTGAGTGGTATGAAGAAATTTGCAGCGAGATCCATATTGGCAACTGAAAAGAACAGTAATAGTTAAGTGGCCAGTGAATTTTAACCAATTAACATTTACACGAATTGAATGGACACCAAAAAATAGAGACAAGTACGTAAAAGACCAATATAGCTGCAATGTTACGGAAGAATTATGGATAATATGCTGTAAATTGCTGATCCACCTTTATCAATGATTTCTATGATTATCAATTTTAAAAAAACTTAAATTCTCATCCAAATTCATGTGTTTATGGGAAATTAAATCATCATCAGCGTCAATACATGTTTTTCCTACCTATTTGGACCGATTGAGCTTATGCAAAATGCCAAGTAAAATCATAGGAAGTTAACTGGCAAACAAAAAGGCTTTTAAAAAAACTCAACAAAGAGCAGGCAAAGCCTTGGCTTTCATTGACAAGCAAGACACATGATGCCTACACAGATATCTCTTTTGCCTCTCCATCCAGAATTCTGATTCTTATGATAGAGAACAGCTGCAGAGAAAATGCGTAGCAATCATGAAAGCGCGAAAGTCGAATTTACCTTCCGCGCTGAAAATTCCTACAGAGCTCCTTCTTCCGATTCATCCCGCAGCGAATTAAAGCACGGCTCTTGTTTGCCCGTCGTGCAGAGAAGAACAATCGGCACAAAAAATTGGGAGATGCTTCACTTCCAACTATGGATCAGTGTCTTGGATCGAGGGTAGATGCTAACGATTTCGCATTGTCGACTGGAAAAAACTTCAAATCTCGCGAACGACAAACCCGTTGGGCGCTAGGGTTCATCGACCGCAGCCCGCAATCAACCGAAAACTGAGTCAGCATTAATTTTGACTCGGTCTCAGATTAACAGACAAATGATAAATCACAGAAATGGCGATTTAATTTGGACTTTAAACAATTATGAGGGATAATTTGCCGATTTTATTGTCTTTTTTAGTTGAAACTTTTATATTTTTTTAAAAGACATTCTTTTTTTTATTATCACACTTTTAATTTTTAAAATATTTAAATAACACTTTATATCTTTTTTAGGACCATTTTTTGAAATAGACATAAATAATAAATCTATTATGAAAATAGGTAAAAGATAATTTTTTACGGTGAAAAGGTGAGAGTAGTTAAGATTTAAATTTCGACATTTATACTTTTTTTTTTTTTACATAGTCAAGATTTTCCGGCACATATTATTTTATATTTTTCATTGTCTGAATTTAAATTCTGGAACAATTTTTTTTTTTTTAACATATCATGTTATTTTAATTTTTTAATAACCAAAATTTAAAAACCGGAATTTAAATCCCGGCACTAGTCGTAGCCGGGATTTAAATCCCGGCATTTAAATCCTGCGATCCAGATTCAGGATGTTGAATTTTATTTTATTTTTTATTTTTCTTTTAATTCATAATAATTTTATAAAAAAAATTTACAAAGTGTATGTGCTTTTATTAAAATTCTAATTAATAAATTTAATTTATAACATTTATTTAAATAATATTTATTATTTATAATATATTTGAACAATTTAAATGTTGAAAAAAAAACGAGGCATACAACGATGCATTAATTGATTAACATAGTGTGTGGGTACATAGATTAACTCTGCACCCTATGTTTCTCTTCTTTTTTTTTACGCGAGGATTGATCGGATTGTAACGAGTAAAATTGAGAGAGCCAAGACTACGAGAATGAGAGGAAGAGCAAAAAGAGAGTGAGCTTGCAAGAAGCCAGAAAAAAGTAAAATTGTTAGAAATCAGATAATGAATTTTTATTAGTAAGTGAAATTTTTTTAATTTTTTTATTGTGCAGATATTATTTTAAAAATTCATGACAATTATCAAAATTTAAAATAAGTAAAATTAGTTTAACAGTATTTAATATTAATTTTTTTAAAAAAAATAATATTATTTTAAATAGTTTTACTAAGGCACATAACGAAGTCGTGCTTCGCGAGCTGGTCACTAGCGTGTGGTGAAGCCGCGGCCTCGTGAGCTAGTCGTGGACGCACAACGAGGTCGTGGGCTCGCAACACTAGGTTGCAACTAGGTCTCGAGTGTCCAATGCATTCGCAATAACAAGGTCGAAACCTCACAATCTGATCGCGAACGTTCAACCCGACTGCAATGACTATTCGCAATTATAATAATTTTTTTAAATTTTTTACAATCAGGATTTGAATCCCAATACATTTTTTTAAGATCCAATATTTAATTCTCCTTGATTGTTTTTATTTTTTTTAAATTCATAATAAATTTATAAATTTTTTTGCAAAGTTAAATTATTTTATTAAAATTCTAATTAATAAAATTAATTTATAAAATGTATTTAAATAATTATTATTATGTATACTATATTTATCAAATATGTTATAAAATATTTTTAAAACTAAAAGTCATACAGCCAAATCCCACTGCTTTAATTGATTATTACGTAGGGTGCATCATATATATATATATATATTTTTACACCATTCTCTATATAAGAGAATTGTAATGAGTAGTTTCCACGGAGATGATACGATGATAAAATAGTGTGGTTACTTAGCGTATGGGCTAAAGTCAATTTCGGAGTGGGATCTAAAATTCTCCCTGGGTTCAGATGGTCCCTCCACTGTCTTGTCACCGTGTCCGGGATATAGTCTCCTCCGTAATTTACCTCCCTCTCATCGCAGTCCTGAAACGGATGACAGAGGACTACTAGTTGGACAGATTCCCAACTTTTAGCGGATTGTAATGAGTAAAGCCTTATAATAATGGAAGCGAGGTTGCAAGTTGCGAAGGAAAATTTGAGAGAGTGAGTGAGATTGCAAGGGAGAGAAAAATTACGGAAAGATAGGTAAATAATTTTAATTAGTAAATGAAATTTTTTAATTTTATTGTTGTGCAAGTATTATTTTGAAAAATCACAATAATTATTAAAATTTGAGATAAGTGAAATTAATTTAACAGTATTTAATAATAATTAAGAAAACATTATTTTAATATTATTTTAGTAGTATTTATCAAGGCACACGATCAGATTGCACCTCGTGAGCTGGTCGTTAGTGTTAGAGCTGTGAGACGGATCAACCCGTGGTGGGGCGGATCAACCCGTTATAAATTTAATATTTAATGGGGATGGACGGGCCGACCCACTTTTTTGGCGGGTTAAAAATTTTCCAACCCAACCCAATTTAAAGCGGGTTACGAGCTAGACGGGCCAACCCGTGGGCCACAACCCATGGCACGAAACTATTGTACAAGTCAAATTGCTCCAAAAATGAAGAAGTATCAGGAAGTTACAAAACACTCATTTCCACCGAAAGATAAAATAGAAGCAATTATTTGCAAGAAAGTGACAAAGCCCAAATAATTAACCAGAAACCTTTAAGCTGTCATGGTCAACAATACTACATATAGACTGGAAACGGGCAAGGAAGTTGGAAACTTACATGTTGAGAAGCAAAATTAATCAAACAAATCACTAGCGAACAAAAGAATAATTAAAGTTAAAACCACTCTGATTGTGATTTTACCTTCTTAAATTCAGGTCCAAGTTCAATTGAGGGGTTGGCCGGATTTTTTTTGAGCTTTATTACAAACAACAAAACCATCAACTAATGTGAAGTTAGCTGATACAGACAGTAAAAAAAATGAAATCATGTTGTTCCGTATAGAAAAGATGACAGATAGATACCTGCACTAGAAGTAGAAGCAGATCAGATGTTGCCTTTACTGACAGAAATCGGGACGTGATACATTAATCCCAATTGCATTGTCAAAAAACCGTTAAAGCATAGTTTGGCACGGTTTAGATATTTATGATTTGAACTACAAAAGACAAAGTATCTAATCAGCCAAAGGATTATTCGAATTGTCGCTCCAGCTGCAGTTTCCAGTTGAAGAACTTTCACACCATCAACTTCCTAAATAAAATAACTAAATTAGTTCACTTTACCAGAAGTAGAAAAAAAATATTTAGCCACAAAACCTTTGGATTTGGAATAATCTCCATTTTCAGTGCATCTGCTTCAACAAGCCACTTGATGGCCTTCAAGTTCACCCAACTGTAATTACAAACTTTTAGTGCAGCTTAATCCACTTTCATATTATAAAATTTGATCAACTAGTACTTATAGATTGTTGGTGTTAAAGATCTTGAACTTTCCAATTGATTTAAATTCGTTCACCTAAAAAACAAAAGAAGATATGGGTCATGTCCCAATGCTGGTATTCTTGTGGATAATTCAATCTTGTGGCCAATGAAAAAGAAGAGTTAATATTTAGCTTCGCAATGAGATGAACAATCACCAGATGGTGATGCAACTTACATGAGCATCAGGAAGATAGGAACTTGGGCAATCTCAAGAAGCTGCACCAGAAGATATGATGAGGTAAAAAATAGGAATAGATGGAAAAAAAAATAAAAGTAACTACTAAATTAACGAAGCTTCAACACCCTGTTTACATGGGATAACTAATATTAGATCTTCTAAAAGAGCAAAATCCAATGAGCTGGTATTGAAAGAAAAAAACTTCCACATTGAAGGGATAAAATGTGAGGTTACATATGGTAAAGATTCAACTCACATAACATATATAAAATCCAAGAGAATAGATGACGACATCTATCCAGGTTCAGCTAGTACAGAAAATGTTTATTTTTTATAGCTCAAAGTGCCATAATGACATTCACGTGAATCACGCCATGATCCTAGTTAGGGGCAGTCACACATACAAATTTAAATGTATGATTGTACAAGGCAAGTGAAATTGAAGAGGATTCAAGCCAACAATCATGCACCGATGCACGGATAACTACTGTCATGGTTTCTTCACCCTACAATTCCATAATGAGGAAAAGAATAAAATGTCTAACATTTCTGTAAATGCATAAACCAATTAATTTATAGCTATATCAAACCCTTCTAAGGAAACTACTTGGCCAGATTTATTGGAAAATAACTTATAATTTAAGAATATAAACAAACCTGTGATAATACGGCTTGGAAGTTGCAAACATGTGATAATAAGGCATCAAGCTTGCTACTATTCTTCAATGCAGGGAAAACAATCAAAACATCACCATGACCAAGAGGATACCTATGAATTGGAAATGTAAACATATATACTAAATAACTTTTCATGACAATCTGCACAAACTATATCCAGTAAAAGTAAAACCCTAAACTTGTCACATAAAAAGAGTTCATAACCATTAAGGCATTAACCAAATAGTTCAACAAAGTAATTAAAAACATAAAAAGTTCATAAAACAGCAAGTTGAATAAAGTCTATGAAACTAAACAAATAATACAATATTTTTTCCTTTAACAAAACTTCAATCTTCCAAACTTGCATAAAATACAAATTTGATGTAGGATAAGAAGAACCCAATATCAAATTGGTAGTCTCATAAAATAGTTCAAGAAACTCACATATTTTTTCTCCTCTTTTCCACTCTTCACTTGAAGGACAATATTTATAATTCTTGTCGTTGAATTGAAGAGAAGAAAAAGCTTTTTTATATTTGATGACACTATTCAACATTAAATATGTTGAGTTCCAACGAGTAGACACATCCAATCGCAAACCAATACTAGTATCAATGTTACCAACTGCTTGTACACATTCTCCAAACTTCTTCATTCTAGTCTCTGAACCTTTAACATACTTGACCGATTCTCTAATTTTATTCAAGGCTACAGTAGCAACTTTCAAATCTTCTTGGACAATTAGATTCAATATATGAGCAGAACAACGAACATGAAAAAATTCACCATCACACAATAAGCTATCATGGAAAGAGAGTTGCTTTTTCAAATGAACTTGCATATTGTCATTACTAGATGCATTATCCAATGTCAAAGAAAAAACCTTTTTCTCAATCCTCCAATCCTTCAAATATTCAAATAATTTTGCAGCTAATTCAACTCCTGAATGTGGATGAGGCATATGAGAAAAATTAAGAATTTTACTGTTCAATTTTCAGTCATTATCAACAAAATGAACAGTCAAGCAAATATACCCCTCACTAGTGCATGCTGTCCACAAATCTATTGTTGAACAAATTCTATTCTGAATAGTAGCCAAAACATACTTCAATTTCTCTTTCTCCCTCAAGTAGATTCGGTTAATATCAGAAACAAGAGTATTTCTAGAAATACAAGCAACATCAAGATTTAAATACTTTATCCAAGCTCTAATACCATCATACTCAGCAAATAAAAATGATAAATCATGTTTGATGATTGCACAAGCCAATAACTCACGTGAAACCTTTTGGTCTCTTTTCCTAGACCTCATCTTCCCATATTGATCAAGAATCATTTGTCCTATGTCATGGAACTTTAATTTGTTGCAAGTTTTAATATGGCGCCACAATGTAGAAGTTCCATAAAGTTTACCTCCACATTTATATTGTTTTTTACATCCATTACATTCAGCTCTATTTATACTATCAGTCCCTTCGATTTTCTTAAAATATACCCAAATATCAGAAGTTTCTCTAGATTTTTTAATGGACTCCTTATTTTGCTTAGCACTTTCCAATTCATCAGTGTCTAAACTAATAGTTTGATTGTGAGAAGCAGAATTCATTTCCAAATCAATCTGTAATAAAAAATTTTTAATTTCAAACAAAATCAATTAGAGAGGTCATGCAAAATAAAAACATAGAAAAGGGAAGGAAAATAGAATGAAGTAAGCGCAAAAAATCTTACCTCAAATAGGAGTCGAAGGTCTCAGATCGAGGAGGCAGCCAGGCAAGGACTACGAGCTTGGAGCTTAGAGACTAGAGATGGTATAAAACTTCCTCTGCAGTGGTAGAGCGATAAAAAAACAACTCTCATTTAGAATAGCAGTATTCACCAAAAAAAAAAATAGACGGAAGAAGGTGATGAATTGTGATTAATTACCAGGCAAGAAGAGCTGGGATTCGGGAAGAGGCAGAGGAAGCGGTGGCGCTGTTGGTGAGAGCATTGAAATGCAACTCTACGCTCTTGAGGAACTCTGTAGCTCTTGTAATGGTCGATCAAGGTCGCGAGCGAGGCGGATGACCGGAGATCTGATCGGCGAGGGTCGCGAGGGCCGCAAGGGGATGATCAGATGGGAAAGAGATCGAAGGCAGAGAGGCGAAAGACAGCAGAGAGGCGAAGCTGCGGAGGAGAGCGGGAGACTCAGGCAAGAGACGGAGACGCAGAACGGCAGAAGAGAAGGGAATAGGGTTTACGTACGAGAGACCGGATAGTCGGATACGGAATGGAAAATCGCGGGCTGAGAATCTGATTTTGCCGCTTGCGAGTTGCGAGTTGCGGGAAAATGGAAATCGTGAATTCGTGATCCGCGATTCACGAATTGCCTTTTCAGCCCGCTGCGGGTCAGCCCGCCGCGGGTCAGATTCTATGCGGGTTAAATTTTTTAAGCCCGCCAAAAAATAAATAGATAAAACTTCAACCCAACCCGTCTAAATTATTCGGGGGGGTGTGGTCAACCCGACGGGCCCAACCCAAATTGACAGATCTAGTTAGTGTGCAGCGAGGTTGTGAGCTTGCAATAATCAGGTTGCGACTTGGTCACGAGTGTCCGATCCGACTGCAATGACGAGTCACGATTATAATCATTTTTTTTAAATTTTTTATCTAGTCAAGATTTAAATCTCAACATATTATTTTTGCTAAGATCCAGGATTTAATTCCGTTTTTTTATTTTTTTTAAATTCGTAATAAATTTATAAAAATATTTTTACAAAGTTAAATTTTTTATTAAAATTCTAATTAATAAAATTAATTTATAAAATTTATCACTACAACGAAAGTCCACATTAATTATTCAATTGAACTTAATTTGATAATCGGGATTTTTCAATATTATAAATATTGAAAAAAAAAGTGAAAGACATGCAATGAGAATTCCGCCTGCAGCGAGAAACTTAAAATAGTGATCGAATTAATTTTTGATTGTTAATTTAGTGATCGAAAATTAATTTAATCGTCAAAATTTATTTTCACCATTAATTAGTGATCAAAAAGTTATTTGATCGTTAATTTTGAATATATATTCAGAATTGCTATACGTTATAGTAATTTTAAAATTAGTATTTGATATAATAGTTTTAGTTAAAGCAATTATTTGTAGTAATTTAAAACAACTATAACAGAGGTTTATGAGAAAGAGCTAATTTGAAATAACAATAACAAAGGTTTCTGAAAAGTTGATGGAAAATAAAAAAAAAAATCTTTTGTAAGTTTTTCTTTTCAGTGAGCTTCATCTACTATCACTTATAATTATGCCCCGACGTTAGAGATTTTATCTGTTGTCTCTGTCAATATAGGTCTTATCAATTTATAATAGCAGTGACTTTCATTATGGAAGGATAAAGATTGAGGAATCCATGAAACTTAACGAAAAGAGTTTTATTAATTTTTCTATTCTCCATCAACTTCTCAGAAACCTCTGTTATTGTTATTTCAAATTAGCTCTTTCTCAAAAAAAAAAAAAAAAAAAAAAACTACACAGTTGCCTCTCACTTTGGTATCAGAGTTATAATTCCTTAATTCCAAAAGATAACTAATCATTTTATGAATATTACTAATCACCGAAGATTAGAATATTTGGACCTAGCTCTACAATACCCTACTTCTACTATCTCTACTAGCGAATAGCATAAATATAATTGTTATTTTCGACTCCAGATATATAAACATAGACTTCATTCAGAAGAACCCCACTTAAACACTCTTAATGGATTTAATAATCAATTTAGTTGAATCTTTGCAAACTCATCAACAACATACTTATCAGTCCCCAAAAAAATTAAAATCATTATTAAATAATCTTGCTAAGAAAACAGAAGACTTAACTCAAAACTTAGAATATTTAAAACAATCCCAGAATATCTTAATTAGAAGAATTAGTCAGATAAATATAGATACAAATCTGCTACTTCAAGCAAAAGATTTCAAATATAATTTACAAAGTGAATTTACAAAAATTTATCAAATATTAACATAACTAAGATGTAAATGAACCAACTTAAGTTTGAAAATTCTTATTATAAAGAAGCTTTGGAATATTCAGAAAAATTCACTAAGACTAAAGAAGACGGTTATTATAAAATTGACTGGGGATCAAATACACGCCCAACAAAACAATACCATTATAGCCTTATTAACCTCTTTACATTACAGAATAACTCAAATAGAAACAAAACTTTTAAAATTAAAAGCCCAACTACAGGGATCAACTACCCACACTCAAGACTGGTAACAATCTCTAGACTGCCTTAAGAGATTCAAAAGTTATTTGTAGGAACACCCATTCCTAAAAAGGCACTTCAATCATATTCGTTCTTAATTTATAAGAATACTTCTTTAAAATGAGTCTTGCAAAAACAGACCCTTTTATTGGACCTTCACATGTTTTACAAAGAAATAAATCAACAACCTCTTCTTTATGGCCAAGTAACTTAGTGGAAGAAACAATTTTTCTAGACAAAGACTTGAAGAGTTAATAGATATAGATAAAGATTTAGTTACGTTTTCAAATGAACAACTTAGTACAATGAATCCAAAGAAACTTTATAATCAAGGAATATTAACTTTCTTTGCATCAATATATAAACATCATAGAACTTTATCTTTACAACTCCCAGATAGAAAAGAAGAAATTTTAAATTTAATGACTCAAGACTCAGCTAAGTATCTTACGAAGAAAAAACATAATTATATTCATTTAGGACTAGTCATTTTTGGACTTGGAGGTTTAACACGAAACAATATTGGTGGAAAAGTATTACTAGTTTTATATGACAGTCGATTTTCTGATAAGGAAAAAGCAATTATAGGACTGATCGAAGTAGATATGAATAATAACTTAGGTATTACTTATTTATGCTCGAATTTTAATATGACTATTAAGGATTTTGTAAAAAAAACATTAAGATCATGATTCAGACAAAAGGGTACGAAGATTTTCAAGGAGATAACTTATAACTTGATATAGTTTTTCTAGGAAAAACAACGAATCATATACATAATAACTTTAAAGTGCAAATAAATGATATTGTTGAAACTTTAAATTCGGTTGGGATAAATTTCCTTAAACCAAAAGAATTTAACTCTGAACTTTTAGCGGGTCTAAAATGGACCATTAGTTTAGAAGATATAACAAAAATTTTAAAACCAACAAAATCTATTCTCTATAAAAATAGAAATAGAAAACTTAATTGTAGATTTTTAGACTACAAATAATACTCCTCCTCAGACAACAGAAAACAGAAGATCTAAACCTTATGAATAGGGAAACAAATCTTAGAAAAACATTGAGAACTTTAGGCCTAAAATATTTAAGATAACATCAAATGGATAAAAATTTTATGAACACCGAGACAATAGAAATGCATGATCAATTAGTAGAAAAACTTAATGAGCTTATGGAAACAAATAGTTTAAAAGACTTTATGAATCCAGTTGAATCTTCAACTACTTCAAAACCGTATGCAATACAATATCCTGAAAGTACCATGGGCTTGCTTGATTATGGACAAGGTCACCCTCCCAGACAAAGGATAACCCCATATACACACACTAACCCAATGTTAAGAACCATGGGGAAGAGAAGACCAACAGAGGTCACTTTCTTTGGAAAAAAAATCAGTATTACTTAACATAACTGAATGTGATCCTCAACTTTATGATAATTATTTAGAACAATGGACAATATCTGTACAAAGAGATTATCAACAAAAACATGAACTTGATGTATTATCCGAAAGCAGTATGTCACGCCCCAAGAGTATGCCGAACCGAAAATCAAACGAACAACATCTCCCTTGTACGTGACAACATATCATGTTTATACAAGACCCTTAGGCCCACAATAACAATAACATATACAAATGTAAACATAACAACATAACAACATAACAAAGCACAACGAAACTAACACAACTACAATACAAACCACACACCATGCATACTGGTATAACTAACACCACATTAAGAAAACGCCGTAATAAAACCAGAAAGAACGGTACAACAACAGCAGTGTCCAACACTATAGATCATCATATAAAACAAAATCCATAACGAAACACCTACGATAAACCCAAAAGCTCGGACCCTCGGAGTTGAGATGAGACGATGTCAGCCAGCGATACTTAAAGTCATCACGAAGACTTCTACCTGTTACCTGGGCGACAGAAAAATCCAGAGTATGTGGTGGTGAGTATAACTCAGTGGTAATATGAAAGAACATGTATATATATTAAATATTACATGTAATTCAACATTATAATCTACAGATACATCAGATATACACCAGCATAGTATATAAATACATGCATATACTCCCTAAACAAAATGAATAGCGTAAAGTGCAGACATACCTGAAAGTCTGCTACGCTACATATATCCAATTACCTGAGCATATATCCACAATATACAACATGAAGAATAATACCAACTCACACTACATCATGATACGGATCAAAGGTATCAAATAGACCGACCAACAAGTGTACAAATATCCGACACCCAACCATATAGAAAATGCAATAGCATGTATGAATATGTACTAACAAATACAGTAAGCATAGTACAAACAAATGCAACATCACAATAAGCATACATATAGACTGCATATATATATATATACTAATCACAATCATCCATATATATATATATACTAATCACAATCATATAGACTGCATATATATATATATATATATATATATATATATACTAAAGAGTTCTAGCGATGCCAATCACACACCACTAATAAACACTCCTTCTCGACACAAGTCGGAGGCGGAGAAATCTCTTACAATGATTACACTAAGTAATACGGAAGATACAAGCTAATACAAGTATGAAATACAATGCAAGTAAAGAAAAAAACTTTACAAGAGCACTTTGGTTGCTTGATCTTTGATTGCTTGAATCGTGGTTGAAGATCCTGATTTGCACCAGCAAATCGCCTCAACAATGCTCAAGAAATCGCTTTTTTAAATCCCCCTTCACGAGCTCCCTTTAAAGCTATTGTCTGGCCTGATTTTTACCTAACAGTCGACTGATCGGGACCATCAATCAACTGCCCCTGTAGCCGTTGTCTTACAACGATATGATCCACGCTGGAAAAATCCAACAGATCCATCATCAGTCGATTGGTGACTCAATTAGTCGAGTGGTCGGGCCGATCACTCGACTGAAGACCATTCTGTGCCCGAATTACCGAGCACTAGTCGACTGCTCGGTCCAACAATCGACTGCTCACCTCTGGCAGTCAACTGCTGGGGCACTCTTCGCAGTCAAACCCTAGTTGACTCTCACCAGTCGACTGTCACATGGTATCAGTCGATTGATACACCTCAAACATGAGGTTTTAACCCCAAACATGAGGTTTAACCCAAATATGGTTCTCCCATACTTGCTAGACCTAAGCCTTCTAGTCACCTCCATCAGCCTCACGCCTATCGGATCCCTCCAAGTCGTCCATGACTTGTTCATCCATACGCTAGCCTTCAGGTGCTTCCATCAGCTATGTCATGCTAACGATGTCTACACCGCCAAGGCACATTGGACTTACGCTACCAAGACTCCGCTTGGACTTTATGCTGTCAACCATTGGACTTATGCTACCAAGACTTTACCCTTGGATTTTATGCCGCCAATATCAAACTCCTTGGACTTTCCAAATGCCAAGACTCAAACTTGGACTTTCTCTTGCCAACTCATGTTGGACTTTCCATGTCAAGACTCATGCTTGGACTTTTCCTTGCCAAGACCCATGCTTGGACTTTTCCTTGCCAAGACTCATACTTGAACTTTACATGCCAAGTACTCAAGACTTGGACTTTCCATGACATGGTCAATCCCAATCAATCATCAAAATCCCTCTCGAGTTAAACTCGAGTCCGGTCAATCATGACCCGGGTTGATTGTGTGAATAATCTCCCCAAAACATTATCAGATATCAATGTCAAATCTCCATGTCAAACATCAAAACATCGCTCGAGTCAAACTCGAGTCTAGTCAATCGTGACCTGGGTCGATTGCACCAACATTATCCCCCTTTTTGATGTTTGACAAAAACACATACCTTTGAGTTAGGCCCCTAACTCAAATTCCCTTACCAATTATCCCTAATTGGTAATTTCACTTTCTCCCCCTTTTTGACATACATAAAAAAGATTCTCTCTAAGGAGGTCAATTTCTCATGTTCCAATGAGATCTTACAATCTTCCCCTTGGTCCAAAAATACCTAGGATGTCTACCATCTTCCTAGTGATAAGTCTCATATCACTCAAGAGAGGCAATCCTATACACTCTCCCAATTTCCAAATTGGGTATATCCTAATTCCATTTTCCCTCTCGTGAGGAAAAATATCATCCATCATCCCATGATGGATACCTCTCCCTAAAGGCTTGCTCCCCTTTGACCATTACACCAACAATGTCCTTGGGAAGCCTTTAAGCCAATAAAAACTCTAAACCATAAAAAATAAGGTCTAAAGTTCAACCTTGAACTTTCCCACCCTTAAATTTGATACATCACCCTAACAACTCTCCTAATCCATATCCAATGGATTTTCACCCTTTATAATGCTTCCCAAAGCATATCCTAGGGTTAAGAGTGGTTAGGGAACTTTACCATAGCTGAAAATGGGTTAAACAACTTATTTTTCTCAAAATCAGCCTAACAGTCGACTCTATCAGAGATCAGTTGACTGTCGTCTCCATCAGTCGACTGGCACCAAGGGCAGTCGACTGATAATTGAAAAATCAGAATTTTAATTATCAGAAATGAAATTCAAAAAGACATAAATAATTATACGTAATTTGAAAAATCATGAAATTTCATACGTATAATACTTATGACCAATACAATGGGTGAAAAATATTTTACCCACAAAATATCGAAATTGATACAAAGTTCAAAAGTGAAGAAAAACTTCAATGTTTTAGCTCACTTTGTATCAACTTTATCAATTGTGATTGCTATTAAAAGATAGACTTCACCAAGGTTTTCTAAAAGGATTTTAAAATATTTTTGAAAACTTATATTGAATCATATTCCTTGGGCTTAATGTACATGACTTGTACACAAGCTTTCCCAATGATTCACCCATGATTTTAGATGAGTTTAAGTTCATCTAGATGCAAAAACTATGCACCTTAAACTTAACTCATATCTTATCATCTCACATATATCTAGGATGTATAAAACACACAAAAGTCAATGTGATGTAAGATGTGGGTTTTGTTCATTCTAATCTAGGGTTTCATGTATTTTTCTAAGGCAGCCCTACTTGATTCTCTTATAAATGGGACTTCAAGTCATATCATTGTCCTTAAATCAATTTTAATTAAATTTAAATGCATGAATGATCATGGCATAAATGATAGCAAAATTAAGCTTGACCAATGATCATGATGTCATGACATATGATATAATCTAAAAACACATGACATTAAACCTTAATCCTACACATAATCATGACATATAAATGATATAAATAAACATGATGTCATGACATGTTATATGACAAACAAAGCATGACACATAAAATACATAGGTATAATAATACCTAAAACTTAGTATTAATTGAAATTTGATATAATTAAGTATATTTTGCCATATTATCACTTTTCTCCTAAGTGTGTCAAAAACCCAAAATGACACACTATGACCTCTAATCCTAAATTGTGTCAATTTAATTGATTTTTCATAATTCCAAAAATATATTGGCACATGCTAAAATCTTTTAGGATCATAATATCAAATCTATTTCTAAGGTATCCATAACCTTGAAAATTACATAAAGTGTCACCTTTACCATGGTTAGGTTAACTACCCTTCCATTTAAAGTTGACACACTCTAAACCCATCTAACGTGAATCAATCACACTTTTAGGAACCCAAAACTTATTTGAGCTCCTAGGGTTAACTAGGTATTCCTTAGAGATAACTTCCCTAGATACTTTCCTAATGACCCTTCTAGGCTTGTTAGCCTTGGTCATTTGGGTCTTGCCATGGTTAACTCTAGGGGTGACTCCCCTTGTAACTTTCTTAGTGGCTTCCCTAAGTTTCCTTGAAACCCTAGCCATTAGGCATATACCTTGGTTACCCTTAGGGATGACTTCCCTAGTAACCTTGGTCTTTCTAAACCTAAGTTTATTTCCATAGTCAAATGGAACACTATGGTAGGCAGACTTATCAACCTTGGACCTAGGCTTGTGGCTCAAGCCTTTCTTGCTCATAGATGAGCCTTGCCTCATAGACTCTAGGTGTTGACTTTTACCATTTGACCTAGCTTTTTGATCAATTGACCCTTGCATTTTCTTTTGTATAATCCTAAGGATCTTTTCCATTTTCTCAAGCTTTGACCTCAAGACTGGATTTTCCTTTTCTAATTGCCCAATTTTTTATTTTTGATTTAATCCTTGGGCATGGTTCTTCCTAGGCATGGTTCTTCCTAGGAATGTGCCTAGTCCATTTGAAGTTAAAACCTAGATGGTCCTTAATTTTCTTAATGCTTGCCCTAGGTAAAATATTTTTAGGGACATTAGTTCCAAATTTCTCCTTAGTTTCAAAATGAACATTCTTAGCACCTAGACAAAAATATTTATTGTTTCTAGCATACTTTTTATTTGCAATAGCAAGATTATTAAAATTATTTCTAGTATGCCTTTTGATATTTAAATTTGAACTAGAAGGTGCATTAAAATATACCTTAGGGTTAACTTTAGCTCCCCCTACTTGTGATGCTCCTTCTTGGGTCTTCTTCTTCCCCATAGGGCATTGACTCCTATAATGTCCTTTTTGGTGACACTTAAAGCACACCACGTGATCCTTGCTTTTAATTGTCAGGACTCCGACTTCCTTTGACTTCTCTTGACTTTTAGGTGCCGGTGGAGTCTTCTTGACCCTCTTTGGGCATTTGCTCTTATAGTACCCGATTTCCCTACACTCAAAGCAAATTATATGAATTTTATTTTGAAATAAATTGCTTGAGTTACCTAGGATATTTATGGTGGTCGGAATGAATTCTTCATCTCTCCCGGAGGTAGATGACTCCTCTTGAGATTGCTCTGGTGTGGGAATTCTCTTCTCCTCCTCAATCCTAGAGGTGGAGGCTTCTTCCACCTCTTCCAATTCTTCTCCCACTGATCCGGAAGTTGACTTCTCAACTTCCGAATCCTCATTTGCTTGTGAGGATGAGGATTCATCTTCAACCTTCTCTTCTTGAGCCGGTGATGGTCCTTCTTCTTGAACTGGTAATGAATCTTCATGGAGCTTTACCACTTGGTTCCATAGCTCCTTGACATCTATATAATTACCTAACATACACAATATATTGTTAGGTATTAAATCAATCAAAAATTTCATTACCTTATCATTTTTCTCGAAGGCTTGGACTTGCTCTTTAGTCCATCTCTTCTTCTTGAGGAAACCTCCCTTTGGTCCTCTTGGATATTCGAATCCTTCCATTAAAATGGATCACTCCTCAAAATCTCTCATCATGATAAAATCTTCAATTCTTCTCTTCCAAGAATTGAAGCCTCTTGTCCATATAATGCATACGGGATCGGTGTGTTGATATCCCATCCAAGTTGTTCTTCAACTTCCATCTTCTTCCTCTAGCGGTTTGCTCCCGGCGGTTAGTCCGTAGAAGAGCCCCAGGCTCTAATTCCAATTGTAGAGGATTCGTAGAGGGGGGGGGGGTGAATAGCTCATTTTGATACATCAATGGATTTCGTTTGTGCTTGTCTCTACAATCTTCGTTAGCGCAGCGGAATATATATAATAGCAATAACAAAAACTAAGACAAACACAAGTACGCAAGGATGTAACATGGTTCGGAACTGAACAGTTTCTACTCCATGGATCGAGCTCTAAAGAGCTCTAGCAATGCAATCACACACCACTAATAAACATTCCTTCTCGACACAAGTCAGAGGCGGAGAAACCCCTTACAATGATTACACTAAGTAATACAGAAGATACAATCTAATACAAGTATGAAATATAATGCAAGTAAAGAAAAACACTTTACAAGAGCACTTTGGTTGCTTGATCTTTGATTCCTTGAATCGTGGTTGAAGACCCTGATTCGCATCAGTAAATCGCCTCGACAATGCTCAAGAAATCGCTTTTTTAAATCCCCCTTCATGAGCTCCCTTTAAAACTGTTGACTGGGCTGATTTTTGCCTGGCAGTTGACTGATCGGGACCATCAGTTGACTGCCCCTGTAGCCGTTGTCTTATAACGGCATGATCCACGCTGGAAAAATCCAGCAGATCCATCATCAGTCGACTGATCATACCCATCAGTCGACTGGTGACTCAATCAGTCGAGTGGTCGGGTCGATCACTTGACTGGAGACCATTCTGTGCCCAAATTACCGAGCTCCAGTCGATTGATCATAAGTTCAGTCGACTGCTCGGTCCAGCAGTTGACTGCTCACCTTTGGTAGTCAACTACTGGGGCACTCCTCGCAGTCAAACCTTAGTTGACTCTCACCAGTCGACTGCTACATAGTATCAGTCGACTAATACACCTCAAACATGAGGTTTTAACGCAAATATGATTCCCTCATACTTGCTAGACCACTCGTAGCCTAGACATAAGCCTTTTAGCCACCTTCGTCAGCCTCACGCCTATCGAATCCCTCCAAGTCGTTCATGACTTGTTCATCCATACGCTAGCCTTCAGATGCTTCCATCGGCTATGTCATGCTAACGGTGTCTACACCTCCAAGGCACATTGGACTTACGCTGCTAAGACTCCGCTTGGACTTTACGCCCCAACCATTGGACTTATGCTGCCAAGACTTCACCCTTGGACTTTACGCCGCCAATATCAAACCCCTTGGACTTTCCAAATGCCAAGACTCAAGCTTGGATTTTCCCTTGCCAATCCATGTTGGACTTTCCATGCCAAGACCCATACTTGGACTTTTCCTTGCCAAGACCCATGCTTGGACTTTACATGCCAAGTACTCAAGAATTGGACTTTCCATGACATGGTCAACCCCAGTCAACCATCAAAATTCCTCTCGAGTCAAATTCGAGTCCGGTCAATTATGACCCGGGTCGATTGTGTCAACAATCTCCCCAAAACATTATCAGACATCAATGTCAAATCTCCATGTCAAACATCAAAACATTGCTCGAGTCAAACTCGAGTCCGGTCAATCGTGACCTGGGCCGATTGCACCAACAAAGATCACTTCCTGGTCTAACTAGTTTAGGATATGGCGAGGTAGCTTCAGCTAGTTCCACTCGGTCAAGTGCACCAAGCTAGATATGCCTTATCTAGCTCGAATACATGAGACTTCGCTTCCCTAACGTACTATCATCTCGTCACATCCTGATACTATGTTATCAAGAATTGATTAACTATTTTCTCTATCTAGCCATTCTAAAAAGTAAAACAAAAGTTTGATGATGCTGGGGTATCGGGTATACTATTTTTGTATTAGCTCCCCCTTGATCATTGAACCAATATAGTCTAGTCAACCCCTGGATCAAGTATTTTGAGCCACACTTGAAGACCCTGATTTGCACAAGCAAATTGCTCCAAATCGCCTAAGAAATCGCTACAAAAATTCTCCTCTTCGAGCTCCCTTTAAAGCTATAACTCAGGCTAATTTCCACCTAGCAGTTGACTGCTCATAGCCATCAATCGATTGCTCTTGTAACCGTTGTCTCACAATGACTCGATCCACACTGGAAAAACTCCAACTGATGCCTCAATAGTCGATTGCCCTTACCAGCAATCGACTTCTTCTTCGGTAGCCGACTGACCTCAACCAGTCGGCTACAAAAGGTTCTGTGCCCGCGACCTCGACTAGCAGTCGACTGCCCTCTATAGCAATCAACTGCTGAAGGACAGTTAACTGCCCATCCATGGCAGTCGATTGTCCATCCACTTTGTCGCAATCGAACGCCAATCGACTACCAGCAGTCGACTAGTCATAATCCCAGTCGACTGCTCAGTGTCGACTCGTTTGCCAAGTGTCAAACACTTGACCAGTTGATTGATCCATAACCCTAGTCGACTGCTAAACCTCAACCATGAGGTTTACTCTAAGTATGATGCCCTCATACTTGCTAGACCACCCTTAGCCTAAACCTAAGCCTTCTAACAATCTCCATCAACCTCACACCTATCGGATCCCTCTAAGTCATCCATGACTTGTTCATCCATACACTAACTTTTAGGTGCTTCCATCAGCTATTGTCATACTAAGCTGGTTTACACCGCTAAGACACATTGAACTTACGTTGCCAAGATTAACACTTGGAATTTACGTAGCCAACCATTGGACTTATGCTGTCAAGACTCTACCCTTGGACTTTACGCTGCCAATATCAACCCTTGGACTTCTCAATTATCAAGTACCCATGACTTGGAATTTCATCTCCAAGACTACATACTTGGACTTACATGGCCAAGACTACACCCTTAGACTTTCCATGTCAATCCATGTTGGACTTTCCAATTGCCAAGACTCATTCTTGGACTTTCCCTTGCCAAGACCCATGCTTGGACTTTCCATGTCAAGTACTCATGACTTGGACTTTCCCATTGCCATGACCTATGCTTGGATTTTTCATGCCAAGTGTCCCACTTGGACTTCTCCATCATATGGTCAATTTCATGTCAACCATATCCCCAAACCATTGTCAAACAATGATTTCTCCTTTGTCAAACATCAAAACACAAACATCAAACCACTACTTGAGTCAAACTCAAATCTGGTCAATCGTGACCTAGGCCTATTGCACCAACACGAGAGACTTAGAACAACTTCAAATACTCTATTAGAGAAAAATTAAACCTTTTTGTAATGAATTTTTAACTTATACATCAATTTTTGGTAATTATTGTAACCCTATTTTAGGAGAACGATTATTTAGCAAACTTCTAGAAGAATTAGGTAAGGAAATCCATAAAGCTTGGACTGACTTACATGTACCTGCAAAATATGATAATATAGGAACAAAAATTCAACATATTTTAGCACAACTTAAAAAATAATGTACTTACATTCAAATTAATAAACAATTAAAAAGTCAACCATATGGATTTTGTAGCCAAATTTATACACCACAACAATATGACATAGATCGAACTAGAAAAAATAAAGCTATAAAACCAAAACTAAAATATAAACCAAAAACCACTTACTACTTATGAAAAAGCAAAGCAAGAAAACCTTATTTAAATAAAGAAAAACATGTAAGAAAATATAATCCCAAAAAGACTTATGCTAATAAAATTACTTGTTATGCTTATAACAAAGAATGGCACATATCTTCAGCCTGCCCCAATAGAAAAAATTTATATACAAGGAAAGCAATAGTAGTAGGTTGCACAAACTTTGATTTAGTAGAAATACAATCAGACATTTTAGATGCATCTTCTATTTACTCAATTATATCTGTAGAAGATCACGAACCATATCAATCCTACATAGATTATTCACTTATCGATGATATTAATGGAGAAAACTCAGACTCAGATCCTGAGACATATTATGATGCTTGGGACCTTATGTTTCAATTTAATTTTATACCTAGATCAGATTTACAATATCCTTATGAATGGCAATTAAAAGATGGAAATGATAATACTCCTTGTTATCTTTGTGAAAATTATCCATCACTATAAAAAAAGAGGAAAATGTAAATTTTATAGAAAATAAATTTGTAATATCTGTCTTAAAAAACTTATGATATAGACATTCCTGAAACTTATACTATAAAACATAGCAATAGGAATTTACTTTTAGAAAACTATGTATCTATCTTAGAAACCAGATTGAATCTTTTAGAAGACGAGTTACATGAGCTCAAAGAGCAACCTGTACTTCCAATAGAAACAGACAACTTAGATATATCTCTAAATCTCCCCTCTCAGAAAGATTTAGTTTTTATTAAAACTCCTAGTATCTGTAATACTAGATACTCATTTGATATACGAGTACAATGTCTCTTAAATATTCAAGGACATGAACTTAAGCTACATGCTTTCATTGACAGTGGTGCTACCAACTCTACTATTGATGAGACTATGTTACTTACTACCTTTCCCTCCAATTTAATCAAAAACACTAATACTCCTATTTATACTACCCAACTAGATGGCCTAAAACTTCCATGTACAAAGTTCACCAAAAATGCTCATATATGATTTTATACCAATTGTGATTCTTTCAGTCCACCACTTCAACTCCTTCATTTATGGGTTAGGCCATTACCTCACCAGAATCTTCATCTCATTTTAGGATTTAACTTCCTCATTGCTCCTAATCAAGCTTTGTTACTTACTAAAGACTATGTAGTTTTCTTATCGACACCAATTATTAGTCCTATCCTCTTTGATTACTGTTCCTTACCTTGCGCTGTGAAGCATGGTGAAACCCCTTTACCCCCTCCTGATTTAGCTTTTGCTTTTGACGAACCTAGTTCTTCCTTAGATTCCAAACTTTTAGATATTTATGTTCCAATTTTAAAATTTTTAAGTAAAACAACAACATGTCAGTGCTTGGAACATTCTAAGTGTACTTATAAACAAAAGGGAAAAGAGAAATACCTGGCTTAATAAGCCGTGAGAACTATCTACAAGGGGGAACTTTTGATCCTATAGAAAACTTTGACAATAATGAGTTAAGGATAAAAGACTTATGTAATCCTACTTATATTTTGAACCTGATAAATGTTAGTATTAAGACCTAGAGCCAATTATGTGATGATTGACTAGGAATTTTTTTGTATCATATTTTATTAATAAAAAAGTAAAGTTTGGTTATTATATTTACTTTATTCATGTGCCTGCTGAATAAATATAATAATATCTTAGAAAGTAAGTTCTTATTTACATCACATCAATTGGTAAAATTGATTGTGAGAGACTATAGAGTGCTGGGAGTATAGAAAATATAATCAAAGTCCCACATTGGTAAGACATGTAAAAGATCATGTGTTTATAAGATAAAAAGATATCTCTATTAGCATGAGGCCTTTTGGGTAAAGCCCAAAAATAAAACCATTAGGGCTTATGCCCAAAGTGGATAATACCATGCCATTGTGGATATATGTAAATCTTATAGGCACTAACAATTGGTATCAGAGTCATGATCCATGTCAAGTCATGAACCTCGAATGAAGGAAGTAAAGCTCCCATGTTTGGATCAAGAGAACCAGACACCATTGGGTCGGGAGGACCAAACAACTGGCAGGAAGTCCAGTTGGGTCAGAAGTGGACAATTAACAGGAAGTCTAGCTGGGTCAAGAGGACCAAATAATTGGCAGAAAGTCTTGGTGGGTTAAGGATCGAACATCAAGCAGAGGAAGTCTTTCGATGATGGATAGACTTGAGGGGGGGGGGCTCAATGTGGTCCTTCGTTTGAGGGGAGATTGTTGGGAGTATGAGGAATACAATCAAAGTCCCACATTAGTAAGACATGGAAAAGATCATATGCTTATAAGATAAAAATGTTAGTGTCAGCCCTTAGTGCCAATCATGAGATGATTGATTAGGGATCATGTGTATCATATTTCATTAATAAAAGGCAAAGATTATTTATTATATTTACTTTATGCATGTGCTAGCTAAAATAAATATAATAATGTCCTTGAATAGTAGGTTCTAATCTACAATATATCAATTGATAGAATTGATTATGAGAAGCTGTAGAGAACACTATTCTTAATATTCCTAGTCAAGTATTAATAGACAAGGGCAATATTAATACATTGAGACTAGCATGTAGGTCAATGGATGACTTGATCTCACAAGTCATGGATATGTGATATCACATTGACACATGGGTATATAGATTAGAGAATATATATACTGAATTGACTCACCATGAGAAAGTGTCATGGATCGTTATATGAGTGTCATATACTTTCTCATGTGACTATTGGTATGAATAGTCTTTAGACCTAAAGTCACTATGATTTCATACATAAGGAGTTATGTACTTTGGTATCGTATAACGTCACACGTAACAGGGTACACTATAACTGAGATCACTGGGTAGTAACAAATTATGCGGAGGGGTGTGAGTGATGTAGATGAGATCTATCCCTCCCATATGAAGGGAGTGATATCTTTAACCTCTTGATAGAGTAGGACCACAAAGTGTATGGTCATGCTCAAATGAGTCAATATGAGATATTGAGCTCATTTGTTTGAGTGAGTCTACTTGGGGATCAAGAAACATAAAGATCGATAAGGGGATGACATGATTTATGCCTCATTTATTGATCTAAGATATCAGAGATAGAAGGACACTGTCATACATGATAATAGTCATGGAAAGATTATCGGATCTCGATGATCTTGTAACTTGGGTAGCAATGATGTATTGCTAGATGCCGCTCATTGCTTATGTATCTAAAATGGTTTTAGATACATTGCCAACGTTACAAGAGCCTATAGGGTCACACACAAATGACATTCTATTTTGGAGATGATTTCTTTTAGTTAGACTAAAAGGACAATTGAGCATATGGTCAAGACTTGAGTTAGACTCAAACTGGTTAAACTTGAGTTAGACTCAAGTTGAACCATGGAAGATGATTCATCATCATGCATGATTAATTTGATTAATCATGCATAGGAATACCAAGGGCCTTGGTATTCATGATGAGAATTCATGAAGGAGACTACCAAGGGTCTTGGTATTAAGATTCTCCTTAATGGGGAGATAATGGGAATTAATTGCAAGGGTTGTTATGGCTTAAAATTGTTTTGAACGTGCAAAGCAAGGTGTGTGTGTGGTTTTTGTGTTTTGGACGTGCAAGCCAAAAGAAGAGAAGTGTTCTCTCTTCCCTCTATCTCCTCTCCTTCTTCTTCCAAAGGGATCTTGGCATTTTGCTAGGGGTTGCTAGCATAATGTGACTCCAAACGGGTGGGTGTCAGTGTAGATACCATAGAAATATGGTTATCCTTACCGTATTGAGATCTGATAACTTTTGGAAAAGCGGGATTGCGAAGGGCATGCACCGAAGGTATATTCCTCATCTAGATAAGATCTAGATTAGATTAAAGAAAATGACTTCTATAGTTTTTCATGGATCTCTGGTGGGATCTAATTTAATTATTGTTTTCCGCTGCAATTGTGTGAAATATTCGCCCGTGATATTGTGAACATCAAATCCGGAGTTTTTCCTAACAAAAAAGATATCTCCATTGGTATGAGGCCTTTTGGGTAAAACCCAAAAACAAAACCATGAGGGCTTAGGCCCAAAGTGGGCAATATCATGTCATTGTGGAGATATATAAATCTTATAGTCACTAACATAGAGGACACTATTCTTAAATATTCCTAGTCAAGCATTAATATACAAGGGCAGTATTAATGCATTGAGACTAGCATGTAGGTCAATTGATGATTTGATCTCACAAGTCATGAACATGTGATATCACATTGGCACATGGGTATATATTAGAGAATATATACTAAATCGACCCGCCATGAGAAAGTTTCATAGATTGTTACATGAGTGTCATAAACTTTCTCATATGACTATTAGTATGAATAGTATTTAGACTTGGAATCACTACGACTCTCTCCATAAGGAGTTATGTACTTTTGTATCGTCAAACGTCACCCGTAATAGGGTGGACTATAAAGGCGATCACTAGGTATGTAACAAATTATACGGAGGGATGTGAGTGATGTAGATGATATTTATTCCTTCCATACGACAGGAGTGATATCATTAGGTCTCTTGATAGAGTAGGACCACGAAATGCATGGTCATACTCAAATGAGTCAATATGAGATATTGAGCTCATTTATTTGAGTGAGTCTACTTGGGGATCAAGAAACACAAAAATTGATAAGAGGATAATATGGTCTATGCCTCATTGATTAATCTAGATATCGAGGATAGAAAGACAAGGTCATACATTATAATAGTCACGGAAAGGTTAGGTCAGATCTCAACTTTCTTGTAACTTGGGTAGCAATAATGCATTGCTAGATGTCACTCATTGCTTATGTATCTAAAGTGGTTTAGAGACATTGCCAACGTTACGAAAACCTATAGGGTCACACACAAAGAATATGCTACTTTGAAGATGGGTTCAATTTAGTTTGACTAAATGAACCATTAGGCTATTAATTAGAATCATTGAGTTAGACTCATTGATTGAGTCGAATTAAGTTAGACTCATTGGTTGGCCGAAACTTGAGTTAGACTCATGTTTCATTTAGTTTGAGTTAGACTCAAATTAGGTTGAAGAAGATGAATGGATTTAGAATCATCATGCATGATTAATGTAGATTAATCATGCATTAAGGTGGAATACAGAGGGATTCATGACCTTTTGTATTCATAGGATGTATATAAAAGGGCATGGGTGTTATTCTCTATGAGAGAGGTGAGTTGTTGCCCTTCATCTTCTTATCCTCTTGCTTGGCCGAAACCTTCTTGTGAATGGAGTTGCTAGCACAATCTTCTCCTCCAAAGTGTGAGTTTGTAAGACGAACAGTGTGTTTGTGTGGATACGCATAAAGGCACAGACACTTGGACATGCAAGATATCCGACGAACCTTAGACAAGCGGGATAAGCTAAGGGCACTCATCAAAGGTATACCTATAAGATAGAGCTTTATAGATCTAAACTTGTATGAGTTTTCTTTTGCATGGATTGCTAAAGGGATCCTTTTTCCTCTGTGATTTTATTGTTTAACGCATCAAAGGATTCCCTACAATAAAAACTAAGGATGATTTAGATAGCTTTGTACATAAATTAGAAAAACTAGAAATAATAGGAGATAATCCTATTAAATATTGGGATAAAGATCAAGTGTATTGTAAATTGGATATTATAAATCCAGATTTAACTATAAAAGTCCAAGACTTTAGATAAACAAATTGGGAACAAGAAGAATGCAAAATGCATACAACTCAAGTTCTTCATATAGGAACAATTCAAAGGTCAACTTCTAGACATAGAAGTCCAACTTTTATTGTTAATAAAGGGGCAGAACTTAAGAGAGAACAATCACGTATGTTCTTTAATTATAAATGACTTAATGACAATTGTAATGAAAATGATTACAAAATTCCCATTAAAGAACAATTACTTAATAAAATTCAAACCTCAAAATGATACTCAATTTGATTTAAAATCAGGATTTTGGCAAGTAAAAATGCACCCCAATTTTATCGAATGGACAATATTCTCATGTCCTCAAGGACACTTTGAATGATTGGTTATGCCATTTGGACTTAAAATAGCACCTCAAGTATTTCAAAGAAAAATGGATAACATTTTTCTGACGGTGTTCTTCCTTTACCCGTGTTTATATCGATAATATATTAGTCTTTTCAAAAACAAAAGAACATTTTGCACATCTACATATGACCTTTACTTTATTTGAGAAACATGGTTTAATTATATCCCGAACCAAATATAAACTCGCCACAACTCATAATGAATTCTAATTAGGAGAAGAAATTGGACAAGGGAAAATTTCCCTACAAAAACATATATCAACCAAAATCCTAAAATTCTCTGACAAAATGGAAGACAGAAAGACTCTCAGATCCTTTTTAGGATTGTTAAATTATGCTAGACCGTATATAAAAGATATAGGAAAACTCAATGGCTCTCTATATAATAAAACCTCACCCACTGGACAAAAACACATTAATCAGCAAGACAGAGAAACTGTTCAGCATATTAAACAACTTGTTAAACTACTACCCTCACTTACTCTACCTCTAGATACATATTACTTAATCATTGAGTTAGACGACTATGAAAATAGATGGGAGGAGTTTTATATAGAAAACATACAAAATATCACCCAAGGAATACTGAAGCAATATGCAGATATGTGTTAGAAAAATATAAAGAAAAGGATTATTTAACTTCTTTAGACTTTGAAATTTTAGTAGTCTTATATTACTTAGAAGCATTTATGCTCTTTATTTGTAACAAACCAGAAATAACCATCAGAACAGAATGTGAAGTCATAGTTGTTGGTGCAATCAACTAAGGTCACGATTGATCAGACTCGAGTTTGACTCGAGCGATGTTTTTGTCACACCTGCCCTTTCCTAGGGTCCGGAAGGGCGGCTACTTACAAACTATTTTTAGCACGATCGTACTACTTACAACGAAAGACTTTAGACACATTTTTTTTCTTTTAAACATAAACATGCATCGTCATTTTATAGATACTTCTTCTTAACATAGAGCATGCATTATTATTTCATAAGCACTTAGTGCTTAGTTCAAGTCCATAAACATCATCATCATAGGGGAAACATACATAAGGAACATAACAGATCTCCTCCACCATGCCACTACCACACACACGTTGCCCCTCCTGCTGCTCCCTTTAGTTTATCCACCCCTTACCCTTATCTGCAGTACAAGGGAAAATAAACTATAAGCACATAGACTTAGTAAGATCCTGTTCTACTCACAAAAACCATACATCGACATTAAGTATGACATATAACATTCATAACATATAAGCAACATAACATGTAACATATGTGACGTAAGCAAACATAACATGTAGCTTAAGTAACATAGGCAAACATAACATGTAACATATATAACATAGCAACATATCATGTACATATATGACGTAATCAAACATAACATGCAACCTATATATCATAGCAACATATCATGTACATATATGACATTATCAAACATAACATGCAACATATATATTATAGCAACATATCATGTACATATATGGCATAATCAAACATAACATGCAACTTATATATCATAGCAACATATCATGTAAACATAACAATCATAACATGTGAACATAACAATCATATCATGTAAACATATGCAGGATGCTCTTTGAAAACATAAATTATAGGTACGTAAACATAAATCTCAACATATTGGGTCCGACATTCACTACAACAAATTTGACTTTCCACAGCATGCTATCAACAGCGCACAATTTTAGCACGCTGTTAATAATAGTTTTTACAGCGCGCCCAATTTTGTACGTTGCGGATAATATTATATTTTTACAAACAACAGCATGCAAAAATAATACGCTGTCAATACTCATTTTAACAGCATGCAGTGCACGCTATTAATATTAAATAATAACAGCGTGCATTCTGCGCGCTGTTAAAAATTTTATTATAAAAAATTAAACTTTTCGCAGCGCACCAATGATGTGCGCTGCGGATAATATTAGATTTATTAATATGAGACTTTTAACAGCGTGCAATTTGCACGCTGTTCAAAGTCTCACTATAAAAAACTAAATTTTTCGCAGCGTGCCAATTAAGTGCGCTGCGGATACAATGTTTGTTAATATGAAATAATAACGGCGTACAATTTGCACTCCGTTAAAAATATCATTATAAAAACTTAAATTTTAATAATGAAGGTGGACAAAATTACTAATAAAGTTTTATAATAAAGTATCATTATAAATAATAACAGCATGCATTTTACGTGATGTTAAAAATTTTATTATGAAAAATTAAATTTTTCACAGAGCGCCAATCATGTTTGTTGCAGATAATATTGACAGCGTACATTTTGCACGTTGTTAAAAGTCCCCCAATAGAAAATTAAATTTTTCACAGCGCGCCAATCAAGTGCACTGTAAATCTAGGAATATTATCCGTAGCGTATATTTTATATGCAGTTAAAAATATCATTATAAAATTAAATTATTTTTTAATCTGAAAATATTTTTTTAAAAAAAAGATTAACAACACATTTATATTATAACTAAAAAAAACGCGCAGAATAATTATTCATGAATAAACTTATCTATTCATTGCCATTTTTATTAAGTATATTATTAATTAATTATACTTTTGTTTTAGGTTAAAAGTTTCCCAAACCCGTCGCAGCTTTCTCACGCGCCAATTGCTCACGCTCATCGCCGTAGCCTTTTCACGCGGCGATTTCTCACGATCGTCGCCGTAGCTTTCTCCGGCGACTTTCTTCACCTCGCTTCTAACGCTCTCGGCCTGAGGTTTCTCACGTGACAATTTCTCACGCTTGCCGCCGTAGCTTCTCTCGTGATTTTCTTCACCTTCCTCCTTTGCGCTCTTCTCACGCTCGCCGCCTTCCGTGTCCATCCTTCAGGTTAGACAGTGTCTTTACAGTCTATTGGTTTTATTGTGTATGCTATGTCATTATCTATTGTCTTGGGGATTCCAACAACAGCAACTTTGAGATGTCGTCTCTGAATTTCCTGCAAAATGTTACAGAAATAAGGTTATCCCCTAGGATATGATTAAGAAGAAACCTAAAATTGGAAGCCTAATGTTGAATAAATTCTTCATAATAAGCTTCCACTAACATCCATCATGGTAGATGCTTTTTCTTTCAATTTTATTTTGATAGTCATATCAATAAGTCACTTTGAATTACATGAGAAGAGGCTAGGTATTCCAGTTTGTTTAATCGATTACCTCAAAAATAGCAGCTGCTCCCTTTTGGGTTCCATCTCCTCCTATGATATAAACCTTGATAATAATGTTTGTCAATAAATCAGTCTTAATATCTGTCATTTCATAATCCTGCATAAAAAAAGGAAAAAAAAAACAAAAACAAATGTAAAGGTTAAATTTTACCTGATTTATACCACGATCCTGAATGTTATCAACTATCTTTGAGGTATCATGACCTCCTCGTGATGTACCTAGGACTGTGCCACCACGTTTATGGATATCATTCACACTCTTTGCAAGCATTTAATTCTGATTTGCTAGGATATAAATTCTGATTTACAATGTTCATTTAATTCTGATTTGCTAGGATATAAATTCTGATTTACAATGTCAATGGTGCAAAAAAGAATGACAATATTGGAACTCAGGTAATCATATTGACTGATTTTAAATAAGTAATTAGATTCTTCTTTACAAATATATACTGTGCTTGAATACTTTGAACTGAATAGATGAACCACTGCCATATGGATGAAATGCTTGAATACTTTTTGAATTTTGTCGGTTGACATGGTCTTACATGTTTGATACTGAATAGATGTATTTGTTGGTCTTTTCTTGAACAAACTCTCCATCTGAAAGTTAAACCCTTGCAACCATTGATTCCATACCAGTTATCAGAATTCACTCTCATCATCGAACCATTTCAATATGAACTAATTCTACCGAATCTGTAGGCTTCAATGATCAAATGAGAAGATAGTTCAAATGGGCAATCTGAATCTCTTGCCAAAAGGGCTAAGTCCAAGGGGCTGCAATCTAGATGAACCCTAATTTACAAAACCAATGTTAAGTGGTTACTCGATGAATGTATCTTGACATTCAAGTTGGTCTGAGTTGGCAACTGAAGCAGCTTATGCATAGGTTTCTGAGATATTACTTTCCTCTGGCAATTTATCAAACTATATATATACAGATTCAACCATATGATCTCGGAGCTCCCATTTCAGACAATTAGCATGGTTAGCTCATTCGTTCATGTATAAGAAAGGGTGTTCTTCCATCTTCATCCAGTGCAGTATTTAATGCGATGCAATATATCACGTTAAAAGCAAGGTGAGATGTCCCATGAAGGATGGTTTGCTAATTATGGGTTCAACACTATCTGATTTTCTGTTAAAATTTTTGTTCTTGTTAGTTAATGTGCAATCACCATCTAGCATTTTATTATGTCTCTATTTATCTTTTTTTGTTCTTGTTAGTGAATGTGCAATTATGATAATATTATTTGACAATATTTATTAAAAAAATTAGGTTGCTAGTGGTGACATTGATGACGATATTAGGAATTATGTTAGTGGCGATAGTGATGTCAATGGAGCAAAAAAGAATGACAATATTGCAACTCAGGTAACCATATTGATATGAGGAATATTGTTTTTTCTTTTACATGATAGAATCTCTCTCTTATTACTAATAACTTGTTTTGTTATAAAAATATATTTGGGAACATTAATAATTTTTTATTATTATATAGGGAAAATTGAAGAATGTGAATTGTGGAGATGTCAGCGTTAATACTAAATGTAAGCTGCTTCATTGGTCTGGTGATGGAGTTGTTGCAGAAGGTCGAATTGCATCCACAGATCCAAAAGCAAAAGTGCATCACGTTCCTCTTGGTGGATCTTGTTGGAAAGTTTGGATTGATAGAGTTTTGATGGAGAAGGTGGATCTAATTCGACCCAATGATGAAATGTATTTTCTTGAGGATGCAATAGGAAGCACAGTCGCTTGGTTCTCTAAGTATATAATTTTGTGTGACTGATATAGATTGTGTTGTTGGTTGAATTGTTAATGCGACTAAGTGAGTATTTATTTTGTAGGAAAGAAATTATATAAGTGAATTTATGTTATTAGTTTGAATTTTTTTTCTGTGACTAAGTGAATAATTAGTACACTAGCTATTTAAGTGTGGTGGTGATGATTATTTATGGTATCATAATTGTTTTAGTTTTGATTTTATAATCGTGTGTATGTGATGTTAAAAATGAGTATAATATTTGTATGTGATATTATAATTGTGTGGTCTTTGTGGGTTGGATTATAATTATTTGAGTTTTTATATTACCATACTGCACTTAATCGCAGCGTGTGAATGCACCTAACTGCAGCGTGCGATCGTGCGCTGCGAATGCACTTAACTGACACAATCTGATCGCGCTAGCAAATGCACGCATAAGTCATTACATGTAGCGATCGCGCTGCGAATGCACTTAACCGCAGTGCGTGATCGCGAGCTGCGAATGCACTTAACCACGTCACGATTGCGCTGCGAATGTATTTAACGCGATTGCATCATCGCGGATTGCGAATTTTGTTGTAGTGATTGTACCACATCATCATCATCATAGCGCGCATCCCTAAATAGACCCGAGGTAGCAAGTCTCGAACCTACTAGGTTACTAGGCTCGATCTTAGTCCGTCGACCTAGGGGCCATTGTCATAGCATAGAAGCCCATCCTAGGCCCGATCTTAGTCCATCGACCTAGGGCATCTGGGAGCCCATCCCGTACTAGGCCCGATCTTAGTCCGTCGACCTAGGGGCAATCATACATAGAAGCCCATCCTAGGCCCGATCTTAGTCCGTCGGCCTAGGGCATCTTAGGAGCCCATCCCTTTGGACCTTGTTAGGGTCCTGGTACAAGCCATGCAGAAGGTAAAATACTTATATGCTTCTTATCATAACATATCATATTTTATTTCGCAACCATATCATATTTCACTCCATGAACATATCATATTTCATTTCATAAACATATCATACTTCATTTCATAACATATCATATTTCACTTCATGAACATATCATATTTCTTTTCCTAAACATATCATATTTCACTTCATAACATATCATATTTCATTTCGTAATCACATCATGTTTCATTTCATGAACATATCATATTTCATTTCATAATCACATCATATTTCATTTCATAACATATCTTATTTCATTTTATAATCACATCATATTTCATTTCATAACATATCTTAAATATCACACACATATACGGCATGACATAAGGCATAAACATCAAGAGTAAGTAAACACTAACCTAGAGCATGTTATCTTCATCTAGCATCATTTAACATCACAAGTTAACATGAACTCACCTAAGGATAAGACACATGTTAACCTAACCTAAAGCATGTTATCTTCATCTAGCATCATTTAACATCACAAGTTATCATGAATTTACCTAAAGCATGACATAAGGAACACATTTGGGGTCTTGGCCGAATGGTTCAAATGGGTTTCATGGATCAACGACTTAACTAACTCATCTAAAAAAAATCCCTCATCATCATATTAATACAAGATATAGCTTGGATCATCATGGTAAGCTCTAGTTGTGGTCTTGGCCGAATGTTTCATGGGGGATTTTAGGGTTAAACTCTTAACCTAATCCATCTAGCATCCTAACATCATCATGTTCATACAAGATATGGTTTAGAACTTCATTAAAAACTCAAGGAAAAGGTTTGGCCGAATGGTTCATGGAGAGTTTAGTGTTAAACTCTTAACCTAATCCATCTAACATCCTAACATCATTATATTCATACAAGATATGGTATAGAACTCCATTGAAAACTCAAGAACAAGGTTTGGCCGAATGGTTCATGGAGAGTTTAGGGTTAAACTCTTAACCTAATCCATCTAACATCCTAACATCATTATATTCATACAAGCATGGCATAGAACTTCATGGAAACTTCAAAAAAAGGGTCTTGGACGAGAGGTCAAGAGGGCCTTTAGGGTTAAACTCTTAACCTAATCCATCTAACATCCTAACATCATCATATTCACACAAGCATGGCATAGAACTTCATGGAAACTTCAAAAAAGGGTCTTGGCCGAATGGATCATGGAGAATTGACACAAAACTTCAATCGAAAAGCTACTTGTATGCAGGTGAGGGGATACTTACATCCTTCGCTTTGCTTTTAGTTGGAAGATGACCTAAGGGAAGCCAAACCTAGCCTTCTTCTTGCTTGGATGAGTTTCGGACAAAGGATGAAAAGGGAGGGGAAATGGATCTCGGTGAGGAAGAAGATGAGAGGAGAGAAAAGCAATTTGATCACTCATGTCTCCTCATTCCCCCTATTTATTCACTTGAAGAGTCCCTTGGTCTCCCTTATCCCTAACTATAATTTCTCATATTCCTCTAATAGTACAACCTTGCTGGGCTTCTGGTTATTGGATGCATCCTTAGGGCTTAGCTATCTCTAGAGGTTTGGGGTTCAATTCCTAGGCCTTGCATCCTTTTTGGCTCATTTTCTTTTATTTTTGAAAGAGCCCACATAAAGCCCAACATGATCAACCAAAAATTCTTGTAAAATTGCAAGAAATTTTACGGGCGTTACAGTTTTGATGTTTGATATAAAGATTCGACATTGATATTTGACATTGATGTCTAATAATATTTTGGGGAGATTGTTGGTACAATCGACCTGGGTCATGATTGACCGGACTCGAGTTTGACTCGAGGGGGATTTTGATGGTTGACTAGGGTTGACCATGTGATTAAGAAAGTCCAAGTCATGGGTACTTGGCATGGGAAGTCCAAGTGGGACACTTGGCATTTGGAAAGTCCAAGTCTTGAGTACTTGGCATGTAAAGTCCAAGCATGGGTCTTGGCAAGGAAAAGTCCAAGCATGGGTCTTGGCATGAAAAGTCCAACATGGGTTGGCAAGGAAAAGTCCAAGATTGAGTTTTGACATTTGAGAAGTCCAAGGGGTTTGATATTGGCAACGTAAAGTCCAAGTGAGAGTCTTGGCAGCATAAGTCCAATGGTTGATGGTGTAAAGTCCAAGCAGAGTCTTGGCAGTGTAAGTCCAATGTGCCTTGGCGGTGTAGACACTGTTAGCATGACATAGTCGATAGAAGCACTTGAAGGCTAGCGTATGGATGAACAAGTCATGGACGACTTGGAGGGATCCGATAGGCGTGAGGCTGACGGAGGTGGCTAGAAGGCTTAGGTCTAGGTCTAGGCTAAGGGTGGTCTAACAAGTATGGAGACACCATACTTGAGTTAAAACCTCATGTTTGAGGTGTATCAGTCAACTGGTATCATGGGGCAATCAACTGGAGTGAGCCAACTAGGGTTTATGTGGAGTGCCATAACGATGATCGCCGGAGGTGGACAATGGTCGATCGATCGGCCCGATCGATCGGTGATCGATCGGTGGTGCTCGAATTTCGAGACGCGAAGGTTCTCTAGTCGAGTGATCGACCCGACCACTCGACTGATTGAGCCACCAGTCAATTGATGGGTATGATCAGTTGACTGATAGTGTATCCATTGGATTTTTTCAGCGTGGATGTAGTTGTTGTCTCATGATAACAGTGACATCAGTCGACTGATGGTCCCAAGAAGTTGACTAATATGCAAAAAACTAGCCCGATTGTAGGTTATAAAAGCAGCTCAGAAGAAGGATTTTGGCACCGATTTTCTTGGACGATTTGGAGCTATTTTTTATTGCAAATCAGGGTCTTCAAGGCTAGTCCAAGGCAATCAACAAGCAAGCTTCCAAAAGATTGTTGTAAAGTGTTCTTGGCTTTCTTTTGTTGTATTCATTTATATTTGCTTGTTGTTTTACTTGTATTACTGTTGTAATGTCTTGTAAGAGGTTTCTCCACCTCCGGATTGTTCCGAGAAGGAGTTTATTGGATTAGTAGTGCGAGTTTGCATTGTTAGGGCTTTTAGAGCCCGATCCGTGGAGTATGAACCATTCAGTTCCGAACCACGTTATATTTTGTGTTGTGAATTGTATTTCTCTTATTTTGTTATTGCTATATATTCCGCTGCGCTAACATGACTTGTAGAGATGAACACGATTGCAATCCATCAACCATCGACAACGCTATTCACCCCGCCCCTCTAGCGGTCACAACGGTCCCAACAATTGGTATCAGAGCGAGACCGCTCTTCTACAGACTAACACCTGGGAGCAAAGACGCTAGAGGGTGAAGATGGATTTTCAAAAACAACAAGGTTGGGATATCAACACCCCAATTTCATACACCTTTTATGGACAAGAAGGATTTAGGCAATGGAGGGCACGGATCGAAGAATTCATTATGATGAAGGACTTCGAAGATTGGTCCGCCTTGATGGATGGTTTTGATTTTCCTAGATGGCCAAAAGGAGTATTCCTCAAGATGAAGAAATGGATCGAGGAACAACTCCAAGAGTTCAAGAGAAATCAAACGGTAATAAGATTTTTGATTTATTTAATTTCTAACGATATTGTGTCCAAATTAGGAGAATACAAAGACGCAAAGGAATTTTGGAGTGAATTGGCCAAGCTCCATGAGAACCCTAAACCGGTCCAAGAGGCCGAAGAAGAAGAGGAGTCATCATTCTCTCAAGCTCATGAAGAAGCAATCACATCCTCATTACAAGAGCTTGAGGATTCAGATGATGATAGAGAGTCGACATCCGAATCGCTAGAGGAGGTGGAATTGAAAGAAGCCTCCACCTCTAGGATTGAGGGGGAGGAGAGAACATCCACACCGGAGCCGGAACAAAATCAAGAAGTCGCTTCAACCTCCGGAAGAAGTGAAGAATCAATTTCGGCACCAACCACCACCCTGGGTAACTCAAGCATTCAATTTAAAAATAAAATTCATATTATATGCTTTGAGTGTAGGGAGTATGGGCACTATAAGAGCAAGTATTCAAAAAGAGTAAAGAAAGCTCCTTCGACACCAAAAGTCAACAAAAAAGTCAAGGATGTCGGTGTTCCCACCAAGAAAAGCAAGGAGCACGTGGTGTGCTTCAAATGCCAACAACCGAAACACTATAGGAGCCAATGTCCTAGGAGGAAAGAAGAAGCATCACAAGTAGGGGGAGCTAAAGCAAACCTTAAGGTAACCTTTTAGTATGCATCTTCTAGTTTTAATGTCAAAAAGCATGCTAGAAATAATTTAAACAATCTTGCTATTGTTCATAAGGAGCATGCTATTAGAAATAAATACTTTTGTCTAGGGCTAAGAGTTTTAATTTTTCAAATAAGGAGAAATTTGAGACTAATGTCCCTAGAAAAACTCTTCCTAAAGAATCTATTAGAAAAATAGAAGATCATCTAGGTCTTACTTCAAAGAACCATAGACACATGCCTAGGAAGGGCAAAAATGATCAAATAAACAATGAGCTCACAAAATTAAAGCAATTAGAGCTAAAAAATCAAGCCTTGAGATCAAGGCTTGAGATATTAGAGAAGACCCTTAGGAACATACAAAATCAATTTAAAGGGTCAAATGGTTAAAGTCAAAGACTTAGAAATCAAGAACCATCCAAGGACAAGCCTAAGCCCAAAAAGACCTACCATAATGTTCCATTTGATTATGGAACTCAAACTAGGTCTAGGAAGACCAAGGTTACTAGGGAAGTCATCCCTAAGGGTAACCAAGGTGTGTACCTAGTGGCTAAGATTTTGAAGAAACCTAGGGTGACCACTAAGAAGGTTATAAGGTAAGTCACCCCTAGAGTTAACCTAAGCAAGACCACAATGACCAAGGCTAACAAGCCTAGAAGGGTCATTAAGAGGGTATCTAGGGAGGTTATCCCTAAGGAATACCTAGTTAACCCAAGGAGCTCAAATAGATTTTGGGTTCCTAAGAGTGTGATCGATTCACCCTAGATGAGTTTAGGTGTGTCAACCTTGATTGAAAGGGTAGCTAACCCAACCATAGCAAAGTTGGCACTTTAAGTCATTTTCAAAGTTATGGGTACCTTGGAAATATATTTGATTTTTAAATCCTAAAAGATTTTAAAATGTGCCAATACATTTTTGGGATTATGAAAAATCAATTAAATTGACACAATTTAGGTTTAGAGGTTTTAGTGTGTCATTTTGAATTTTTGGCACACTTGGGAGATTAGTAGCAATATGACAAAATGAGATTAATTAACAAATGATAATTAATACTAAAATTTAGGTATTATATACCTTTATATTTTATTTGTCATGCTTTGTTTGCCATATAATATGTCATGACATCATATTTATCTTTATCATATAAAATGTCATGAGTATGTTTAGGGTTAGTTTTTAATGTCATGTGTTTTTAGTTTCCATTTATGCCATGACATCATGATCATGAGCATGTGTTTGTTTATATCAACATTAATGCCATAATCATTCATGCATTTAATTTGATTAAAATTGATTTAAGGACTATGACATGACTTGAAGTCTCATTTATAAGGGAATCAAGTAGCGTTGCCTTAGAAAATGCATGAAACCCTAAATTAGGATGAACAAAACTCACATCTCACATCTAAATTGACATGTATGTGTCTTTATATACCCTAAATACATATGAGATGATAGAATATGAGTTAAGTTCAAGGTGCATAGTTTTTGCATCTAGATGAACTAAAACTCATCTTATATTATGTGTGGATCATGGGGAAAGTTAATGTGCAAGTCATGTGCATTGAGCCCATTGATCATGATCCAATATAGGTTTTCGAAAATATTTTAAAATCATTTTAGAAAACCTTGGTGAAATCTATCATTTGATAGCAATTACCATTGATGAAGTTGATACAAAGTGAGCTAAAACATTGAAGTTTTTCTTCAATTTTGAACTTTGTATCAATTTCACTATTTTATGGATAAAATATTTTTCTAACATTTTTCACCGATTGTATTGCTTATAAGTAATATATGTATGAATTTTCATGATTTTTTGATATATGTAGAATTACTTATGCTTTTTCAAAATTCATATATGATAACTGAAATTCAGAAATTTCAATTATCAGTTAGTCGCCTTGTTGGCGATTGGTAGCGAGCATAATGATCATTTATATCGATAGAGTCGACTACTAGGCTGATTTCAGAAAAAATAAGGTTGTTTAGCCCATTTTCAACTACGATAAAGTTCCCTAACCACTCCTAACCATAGGATATGCTTTAGAAAGCATTATAAAGGGTGAAAATCCATTAGATATGGATTAGGAGAGTTATTAGGGTGATGTATCAAATTTAAGGTGTTGGAAAGTTCAATGTTGAATTTTGAACCTTATTTTTGATGGTTTAGAGTTCCTATTGGCTTAGGGACTTCCCAAGGACATTGTTGGTGCAATGATCAAGGGGGAGTAAGTCTTTAGGGGGAGATATCCAACATGGGATGATGGATGTTATTTTTCCTCGTGAAGGGAAAAAAATGGGAACTTTGAGATACTTGATGCGCACGGACGTGACCTCAAATCTCGCGACGGATACCGCCAAGGACTCAAAGTGCGCGCTCGCGCTCAACGCCCGCAAGTGCACGGATGTCGTCAAGTAATAAAAATTATCGATCCCATAGGGACTGAGATTTTAATACCAATACACTAAGTGGTTGCGATTGTTCGGACGTGATTGTTAGTGCCTATAAGATCCACATATCTCCACAATGATATGATATTGTCCACTTTGGGCCTAAGCCCTCATGGTTTTGTTTTTGGGCTCTACCCAAAAGGCCTCATACCAATGGAGATATCATTTCATCTTATATGCACATGATCTTTTCCATGTCTTACCAATGTGGGACTTTGATTGTATTCCCAATACTCTCAACAATCCCCCCCTCAAACGAAGGACCACATTGAGCCCCCCCTCAAGCCTATCCCTCATCGAAGGACTTCCTCTGCTTGATGTCCGATCTTCAACCCACCAAGACTTCCTGTCAACTGTCTGGTCCTCCTGACCCAGCTGGACTTCACTCCTGGTGTTTGGTTCTCTAGATCCAGACATGGGAGCTCCACTTCCTTCATTCGAGGTTCATGGTTTGACATGGATCATGGCTCTGATACCAATTGTTAGTGCCTATAAGATCCACATATCTCCACAATGATATGATATTGTCCACTTTGATGCCACATCACCCTTTGTACCAAAACACGAGTCAAGTCCAAATTCACCCCCTTGAAATTCGAGCTCTTCTCGAGGCTGGAACTTGACTAGCAGTTGACTGTAGTCAAAGGGTTTTGGACTGCAGTACAAGTTAGCTTAAAATATAAAGTACGATGGTTCTAACCATCTGATCTCGACCTAGACCTTCCATTGGAGGTATTGGGTCGGATCTACGCTTAACGACCTTGCTTCGCTTTCACACGAGCTTACCTTGTAGCCTCGCTTCCGGTCTTCACCCGAGTACCTCGGCTTCCTCCGAAGTCCCTCTGGCGTTGCCCGACCACCTCGGTTCCCACCGGGTGTCGCAGACCTTCCGCTCAACTTTAGCATTTCTGCACACTTAATTGAGCTCGTAAGATAACAAATATACCCTTAACTATTGAGCCTTTTGCCATAATCAAAATACCGGTTCGACTTTGGTGCCCACTGCCCACTGCACCAACAGTGATCTCTAAGAGAGTCAGTTGGTGAGGATTGTCGGTGGACTCTACTCTGTACGGTGTCACACAGAGGAGGAAAAGAGTGTGTCGGGGTCTTAAAAGGTGATTCTAGGACTTTGGTTTCGTTTGTGTATCACAAAACAATGTCATCAATTGGCGTTGTCTAAATGTTTACCTATGATTTTGGGGAAGGGACATCATACACTCTCCCGCAGAGCCGCCGCATTCACCGAGAGCTATCTCCACCCAAAAAGATGGGATAGATGATACGAGGATGCCAAATCAATCCTTGCGGTGGACCGTTTTCGATTCCACCGCTCCCTTCTCCCCGCAGTTATGAGAGATCAGGTTTACCCCTAGGTTCCTTGGATCAAATCTCCTAAATTTTAGATTGCGAGGGCTATCACCCCTCGTATCGCCTAAACACAACGAAAAGAAAGTCAAATACGCATAGATATAATAAAGAGCAACTACCAATTGTCAAATCAAACTCATGAGCAGAATTTAACATGAACCAACATTTGTTTATGTACACAAGCTACTCCCTAATCCTAGAATCGAAAGTACTACTCCATAAATATGAAGGAAGAATCACAAAACATATCTAAGTTTGAATATATATGCAATGAAGCGTAGAAACTCAGATATACAATACTTTTGTGAACTCCTCTCCGACATTGAATTGCAAGGTGTGGACCTCGGCGGCATTCCTCCTCCCCGTTGCGAGTTGCCGAAGCTTTTTAGGGCTTTGGTGTGCCGTCCTAGCCATCATGTCTCCCCCTAGGATTTGGGCGGAGCCATCCTTATATAAACATCGCCTCAGACCACTGTAAAATCGGGAAAAAACCCTAGTCGCGCAAATCCGTCGGGCCACCACACGATCGTGTGTTTCCACACGGCCAGGCCGTGTGCGGCCTTGGGGTGCTGATCTTTGCCCATTGGACACGACCGTGTGAATCCACACGTCCTGGTCATGTCCCACTCTGTGTCTAGCGTGAAATGTCCTTTTGCTTCAAAAATGCGTCTTTTTCGCCCGAAAAGCCAACCTGCACAAAAAAGAACAACGAGCAGACCTCCGAATCAGAAAATAGGAAATGCGTGCAAAAATAGAGTAACATATGCATGAAACTAACATAGAATGTAATAAGATGTGAGCGAAAACTACTCCTAAAACCCTATATGTTTTGCTCACATCAATACCCAATTTGGAAATTGGGAGAGTGTGCAGGATTGTCTCTCTTGAGTGATATGAGACTTATCACTAGGAAGATTGTAGACATCTTAAGTATTTTTGGACCAAGAGGGATATTGTAAGATCTCATTGGGACATGAGACATTGACCTCCTTGGAAAAAATCTTTTTGATGTTAGTCAAAAAGAGGGAGAATATTTGGAAGAATTATTGGGAGAAGTTATGGGATTACCAATTTGGGATAATTGGTAAGGAGATTTGAGTTAGTGTTCTAACTCAAAGGTATGTGTTTTTGTCAAACAACAAAAAGGAAGAGATTGTTGGTGCAATTGGCCCAGGTCACGATTGACCGGACTCGAGTTTGACACGAGCGATGTTTTGATGTTTGACATAGAGATTTGACATTGGTGTTTGACATTGATGTCTGATAATGTTTTGGGGAGATTGTTGGTACAATCGACCCAGGTCATGATTGACCGGACTCGAGTTTGACTCAAGGGGGATTTTGATGGTTGATTAGGATTGACCATGCGATGAAGAAAGTCCAAGTTATGGGTATTTGGCACGGGAAGTCTGTTGAACTATCTGAGCCGCAAAAACCGCTTTTTGCGTTGCGAAAACCACGGAAGCCCGACTACGGATCCGTGCGAAGATATAAAAATAAATTCATGTATGTGTTTAAAGAAACCTAGATCTACCTTAGATCTATATGATGAGAGCGTTACCCTCGTAGCGATGCCCTTCGCTTATCCCGCTCGTCCAAAAGCTTTGCCGGATCTCGAAGAGTGTCAAGTGTACACTCCTCTACAAGTATCCACATGGACAAATGGTGGAGAAAAATAACCTAGAGTGTGCTAGCACTCCTTGGTAGTCTCGGCAAGATGAGGAATGGGAGAGAGCTTGAGAGGAGCAAGGAAGAAGATGAAGTTACACACCAAATCAATTCACACCATGAATAAAAGTGGCTGACCACTTCAAGTTGGGGGGTTACATGCATGCATGTAACTCCAAGAGCCAATGACTCTTGGTCTCCCTCATGAGGTGGCACCACATGATAAGTCCATGATGATGTGGAACATCATCATTGGCCGACCCCCATGCCAAGTCACCATGACATGATAATTGGTTAAGTCAAAATTGACTATTCATCTTCCCTCTCAAGTCAAGTCAAACTTGATCTATTATCTCCCATGGTTGATTAAATCTAACCACTTGATTTAAGTCAATTTAATTTAATGAATCTCTATTCATTAATTTAAATTGACTCAATGAATCAAATCTAAATTAGACTCATTCAACACTTGAATCAAATTGAGTCTAACTCAATTAGTCTAATTTAGATTACTCTTAATCCAATTTGGTTCATCCCATGAACCTAATCCTCATGGTTCATCATATGAACCTAATCTCCATCTAATTGCCCTTTGTGTGTGACCCTATAGGTTCTTGTAACGTTGGCAATGCTCCTAAACAGATTTAGGAACATAAGCAATGAGCGGTATCTAGCAACACATCATTGCTACCCAAGTTACAAGAATGTTGAGATCCAACATCACCTTTGTGACTACTAATTGTGACTCTCACAATATGTGACAATGTCCCTCTATCCTTGACATTTAGATTGACCAATTGAGGCATAGACCGTGTTATCCTCGGTACAATATATATCTTGAACTTCAAGTAGACTCACTCTAATCAAATGAGCTCAATATCTCATATTGACTCATTTGGGCATGGTCATGCACTTCTTGGTCTCACTCTATCAAGAATAACGATGTCACTCCCGTCATATAGGAGGGATAGATCTCATCTACATCACTCACATCCCTCCACATAATTTGTCACATACCCAGTAATCGCCTTTATAGTCCACCCATTTACGGGTAACGTTTGACGAAACCAAAGTATGCAACTCCTTATGTAGGGAACCATGGTGACTTCAGGTCCAAGGACTAATAGTCATACTAATAGTCACATGAGAAAGTATATGACACTCATATAATGATCCATGATACTTTCTCATGGCGGGTTATTCAGTATACATTCTCGAATGCATACTCATGTGTCAACTTGATATCTCATATCCATGACTTGTGAGATCAAGTCATCGAGTTGACCTACATGCTAGTCTCTACGTATTAACATTGTCCCTGAATGTTAATACTTGACTAGGAATGATTAAGAGTAGTGTTCTCTATATCATCTCATTATCGATTCAACCAATCGATTGATATAGATAAGAACCTTCTACTCAAGGACGTTATTATACTTAGTTATTTGGCGCCAATACAAGTAAATATAATAACCATGCCTTTATAAATAGGAATATGATACAATAAAGTCTATATAACAATCATCACATGATTGACTCTAGGGTTTTCACTAACAAAGTCTAAGTGGGACACTTGGCATCCGGAAAGTCCAAGTCTTGAGTATTTGGCATGTAAAGTCCAAGCATGGGTCTTGGCAAGGAAAAGTCCAAGCATGGGTCTTAGCATGGAAAGTCCAACATGGGTTGGCAAGGGAAAGTCCAAGATTGAGTCTTTGCATTTGAGAAGTCCAAGGGGTTTGATATTGGAGGCATAAAGTCCAAGCAGGAGTCTTGGCAGCATAAGTATAATGGTTGACAGCATAAAGTCCAAGCGGAGTCTTGGCAGCGTAAGTCCAATGTGCCTTGGCGGTGTAAACACCGTTAGCATGACATAGTCGATGGAAGCACCTAAAGGCTAGTGTATGGATGAACAAGTCATGGATGACTTGGAGGGATCCGATAGGCGCAAGGCTGACGGAGGTGGCTAGAAGGCTTAGGTCTAGGCTAAGGGTGGTCTAGCAAGTATGGGGGCACCATACTTGGGTTAAAACCTCATGTTTGAGGTGTATTAGTCGACTGATACCATGGGGCAGTCGACTAGAGTGAGTCAACTAGGGTTTGACTATGGGGAGTGCCCTAGCAGTCGACTGCCAGAGGTGGGCAATCGACTGCTTGCCCGATCAGTCGACTGATCTAGTGATCAGTCGATTGGTGCTCAGAATTTCAAGCACAGAAGGTTCTCCAATCGAGTGATCGGTCTGACCACTCGACTGATTGAGCCACCAGTCGACTGATGGTGTATCCGTTGGATTTTTTCAGCGTGGATGTAATCGTTGTCTCACGATAACAGTGGCATCAGTCGACTGATGGTCCCAAGCAGTCAACTGATAGGAAAAAATCCAGCTCGATTGTAGGTTATAAAAGCATCTCAAAAGAAGGATTTTGGCACCGATTTTCTTGGACGATTTGGAGCGATTTGCTGTTGCAAATCAGGGTCTTCAAGGCTAGTCCAAGGCAATCAACAAGCAAGCTTTCAAAAGATTGTTGTAAAGTGTTCTTGGCTTTCTTTTGTTGTATTCATTTATATTTGCTTGTTGGTTTACTTGTATTACTGTTGTAATATTTGTAAGAAGTTTCTCCACCTCCAGATTTTTCTGAGAAGGAGTTTATTGGATTAGTAGTGCGTGTTTGCATTGCTAGGGCTTTTAGAGCTCGATCCGTGGAGTAGAAACCATTCGGTTCTGAACCATGTTATATTTTGTGTTGTGAATTGTGTTTGTCTTATTCTATTATTGCTATATATTCTGCTGTGCTAACACGACTTGTAGAGATGAACACAATTATAATCCATCAACCATCGACAACGTTATTCACCCCCCCCCTCTCTAGCGGTCACAATGGTCTCGACAATAATCAAATATAGTCAACAAATGAAATGACTAAAGAAAAACTTAAGCATGAAAAAATGGTTAAAATTTACAAATACTATACTTAATAAAGGAATAAAAACACAATGGAAACATATAAAAGGAATTAATAATTCTTTAGTAGATACTTTGTCTTGACTTATTTACTAATCTTTCAAAAAAATGCTGAAGAAATACAACTCAAAAAAGGTCAGAATGTACTCAAGAAATCAGACTATGAAGTTTGGTTTTCAAGAACTTCAACTCTTTTCAAGACCTGAAGATCAGTTTGTTTGTGAAGATAGACAGCAACTGGACACTGTTCAACTTTGCTTAATTGACAACATATGGAATATTTCTACTATGTCTGGAGCTTCCAATCAAAAGATTGCACTTATAAATGCACTTACTAATTATTTTATTACAACAATCCAAAAGCTCTTGGGCAAGAAATTTTTCTTATTATGCAGTTTACTCAGGAAAGAACGTCAATATCTACTCTTCATGGGAAGAGGTAAAAGCTTTCTTATTATCTACTCACAAAACCTCTTATAAGGGCTTTTATGCTCTAAGTGATTTTATTGACTTCATAAGGGCACAAGTTGGCCCAAATTATTGTATCAGTCCATTTGTTTGCACAAACATAACTACTTCTCAGTCTACTTCAACCATAGAGAAAAAGACAACAGATTTAATACTTGCAGATACTCTAGGAACTTCACGACTACTTCATAATCTTTCGACGGATATAAATACTTATATTCAAAACTTGGGAGATAATTCCTCCTTAAAAAATATTGGCTCCTAGCAAAAGCACTTAAATGGTTTTATGAGAACCCAAAAGAAGGGATCTCTATTATCTATGAAACTGAGTGCTCAAGTAGAAAAGAATATCTCAAAAAATATCCTACTTGTGAGGATAAAGATGTTTTAAAATGAGATGGTTGCCGATGTCAACTTACTTATTCTTTGCGAAAAGCAAATATATATTTTGAGCGCTTTGAGCAGCATACTTTCAAGGGTTGTTTAATTACTCCTTTACTACTTATGGATTATGGCCTATTGAATAAACTTTGCATTCATGATTTTGAATCAACTTTGGTGTTTCCCCAAAAACTTGGCTTCATAATGCGGAAAGCATTAGAAGAAGAAACTTATATTGTTTGTCACTTTGAAAGCACTCCTCCTAAGTAGATTGACTTACATATTGAACCAGCAAAACATTTAATCCGAATGAATATTTTTGGGCTCCATGGGTATTCCGACGGATTTGAAGATAATAAAATAGATCTATATTTGGATTGGTATGTTGAACAACCTTCGGATCATCAACTTAAACACTTAAGAGCTTCAGGACAAAGAGGGGCATGGTTATGAGATTCTTATTAATTATGATATAATGCCCATGAATATTGCTTGGCTGGAGAAACCTATACTGAAAAAAATTACTGGCCAAACTCTATGGGGACTCTGTTCATTCCCTTTTTTTGGACTAATTCCATCAACTTGATTCTATAGTAGAAGAAAATCTAGTTAATGGCATGGAAAAATAAATTGCAGGGGTATGGTTCCAACCATACCCACCTCTTTTCCCTTTCCCTCTCCACCATCCATCTGTTTCTCATCCTTAATTACAACAACTATGACATGATATAATATTTCTAGAAACTTTATTCTCTTATTATGGAGTAGCCTATCTACTGAAGTGATATAATGTTCCCAGCAACTTTATTCCCTTATTATGGAGCAACCTATCTACTGAAGTGATTTAATATTCCCAGCAATTCTATTCCTTCATTATGTAGCATCTTGTCTACTTTATATAATTTTTTTTTGAAAAAGAATCTTGATTGTAATTGGTCAGAGAGTCCTATAAAAAGAGTGTAAACTATCTCATAGGCTAAACTCTCTTAGTTTCTGGGAAGTTATGGAATAGAAAAATAAAACTCTTTTCGTTAAGTTTCATGGATTCCTTAGTCTTTATCATTCTATAATGAAGGTACTTGCTATTATAAATTAGTAAGATCTGTACTGACAGAGACAACGGATAAGACCTGTAACATCGGGACACAATTATGAATGGTAACAAATGAAATTCATCGAAAAAAAAATCTGACGAAAGAATTTATTTTTCTATTCTCCATCAACTTCTCAGAAACTTTTGTTATTGTTATTTTAAATTAGCTCTTTACTCATATGCTCTTAGTCTTCTATGTTGCTTTTCTTATACATTAATATTATCAACTCTTCTTAATAATAAAAAAAATACACAAAATAAGAAATACCTAAGTTCATAAATTGGTGTGGATTGCAAAACAACTATAATGATATTAAAGCAAAGTTAAAGTGATTTTATTTACATTAAAATAATTTTAACTAGATTGAAAAAAAATAATATGATCTCCTAATCATTTTCAATGATATTTCATCTTTTCTATACTTTCCAAAATATATCTTAGGATTAGGAGACATTAGGATAGCCTAAACTTGCTAATACATGACTAAACAAATCTTGTTCGATCAAAATCAACATCAACAGTCAACTAGCAGCAACCAGTCGACTGCCTCACCACCAGTCGATTGCCTAAAGTAGCAGTCAATTAGTTTCTGCAAAGTACATAAATCAATTTCAGAAATCGAGTTTTTGAAAAGCATAAATAAATATACGTATTTCTAAAAATCTTGAAATTTCATATGTACATTATTTACCTGAATTATAATGGATAAAAAATAATTTTAAATTAAAATACTCATTAAATTTCAAGATTGATACAAAATTCAAAATCATTGAAAACTTTAATATTTTTACATAACTTTGTGCCAACTTGTTCAATGATGATTGCTATCAAAAGATAGACTTCATCAAAGTTTTTCAAAATGATTTTAAAATCTTATTTTGAATCCATGGTCTATGGGCTAGATGTGCATGACTTGTACATTAGCTTTCTTTATAATTCATCCATGTCATATTATGAGTTTGAGTTCATCTAGATGCAAGAACTATGCACTTTGAACTTAACTTATTTTCCTAACATTTCATATGTGTCTGGGGTGTATCAATAAACACGCATGTCAATTTAATATTTTGTGAGATGTGAATTTTTGTTCTTCCTTATCTAAGGTCTTATGTATTTTATCTAGACAACTCTATTTGATTTCCTTATCATGGGACTTCAAATCATGTCATTGTCCTTAATTCAATTTTATTAATCTTAATGCATGAAATATGATTATGACATATAATGATTGCATAAATTAAAGCATGTGTCAATAATTATGATGTCATGACATAAAAATGAACTTAAACATAAACACAACATTATCAAATAACCTAAGGACTATTATGACATTGTAAGATGATTATATGAAGCATGATATCATGACATGGCGAGGCAAACAAAGCTTGACAAATATATAAAATACCAAGGTATAAAATAACTAAGTTTTAAATCAAATTGTTATTTTCTAAAGTTATATCAATTTTGCCTTAATACTATTTTTTCTCAAATGTGCTAGAAATAAAAAATGACACACTATTACTCTAAAATCTAATTGTTCCAATTATGATTGATTTTTCAAACTTCTCAATTTTTATTGGCACATCCTAAAATCTTTTAGGATTAAAACCTAAACTCATTTCCAAGGTATCACATAACCTTGAAAATGCCTAAAGTATAAACTTTACTATAGCTAGGTTAACTACCCATTCATTTAAGTTGGCACACCCTAATTCATTTAGCGTGAAAGATCACACTCTTAGAAATCCAAAATCTATTTGAGCTCATTAGGTTCACAAGATACTTACTAGGGATAACTTCCCTTAATACATTCCAAATTGCCCTCTTAGGCATTGAAGTCTTGGTCATTTGGGTCTTATTTAAGTTGACTTTAGGGATAATTCCCCTTGTAACCTTCTTAGTGACTTCCCTAGACTTCTTCGAAGCCTTAGTGACTTGAGTCCTATCATGGTCAACTCTAGGGATGACCTCCCTTGTGACCTTGACACTCCTAGACCTATATTTAGTTCCATAGTCAAATGAAAATTATGGTAGGATGACATTACCTTGGGCTTAAGTTTGTGACATAAACCTTTCCTATCTTTGAAAGAGTCTGTCCTCCTAACTCCGAAGATTTTCTCATTAGACCCTAGAATTGAATTTGTCATAATTTTAAAGGTATTTTTTAATTTTTCAAGCTTAAACCTTAAAGTTTTATTTTCTTTCTCTAACTTGTCCAATTTTGAATTTTCATTACTCCCTTGGATATATTTCTTCCTTCTAGGTATATGTCTACCATTCTTATGGTTAATGCCTAAATTATTCTCTATCTTCCTAATGGTTTTCTTAGATAGAATAGTTCTAGGATTATCGTTAGACATATTATCATGTTTAGCACCTAAGCAATAATACTTGTTCCTAGCAGGCTTTTGTTCATGAGCAATAGCAATAAAATTATTAACATGTGATACCTTGCTAGCATGCTTCTTGACATTAAAATTTGATGATACATTATTAAACTATACCTTAGGCTTAGGAGCTTTCCCTACATTTGAGCTCTCTCTCTTATCCTTCCTAGGGCGACTCCCCCTCGGACATTGACTGTAACACCCCCCTAGTCTTTCCACTCTCTATTAGGGGAGATGTCACTACTTTACTGTCTTATTCTTATTTTCTTCCTGATCTTACTTTGACACTATACTTTAATCATCACTCAAACAATAACGAATTCAAGATCTTCACATACACGTGCAAGTATTAAAACTAACCCAACATGACTCTAGCATTCTTTGGTCTTAACCATAAGCAATCCATTTGAACTCCAACAATATCAGAAAGAAAACAATTAAAAACTTAAAGTCTGGTTTAAACATCTGCACTTAGGATCTTTTACTTCCATTGTTCCATTGCCACATACTCCAAGCACTTCGTCCGCCATGTCACCTCACTGAAACTTTTCTTTACCTTTATCTGCAGTATAAAGAAATGCAAACTATAAGCAATAACGCTTAGTAAGTACTTTCTATGCTCACAAAAACATGCACTATATGAAATCATACAACTAGTTCTCTTACTCTGGATACATTGATACACATGCAAACATAACTGGAAATCATAATTCTGAATACATGTCTCTTGTATAAACCATGCTCTTAAGTATTTTAAAACTTGTAAACAGTGTATCTGAACTGGAATGATTAACTTTGAAAACTTTTACTTATACTTATACTGATACTTCAAAATAATAATCATCCTGGATATGAGCCCGACATAGTACCAATGCGCGCTTTCCTAATAGGTCGGGGTGGCCAACCATCGAACCTACTAGGGTAACTGAGACTGAGGGCCTTGGCCCGTGGGTGAACTGATGCCCGGTACATGCTCTTTCAAAAGTAAAATACTTCCTTTATACTTATATTCTTATACATACTGACAGAATGCTCTTAATCTACTAAATCATGAATGGGGAGCACCATAAAGATCATTATGCTCTTGACCCCCAAAACTGAAATGGGGAGCATACTGAAGATCGTTGTGCTCTTAATCCCCAATTCGAATGAGAAGCATCTTTAAATTTTCTTTATAAAAAAAATATTTTTACATCTTACTATACATCATGCATATAATTGTAAGTTACAACTCATCTACAACATGCATAATCATAAATCACATTCTTATGATGGATCTAAACATGATGCTGAATTACCCATAACATAACAGTAAAATCACGTAATAGAAAATATCATGCATAACTGGAAATAACATGCACATAAAAACATGTCAATGATATACGATAACTACTTATACTGCAGGTGAGCAATACTTACTTTCTATGTTTTTCACCAATTTATACCGCTAGATTTCGTAAAGAGAAAACCTCCTACGTGTTCCTTGGCTTTAGCGTGATCCTCTATCAAGTTCTTGAGGAGATCCCTCTTGAAAATCCCCTCTTGAATTATCCCACGATGGAGAAATTATAAAGGCTCTCTTTTTTTTTTCCTCTCTTATTTTCCTCGGTGGAGAAAGAAGATCAATGTTTGGGGAGGAGAGGAGGAGAGAGAAGGCATCGGTGGCTGGAGAGGAGAGGGAGAGAGAGAGAGGGCGTCGGTGGCCGGAGAGGAGAGGGAGAGAGAACGTGGGTGGTGGGCGGCGTTAGGGATTTAGGGAAAGGAGAGAAATAAGAAAAAAAAGGAAAGAAAATATATATAACTAGGGTTTTTCCTTAACTTAATTATCCCCTTTAAATGATTAGCCAAATTAACCAACTTCTCATTTTTTCCTGCCTATAGATATATTCTGTTATATCCTACTCATTGGTAATCTTATGACTTAGTGGTAGAAAGCCTATTCCCCCTAACTAAGGGTTCATGGTTCGAGCCCCAGCTAACGAACCATTTATTTGAATTTTTTTTCCGATTCTTACTTCTATTATATATGTATATATATATTTATTCCTATTCTTATTTCTATTTTCCTCTAAATAAATAAAATAAAAAAATATAAGAACTAAAATTTGGGTTGTTACAATCCCTTATACCTTATAAAAGTTTTGTCCTTAAAACTTAGAACAATTCGGGGTACTTTTGCTTCATGTCATCCTCACGGTCCCAAGTTGCTTCTTCAAACCTTTGACTTTGTCATAAGACTTTTACTAATGGTACTTCTTTATTTCTTACTTTCCTGACTGTTCGATCTATTATCTAAATAGGTCGACTTTCATAACTTAGATCTGTCTGAATCTGTACCGTCTGTGGCTCAATCACTTGGTTGGTGTCTGGGACGTGCTTCTTAAGCATTGAAACATGAAATACATTGTGGATAGCTGACATTTTCTATGGTAGCTCTAACTCATAAGATACCTTACCAACTCTCTTGGTGATCAAGTAGGGGCCTACATATCTGGGACTTAACTTGTCTTTCTTCCCAAATCTCATTACCCCTTTCATAGGAGCTACCTTAATGAACACTGAATCTCCGACTTGGAACTCTAGGGGTCTGCGTCGGACATCGACGTAACTCTTCTGCCGACTCTGGGCAGTCTTTATCCTTTGGCGTATGTTTTTTATAGCTTTGGTGGCGTCATCTATAAAATCAGTCTTGAGTCCCATTTCTTTCTTCTCGCCACCCTGATACCAACAGATAGGTGATCTGCATCTCCTTCCATACAAGGCTTCATAAAGTGTCGTTCCAATTATGGTTTGATAACTATTATTATAAGCAAACTTTGCCAAACACAAATATTTGCACCATCTTCCTTTAAAATCTAAGGCACAAGCTCTAAGCATGTCCTCCAAAATCTGATTCACTCTTTCTGTTTGCCCATCCGTCTGAGGATGAAATGCAGTGCTGAATCATAGCTTAGTGTCGAGGGTTATCTGAACACACTCCCAGAAGTGTGAAGTGAAGCGACTGTCTCTATCAGAGATAATGGTCTTAGCTACTCCATGCAGTCTAATCACTTCCTTGACATATAACTGGGATAACTGTTCCATGGAATATGATATTCTGATAGGCATGAAGTGAGTAGACTTTGTCAATCTATCAACAACTACCTAAATAGAATCGTAGCCATTGGTTGTTTTGGGCAATCCTACTATAAAATCCATGGCTAATTCCTCCCACTTCCATTCTGGAATCTGGATAGGCTGTAGAACTCCTCCTGGTCTCTGGTGTTTTGCTTTCACTCTCTGACATGTTAGACAAGCGCTAACATTCTTAGCCACGTCCCTCTTCATACCAAGCCACCCGAATTTCCCTTTCATATCTTGATACATCTTGGTGGATCCAGGATGCATCGAATATGGGGTCCCATGAGCTTCTTCTAGGATCTTCTTTCTTAAGTCTGGGTCCTTGGGGATACATAGACGTTCACCCAAATATAATACCCCACTATCAGAGACACGGAATCCTTCATTCTTTCCTTCTTGGATCTCTTGCTCGATCCTTTGGATGCTAGGATCTTTGTCCTGTCTCGCTAATATATCCTCAAACAGTGTAGGTACTATAGTCAAGGCGGAGAGCTATCCAGAAATGATCTCAACCTCAAAATTCATTATCTCTTTCTCCAGTGGTTGGGATAGTGTTGCTAGGGACATCAAAGTGGCGCATGATTTTCTATTCAGCGCGTCTGCTACTTTGTTTGCGTTTCCAGGATGGTAGTGGATTTCACAGTCATAGTCCTTTACTAGCTAAGCCATCTGCGTTGTCGCATATTCAAATCCTTCTGAGTGAAAAAATACTTCAGACTCTGGTGATCTGTGTAAATCTTGTATTGAACTCCATATAAGTAATGTCTCCAAACTTTCAGAGCAAAGACCACTGCTGCCAACTCAAGGTCATGAGTGGGGTAATTCTTTTCATAGTCCTTGAGTTGTCTAGATGCATAAGCAATGACTTTACCCTTCTGCATAATCTTGCTCGAGTCCCATCTTGGATGCATCACTATCTGGTCAAATCCCTCATTACTTTCTACGGAAGGGTAAGCCTTTGGAGCACTTGTGAGTCTCCTCTTTAATTCAAGAAGCTCTTTTCACAATCTTGGTCCATTCAAACTTCTTGTTCTTTTACGGTAGAACCGTCAGTGTGAAGCTATCCTTGAGAAGTTTTCCACAAACTTCGATAGTACCACTGCTAATCAGAAACTTCAACTTCTTTGGCATTCTTTGGTTAACCACAATTATTGACTGCTTCTATCTATGTCGGGTCTACCATAACTCCATCTTTTGAAATAACATGACCCAGAAATGATATTCGATCAAGCCAAAACTCACACTTGGAGAACTTTGCATATAACTGTCTTTGCTGAAGGATCTGCAAGACTATCTTCAAGTGTTCGATATGTTCTTCCTGGGTTCTCGAGTAGATAAGGATGTCGTCAATGAAAACGACCACAAACTTGTCAAGGTACTCCTTAAATATCCGATTCATTAAGTCCATAAACATAGTGGGTGCATTTGTCACTCCGAAGGGCATGACCACGAACTCATAGTGTCCATACCTCGTTCGGAAGGCTATTTTCGGTATATCATCCTCTTTAACTCTTACTTGATGATAATCTGACCGCAAGTCAATCTTGGAAAAGACTATGGCTCCCCTCAATTGATCAAATAAATCCTCTACCATTGGCAAAGGATATCTGTTCTTGATCGTCACTTGATTCAAGGCTCGGTAGTATATACACATCCTCATAGACCCATCTTTCTTTTTCACGAACAACACTGGAGCTCCCCACGGGGAATGACTAGGGCGGATGAATCCCTTGTCTAATAACTCCCGTAATTGTTCCTGAAGCTCTTTCAATTCAGCTGGAGTCATACGATAGGGTGCTTTTGAGATTGGGTTGGTACCAAGAAGAAGCTCAATCTCAAACTCAACTTCCCTTCTAGGTGCTAGTCCTGGTAGCTCGTCAGGAAATACTTCCGGGTAGTCACATACAATTGGGACTTCTTCCAGCTTTTGGCTTCTTTCTCGCTTAGTATCAACTATATGTGATAAATATCCAGTGCATCCACTAGCTAGCATCTTCTGAGCTTCCATGGCAGACAAAAACTTCTTAGTCTTCTTCCTTGGTTCTCCAATAAACTCAAATTTGGCCTCGGTCTCGGGTTGGAATACTACCCTTCGCTTACGGCACTCAATGGAAGCATCGTACTTGCTAAGAAAGTTCGTTCCAAAGATGACATCATAGTCATGCATGTCCAGCAAGATCAGATCACTATAAAGCTCTCTGTCTGAAATTCTGACCGACACGGCACACAACCAGTGTGTAGATGTCATTATTTCACCCGAAGGTAGGGTCGTTAAAAACTGAATATCTAAGATATCTGGAGTTATATCTATCTTCTTAACAAATTCTATAGACATGAAAGAATGGGTTGCCCCAGTATCAAACAGTATGGTAGCATGCTGACTAAGGATAAGTATCTGACCTGTGACCACCGTAGAAGCATTTGCTACCTCTTCCTTGGTGAGGGAGAAGATCTAGGCATTAGGTGTAACTGATGGGGCCTCCAATCTTCCTTGGATGATGTAAGGACCCTCCAGTACTCCCTGCATCTAATGTAGTTGGGTTGGTCTACCTCCATACTGAATAGACTGTGGCGGAGACAGATTGGTCTTAGTGGGGCACTGTTTGGCGAAGTGTCCTTAGACACCACATATATAACACCTGCTCACACCCCTGGCGGCAAACTCCTGGATGCTTCCTCCCATAATTAGAACATGTAGGATACGTAGGCTGCTTATTGGCTGAACCTCCCTTTGCATTATTCCATTATTTCCTCTTGCCATTGTTGTTTCGCTTCCAGTTCGAATTACTGATCTGAGGTTTCTGACCTCCTGAACTTCCCTGGCTTTTGCTTTCTACCGAGGCTAGCTTCTGGTGCTTGATACTATTCATATAATACTCTGTGATTAGCGCACTGCTGATTAGTTCTTCAGTAGTATGTGGTCTATTAATTCCACCAACCACATTCAGAGCTATCTCCGGTCTCAACATCTTTAGCATCAACCTAACTCTTTCCTTCTCAGTACTGACCAGTTCCGGGCATAGGCGAGCCAACCTATTGAACTTCTTCACCGCTTCATCTACTGATAAATCCCCTTGTCGAAACTCCTTGAACTCATCATAATGCTTATTGGTGACTTGCATATGGAAGAACTCCTCGAAGAACTCTGTCTCAAAGTTCATCCATGACATTTGGTTCACCACCCTCTTAGTCTTTACTCGCTCCCACCACATTCTGGCATCTCCGGTCAGACAGAACGAGGCGTACTTGACTTTCTCATTCTCTGGTCAGTCCAGCAGTTCCACTATGCTCTCTACTATCTTGAACCATGCCTGAGCATCCCATGGTTCACTGGCACCGGCAAAACTCTCTGGCTTCAGCTTTTGCCATTGAATCAGATAGGCATCTTGCCTCACCCCTCCCACTGGAGTTGTTGGTGGGACTGGTGGGGCGGAAGATGTAGTTGGAATGACATTCTGAGTCCCTGGCTGAGTAACAGGATTTTCTCGCTGATTCGTCATTAAGGTATTGATGACCTACTGCTGCTCTGCCACTTGCTGTTGGAGCTGAGTGACTATCTGCATCCAGGCAAGTGGTGGTACTTCTTCATTCATTCCTTGTCCTCTATGGGGTCTTCCTAGAGACATTTCTTGCTCTTCATAAGATGATAAAGTGAAACCACTATAAGGCTATTATCACTACTTTTTATCATCTTCACATACATATCTAGATATGCTCTATTACTTATTGTCTATCATCTTCATATATATATATATATATATATATATATATATATATAAATCAAGATTTGTGTGCGATCACATAAATGGATGTGAATGTGTTTTCATTGTTCACATCGATGTCGTGAATAGTGAAAACACTGCTCACGATCAGAATTCGCGCACAGTAGCGTAGATTTCGCGCCCAGATCGGATTCAGATATATATATATATATATATATATATATATATATATATATATATATATATATATATATATATATATATATATAAAACTCAAAGAGAACATTCTAGGTGAGCATGTTTAACTTAAAAGAAGCATTCCTTATTACTCATAAAGTAAATAAAGCAGATAAATACTTGCTTACTTGGAGGCGGCAGGACTGATGCTCAATGTGTGTGTGACGGAAGAGCGGAAATTCACTTTGATACCATCTTGTAACACCCCCTAGTCTTTCCACTCTCTACTAGGGGAGATGTCACTACTTTATTGTCTTATTCTTATTTTCTTCCTGATCTTACTTTGACACTATACTTTAATCATCACTTAAACAATAACGAATTCAAGATCTTCACATACACGTGCGAGTATTAAAACTAACCCAACATGACTAGCATTCTTTGGTCTCAACTATAAGAAATCCAATTGAACTCCAACAATATCAGAAAGAAAACAATTAAAAACTTAAAATCTGGTTTAGACATCTGCACTTAGGATCTTTTACTTCCACTGTTCTGTCGCCACATACTCCAAGCACTTCGTCCGCCATGCCATCTCACTAAAACTTTTCTTTACCTTTATCTGCAGTATAAGGAAATACAAACTATAAGCAATAACGCTTAGTAAGTACTTTCTATGCTCACAAAAATATACACTGTATGAAATCATGCAACTAATTCTCTTGCCCTGGATACATTGATACACATGCAAACATAACTGGAAATCATAATTCTGAATACATGTCTCTTGTATAAACCATGCTCTTAAGTATTTTAAAACTTGTAAACAATGTATCTGAACTAGAATGATTAACTTTGAAAACTTTTACTTATACTTATACTGATACTTCAAAATAATAATCATCCTGGATATGAGTTTGACATAGTACCAATGCGCGCTTTCCTAATAGGTCGGGGTGGCTAACCACCGAACCTACTAGGGTAACTGAGACTGAGGGCCTTGGCCCGTGGGCAAACTGATGCTTGTTACATGCCCTTTCAAAAGTAAAATACTTCCTTTATACTTATATTCTTATACATACTGACAGAATGCTCTTAATCTACTAAATCACAAATAGGGAGCACCATAAAGATCATTATGCTCTTGACCCCCAAAACTGAAATGGGGAGCATACTTAAGATCGTTGTGTTCTTAATCCCCAATTCGAACGAGGAGCATCTTTAAATTTTCTTAATAAAGGAAATATTTTTACATCTTACTCTATATCATGCATATAATTGTAAGCTACAACTCATCTACAACATACATGATCATAAATCACATTCTTATCATGGATTTAAACATGATGCTGAATTACCCATAACATAACGGTAAAATCACGTAACTGAAAATACCATGCATAACTGGAAATAACATGCACATAAAAACATATCAATGATATACGATAACTACTTATACTACAGGTGAGCAATACTTACTTCCTATGTTTTTCATCAATTTATACCGCTAGATTTCGTAAAGAGAAAACCTCCTACGTGTTCCTTGGCTTTAGTGTGATCCTCTACCAAGTTCTTGAGGAGATATCTCTTGAAAATCTCCTCTTGAATTATCCCACGGTGGAGAAATTATAGAGGTTCTTTTTTTTTTCTTCTCTTATTTTCTTCGGTGGAGAAAGAAGATCGGTATTTGGAGAGGAGAGGAGGAGAGAGAAGGCATCGGTGGCTGGAGAGGAGAGGGAGAGAGAGAGGGCATCGGTGGTTGGAGAGGAGAGGGAGAGAGAACGTGGGTGGTGGGTAGCGCTAGGATTTAGGGAAAGGAGAGAAATAAGAAAAAAAAGAAAATATATATAATTAAGGTTTTTCTTTAACTTAATTATCCTCTTTAAATGATTATCCAAATTAATCAACTTCTTTTTTTTTCCTGCCTATAGATATATTCTGTTATATCCTACTCATTGGTAATCTTATGACTTAGTGGTAGAAAGCCTATTCCCCCTAACTAAGGGTTCATGGTTTGAGCCCCAGCTAACGAACCATTTATTTAAATTTTTTTTTTCGATTCTTACTTCTATTATATATATATATATTTTTATTCCTATTCTTATTTCTATTTTCCTCTAAATAAATAAAATAAAAAAATATAAGAACTAAAATTTGGGTTGTTACATTGACTTCGATAATACCTATTTTGATTGCATTTGAAACACACTGCATGCTCCTTGCTCTTTCTTATCGAGACACTGACCTCCTTTGACTTGTCCTTGACTTTAGGTGTTGGTTGAGCCTTTTTCTTGATTATCCTTGGACAATTACTTTTATAGTAACCCTTCTCCCTACACTCAAAGCATATAATGCGATCTTTATTTCTAATGCATGCATTTGAGCTACCTAACTCGTCAGAGGAGGTTTGGTCTAGTTCTTCATGGCTCCTAGAAGTAGATGGTTTCTCCTCCCCTCAATTTTAGAGGTGGAAGCTTCTTCAACCTCCTCTACTGATCTAGATGTTGAGCATCTTTCAACTTCTGAATCCTCAAACTCTTTAGAGGATGAGCATTCCTCTTGAGCTTAAGAGGATGAGCACCTTGATTCTTTTTCGACTTTTTCCTCTACTTCTTGAGTCAGTGATGGATTCTCATGGAGCTTGGCTAGCTTACCCCATAATTCTTTAGCATCATTAAACTCACCTAACTTGGCTAAAATATCGTTAAGGTAACAAGTTAACCAATATTTTCGTTACCTTATTATTTATTTCAAAATATTGAATTTGCTCCTTGGACCACTTCTTCTTCTTGAGTATTCTTCCCTTCTCATCCTTTGGAGCGTCGAATCCTACTACAACACTAATCCAATTATCAAAATTACACATAAGAAAATACATCATTTTACCTTTCCAATATGCAAAATTTTCGCGGTCGAAGGAAGACGAAACGGTGACGTCGTCGCCTAGTCTAATACTTGGCTCCATCTTGCCCTCTAGCGATGCTCCCTCGGTTGTTAATCCTTAATGAACGTTCAAGCTCTGATACCAATTGTAGAGGATGGTAATCAAGGCGATTTGTTCTTCTGAGCACACTGAACTTTGATATCAATTGTAGAGTGATCGTTGACTAAGCTAGAGGGAGGGGGTGAATAGTATTTTCTTGATTTCTTCATTTGATTGCGTGCTTGTCTACACCAATGTTAGTGTGCAATGGAATATACAAGAATAAATAGCACAAAATAAAATACAAGCACAATCACATGCAATACATGATATTTTACGTGGTTCAAAACTAAGGTTCTTACTCTACGGTCGGACTTTAGTATCTACCCCACTAAACCTTCTCTTCTTCTCAAAATACAATTCAGAGGTGAAGAAACCTCTTACAATATGAATTACAACAGTAATACAACCAAACACAACAAATACAAAGAAAATACAAAGAACATTTTACAAGAGTATACTTTTGATCGCTTGCTTGTTTGATTGCTTTGAATGCCTTGGAAAGTCTGGAATGCAACAGCAAAATCCCTTCCAAATGCTCAAGAACTAGCTTTGGAAAGCCTCCCCATCGAACCCCATTTAAAACCTCCATTGAGTTGAATTTCCGCCTTCCAGTCGACTGCTCTTACCTAACAATCGACTGGTCACTTAGCTGTTATCTTCAACGGACTAATCCACGTCAGAAAGTTACACATCAGTCGACTGTCCTGACCTAGCAGTAAATTGCTCATAGACATCAATCGACTACTCATAGACATCAGTCGACTGCTCAATAATTTGTGCCCTAACCACTTAATTCCAATCGACTGCTCTACCCTAGCAATCGATTACTATGGACCAGTTGACTGTCCAATCCTAGTAGTCGACTGCCAAAGCCATAGATCAACAGTCGAGCCTTAGTCGAGTATTTGACCAATCGACTGGGCATAACCCCAATCGACTGCCCCCGAGTCAACTAAGCTTCCAAGTGTCAAACACTCGGCTAGTCGACTCGTCCATAAGCCTAGTCGACAGTAAACCTCAAACATGATGTTTAACTCAAGTATGATCCTCTCATACTTGATTGATCACCCTTAGCCTAGACCTAAGCCTTCTAGCCACCTCTATCAGCCTCACGCCTCTCAGATTCCTCGAGTCTGTGACTCTTCATCCTCTACATTAGCCTTCAGGTGCTTCCATCAACTATATCATGCTAATCGAGTCATTTGTCAAGGTTCATTTGGACTTATGTCGCCAATACTCATTCTTGGACTTTACACCGTCAACATCTCACCTTTGGACTTTCACATTGCCAATATCCATTTAGACTTACGCCGCCAAGTCTCATGCTTGGACTTTATACTGTCAAACCTACACTCTTGGACTTTCACATTACCAAGATCCACGCTTGAACTTTACGCTGTCAAACCTACCCTTTGACTTTTCAATTGCCAAGTACCCATGACTTAGACTTTTATATGTCAAGACCATGTTTGGATTTTCCATACCAACTCCATATTGGACTTTTCAATTGTCAAAGTTCACTTGGACTTTACACCGCCAAGACTACATATTTGGACTTATACTGCAAAGACTATATCTTTAGACTTTACCATTGCCAAGTACCAATGACTTGGACTTTCCTTGCCAAGTATTCAAACTTGGAATTTCAAGATTGATTGCTCTAATAATCTCTCTTAAATAATCTTCACAATATGACTTTAGATATCTCCATCATCCACTAGTCATATGTCAATATATGATCAACTATATTGTCAAACAATAATCAAATTCATTATCAAACATCAAAACCCTACTCAAGTCTCACTCGAATTTGGTCAACATTGACCCGGGTCCTATTGCACCAACAATTCGATCGCTAATCAGTGATCAAAATTTGTTTCCGTCATTAATTAGTGATCGAAAATTTATTTGATCATTATATATATATATATATATATATTATATCCTGACGGTTCGTTATTTTGCGTCCGTGCGCGATGAATGGGAAATGTACAAATGTACAATAATCATGCTCGACGCCCACACGAACTCGCCAGCAGGAGGCCAAATTTCAGGCACGATTTGGCCTGAATCCGGCGCGCGGTCCAACCAAAATCTGGCCGGATCGAGGTTGGATTCCAACCGAATCACAGTTAAAAATGATCGCAATTGCATCCGCCAGTGGTGTGGCCATTAGTGGTTGCAATCGCGGTCATTTTCGGTCGTAATCCAGTTGAAATTTGGCCACGATCCAATCAGCATCGATTCTGATCGGGCACTAACAAATCCGAGGTATGAGTGAGTGAAATCGCGATGAAGAAAATACCGTGCATTTTTCATTCACTGTGCAATCGCGATCGATCAGACAGTGGAGAAATCGTCGCACAACGGACGATGCTTAAGATATCAAACTCGTATATATATATATATATATATATATCACGCTTGACGCCCACTCGGACTCGTCAGCGGGAGACCTAATTTCGATCACGATCTGGCCTGAATCCGACACGCGGTCCGGTCAAAATCTGGCTGGATCGAGATTGGATTCCAATTGAATCGCGGTCGAAAATGATCGCGATCGCGACCGCATTGGTGTGGTCATTAGCGGTCGCAATCGCAGTTATTTTCGGTTGTAATCCGATCGGAATTTAGTCACGATCCAGTCGGCACCGAGTCCGATTGGAATCCGATCGACCGCCGACAAATCCGAGCTATGGGTGGATGAAATCACGACGGAGAAAATACTGTATATTTTTCATTCACTGTGCAATCGCGATTAATCGGATAGTGGAGATATCGTCGCACAGCGGACGACGCTCAAGATATCAAACTCGTGTATATATATATATATAGATCAATTGCGCGTCGGGTCAATGTGCATCTGTGCGTGTACAGTCGAAGTGAACAATGATTTCACTGTTCACTTCTACTGTGTGAACAGTGAAATCACTGTTCACTTTCACTGCGCGCGCACATACGCACAGTGATCCGATGTGCAGTTGATTTTATATATATAGAGAGAGAGAGTAATTTTAAAATTAGTATTTGGTATAATAGTTTGAGCTAAAGTAATTATTTGTAGTAATTTAAAACAACTATAATGACATTAAAGCAAAGTTAAAAGTGACTTTATTTACATTCAAATAATTTTAACTTGTCTCCACGGAGATGACGCGATGGTAAGACAGAGTGGTCGCTTTGGAAACGGACTGAGGTCGATTCCGGATGAGGGATCTAAAATCTCTCATAGCATCAGATGACTCCTCTCTGTCTTGTCATCGTGTTCAGGAACATAGTCCCCCCGTAATTTACCTCCCTCTCGTCATAGCCCTGGAACGAGTGGCAAAGAGTTGCTAGTTGGACATATTCTCAACTTTTCGAAAATAATTTTAATTAGATTGAAAAAATTAATATGACAATGCTTAATATACAGTGAGTTTAACTACTATATCAGAGTAATTTAAAAAATGCTGTTAAAATAAAAACATATTTTTATAGTAAGAAAGATATAAAGTGTTATTTAAATATTTTAAAAATTAAAAGTGTGATAATAAAAAAAGAATGTCTTTTAAAAAATATAAAAGTTTCAACTAAAAAAGACAATAAAATCGGCAAATTATCCCTCATAATTGTTTAAAGTCCAAATTAAATCGCCATTTCTGTGATTTATCATTTGTCTGTTTATCTGAGACCGAGTCAAAATTAATGCTGACTCAGTTTTCGGTTGATTGCGGGCTGCGGTCGACGAACCCTAGCGCCCAACTGGGTTTGTCGTTCGCGAGGTTTGAAGTTTTTTCCAGTCGAGAATGCGAAATCGTTAGCATCTACCCTCGATCCAAGACACTGATCCATAGTTGGAAGTGAAGCATCTCCCAATTTTATTTTTTGTGCCGATTGTTCTTCTCTGCACGACGGGCAAACAAGAGCCGGGATTCAAGGTTCGCTGCGGGATGAATCGGAAGAAGGAACTCTGTAGGAATTTTCAGCGCGGAAGGTAAATTCGACTTTTGCGCTTTCATGATTGCTACGCATTTTCTCTGCAGCTGTTCTCTTTCATAAGAATCAGAATTCTGGATGGAGAGGCAAAAGAGATATCTGTGTAGGCATCATGTGTCTTGCTTGTCAATGAAAGTCAAGGCTTTGGCTGCTCTTCGTTGAGTTTTTTTAAAAGCCTTTTTGTTTGCCAGTTAACTTCCTATGATTTTACTTGCCATTTTGCATAAGCTCAATCGGTCCAAATAGGTAGGAAAAACATGTATTGACGCTAATTTCCCATAAGCACATGAATTTGGATGAGAATTTAAGTTTTTTTTTAAATTGATAATCATAGAAATCATTGATAAGTTACAAGCAAGGTGGATCAGCAATTTACAGCATAATATCCATAATTCTTCCGTAACACTGCAACTATATTGGTCTTTTACATACTTGTCTCTATTTTTTGGTGTTCATTCAATTCGTGTAAATGTTAATTGGTTAAAATTCACTGGCCACTTAACTATTACTGTTCTTTTCAGTTGCCAATATGGATCTCGCTGCAAATTTCTTCATACCACTCAACAAGAGACCAAACCTAATCCCTACAGTTTTGGCAACCAGAGTACCATTCATTTTCCAAATACTACTCAGCAACAAAAGCCAAATCCTTATGGTTTTGGAGTGCAAAACAAGCACCAATTACAGAACGACACCCCTCAGAAAGGTTCCTCCAATTTCGTAGCTAAATTCCAACCTACTGCCAAGGTGCTTACTCACATTACTTCTATAAGTTGCTGATGATAATCTCAAATTTATATCAGTATGTGTGTGATTATGGTACTTCAATGTTGTCCATCTTATGGGGTTTATGGTATAAAACCAATACCCTTTTGCCAGGTAATGTTGTCTTGCTATATTTGCTTTAAAATCATTTGTAAAAGATGTTTGGGTTGTAGTACAAATTTCTCTCTTTTAGAGGGGAGAGCTGCTGCACTGGCTTCGAACAGTCCTTTCAGTATCTGCAAAGTCAATTCAACAGAGCCAATTTGACAGAATCGATCTGGAAGAGCCGATTCGGAAAAACCGATTCGGCAGAGCCGAATTTGCAGAGCCGATTTGGAAGAGCTGATTCGGTAGAGCCGCAGAGCCGAGTGGCAGAGCCGGATCATAGTGTTGAATGGCAGAGCCGCAGAGCCGGATGACAGAGGTAAACGGCAAAGCCGAACCACAAAATCAAATGGCAGAGCCGCACCGCAAAACCGAATGACAGAGCCGCACCGCAGAACTGAATGACAGAGTCGCAGAGCAAAACCAAATGGCAGAGCCGCAGAGGCACAGAGCTGAATGGCAGAGTTGAATCACAAAGCCAAATGGCAGAGCTCGGAGAAGCGCTCGGTTGTTCCGCAGCACTATTCGGTGTTGAGGCCTGTGGTTTTCACAGTGTTCTTAAAACAAATTCGCCCCCTCTTGAGTACTTTTGAGGGCGATGGACGACTGTTTCTCAGGATACAACAACAAAATCGGGTGAACGACGAAAGCACAGGTCATTTCCGGCGAACTGACTACACCATAAAGCTATCAACGGCGCGGGGGGAAAGGAGGAGAGTCGGAGGAAAAAATTAACTCATATCTCCAATGCTTCCTCTTTTATAACTTCGTAGCATATCTCAAATTAATTACGTAATTAATGGATTAATGACTTCCTTTTGAAACGTCTGCAATTAACTCGACTGTTTCAACGCCAAGCATCAATGCATACGTTATAAAAAAAATGGAACGGATTAGCAAAAGGTTGGTTGGATCTACTTGGGCAAATTATGCCTCGACCGGTCATACATTCGACGCGCGCAGGTCGCGCTCGCACACGAGTCGCCTTGCGGTAGTGCAATCCGGGCCCTGGATTCGCACCCCCTGCGCACCCACGCGTGAGAGAGAGTTTTTTCCCTTGCATATGTTCACAACTACAATGCTTGTGATACATTATAAACCAATCAAGTTGTCCCTCAACTTCCAATGTGGGACTAAACTCCTCCACAAGAGGGTTTCTCCATCCTTTCATTTCCTTGTTTCCATTCACATTTCTAACATGGGTTTGCCTTGCCAGATTGCGGCTAGATTACAGTCAGAATCGATTACAATTATGGTCGCCAGCAGTAAGAATTGATCGCGATTGCAGCCGCTAGCAGTAAGAATTGGTTGCAATTGCGGCCACTAGTGGTGCGACCGTTGGCGGTTGCAATTCGATCGGATTCTGATCGAAATTCGACTGTGGTTCGATTGATCGGTTGGTCGAATGGTAGCAGCGACAGTGGCGATGACCCCGATTGGTTCAGGGGTTGGGCATAATACTCATCGGAGACGAACGCCGTAGGACGGGAGCATGGTGTATTTCTCATTTACTGTATAATCTCGTGAAATAGACAGAGATTAGACGACTCACAGAGCGCCACATATGGGTGTGCAGCGATTATCGTGCAATATAAAATTTCTCTCTCTATATATATATAATAGTTTTAATCAAAATTAAATATTACCTAAATAAAAAAATGAATGGAATGTTATTTTGTTTTTTTTAAAATAAATATTAATGTTCCTTTTGGTGAAAGCAACCTCTTTTGATTTTTGCTTAAATTTAATATTTAGTAAATAGAAAAAAAAAATTCACTTGGCCCCATAGTATGTACACATTTTTTCACTTCGCCCTTTGTGATTGAAAAAAACTATGTTTGTCAACTGTAGTTTGGATAACTTTCGTTTTAACTCCTCTTAAATTTATTTTAGTTCAAATGCTTGATAATCATTTAAATATACACAAAGGTTAAAATATAATTTCTATTGGAGATTAAAAAAAAATCTCTCTCTAAATTTTTAACCTGACTTTGTTGATTATGAAAAAAAAAATAAGCGTTTCTAGATGTTATATTTTTTATCAGAGGAATATAACGTTTGTTTGCAAAATGAAAATTTTCTCGATTAAATAATGAGACAATAGAAATAAAGGGGAATATAATGTTTTTTTTCTCCGATAAATTTTAAAAAAAAATTATTTAGATGGCCTTGTGATTCAGAAATTTATTCAGTGGATAAAGTATAATTTTAATATTGGATCATCGTTCAAGAATGATGTGATTAGAATACGATCTAAACTGTGAAAAATTATAGTGCTTTTTTAATTTTATCCTTGGTAACTAGTAGAGACTATTTAGATTTCAATATTATCTGATTTAATTATTGACGAGACGTTCCACCGTCAAAAGTTCAGATACATAGTATAAATAAAATAAAAAATAAAGGGTTGTTTTTTTTATCCGCTGTTCTAATTAGGACAGGGTTTGCGAGAGACTTCCCCAGATTGTCAGATTTGGTGCATCAAGAAAATACAATCGGTAGAAGGATGACGATCTATCTTATTTAAGGCTGCCGATCCTAGGGGCGGCGGAACCATATTTGCCCTACCGGTGGGTACAAGAGGAGCTCCGCCTATAACCTCGACGCCTCTTTCCCCGGCGACGGCGGAGGATTACCGAAAGAATCTGTAGAACTCTCTAGTCGGGCCAAAAGTCCATTTAGACATTTTCTTGTATCTTGATTTGTCTTCCAGTCCCTTGTCTCAATTCTGTTTCGGTGTTCCACTGGCAAATAAGAACCGTGATTTGAGCCTTCCAGTGTGACGCGCTTGGCAACTCCGAGGAAGTTCTGTAAGAAAAAAAAAAAAATCCAAGTTTACTATTCGATTTCTGTACCCTTTCTTTAATTAGATCTCTTTTATCATTAGAATCCAACACTGGAGTAACATAGGCATGATGCATCTTGCTCGCCAGAGTCAGAATTTTGCTCGAAAAAGTTGTAAAAGCGACTTTTTTTACTCATCTTTTAGCTTCCCATGAGTATAGGAATTCGGATTAATGGTTTAAATTTTTAGAATCATCGACAAGTTTGAAGTGCATGCAAAGTTACAATTTTTTTTTAATATACCTTTGCCTGCAGTTAGAAATCAAAATGAAAGGAAAAAAACAACTATCCACTTCGCTTGCATACTGCCCTTGTGATGTTCGTCTTAATGCTTATGAGAAACCTTGACACTACATTGAGTTCTTATTATTAAAAAAGTATATATAAATCTTTCATCGCTCATTTTATTGTAAGGGTTTATGGTAGTTTTATTTTATCTCCATATTATTACAATGTTTGCTTCTATTCATATATTGTTTGCTCATCTGTCCATATTTTTCTTATTCCTATTACTATGATTCTCATTTGTGCATCTGATGGTAAAGAATAGCTGGTGGAGGAAGAAATGGTTTTGGAGATGGTGAAAGGAAAAGAGATTGGGGTGGCAACTGATGCTAATTCAACGATCAAAAGGATCTTCATTGGTGGATTGGGTCCGACTGTGACAGCTTCTGACATGGAGAAAACATTTTTGCCCTTGGGAAAGAGTTATAATATAGAATTTGTGCGCTCAGATGGCCGGAACTTTGCTTTTATGGACTTTGAACCTAATTCTGATAAAAGTTTGGCAAAGCTCTTTGCAATTGTGAGTTTCCTTGGATTTATTTATCTTATTATTTTTTCAAGTATTTAGGATAAAGGGTTCTACTTTTTATATCATTAATTGCGCTAATAATACATCTAACACTTGATTTGTCCCATAAAGGTTACACAAGCAGATTTTTTATGATTTCATGTCTAGGATTAGATCTGGTAATATTAGCTACAATCCAATAATATGACACGACCTGACTTGACTGAAACTCAATTCACAGAGACACAACATAATAGTAACATTGCATGCCTCAAATATATGAAGGAATGACATGAATTGATCTATCTGCATAGTAAATCAATTTTATGAAGCATTAATATAGTTTTGCATTGACCCGATAATATAAATCCTTTATGACATGATTGACATGACATGACATGACTGTCATTGTCTAATAGATTCATATTTTCATGTTGTGAGATACAGTTAGTAAGTGGGACATTAGAAGCAATCTGCCACCTATAATTAGTTAAGTCTACTTCTCTTCTATGCAACAAAATCCAAGATTTTATTTTTATCATCACCCAAACCAATTGTCTTGGTGGATTTTAGACAAAGGATAGCAAAGGAGGAACCAGAATGCCTTCAGTGTGGTGCGAATTTTTGTTTCTCAAATGATAAATCGTTGTTTTCTTTGAATGTTTGAGAAAATGAATGATACGCTATTCTGTTTCTTCATCACTTCTGCTTATATAGATGATGAACTTCTTGTCATAATTGGTTAACCATCCGATGATTTCTTAACTTTGATTACCTGCAGTACAATGGATGTGCTTGGAAAGGAGGAAAGCTGCGACTTGAAAGGGCTAAAGAACATTATCTTGCTCGTTTGAAGCGGGAGTGGGCTGAAGGCGCAAATCTTAATGTGCCAGATGATCTCAATGTTGAGAAAAGTTCCTATCATCCAAACAAGTCTGAAAGCCTATTGCACAAGCCAGAAAGCCTGAACCGAGAGAATGCTAAGCTCCAAATATATTTTCCAAAGTTACAAAAGGTATGCCTTCTTTTTGTCTTAAAAGAAAAAAAAAAATCACAACTACGAGGATGATCAGTGAGTATGTATTACGTAATTAGTTGTATTAAGTGAATCTCCTGCACCAGAATTTGGACCAATGCATTCATTTCTGTTTTGTTTGGTTGGGATTAATTAATAGATCGATCATAACTTCTGCACAAATCTCAATTCAATTGTAACGTTTACAAATTCATATCTATCACAACATTTAGGTTCTAGTTTCAAATTTATCATCCATCTGCATTCTACTACCTATGTTCTGTTAAATTGGTGATGTGGCGAATAGTGATGACATGGAATGTTGGACCAGTCAATTTGTCTATACCATCTACTGATTCAGTAGCAGCAATGTCATGTCATCATCTTTAGTGGGAAAAAATGTTGTGGACGATGCAGGCATTAGTTTGTAAATATCCTCTCTTTTTCACTTAAACTGGTGATGTTGCATAACTAGTTCACAATCAGCATAAGAGGTAGGCAAATTCATTGATTTGCCACGTTATTGACAGACCACCAATTTAATAGTCAATGGACAGAGTGCAGACGGTTGTTTGATTTGAAGCTAACACTAAATCATTTTGATAGATTTTAAAAGTTTTAATCACTATAGCATATTTTAAGTTTCATAGCTTCAATCGTATTATTTAAAATGTTGTGATAGATTTATTATTTTACTCTATTTTATAATAAAACAATAGTTTCTTATTTGCCTATTTATTTTTTCATTGGATCCAGCAGTCAAAATGTATCAAATTCTCCAATTTATGGATTTACTAGAGGAACCTTCCTTGTCTTTCTTGTTCAAAATTCATCTGCTATTCATGTGACAGAATACTGCTCCCTAATTATGAAACAGACGCTCTTGCACATGGTTTAGCACCTGTTATCAGTCTTATGAGATCGTGGCAAAGTTGAAACAATTTTTTTTCCTTTAAATATTCTTTGCAAGCTCCCTAATATCTCTCCAAGCACTCTATATATTTGGAAGGAAGAATTGATTCATATTTAACATTGTATAGATAAAGTCAGTGCCCTTTAAAGGAACAGGAAAACACAAGTACAGTTTTCAACGAGTTGAAGTTCCTCCTCTGCCAATTCATTTTTGCGACTGTGAAGAACACTGCAGGCCAGCTGAAACCATCAACGAAACGTACATGTCTGCTCTAAATTCTGCAGCATATAAGAAAGAGCGAAGTATAATGACGAGTGTAATGAACAAGTTCCTGGAGAAGGAAGGGAATGAAGTCCATGAACCTGGGATGGTAAGCTTTTTGACAGAAGAGAAAGAGTTTGATTCCCATGGTGATGGTCATGGCATTCAACTGAATCAAACTGACAAGACTCAGGAAGAGGATGCAGACAACCTTGTCACCAACATTGGAATGGGACAAAGTGACGATATTCTCTTGCAGTTACTAGGAAAGACAACCCATCTTATGGATCAGGTATTTGAGTTATATATGATTAATTTCATTAACCTTAGTTCAATTATTTTGCATTAGTAAGATAGAAAGAACAAATCTAGCGTGAAGTCCCCCTTCATGCAAGCATTCCATGGAGGACCATCATGGTGTCCACTGCAGCAGAATTTAATCTCAGTCGGACAACGAGATGCAGCTACAATCACTTACACTGCAATCAATGACAAGATGAACCCCTTTCATGGGCTATTTGCTTGAAGGGGAGGTGTTTTTTTCCAGATAAATCTTATAAAACATTAAACATTTCATCTTTCAATGTACTGTAGGTTCATGAATCAGGAACCGGGAAGCCTCAACCATCTACAGATGGTCATCTTCAAAATAAAATGCGTTCTAGAAAGAGGCAAAGAACCACATCCACTGTTACTTCTGATGGTGCACCAAACCAGGCAGCCTCTTCAATTGCAGTTGCGACCGAAGATGAGTTTGCTTCTGTGTTGCCTACAAGTAAAATCGTCAAGGTTGATAAACAGCAGGAGATTTTAACCAAAGGTTCATCCATTGAAACACAAAGTGAATGTGGTGCAGATACTGTTGTATTGGCAAAACCCAACACATGGATACAGAAATTCTCATGGAGAGATCTTGTCGCGCAGTCTGGTGACAGTACATTTAGCATTTCCAATATATTGCCAGCGTCAGAGTCACTTAAAGCGAATGATTCAGCCACCAAGATGACTGCTATGCCAAAGAAGAAGAAAGTGCGATCTGATGGAGAGAGTTTGGCAAATGTTACAGTTGAAGAAAATGCTTTGCTTGCAAAAATTGCATCAACAAGTCTCATCAAGGAATCAGAAAATGCAAATGGAGAAACAGCACTCGGTAATGACAATGTTGGAGAGCATCAGAGCAACCATCAGGGGGAACAGAAGAGAAGAGTCCCGAAAATCAACATTGGTGAAGTCTGCACCTTCATGCGCAGTGCCAATTCCGAAAAGGAGTGGTCGAGGACAAAAGCAGTTCTGAGTGGCAACCTCAAGAAAAAAGGTGACGGGTCCCGTGCCCCTGATGAAGCTAAAGCTAAGCCACATAGGAGGTGATGGGAAGCTCGTTCACTTTGGATTTCTTGATGCTTTTCGACAGGTTATCGTAACTCTGTAGTATCCAAATCCTCTTGTTGCTTTAAAATTTAAATGTTTACTGTGGCTGCTATTTGTTCAAGGTTATAGACAAAGTTCAGCTGTGATCATTTTACCTGTTTCTTGACAGGGTTTTGATTTAATGCAGGCATTGTTTGGTATCAACCCTTTGGGAATATGAATGATCCTATGCTTTGAAATAACGTTGTGTTTACTCTCTCAATCAAGGAGTAATTTGGAACAGAGAGAGAGGAGAGGAGATTTGTTAGATTTGAGTTGTACCCTGTCTAGGTCGGACCTATTGAGACTTCATTATGGCTAAGTTGTTTTTTGTTTTGTTTTTTCATTCAAGAATCTTGAAGACATTGAAGAATACTACACATTTCAAACCCTTTTTTGGATTTAGCATTGCGTTCGCTCAGATCAGCAATTACAATATTAGACCTACATAGCCCATGTTGAAGCAATCTATTTTCCATGTTGAGCCCAGTTATTCTCTCTATCAAGATTCCCATGTGACACAGGTGCAACACAGATAGAGCACAATCTTTAAAGAGAAATATAAAAAAAGCTGCTAGTTGACATCAATACTGGTTTCAACCGCATTGCAAGAAAGGAAGCTGAAACAAATGAATTCAGTGAGGGAAATTCAGTTTTTTTTTTTTTTTTTTTTGAATGTTCATGTAATTCATCTGTATCGCATGCATGTTTGTCAACCTTCTGAAACTCTTGCTTTCGAGGATTGGAGATTACTATTTTTGTTATTTTCGCATCCGACCGATTTTGGGCTGATCGAATTTCACCCCAAAATGATTCTAATTCCAGTTGGGTGGATAAATACATTGTGAACATTTGGGATGCAATAAAATTTAAATGCAATAGCAGGAAAAAGAATAAATTTGTTGGCAGCTTAAAAATTACAGAAATAATTATTAATTGCTCCGATAGATGCATTTCTAATGAGTTTTTTTTGTTCCGCCGGAGATAAAGTCAAATGACCGACACAATATAAATTTGCACGAGATAAATAAAGATCAATTTCTACATTTGTAGGGTATTTGTCTTATGCTGTGTCAGACATTGATAAAGGTCGATTGGGATCAATTTCATTCAATCATGAGGTTGACAATTAGAGACATCTGCCACCTTTTACACAACTATTTTTGTGATTTTTTTCAATTTTAATTTTCTAAAAAAGAATTGAAAATTGAATTAAGAAAAAAATAATCATTGATTTTTTTTGACACCACTGTACAAAAGAATTCACTTTTTAATGAAAATATTTTATTTTTCCTAAAAAAAAAAATATAGATGAAAGCAGAAATTGAAAAGATACAAACGGTGCAGGGAATTTTTTTTCTGAAAATTTTCTCCATTTTTATTTTTCAGAAAAGAAGAATTCAAGAATTGGAAAGTAAGTGTAGCATTTACTTTTTGACATTATTATACAATAAATTCATTTTTGTGCACAAAAAATGTTTCCCTTTCATAAAAATAAGAACAATTTCTTAAAAACTATATAAAAAAACAATGAATTGTTTCATTTATATGTGCGTGTTTTGTTGCCATTTTTTAGTTACGATACTGAGGTTAGTGCAAAAATTATAAATGAATCATGAAAATGTAAAATGTAAAATGAAAATTATAAAACTAAAGGACTCCAATTGAGGAATCACAACTCGTTACTACCATAAAGATGGAATCCATAAAAAATAACACTATCACAATGGATTAACTAAGATACATTAAACTTATACAGGTGATGATAACACTAGGAAACTTGAACGTCCATACATAATAATTATTACTCAAGAAATCCTTTTAAGGATAAAGATTGTATGTTCGAGCTTGGATCATTGTACCTGGCTTAGCCATTGATTCAGCTCTGGTTGGTAGATCTCTTTCGGCTGCTCTTTTCCTCGATGCCTGACTGAGAGAATCTTTTTCTAAGGACTTCAAGGACCTCTTCCATTTTTACATCCTTAAGCTTGAGCAATACCATTGCATGGTATAGCAGATCTGCCATCTCGAATGCAGTTCGAGTCTTGTCTTCATTTTTTAGCAATGTTTCCACGAGCTCTGAGGCCTCTTCTCTGAAAGCATAGGATCCAATGGACCAATTAACATGTAAAGTATTAGCTAAGAATAACAAAGTGAATTGACCATTAGTTTCAACAAGTCAACAAGATCTCATCTTCATCGAGCTCCAACTTTTAAGGAAGCCATAATTAAAAGAAACAATAAACATCTTAATGGTATTGAATAAACTTTCCTTTGGTTCATTTATCATTCACAGCTTCAACTCTAATTGATTCAATTTACCAACTATCAAATTCACAGACCATCTTCAATCACAATAATCTCATATCATTATTTATTATTTTAAATGTTCCTCATTCTTCTTGCCTAAACCAAGTTGTGATTCACTAGGAACAAAATAATTTGAAACCCACCAGTAGTTAAAGAAACTTAATTTGGAATTTTAAAAAATTGTACTTAGATCTACATCAAGATTGATCAAAGTGCAGTCTTATTATCCTAAATCATTATACATCATTCTTCTACATGTCATATCATGTTTGACTAGGGTATGTTTTACCTTCTTATTTTGTCGATTCATTATGTTCACACGACATTATGCTTGATCCCTTTTTTTAGATAGTTTATCCGTGGAGATACAAGTTGAGCTGAACTAATAAATTAACTTAATCTAGGTGAGCTAATTGAAGATTAAATAAGTATAAGGTTCCATATGAATATATGGGCGTAGCATATGCCAATTCAAATACCATTAATTAAACAAGGGGATTTACGGTACATATTGAAATTAACATACATATACTTATACTTCAAGCATATAGGAGACAACAACAACAACAACAACAACAAAGCCTTATCCCACTAGGTGGGGTCGGCTATATGGATCCTTCTACGCCATTGGACTCTATCCCCTACTATATCATCATCTATATTTAAATAAATTTTATCTTGTTTTATTGTTGCTAACCAAGTCTTTTTTGGTCTTCCTCTTCCTCGTTTGATGTGTATATTTGGTATCGTTTCACATCGCCTAACTGGAGCATTTATTGACCGTCTAAGTACATGTCCATACCACCTTAAACGTGTCTCTCGGAGCTTTCCTTCAATAGATGCAACACCAACTTTTTCTCTAATGCTCTCATTTCTTATTCTGTCCATCCTCGTATGTCCGCACATCCACCTTAACATCCTCATCTCTGCAACTCTCATCTTTTGCTCATATGCTCGAGTCGTAGCCCAACATTCAGCTCCATATAACATAGCAGGTCTAATCGCCGTTTTGTAGAACTTCCCTTTAAGTTTTAGAGGCACTTTACGATCACATAAAATACCCAATGCTTTCCTCCATTTCAACCATCCTGCTTGTATTCTATGTAAGACATCTCTCTCAATCCCTCCATCATTGCAAAGTGATCCTAAATATTTAAAACTCTCGATTCAGACAACTCATCATCTCCTATTTTAACACTTGTCTCATTACGCCTAATATCGCTAAATTTAAATTCCATATATTCTGTCTTTCCTCTACTAAGCTTAAAACCTTTCACTAGTGTTTCCGCCAAGATTCTAGTTTAACATTTACTCCTTCACGTGTCTCATCTACTAAAACAATATCATCTGAAACAACATACGCACCTTGCGGTAATGTGTCTTGAATGTGTCCGTGAGTTCGTATGATTAGTAAAAAAGATAGGGACTTAAAGTGATCCTTGATGTAACCCTATCTTTATTGGAAATGCTTGATTAATCCACCAAGTCTTCACTCTGGTCGTTACTTTCCTTATACATATCCTTAATTAGTTCAATATATGTTACACTAACACCTCTTTTTCTAAAATTCTCCATATTATTTCTCTTGGAACTCTATCAGCTTTTTTAAATCAATGAATACCATGTGTGTAGATCCTCGCTTTTGCTCTATACTTTTCAATTAGTTATGCGAGAAGATGTATAAGCTTCTATCATTTACCTTCTGGCATGAATCCAAATTGATTTTCGAGAACCATGGTCTCCTTCCTTAATCTTTTTCTATTATTTTTCCCAAAGTTTCATGGTATGACTCATTAGTTTAATACCCCTATAGTTTCACAAGTTTGTATGCCTCCTTATTCTTATATAAGGAATTAGGATACTTACCCTCCGTTGATCAGCATCCTTTTGTTTCAATATCATGTTAAATAATTTTGTAAAGCCATTCAATACCTTGTTTCCTAGACACTTCCATAACTCTATCGGAATATCATCCGGTCCAACGGCTTTTCCATTTTGCATTCCATTTAAAGCTTGTTCTACTTCAAATTTGAATTCTACGATAAAAATTTAAATTTCTATACTCATTCGACCTACTTAAATTACCTAAATTAAGTTGGTCTCCTAAACCTTCATTAAAAAGTTGATAAAAATATCTCTTCCACCGCTCTTTTATTTCTTCATCATTTACTAAGTACCTTATCAGATTCATCTTTAATACATCTTATTTGATTCAGATCTTTTGTCTTCCTCTCTCTCACTTTAGCTATTCTATAAATGTCTCTTTCCCCTTCTTTTGTATCTAATTTTCGATATAACCGTTCAAAAGTTTCAGTCTTAACTTCATTCACTGCTTTCTTAGCTTCTTTCTTGGCTATTGTATATTTTTTCAAATTTTCCTCATTTTTACAAATATTTAATTTTTATACGCTATTCGCTTTTCCTCGACTTTCAGACTTTTTCATTCCACCACCAAGATTCTTTACTTGGTGTGCGTATCCCTGACTCACCGAGTACACTCTTAGCTACTATTTTCAATTTTGATACCATTTTATCCCACATCGTATTAGGGTCATTTGTATATGTCATCTAATACTCAGACTCTACCTTCTCTTTGAATATATTTAGTTTCTCATCCTTTAACTTCCACCACTTAATTCTAGGGGTCGTGTATATTTTCCTTCTATTAAAACTATATTTGAGGCGTATATCCAATACTACTAACCTATGTTGAGTAGTTAAACTTTCTCCAGGAATAACCTTACAATCTTTACAAATCTTTCTATCTCTTCCTAACTATAAGAAAGTCAATTTGTGATTTATTATTTCCACTTTTGAACGTGACTAAGTGTTCTTCTCTTTTCTTAAAAAATGTATTAGCTAGTATAAGATCATATCTATCGCAAAATCCAATATAGTTTTACCTTCTTCATTTCTTGTTCCCGAAACCCATAACCCCATTACCCTCTCGTATATCGTTTTTTCACTCCGATACGCCATTTAAATCACCTCCTATTAAAATCATCTCGTTTGATGGAATATTTTGTAATACTTCATCCAAGTCCTCCCAAAACCTTAATTTGGTATTTTCATCTAATCCTATTCGAGGTGCATATACACTAATTACGCTTATAGTTTCTTTTCTCCACTACTATTTTGAGAGCTATAATTCTATCCCCTTTCTAATTACTCCTACAACTTCATCCTTAACGAACTATCAACAATAATACCCACTCCATTTCTTGTTTTACTCTTCCCTGTATACCATAACTTAAAACCCGAGTTCTCTATCATTTTTGCCTTCTCACCAACCCATTTTGTCTCTTGTACACATACAATATTAATTTTTCTTCTAATCATCGTATCTACTATCTCCATTGTTTTACCAGTGAGGGTTCCTATGTTCCATGTACCAAATCTTAGACTACTAGTTTTTCTATAATATTTGTTCTTACCCAACCTATGGTGTGAGAACTCTTGCTTATTTAACACTACACCCAAGTTCTCATGGAGATGTAGCGGTCCTTGCCGATACGTTGCAGTCGGACCCTGCAACGTGAACTCTAGCATATTTTTCACTACACCCGAGTTCTGAAAATGTAGCGGTCCTTGCCGAGACATTACAGTCGGACCCTGTAACGCGTTCCTTCCGGGGAACAACCTAGCATTAGCACAATAGTTTGATTGATCCATTCATTGAAACATTTGCCTTAGTTTAACGCTGGCTGGCAACCTAACGCAAGATATGGACTAGCATTGTTAGTGAAATGTTCACAAGTTCTATTAATGAACAATTTATGAACATTCTTCATAAACATTCACAAGTCAAAATTTGCTAAGTTCATGTTTGGCGTATTGCCTGAGCTTAATGATTCTATCAAGGCTTTTTTATTTTAGTTGAACAAATTAAACCTGGTCGAGCTCTTATCAAGTGGAGCATCAAGCCTGTTTGTGAAATTTGGCTCACTTAAAGCCATATTGAATACTCACTAATACCAATCTTGGCTTGAACAAGTACCATCTTTCGTGTAGTAGACAATAGTTTGGAAAGACAAATAATTCATTGGCTAAATACATTTGATATCAAGCTTCACTATATAAGAAGGACCCTTGTCTTTTGACAAGATTGTCAGACCAATAGTTTGGAAAGACACAAATAACAAAATAAGTTGTTGTACCAACCAAAACAAGCAGTATAGTTTGTACCTACTCAAAGTTCTCCATTGTTAAACTGCTATTACGTGGATATCAAAGTGATTAAAAACGCATCAATTTGCTAAATCTCATCAGAGTCAACCATAGACAAACATAAATTTAGAAGCGAATAAAATCTCATGGCATTTTTAATTCATTGGCTAAATACATTTGATATCAAGCTTCACTATATCAGGACCCTTGCCGTTTGACAAGATTGTCAGAACCATATAACTTCGAGGTCCAAAAAACGGTTGGAAAAGAAAATATAAACCAACCCAACATAAATTGGGAAGTTAATACATAAAAAAATAATTACCAGTTCTGCATGAGTTGTATGTGGCAGTAATGAAGACACACACCTGACTTTGGAGCTAAGTAACTCGTTGTCAAGAAGCAACTTCTTTGTCCATGATGGTTTTCCATTTTTCAAAAAGTCGATTTCATCCTTGCGTTGTGAAATTGTAGCCTCCAGTGAATACAAGGTCGTAAATGCTAGATGATTTTGGTTGGACTGTAAGCAATGATGCAGATAAACTACCACAAGATTCCAAAATAACCAAGACGCATAGCAGAAAGAAGATACTAAGAAATCTTGAGAAATGTTCAAATTACAAACCTCTTGATCACCCAGAAGATCATAAACTGATGAATAGTAACAGGTCTCTGCTCCAGTATGACAAGTTGGTCCAACAGGCTTCCCAAGATATATGATCTAAACAAAGGTAGTAAAAGTAATGCATCAAAATCTTTGATAAAACACAAAAACTATATTATCTTCTGGAAGCTTACTGAATCATGATCACAATCAAGAAAAATGTCATGGACATTTATAAAGTTCATAGAGGTCTCTCCCTTCGTCCACAAGGTTGACCTAGATCTACTATAGAAAGTTGCCTTCCGAGATGAAATGGTAACTGCAAGTGCTTCTTTGTTCACAAACCCCTGCATCAAAATAGCTCCAGTGTCCACATTTTGTGCAATAGCAACTGCTAACCCTTTGCTGTCCCATTTGACACTGTCTAAAAGTGTTTCTACCTGAGCAATTCATGGGAAAACAAATAAAAAAAATTGCTTCATATTAGTTCTAGTATTGAAGGTAAATAGATCTAATGCTAACAAAGTCATTTTTTATTAATTACCTTGAGAAAGAAAATTCATTTTTAATTAAAGCAAAAGAACAAGTATTATAAATGATGTAAGCCTAAAACCTAACATCAAGTGAGACAAACACTGAGTAAAGAGTTGGAGATCAAAGTGATTACCTTAGAAGTGATAGGAAGGTTTTTAGCTGCAGGTTGGAATGATTGGTCGGATAAAGAAGCAGAGATTTTTAACGAACAATTTTGGTTCCAGGGCTTCACCCAACTCATGAGATGGTGATCAACTGCACCACTGATAAAGGACCGAGAACACAAAAGGAAAGCAGCTGGCATTTTAGATCCCTCTTTAACCTACAGATCAGGCTGCTCAGAATGAAAATTCCTGAAGTCAAGAGAATATCCAAACAAAATAAACATATAGATATTAGAACTCGATCACCCTCCCAATCTTAAGTTGTTGGTTCACTGGTCATCCTAGATTCTAAAAAATACACTTAGCATAATAATAATTTGTGATAATCATAAATATAGAGATCTCTATAAAAAAAAATCTGAAATGCCACACACTAAACAAATAAAAAAAAAACTAAAGTATGCCCAGAATGCATTGCAAAAGGATAGCTTGGACGACTAACAAATTTTCTACGCATATGGCCAAACTTTGCATACTATAAACCACTATATTACCAAAAAAGATAACAATTCTAAACTAGGTATCCAAGAGACAAGGTTACCAAACCTTCTGAAATCATAATCCATTTTAATTACCAAGGTTTGATGCAAACATGAGGAGTGCATGGGGATAGCAAAGATGACAAGATCAGCAAGGACTAAAGAACTAAAGTAGACAGAAGCATATAAAGATGAATAAAAATGAAAAACGCACAACTAACAACCCTAAAGATCAAGTTTGACAGTATTGGCATTATCATATAGACCTGTATCAGATCAGTTACTCAAAATGCCAATGAATCCCCCAAAACTACCTGAGCACTAATCATATATCAGATCAACATCAAAATAGCCTCGTAAATTTATTGAGGTGGCACTGGTACCTAAGATCATAAGACCAATCATGTCAGTGCATGTACGTAGTTATGTTGCACAATCATAAATCAACCAGCACATGGATATACATTCACCAATAAGAAATCGTTGCATGTTTACTACTACAAAAGTTCCAACGAATCAAATCTACGACCAGAATTCATGGATTCTGATGGCTAAAAGATAGTAAAAATACCTTACTAAAAAGTAGCAGCTTTTCCGAGAGAGTAGTCAGTCGGTTGTCAAATCGCTGGATATAGTAAGGAAGATAAACAAAGATGTGGTGCTTCCGGAAACAATAAACGGATAGGGGGCGGGAGGTAGCGTGGATGGTTGCTGCTGGCAGCTGGAAAGAAGGAAAAAAATGAGGGGAAGGCAAAAACACGGCGGTGAGAACCCGAGAGGGAGAAAGGCCCGATGGAAGCTATAGGAGGGCACTGGCGTCGAAGGGCGCTGCTGCTGCGATGGCGACGGGCGACGACACTGCTTCGATGGCAATCCACCGGCGGGTGAGAGAGGCTGGAGGCATGAAAGAGCATTAGGTTATCCAGCCAAACCCTAACCGATCGAAACACAACCAAACCGATGCCCAACGGTTCAACTTCGGTTCGAATAATTTTCAACTGAGCCCAGTTTAAACTTCAAACTCAAAATTAGGTAGATCCGGTTCGAAATAAAAAATTCCATTTGAAATTAATAATTTGTAAAAAGATTGATCTTTAATTTTAAATAATTAAGATTTATAATTTAGAATCATTGATGCGCAATTTGAAATTATTATTTTTTAAAAAACAATTAAAAAAAATATATTTTTTATAATATATATATATATATATATATATAATAAAAAAATCTATATTTTATTTAAGTTGTCTATGCATTTCTTCATGGTATAGAAAAATCAAAGTTCAAATAGTTCGTTTATTTTTTGATCTTCATTATCTTGGTGTTGTTACTCACTCATATTTTTCGTTCCTATAGTAATAGTTCATTCGATATCAAATTCTTCTATTTCATTCTCACAAGTTGTCCTTGTATTTTTTTTCTCTCTCTGTTATTCTATCATCAAATAATATTTATACTTTCAAAGAATTACGAGACAAAGTAGATTATCATTTATTCAATATATTATCTCCAGAATTGAATATTGGATTGACACTGAATAAGTTAGAATTTTTTTTAATGATAAAACGGATAAAAAAATTTTGAGTCTTCTGTGATCATTATCGTAAAATATCAAAATTCAATTCGCTATTTATTTCACTAAAAGAAATTATAAAATAATTCTCAAATATTTATCCAAAACTTAAGAATCCTTTGTGTTTCATCATTTTTAATAAAAAATTATACTTTTGTAAATTTTAAACTAATACTACTAATATTTTAAATTTAAAATATATTACTTTCTAATTCATATTTTAAACTATATTCTTTAAAATTATTTCTAATATTTTTTATTATATTATCAGCGGAAAAAGTTATCTTTTATTAAATTAAAGAATATTAATACATAACTAATATTTTATATAAAATATCTTACTTTAGTGTAGGGTATAAAGTAAATGTAACTTAATAAATATCAAAAATATTATAAAATATTTTTTTCATTTTATTTTCATTATTAATGTGTAAGAAGATAAAAATTTATCATCAATATATTTATTTAAAATTAAAGTTATATTATTAAAATGCATCATAATTAAAAAAAATAGATAATAAACACTAAAAAATTATTTAGTTGCATCATTAAATACTTTTAAAATTTCATAAATACTACTTATATTTTATTGATATGAAATTAAATATATATTAGAATTATTAACCATTTGAGTAAAAATGAATATAATAATTCTCTATGTTTACATGAATCTAGTAATTAATATATTGATTTCTATATATCTGAAAATTTGTTAAATCTCATTCTATTAATTTTAAAAATTTATCTCATTATTTCATTGTATTATAATGTGATCAAAAATAATAAATAACAATTTAAATTTATTTAATTTGATTTTTAAAAATTTATAATTCATCTTTAACATATAAATTTAAAATATGATATAATAGTGAATATAAAAAAAACACCACAATAATAACAACCTAACAAATAAATTTGATTTCATAAATATTTACAGTATTAGAACTAGCATTATCAAATATAATTTAAAATATTTTATTAGTTAATTCATATTTTTCTAAAATTAAATATAATAATTAAAAAATATTGTAAGCAATTCAAAAAATTTATGTGTTAATAAATATTTTTGAATTATCCAAAGTATTAGCATGTTACACTCATACCTGAATAAGTTTATCAATGATTACTCTAAATATTGTAACATAACTACTTTATTATTTAATTTACCAAATTCTTAAATTATTTTTTTTTCTCTGTCTTACTAATTTTTTAATTGTGTGAGTAAATATAGTTCATAAAATACATTTAGTAGATAGGTTAAGAGATTCTTGATAAAATTTTTTTAAAAAAGTATATTTAGATCCAAAACTAAAAATAAAATATTCTACGTAAACAAATCTAACTAATAATTCTCTTTAATTTAATATTAAAATATTTAAATAAACTTATATCGATACTTTCAACAGACGATAAAAATCTAAAGAGTTGTGTTTAAGGACGTTTGATCTCAAATTTCATTGATTGTTTTGTTTCGATGTGTCACTTCAATGATCTATAATTGTCGTTTGATTGAAAGTTATAAGAGACATTGTAATATTTATATTTTACTTGTATTTCTCCGGATGAAAGAATGACTTTATTAAAATGTTTAGTAAAAATAGATGATTTTAAAGGTAGAGTTTCTCGAACCTTGGAAGTTTTGATACTTTCTTATGTATCGATTATGAAAAATTACTTTGGTTCATCATCAGTAAATTGAACATCTTCGGGATCAACATTCCGAATAGTTATTTCTTTACCCTTTCAAGAATGAGATGAACTTCCTTCGATTAGAATCGAAAAATCAAAGTTCAAAGCGATTGAGATTTCAGAATTCAGAGAGAAGAATAAAGAAAATGATATGAAAATGATGAAATGACATCCTATATATAAAGTTTGGAGTATAACATTCACTAAATTGTAGTCATTGATAAAAAAATAGTCAAATAATCTCCACAGTTGAAATTTTTTTTATTGATTTTGAAGGTCGGAATCGTCGATTCCAACAATGGGAACCTTCACTTCGAGTCATTGGAATTGACCATTCCAATGTTTTAAAAAAAAATAACAATTGAACCGACAATCCAAATTGTTGGTTTTACAAGTTTGGGCTCACAGAACTGTAAGTAACTCTTCAAGTGACGAGCCAGTTACGATTTCGACCCATTTAATCTAATTGACCCAGTTACATGTCCAGGTCGGGTCCAATCCGAACCTGGCTCAAGATCGTGTCTACTTAAAGCACACCGAATCAATTTCAACATGATAATTTAACATGAAATAAATAATTTATATTTTTTTTTAAAAAAATAATAATTTTAATATCTTTTATAATTTTACACATTATAAAGTTATTTTAAATATAAATAATTATATTTATATTTTTTTATTTATTCAAATTGAAAATCATTTATGCATTGTCATGATTCTAATTAGTAACTAGTGCAGTCGAGCTAAACTTTGTTAAGATTTAAGCTTATTTGATAAAATAATTGACCAGCAAAATTAAATTTAAAATTAATTGAGCATTAAATGGTTATTCAAGTTTTAACATTTTTTTTATGAGCTTGAACTTGATTGAAGTTTAATTTGAGTTAATGCCATTAAGCTCTCAATTTGAGTATGTTTGAAATTTTAATATTTCTAAGTTTATTTGATTGATTAGTGAGCTTGATATTAAAGTTTGTTTGTTTGTTTGTTTTATCTTTGTTCATGCATATTAACATACTAAACATATATCTATTCATCCCTATTCATTTACTTTAATAAATTATTCAAATTTATTCATTTAATTGATTCTATACATATAGAACAAATATAAATAAGTTATTACTAAGTCGAACATCAATCTTGCTTACAACTCTACAAATAATCCTAAATAACTATATAGTTCAACAATTAGCCCCAATTAAGGAAGATGACTACATGTTTATTAATGGCTTAGTGGCTAAGGTTCTTTCTCTACTTCATTGGTTGGTCCCGTGGAATGAGCACCAAGGTGAAACATGATTAACATTGAATGAATAATTCACAAGGATATATCAACTTGTAGGAAGAGACATCACAAGGACCTACCCAAACAAAACACATGTTAACTTGTATATTCAAAAAATAATTTTTTTTCATAAAAAGTTTGTTTCCATTATCAAAGCTCACTTGATGAACAACATTGAGAATATCACTCTCAAAAATGTTACCATAGGTAATAAAAATTGCATAAGTTTCTTTTTTTTTTTTTTTTTTTTTTTTTGGGAATGGTAAATATGTATGTATGAAAATGTGGAAAAGTACAAAAGCTATGCTTCTACAAAGCGATAAACATGTGTCTGCATTTTGAGGAACAACCTCTCAATACTAGACTCACGGTCCTCAAACCGACTCCGATTACGAGTCTGTCATACAAGAAAAATCATACAGGATATAGCCAAATCACACGCCTTCCTCACCCATCTTTTCCCACGAATCTCACATCGGAAGGCCCGGAAGAAGCGAGGCATCGTATATATCTGGGGCCATATGTGTAGCCATCTTCGCACCATATCCCATAGCCGTCTAGTGAAAGAGCAGCGGAAGAAAATGTGAGCATTGGATTCCTCCGCTGAATGACATAGTGCACACTCCTTTCTTGGCTCATACGCCATGCGATCCGCCGTGCGCAGTCTCCCATGTGCCGCTAACCAATATGTGAAGCGATGCTTAGGCATAATGTCTGGCCGCCACACCGCCATTGCTCAGGGTACCACAGTACCTCGCGACTGAAAAAATCTGTACGCCATAGTAGCTGACGCCCGCCTATCGCAAGTTAGAGGTCCGTCAGTCCATCCAGTGCTATGTGCCCCGTGATGCGCTGGCGGTCCACACCACAGGGCTCCACTAGCCTCCGATGGAGGCTCACCTATCTGTCCAGTGCCACGTGCACTGCGTTGCACCGAAACCGCATCGCAGCCCTCCGTCAGCCCCCCACAGAGAATCATCCATCTGCACCCAATCCGCTCGAGCCATACATGTGCCGCTGTCATTCTTCGCATGTCGCCATCTATCATGTCCATGATCACCGTCGATGACCCACAGATCACTGTCCAACGATGCGTGCGCGATCCGAGCCATGCATGTGCCCCGATCACGCGTCGTGACTGCTGCGATCTGCTGTCGCCCGATGCATAGTCGCGTATGCATCGGAAACCACACACGTGCCACGATCACCGTCAACAGGTGCATCAGTTTTCCTAGCCATCCAGTGCGTGCATTGTCCGCCCCAGCCACGCATGTGCCACAGTCTCCGTCGAGTGTGCGCGATGCGCTCGTGGCGACCATACGCCATGCACACGGTGCCGCGATCTGCTCGAGCGCGTGCAGGCCAATTCCTGCCGGCCCACTTTACTTTGCTTTGCCCGATCTGCGGCCCCATGGTGCTCTGCAGCCACACCACGGGCCACCGTCAAGCTGCTGCATGTTGATCATCACCCCCATCAGACCGCCCAACGACACCCGGGCTGCACATGGTACATCTTCCTCTCGATACTAGTTGCGGTGTTTTGGCCTCCAACACGCCACCTGCTCGCTGCAATATGATGTCCCGAAGTTTCCCTAACTTCTTCATCAAAGGTGAGTCCGAAGTCCTCCCTTGCCAATGCCAAACATCCATGCGTTTGAGATATTGATGATGAATCCATCTCACCCAAAGTGACTCCGCATTTCGTTGTAGGTTCCATAATACTTGGCAAAGTAGAGCCGAATTCCATGCTCGCAAGTCCCGGAGGCCATAGCCCCCTTCCTCCTTTGAAAGGCACAAAGTCTCCCATGATACCATGGGATGCTTGGTAGACCACACAAAAGAGCGACAAATACTATACACCTTATCCACCACGCTACTCGGAACCGGTAGGATAGAAAGCCAATAGCACTCCACTCCTTGGAGCACCGATTGTACAAGCTCAAGCCGCCCCGCATAAGATAAAGTATGCTTCGGCCATCCAACTATCTTCCGTCGCACCGCATCAAGTAAGGGATCATAGCTAGAAATCCTAAGCTTCTCCGCCGCCAATGGTACACCAAGATACCGGAAAGGAAAAGTGCCTTCTTGGAAGCCCGTAATACGAAGGAGGTCCTCCTTTACTCGATCATCCACCCCAGCCATATAGATGTTGGACTTCAAAGGATTTTCTCGTAGGCCCGCCATATCTCCAAATTCTCCCAAGCACCGAGAGATCTCCATAAGTGAGGTAGTATCCGCCCGAGCAAATAATAATAGGTCGTCCGTATATGCCAAATGGGTGACCCCTACCTCCCCACACATGGGATGGTAATGAAAGCCGGGTCGTTGAGCTATCGCCTTCAAATTCCGGGAGAAAACTTTCAAGCATAAGCCAAAAAGTAGAGGAGATAAAGGATCGCCTTGCCGAAGTCCCTGCCTTCCATTAAAATGACCATACATTGCTCCATTAGTGCTAACGGAGCAGGAGACTGTAGAGACACATGTATATATTCATTGTCGAAATTGTTAGGGAAAACCAAAACCAACAAGTGCCGACATCAAGAAACCCCAATCGACCGTATCAAAAGCCTTCCGAAGATCCACCTTGAGCATACACCGAGGGGATATCCGCTTCCGTGCATATTTTCGAAGTAGCTCTTGTGCCAAATGTATGTTTTTACCAATCGAGCGCCCTTTAACAAAAGTCGCTTGTGCCGGATCCAATAAGTCGTCCATCACTCCCGATAGCCGCTCCGCCATAATCTTGGAGATGATCTTGTAAAAGACTGTGCAACAGGAGATGGGCCGATAATCATTAACTGTCGGGGCATGATTGGCTTTCGGAACCAACACTATAAGGGTGTGATTCCATTGCTTGAGAAGTCGTCTTGTGCGAAAGAATTCCTGCACTGCATCAATGAAATCCTTTTTAACTGTGTCTCATGCCGAAGTGAAGAATTTGGAGTTATATCCATCCAGCCCCGCTGCCTTGTCTCCTCCAATGTCAAAAAGGGCAGCCCGCACCTCCTCAGCAGTGACCAGCTCCTCTAAAGCTGCAGATTGGGCCAAACTGAGGCGCTGCCCATGCATGGCAGCGCTGTCCAGTGCACTAAAGCCCCCTGTGGTGCCTAGCAAAGTGGGAAAGTGGTCCACAAACTCCTTTGCAACCTCATCTATGCTTTCCGTCAACTCCCCAGATGCTTTGGCGATGCTAAGTATGACATTTCTCTTGTTATTCCGCTTCACCAAATCATGAAAAAACTGTGTGCAGCGATCACTCCCTCGTAGATACGCCCCATGAGCCCTTTGCTGGTAGAATAGCCTCTCCGCATTTGCAAGCAATGTGGCACACCGTCACAAAGCTGCATAGTCTGCAGTCCCATCCATGTCCTGCGGTGCGCTGCCCACCACGCGTGGTGCACAATCTGTCCGAGCCGCGCATGTGCCACCAGCTCCGTCAGGTGCTCTGTCTTGCCTGTCCTGCGGTGCAGAATCTGTTGTGCGTGGTGCGTCGTCAGCCTGAGCCATATGCATGTCAAGACCTCGCCTAACTGTTCTGCTCCGCCTGTCTTGGTGCTCAGCATCTGCTATGTATGGTGCATTATTTCCTCGAGCCACGCACGTGCTATGAGCGTCATCAAATGTTCTGTTTGACGACGCACATTCTGCACTGCATGGCACACCGTCGCCCTGAGCCATGCTCATGCCACAAACGCCGTCAAATGTCCTGTCTGCTTCTTCCTGCTCTGCTGTGCGCGGTGCAGATTCTGTCCGCACCACGCATGTGCCAGAAGATCCATCAAGTGTTCTGCCTGCATCCCTCAGCGGTGCAAAATCTGCCATGTCTAGTGCGGTGACTGCTCGAGCCATGTCTGCGCCATGTGCACTGCTCAGCCCATTGCCCTCGCCCAGCAGAGCACACTATTCAGCCTCTAATAACTCCTTTGCTCGCCGTGCCCGCTCTGAAATGTGGCTAAAGTGTTCCTGATCAAGGGCCCTCAATCGCCCCTTAAGCCTTATGAGCTTAGCTTTGAGGCTAAATTGTGCATACCCCTCAATCGATTTCATCCAAGTGTCCGCCACTAAATCATAAAAATCCTTGTGAAGAGTCCACATGTTGTAGAATTTGAACGGTCGCTTAGGACCACTCCCCCGTGCCATAACCGAAACTATGCAACTTGAGTGGTCCGAAAGACACCCTGGGGGTGTGAACTCCACAATGCTATCATAGTCATCAGTTAACTAAAAATTATTAACCAAAACACGATCGAGTTTAGAGGATGAGATACCATTTGTCCAAGTCAAGCGACATCCAATGGAACATAGGTCCTCCAACCCACACGCTTGCACACATGCCCTAAAGTCCCTTATTTCATAGTTAGTCACTGGTGAACCACCTTCCTTGTCTTCAATGGATATGATAGAATTGAAATCGCCCAAGAGGATCCAAGGCTCCATAATACTATCTCCAAGCCGCATAAGAGAGTCCCATAGTGGCCGCCGCTCAACAATGGAGTGAAGCCCATATACAAATGTAGCCAAGAAAGTCCTTTTGGTGATGGCACAAAGAAGCCGACAGTGAATATATTGCTCCGCCACCTCCAGGACATCCAGTGTCACTCGTTGCATGTCCCATAGTATCAAAATTCGACCACAGTTAGAAGTTCCAAAATTGTGCTCAAAATTCATATCATTGAACCGCCGGTGAAGTATAGAGGGAGTTGCTCCACCTTTAGTTTTGTCTCAAGAAGTGTCATTACTTGTATCTTCTTACTTGCGAGGAGGTGTTGAGTATTTAAGGGGCTTGTGGAAACCCCTTATATTCCAACTTGTTATCTTCATGAACCTTGCCCACGAGCTGCTCGCACCCGTCATCTCCCAGCTGGCTGCCATTCATCCTCTCCCCCACCATCAATGATACGGGGGCCTGCCTTGCTGCAACTCGCACCGCCATCCACTATCCTCGTGTCCGTAGAGCCTAAAGTCATGCTTTGCTCCGCAGAATCTGAGCTACCCAAAATGCTCTGCGACTCAACTTGTGCACTGCTCACAGCCTCACATGGGGGGCTACTCACCTATTCTACACCTTGCATAGCCGGTTGCTCCTGCACATCTTTGTCTACCCCAGCTTGGCATTGATCATCCTGCAGCCGAGCCTGCCTTCTTGCATTTCCAGTAGCCTGCTCCTGTACACCGTCCACACCCATTTTCGCCAGTTGCTCCGTCGGTGCACTGACCGCATACATACGTTGTCTCGCTGCCTGCTGCGTGAACGACCATCCCTCTCCTTCACCTGACCCTCCTTCAGAGCTTCAGGTTGCGGTTTCTGGACATTGCCCCCAGGGATATGCTGTGTACCATCAGCCCCTCCAGATGCCACATCTTGCTACATGTTACCTTCTCCCCCTGGTGTATGCTTCTTTATTTGGGCTATCACCTTGCACAAGTCCTCTCGATGGCCCAAACGCTGACATATCCTGCAGAAAGGTGGTATAACCTCATATTCAATTACAAGATCAACACTCACCCCTGTCGGCAATTCCACCGGAACCCGTACAACTCGGTCCTTCATCATATCAACCTCCACTAGCATCCGTGCATAAGCAATGCGCTCACGCGTACGTGTGAGCCTACCCGTGTAGAGCGGTCGTCCAATTTCTGAACCGATGCGGCTGAGCACCTTTGCCGTCCAACAATCAGGGGGAAGTCCATGGATATTCATCCATACCGGAGCGAAACGCCCATCCTCTTCAAACAAGAAACACGGAGGCATCTTTTTGAGAAAAAGCGGAATGCCAAAAACAAAGTTCAAGCCTCCGTTCAGAATGGAGTCACGATCCTCTGTCGTATCAAATTTGAAGATGACCCATCTACTTTTATGCATATGAAAGGTACATGCCGCTTTCCAATTCTTGATGACAGCCTCCACTCCTTTACGCCCCGGATGTCGCCCCATGAAGCATCCTACCAGACAGAAACCCATAGCTTGCTCCACCGTGTCAATGTCTCTGAAATCTATCTTCACTGCTTTGCCCGTCGCCACATGCTGCTCCAGAGGTATTGCCAATCCAGCGTGTTGATTTTCACGGAAGAGGTTTACCCATTGTTTGGGCGGGACCTCCTCAGTAGCTCCAACCATTTGCATCGCCTCATTCATTACTGTCTTCTCCGATGCAACGCCCCCAGCCATATCCTTTGCCACCTCTGCACATACCACATTAGCATCTGCCACATCACCAATTGCAACCTCCTTCCCTTTGTCTCTAGCTACCACATCTTTGCCAACATGCACCGGCTGGACTTGCACCCTATCATCAGTTGCCACATGTTTTCTTCCTTGCACCGATTGAGATTTTTCTATGACCTCATTTGCCACGTGCCTGCCACCTTGGACAGGCTGATCAGCTCCTTCAATCTTAGCTCTCTGCTTCTTATGTTTAGCCATTTAATAAGCACTCCAAAACGTGGAAATCAATCTCCAGAACTAGGAAACAAAGCCACCAATTGAAGCAGGTATTAATCCAACAATTAATGTAATAAGTGTTGCTGTAGAATTCCCTTTTATGAAGAATTTTGAATTTGAAATCCTTGTCTCCCAAACGTGGAAACCAATCTTCCAACTTGGAAGCAAAGCCACCAAAGAAGAAAGTATTAAAACAATAATTAATGTAATAAGTGCTGCTGCAGGTTTCCTTATCTGGAAAAAATTCGAAAACTGCCTGCCTAATCTTCCTTGTGCCTAGCTTCGTCGAAAATCCCTGCTATGGTTGTCGGAATCCCCACAATATCATCGGAAAAAGGAAGATTGTCAGCAGAACTTCACCTGAACCACGGCAGCGGCACACCCAACTTCTCTGTTCCTCACGCCACACCACAAAAAACGCCACTTGCCTGAGCCTCTGCCCACCGCGCCACGCCGCAGACACAAGCCATCGCACCACCGCTCACCCCTGCCCTTACCCCAGGCACAAACCGCAAGCCACAGGCCACGCGCACACGCCACGCCTCATGCACAGTCGCGCGCACACCACGCCTCAGTGCATAGCCGATGCACAACCTGCGCACAGCCTGCCCACCTTCATCGGAGCAAGCACCCACCACCGTCTTGCCACCACGTGAGAACACTCCCCCAGGAAAGAACCCCGGAGCAGTCCTAAACCCTTAGGATCGCTTTCTAACCAACCGCCAACCACCCTCTCTCCAGGGAAATCCTAGAGAGAAGGGAGAGCTTCTCTCTCTAGTTGGTGGGGAGAAAATTGACTGAGAGCTCTTTCACGATTGAGAGCTCTTTCACTGAAAATGTACATATATAATAAAACCGCTTCCTGGGGGGAATGCCCCAGTCCACGCATCACAAAACAGGACTCAATACGACATCCTCCAGCCCTCCCAAACCGCCAAAACACATCCAACCAGCCTCACACAGGAGGTTTCCCTCATCATCTATCCCAACTTCACCCATCAACCTGCCCACATTATCCACGCCCAAAACATACCACACCCCTTTTACAATCACATACATAAGCAATTACAAGCAATACATGTTCAAGACCCATAATCACACAAGTAACATCAAAATAAGACCCACTACTCCAAGCTTTGCCGCTACCTCCTTCATCCTCTTTGCTCCAATAGATCAACAAACCTATGCACATGAATTTGCATCTTCCGAAATGCTCCTTCAATGCTATACAGCACCCCCTCATATTTTCTTTTGTTCCGAGCTGCCCATATATTATAGATGCCACATGAGATGCCAAGATATCTTGCTTTAACCTTCTTTTCAGCCCCTTTGTATCTCCTCTTTGCACCGACCAGCAGGTCCTCCATCCTTTCGAACCTAAATTTGATAGCCAACCATTCCTTTATACGCTTCCATAGACCATACGCAAAAGGGCACTTGAAGAATAGGTGATCCATGGTCTCCTCCTCGTGCCTACACACCGGACACTTCTTGTTTGCTTCATAGTCCATTCTATCCGCCGTGCGAAGTTTCCGTTGCGCAAGAAGCCACATAATAAACCGATGCTTTGGCATGATCTCCGGCCTCCATAGCTCTGGAACCCATGGGGGTTTTTGAACAACCCCTTGGAAGAATTCATAAGCCTTGGCCACCCCTTTCTTCTCCATAACAAACCAATCCATGAACATCATGTTTGCCTCACCCACCCCATTCAAATGTCGCTCAATTTCCTCCTTAATTTCCAGCAATCTCTTGATCAATGGCGAGTTCGAGGGCTTCACCTTCCACTCCCAAAAATCCGCCCTTCCTACATAATGATGTCGCACCCATTTGACCCAAAGCGTGTTTGCACCGGTTTTGATGTCCCATAACACCTTAGCAAGCAAAGCTTTATTCCATATCAATAAATTTCGCAGCCCATATCCTCCCCCCTCCTTTGCCGTGCAAATGGTATCCCAAGCTATCGGTGGATACTTTGAGTCCCAAACAAACTCCCGACATATAGCCTTTATCTTATCAATCACTCCAACCGGTATTGAGAGCAAAGAGAACCAAAAGCATTCCATACCTTGGAGGACCGTCTTGACAAGCTCCAACCTTCCCGCATAAGATAGAGACTTCTTTGGCCACACACTCATCCTTCTTGTGATTGCATCCAATAGAGGCCCATAGTTAGCTATTCGTAGCTTCTCCGCCGCCATTGGAATGCCCAAGTATCTAAAGGGAAACACCCCTTCTTGAAAGCCCAAAATCTTCAACAACTCCCCTTTTGTTCGGTCATCAACCCCTGCCATGTATAGCTGCAATTTTATAGGATTGACCCTTAAACCCGTTTCATTTCCAAACCGCTCCAAGTAGCCCGCAAGCATCCTCAATGAAGTCTCATCCGCCCTTGCAAATAGCATAAGATCATCCACATATATAAGGTGAGTGATGCCCACCTCCTTGCACCGTGGATGATGATGATAAGATGGAAGCACCGAAATATCCTTGAGCCTTCTTGATAACACCTCAACACATAGACCAAAGAGAAGTGAAGATAGTGGGTCACCTTGCCTCAACCCCCTTCTACCACCGAAAAACCCATAGACTCTCCCATTGAGCGATATGGAATATGTCGTTGTAGTCACACATTGTTTTATCCAAACACAATATTGTTGGGGAAACCCAAAACCAACAAGTGCTTCCATTAAGAAATCCCAATTTAACATATCAAACGCCTTCTTTAAATCCACCTTTGCCATACACCTCGGGGAAACCCTCTTGCGAGCATACCTCCTTAGAAGATCCTGGGTGAGAAAGATGTTGTCCCCAATGCTCCTTCCTTGCACGAAAGCCGCTTGAGCCGGGTCTATCAAGAAATCCATTACTTTAGAAAGCCTTCCTGCCAAAATCTTAGCAATTACCTTATAGAACACAGTGCAACATGAGATAGGCCAATAGTCCAAGACACTGTCTGCATGATCACTTTTGGGCACAAGGTATATAAGTGAGTGGTTCCATTGCTTCAAGAGATTACCCATCCCAAAGAACTCTTTTATTGCAGCAACAAAATCATCCCCCACAATATCCCATGTCGATGTAAAGAACTTAGCTCCATAGTCATCCGGTCCCCGTGCTTTCTCACTCCCAATATCATGTAGCGCCCCCTTGATCTCCTCCACTCTAACCGGCCCCACAAGACCCCCCGCTTGCCCACTATTAAGCTTCCTCCCCGTGAGGGCAGCACCATCCAAGGGGTCGCACCCCTCCGGTTGCCCGAGCACTCCATGAAAATAATCCACAAACTCCTCCGTCGGTTGACTGAGAGCTCTTTCACTGAAAAAGTACATATATAAGATAGAACCGTTTCATGGGGGGAATGCCCCAATCCACGTATCACAAAACAGGACTTAATAAATCCACATCCACCTACCCCACACAGGAGGTTTCCCCTACATCATAAACTCATCAATAATTCATCCATAACCTGCCCCATGCATCAAAACCGCACACCACAACCACTCCCTTATACAATCACAATTACAACAATCACAAACCGAAACATTCCCAAGGCCCCCAAACCAAAACAAACAAAAGCAAAACCATCTCCAAGCTTGACCGCTAGCCATCTTTATCCTCTTTGCTCCAATAGGTCTACAAACCTATGAACATGAATTTGCAGCTTTCGAAATGCTCCTTCAATGCTATACAGCACCCCCTCATACTTGCTTTTGTTCCGAGCTGCCAATATTTGATAAATGCCACATGAGATGCCAAGATATCTTGCTTTAACCTTCTTTTCAGCCCCTTTGTACCTCCTCTTTGCATCGGCCAGCAGGTCCTCCATCCTTTCAAACCTAAATTTGATAGTCAACCATTCCTTTATCCGCTTCCATAGACCATACGCAAAAGGGCACTTGAAGAATAGGTGATCCATAGTCTCCTCCTCATGCCTACACATCGGGCACTCCTTGTTTCTTTCGTATTCCATTCTATCCGCTGTGTGAAGTTTCCGTTGCACTAGAAGCCACATAATAAACCAATACTTTGGCATAATCTCCGGCCTCCATAGCTCGGGAACCCATGGGGGTTTATGAATAGCCCCTTGGAAGAATTCATAAGTCTTGGCCACCCCTTTCTTTTCCATCACAAACCAATCCATGAACATCATGTTTGCCTCACCCCTTCCATTCGAAAGCCTCTTAATTTCCTCCTTAATTTCCAGCAATCTCTTGATCAATGGCGAGTTCGAGGGTTTCACTTTCCACTCCCAAAAATCTGCCCTTTCCACATAATGGTGTCGCACTCATTTGACCCAAAGCGTGTTTGCGCTGGTTTTGATGTCCCATAGCACCTTTGCAAGCAAAACTTTATTCCATATCAATAAATTTCGCAGCCCATACCCTCCCCCCTCCTTTGGCATGCAAATGGTGTCCCAAGCTATCGGTGGATACTTTGAGTCCCAAACAAACTCCCGACAGATGGCCTTTATTTTATCAATTACTCCAACCGGTATTGAGAGCAAAGAGAACCAAAAGCATTCCATACCTTGGAGGACCGTCTTTACAAGCTCCAACCTTCCCACATATGATAGAGACTTCTTTGGCCATATACTCATCCTTCTTGCAATTGCATCCAATAGAGGCCCATAGTTAGCTATTCACAACTTCTCCGCCGCCATTGGAATGCCCAAGTATCTAAAAGGAAACACCCCTTCTTAAAAGCCCAAAATCTTCAATAATTCCCCTTTCGTTCAGTCATCAAACCCTGTCATGTATAGCTGCGATTTTATCGGATTGGCCCTTAAACCCGCTTCATTTCCAAACCGCTCCAAGCATCCCGCAAGCATCCTCAATGACGTCTCATCCGCCCTTGCAAATAGCATAAGATCATCCACATATATAAGATGAGTGATGCCCACCTCCTTGCACCTTGGATGATGATGATAAGATGGAAGCACCGAAATATCCTTGAGCCTTCTTGATAGCACCTCCACGCATAGGCCAAAGAGAAGGGGAGATAGCGGGTCACCTTACCTCAACCCCCTTCTTCCACCGAAAAACCCATAGACTCCCCCATTGAGTGATATGGAATATGTCGTTGTAGTCACGCATTGCCTTACCCAAGCACAATACTGTCGAGGAAACCCAAAACCAACAAGTGCTTCCATTAAGAAATCCCAATTTAACATATCAAACGCCTTCTTCAAGTCCACCTTTGCCATACATCTCGGGGAAATCCTCTTGCGAGCATACCTCCTTAGAAGATCCTGGGTGAGAAAGATGTTGTCCCCAATACTCCTTCCTTGTACAAACGCCGCTTAAGCCGGGTCTATCAGGAAATCCATTACTTTAGAAAGCCTTCCTGCCAAAATCTTAGCAATTACCTTATAGAACACAGTGCAACATGAGATAGGCCAGTAGTCCAAGACACTGTCCGCATGATCACTTTTGGGCACAAGGTATATAAGTGAATGGTTCCATTGCTTCAAGAGATTGCCCTTCCCAAAGAATTCCTTTATAGCAGACACAAAATCATCACCCATAATATCCCATGCCGATGTAAAGAACTTTGCTCCATAGTCATCCGGTCCCGGTGCTTTCTCACTCCCAATATCATGTAGTGCCCCCTTGATCTCCTCCACTCCAATCGGCCCCACAAGACCCCCCGCTTGCCCACTATTAAGCTTCCTCCCCGTGAGGGCAGCTCCATCCAAGGGGTCGTACCCCTCCGGTTGCCCTAGCTCCTCCGCCACTTGCTCAATGGTTGTTGTTCTTTCTCCATTCCTCTTTGTAAGCATAACAACCACATGTCTCTTATTATTTCTTTTGATCACATCATGGAAAAACTTTGTTCACTTGTTCGCACTTTGCAAATATGTGTGCTTCGCCCTTTGTTGATAGTACATTTTCTCCGCCTCCGATAATAGTATTGCATGCCTCCTCTTTTCTCCATAGTCCGGTGGTATGGCTCCACCCTCCAAAACCCCTCTTTATGCCTCCTCCAACTCACTATTTGCCCTCTTTGCCTTCTCCGATATGTGCCCAAACTCCTTCTTGTTTAGCTCCCTAAAAACTCCTTTTAACCTTCCTTGCTTGCTCTTTAACCGGAATTGGGCATTGCCTTGAACCGGCGCCTCCCATGATTCCTGCACTAGTCTTTTGTAATCTTGATGCAGTGCCCACATGTTCAAGAACTTGAATGGCCTTGTTGCTGCCCTTTCCTTGTCAAGAATACAAACCATAACACAAGAATGATCCGATAGGCACCCCGGAGGCAAGAATTCTGCATACACATCAAACTCCCCCATCAACCAAGCCGGGTTCACCATTGCTCTATCTAACTTGCAAGCCACCTCACCATTGGACCAAGTTAATCTACACCCTATAGATCTCAAGTCCACCATTCCACATACATGAATAAACCTTTGCAAATCCTTCAACTCATAGTTTGTAGCCGGATTACCTCCTTGCCTTTCATGTATATCCCTTATTGCGTCGAAGTCTCCCATAATCATCCAAGCCCCCTCCATATCTTCCCCCATTTCTGAAAGCTTCTCCCATAAACTCCTTCTGGTAGTTACTGAATGAAGTCCATATATGAATGTGACATAGAAAACCCTTCCAGAAACCCAGCATCGAATCTGTGTGTGAATAAATTGCTCCGTAATATCAAGAACCTCCAAATCAGCCCGCTGCTCATCCCACAAAAGCAATATTCGTCCATGGTTAGAAGTATCAAAGTTATGCACATACTTCATACCTGAAAATCTTCTCCCCATGATTGCCCCCACATATTTCCCATCTAGCTTTGTTTCCAATAACGCTAGCACTTGAATACCTTTGCTCCTTAGGCGATGCTGCACACCCCCTTGCTTTAGGGACTTGTGAAAGCCCTTCATGTTCCAAGATGCAATCTTCATTGGACACCTCCCCGGACTGCTCGCGTCCATAGTTGACGTCCACTCCGATCAGCCCCCACCCCTTCACTTGCTGTCCTCCCACATGCTTCATTGCTTGAGCTCGCCACCGAGGTAGAGCCCGAAGTCAATGCCTCCGAAGATGAAGTCCCTACCACCGAAGTGGAGGTAGAAGACCCCCTAGCTGCCGGTGGCCTTTGAGCAGGCCTAGACGACGTTCTCCCCACTGCCCCTTGCCCCCCTTGGACGTTAGCAGCCCTTGAAGTCGCTCCCCCTTGTTGTACCTGCTCCATTCCTCGAGCTCCTTGCTGCCCCCCTCGATCCACCCCTTGCCGATCCCCTTCTAACACCCACCCGACCCTACCACCTCAACCGGCCTCAATACCGGTTGCTCCTCCCTTTGGTCATCATTCCGTCGACTCCCCCTTCCCCTTCCTCCGAGCCCCCATCCTCCTGTCCTCCATCATCCTCCCCCTCTTCCGTATCAGCTTCCCTTGACATCGGAGGGACAACCGCTACTTGAATTGGACTATGAGCTGCCACCATCGCCAACCGATTCTGCTCTCCCCGACTTCCCTCATTAACCTCCTGATTGGGCTGATTTTCTCCCCTCTCCTGCTGCCTTTGCCTCGGCCTATACTGCCTCCTTGGTCCCTCTCGCCTATTGACCGATTTTGAGCGACGCCAGGGTGGCCGTTGACCATTTGCAGCCCCTCCATCCACTCCATCACCATTCTGCCCATGCGATTCTGCACCCTCACTCCTTCCTTGACACAATTCCGTTCCATGCCCAATCCGATGACATTTCTCACAAAATTCCAGCAGTGCCTCATATACAATCCGTAGATTCACCTGTGCACCAGTCGACAGAGTAATTGGCACCTCCAGTACCCGCTGTCCAAAGATCGGAACCTCCACCATCATACGCGCGTAAACCAGCCTTTCCCGTGTCCGTGTCAATTTGTCCGTGTACAATGGCTTGCCAATCTCCGAACCCACCATACTCAGAACTTTTTGCGACCAACAATCCGGTGGTAGACCGTGTATCTGAACCCACGCTGGCACATGTCTCCCATCTTCATCAAACAAGAAGCATCTCGGCATAATCTTCAAGAAAACTGGCACTCCGAAAGCGAAATACAGCCCCCCCCTGCAACACGCTGTCCATGTCCTCTTGCGTATCAAACCGATACACCACCCAACCACTCTTGTGCATGAAGAACTTGTAAACCACCTTCATTTGCTCCGCCACCGCGATGACCCCCCTACGGCCCGGATGCAGCCCCATGAAACAACCCATCAAATAGAATTCCATTGTGTCTTCGATGTTGTCCAAATCGTCATATGAGAATGCTAACCTCTCCCCGTTCGCCTCGTACTGATCGAGCTTCATCGCTTGCTTTAACTTATGATTGACCTTGAACAAACCAGCCCATGAAGTTGGCCCCCAAGCTCCATCCTGCGCCTCCCCACTAGCCTATTTTTCCGGCAGATTCTCTTCAGCCCTTTGCTCCTTTTCCGGCAAGCCCTGCTCCTCCGGCGAACCTCCATCCCCTCCAGCCCCTTGAGAGCTTGCTTGAGAATCTTCTCGAGCTGCACCTCCATCCCCAACCCCTCCTTCCACACCAACATCCCCTTCCTCAGCCCCCTCCTCCAAACTGTCCACGTCAATCTGCTCCTCCAGCTCACCATTCAGTGATTTGTCCACTTGTCCAGCCCCACCTGCCACTTGTCCATCTTCATAATCCACCTCAGCTTGACTTGCCACATCCCTTGATCCCTTTTGACCTGATTGGCCCTTTTCCTTCCCTCTTCTCCTAGCCATCAACGTTGAAGATGACAGCTAAGCCTTGGAAACTGCCTTGCCGCCCACTTCAGCCTATGGATGGCCAGCCTTCATTGACCTTGAACCAGTCCCCAAGTGAGTGGGTTGCCGCCCACCCAGCCACCTGCCACTTGTCACCCACCCACTGGCCGGTGTGGTCGGCCCTTGGCCAGAGTAGATCGCCGGAAATCGGCCAAACCTCACCGGAAACCTCCAAACCTCACCGCAAGCTTCCTTCACTCCTCCAAACTGTCCAAACCGAAAGCTCCAAACAAAAACGAAAACCCTTACCTTCTTATCACCCCCAAAGTCACCACCAGCAGCTCACCTTTGCCGACCAAGACCCCTAACACCAGCCACAAGCACCTCCTTCTTCCTCCAAGATGGAAGAAACAATCCTCCCACCGGCCAAAGCCCTTCCCGCAACACCTTGCAGCCTCCGAAACCCAAAGATCCTAGAGAGAAGTTGGAGCTCCTCTCACTAACCTCCCGACCCTCGGATCGACTGAGAGCTCTTTCACCCACTAAGAGCTCTTTCACTTTTTTTTTTTGATGAAAGTTAAATATATATCATCAAGAAAAGCACGATCATACAAAATCCTAGAATGCACACTCATGTCATGTCTGACGATGTGTCAGATCTGAGATGCATCTAGGGGAGCGTACATGTGCTCTCATGGGTACCTGAACACTCATGAATACAAAAAAAACCTCTCATGGTTACATAACCATTACATATCCCTCACTTGTACAGTGCCAATGTATCTTTCCTATTTGCTCATGCATACTATCCTCCTGCATCTCTTGCTCCATGTGTACCTCCTCGCACTGCCCTTCCATGTCTATCTTCTCGCCCAATCTTGTGCGATGGTCTTCCATCATTTGCCACTTTTGGTAAGTGACCAACCATCAACGGATTTGCATTGTCTTTACCGTAGTCGTTTGCTACGGACTAGATAGGTCATTCAGGTGGACCTATTCACCTATACTAGGCTTATTGGTCAAGCCTCAACCATAAACGGATTTAATGTGTTTTTACCGTAGTCGTTTGCTACGGACTAGATAGGCCATCCAGGTGGGCCTATTCACCTAACCTATGCTTATAGGTCAAGCCTCAAACCATATAATTGTTGCACCCTCCTTGTTGAAAGTGAGACCGAAGACTAGAACTGTTTCGGTAAGGTTGTCCGTGGGCGCCTCTTGAGCTGGGGCTGATTTAGTCTAGAGATCACTGTACCCCTCTGGACCGGTCTTGCTTGAGATACTCCCCCATTCACACCTAACTGCTCTGAATCTTCGCCAACTGCCCTGTCTAGCCTTGGTCTTGGGAGCAGAATTGCTCCGTTCCTTACACCAAACCATCCTGGACTTGGGAGTAAACCACTCTGGCCGCCCTTGATTTGAAGGAGAAATGTGACCCAAAATCTCCCTGGAGGACTTGGGAGCAAAACCACCCTGACCGCCCTGGGCGTGGAAGATAGACGCGGTCCAAAATCGCCCTGGAGGACTTGGACTCATACTACTCTGGCATCCGCGAAAACCATCCCTGGCAAACCATTCTATCCAAACCGCCCTGGAGAGAGGAGGGCTTGGAAACCACCCTGCAGAAGAACCCGTCTGCATAAACCACACTGAGAGCTCTTTCACTGAAAAGGTACATATATAAAATAAAACCGCTTCATGGGGGGAATGCCCCACTCCACACGCCACAATAACAGACTCAAAAACAGAAACAAAAACCACCCTCCAATCCTTCCTAGACCATATCCCACCAACCCCACGCAGGAGGTTTCCTTACATCATCCACCCGTCAAAATTCGCCCATAACCTGCCCCTTCCATCTTAAACCCCACACCACAACCATTCCCTTATGCAATCACAAAGTAGAGTAATCACAAGACTTTAACATTTACAAGATTCCCAACCGATCAAGCAAAGCACTAAAAACACCCAAAACCGAAACAAGCACACTATAACCATACCATCTTCATGCTTTATCGCTATCCATCTTCATCTTCTTTGCTCCACTAGGTCTACAAACCTATGAACATGAATTTGCAACCTCCGAAATGCTCCTTCGATGCTATAGGGCACCCCCTCATATTTGCTTTTGTTCTGAGCTGCCCATATCTGATAAATTGCTCATGAGATGCCGAGATATCTTGCTTTAACCTTCTTTCCAGCCCCTTTGTATCTCCTCTTTGCTCAGGCCAGCAAGTCCTCCATTCTTTCAAACCTAAATTTGATAGCCAACCATTCCTTTATCCGCTTCCATAGTCCATAAGCAAAAGGGCACTTGAAGAATAGGTGATCCATAGTCTCCTCCCCATTCCTACACACCGGACACTCCTTGTTTCCTTCATATTCCATTCGATCCGCCGTACGAAGTTTCCGTTGCACTAGAAACCACATAATAAACCGATGCTTTGGCATAATCTCCGGCCTCCATAGCTTGGGAACCCATGGGGGTTTAAGAACAGCCCCTTGGAAAAATTCATAAGCCTTTTCCACCCCCTTTCTTTTCCATCACAAACCAATCCATAAACATCATGTTTGCCTCACCCCTTCCATTCGAAAGCCTCTCAATTTCCTCCTTAATTTCTAGCAATCTCTTGATCAATGGCGAATCCGTGGGCTTCACCTTCCACTCCCAAAAATCTGCCCTTCCCATATAATGATGTCTCACCCATTTGACCCAAATCGTGTTTGCACCAGTTTTGATGTCCCATAGCACCTTTGCAAGCAAAGCTTTGTTCCATAGCATTAAATTTCTCAACCCATATACTCCCCCCTCCTTTGGCGTGCACATGGTATCCCAAGCTATCGGTGGATACTTTGAGTCCCAAACAAACTCCCGACAGATGGCCTTTATCTTATCAATTACTCCAACCGGTATTGAGAGCATAGAGAACCAAAAGCATTCCATTCCTTGGAGGACGGTCTTTACAAGCTCCAACCTTCCCGCATAAGATAGAGTCTTCTTTGGCCATATACTCATCCTTCTTGTGATTGCATCCAATAGTGGCCCATAGTTTGCTATTCGTAGCTTCTCCGTCGCCATTGGAATGCCCAAGTATCTAAAAGGAAACACCCCTTCTTGAAAGCCCAAAATTTTCAATAATTCCCCTTTCGTTCTATCATCAACCCCTGCCATGTATAGCTGCGATTTTATCAGATTGGCCCTCAAACCCACTTCATTTCCAAACCGCTCCAAGCAGCCCGCAAGCATCCTCAATGACGTCTTGTCCGCCCTTGCAAATAGCATAAGATCATCCGCATATATAAGGTGAGTGATGCCCACCTCCTTGCACCTTGGATGATGATGATAAGATGGAAGCACCGAAATATCTTTGAGCCTTCTTGAAAACACCTCCACACATAAGCCAAAAAGAAGGGGAGATAGCGGGTCACCTTGCCTCAACCCCCTTCTTCCACCGAAAAAACCATAGACACCCCCATTGAGCGATATGGAATATGTCGTTGTAGTCACACATTGCCGTATCCAAGCACAATATTGTTGGGGAAACCCAAAACCAACAAGTGCTTTCATTAAGAAATCTCAGTTTAACATATCAAATGCCTTCTTCAAGTCCACCTTTGTCATACATCTCGGGGAAACCCTCTTGCGAGCATACCTCCTTAGAAGATCCTGGGTGAGAAAGATGTTATCCTCAATACTCCTTCCTTGCACAAACGCCGCTTGAGCCGGATCTATTAGGAAATCCATTACCTTAGAAAGCCTTCCCGCCAAAATCTTAGCAATAACCTTATAGAACACATTGCAACATGAGATAGGCCGGTAGTCCAAGACACTATCCGCATGATCACTTTTGGGCACTAGGTATATAAGTGAGTGATTCCATTGTTTCAAGAGATTACCTGTCCCAAAGAACTCCTTTATTGCAGCAACAAAATCGTCCCCCACTATATCCCATGCCGATGTAAAGAACTTTGCTCCATAGTCATCCGGTCCCGGCGCTTTCTCGCTCCCAATATCATGTAGCGCCCCCTTGATCTCCTCCACTCTAACCGGCCCTACAAGACCCCCCGCTTGCCCACTATTAAGCTTCCTCCCCGTGAGGGCAGCTCCATCCAAGGGGTCGTACCCCTCCGGTTGCCCGAGTACTCCATGAAAGTAATCCACGAACTCCTCCGCCACTTTCTCAATGGTTGTTGTTCTTTCTCCATTCCTCTTTGTAAGCATAATAACCGCATGCCTCTTATTGTTTCTTTTGACCACATCATGGAAAAACTTTGTACACTTGTCCGCACTTTGCAGATATGTGTGCTTTGCCCTTTGTTGATAGTACATTTTCTCCGCCTCCGATAAAAGGATCGCACGCCTCCTTTTTTCTCCATAGTCCGGTGGTATGGGGCCACCCTCCAAAACCACTCTTTGTGCCTCCTCCAACTCACTATTTGCTCTCTTTGCCTTCTCCGATATGTGCCCAAACTCCTTCTTGTTCAGCTCCCTCAAAACCCCTTTTAACCTTCCTAGCTTACTCTTTAACCGGAATTGGGCATTGCCTTGCACCGGTGCCTCCCATGATTCCTGCACTAGTCTTTTGAAATCTTGATGCAGTGCCCACATGTTCAAGAACTTGAATGGCCTTGTCGCTGCCCTTTCCTTGTCCACAATACACACCATAACACAAGAATGATCCGATAAGCACCCCGAAGGTAAGAATTACGCATACGTGTATATCCCCATTTGACCAAGCCGGATTCACCATTGCTCTATCCAACTTGCAAGCCACCTCCCCATTTGACCAAGTTAATCTACACCCTATAGATCTCAAGTCCACCATTCCACATACATGAATAAACCTTTGCAAATCACTCAGCTCATAGTTTGTAGCCGGATTACCTCCTTGCCTTTCGTGTATATCCCTTATTGCATTGAAGTCTCCCATGATCATCCAAGGTCCCTCCATTTCTTCCCCCATTTCTGAAAGCCTCTCCCATAAACTCCTTCTGGTAGTTACTGAATGGAGCCCATATGTGAACGTGACATAGAAAACCCTTCCAGAAACCCGACATCTGATATGTGTATGAATAAACTGCTCCGTAGTATCAATCACCTCCAAATCAGCCCGCTGCTCATCCCACATAAGCAATATCCGTCCATGGTTAGAAGTATTAAAATTATACACATACTTCATACCTGAAAATCTTCTCTCCATGATTATCCCCAAAGATTGCACATCAAGCTTTGTTTCCAGTAACGCCAGCACTTGAATACCTTTGCTCCTTAGGAGATGTTGCACACCCCCTTGCTTTAGGGACTTGTGAAAGCCCCTCACATTCCAAGCTGCTATCTTCATTGGCCACCTCCCCAGACTGCTCGCGTCCGTAGTTGGTGTCCGCTTCGATCATCCCCTACCCCTTCATTTCCTTCTCTTCTACCTGCTTCACTACTTGAGCTTGCCCCCGAGGTTGAGCCCGATATCGACGCTGCCGATGTTGAAGTTTCTACCAATGAAGCAGAGGAAGATAATCCCCTAGCTGCCGGCAGCCTTTGGGCAGTCCTTGATGTCACCCTTGCCGCTGTCCCTTGCCCCCCTTGACTGTTTGGAGCCCTTGGAACCCCCTCCCCCTTGCTGTACCGGGTCCTTTCCTCGAGCTCCCTGCTGTCCCCTTCTCACCACCCCTTGTCGATCATCATTTAGCACCCCTTCCGGCCTTACCACCTCACCTTGCCTCAAGACCGGTTGACCCCCTTCTTGCTCCCCCTCCAAATGCATCTCCTCATTCCCTTCCTCCGAGCCTCCATTCTCCCCTCCTCCATCTTCCTCACCCTCCTCCGTATCAGCTTCCCGGGGTGAAGGGGGGGCAACCGCAACTGGAATTGGACTCGCAGCCGTCACCATTGCCAATGGATTCTGCTCAACTTCATTCCCCGCACTCTCCTCTTGATTAGGCTGATTTGCTTCTCTCGGTTGCTGCCCTGGCCTCGGTCTATACTGCCTCCTTTGCCTCCCTTGTCTATTAACCGATTGTGAGCGACGCCGGGGCGGTCGTCGTCCATTCCCAGCTCCCCCATTCGCACCTTCACCAATCTGTCCGCCAGATTCTGCGCCTTCCGATGTTCCTTGACAAAATTCTATTCCATGTCCAATCCGATGACACTTTTCACAAAATTCCGGCAATGCCTCATATACAATTCGTAAATTCACCTGTGCTCTAGTTGGTAATGTGATTGGAACCTCCAATACCCGCTGCCCAAAGACCGGGACCTCCACCATCATACGCGCGTAAACCAGCCTTTCCCGTGTCCGCGTCAATTTGTCCGTGTACAATGGCTTGCCAATCTCCGAACCCACCATACTTAGTACTTTTTGCGACCAACAATCTGGTGGAAGACTGTGAATTTGAACCCACACCGGCACATGTCTCCCATCCTCATCAAATAAGAAGCATCTCAGCATAATCTTCAAGAAGACCGGCACTCCGAACGCAAAATATGGCCCCCCTTGCAACACGCTGTCCATGTCCTCTTGCGTATCAAACCGGTACACCACCCAACCGCTCTTGTGCATGAAGAACTTATACACCACCTTCCATTGCTCTGCCACCGCAATGACCCCCCTTCGACCCGGGTGCAGCCCCATGAAACAGCCCACCAAACAGAATCCCATCGTATCTTCTATATTGTCCAGATCGTCGTATGAGAATGCTAACCTCTCCCCCTTCGCCTCGTACTGGTCGAGCTTCATTGCTTGCTTTATCTTACGATTGTCCTTGAACAAACCAGCCCACGACTTTGGCCCCTAAGCTCCATCATGCGCCTCCCCACTAGCCTGTTTTTCTGGCAGATTCTGTTCAGCCCCTTGCTCCGCTTCCGACGAACCCTGCTCCTCCTCCGGCAAACCACCATCCCCTCCAGCCCCTTGAGAACTTGCTGAAGCTTCCTCATCAGTTGGTTCTTCTTCCCCAAGCCTCCCTTCCATGCCAACACCAGAAACCTCAGCCTCCTGACTGTGCGCAGCATTCTGTCCGTCCAGCACATCACACTCCGATTGGTCCACTTGTGCAGGCCCTCTTGCCACCTGTTCCACATCATTTGCCACCTCAGCCTCACTTGCCACGTCCCTAGATCCTTTGTGAGCTGACTGCCCTTTCTCCTTCCCTCTTTTCCTTGCCATCCACGTTCAAGAATCTAGCTAATCCTTGGAAGCCTCCCTTGCCGCCCACCTCAGCCAATAGATGGCCAGCCTTCTTTGACTTGGACCTGCACCCAAGTGAGTGGATTGCCGCCCACCCAGCCACCTGCCACGTGTCAGCCACCCACTAGCCGGTGTGGCCGGCCCTTGGCCGGAGAAGACCGCCAGACTCCGGCCAACTTCGTCGGAAACCCCCAAAACTCACCGCACCCCTTCCAAACTATCCAAAACGTAGGAACCAACAAAAAGACAACCCCTTACCTTCCTATTTCCTCCGGAAACCACCACCACAGCACTCCTTTGCCGGCCACAACACCTAGCACCAGTCCAAACCGCCTCCTTCTTCCTTCTAGTTGAAAGAAGACTCCTTCCAGCCGACCAAGGTCCTCCCCTCAGCCCCTTGCAGCCGCCAAAACACCAAGAATCCTAGAGAGAAGTTGGAGCTTCTCTCACTAACCTCCCGACTGAGAGCTCTTTACTAAGAGCTCTTTTCACTGAGAGCTCTTTCACTTTTTTTGATGAAATGTAAATATATATCATCAAGTAAAGCACGATCATACAAAAACCTGGGTTGCACACTCATGTCATGTCTGACGATGTGTCAGATCTGAGGTGCCTCCAGAAGGGTGTACATGTGCTCTCATGGTTACCTTAACTCTCATGCATACCAACCGTCTCGTATTTAGATAGCCATTGTTTATCCACACTCATACACACACTCATACATACGATCCCTCTGCATCCCTTACTCCCGGTGTACCTCCTCGCACCGTCCTTCCGTCCTTCCATGTCTCTCTTCCGCTAGTCCCGTGCGGCAATCCTCCATCGTTCGTCACTTTTGGTAAGTGACCAACCATCAACGGATTTTCCTTGTCTTTACCGTAGCCGTTTGCTACGGACTAGATAGGCCATTCAGGTGGACCTATTCACCTCTAGTAGGCTTATTGGTCAAGCCTCAACCATAAACGGATTTAACATGTCTTTACCGCAGCCGTTTGCTACGGATTAGATAGGCCATTCGGGTGGGCCTATTCACTTGAGTTTTTTTTTTTTTTTTTTTAATGCCCTGGACAGGGACCAAAATTGATCTGCCAAAACCACCCTGAGGAACATAAAACTGCCCTGAAGAGGAGGTGGCTAACCACCCTTACAGGACCAGCCTTTCAAAACCACCCTGGTGGAAACCGACCACCCTGCCAGGACCGGCTGCTCAAGCCACTCTGCAAAAACCGCCCTGGGCGCGGTCCAAAACCACCCTGTAGGAATTGAGAGCGCCGCAATCTTGGTGCATATACCGCCCTGCTGCCTCCCTGGAATTACTATGGAAGCAACTCTGGACTGAAACCACCCTGAAAGACCGCCTTGGAAAACCGCCCTAGAAAACCGCCCTGGAAGAAGCTTCTTGTACGCAATCACTCCAAAAGAAAACCACTCTGGAAATAAAACTACCCTGGAAAACCACCCTAGAAGTCACTTTCGGCACAAAACCGCTCTGAGGGAACTGCCCTTGAAGAAACCGCTCTGGAAAACTTCTCTGGAAAAGCACTCCTTCTACCAAACCACTCTGTAAATCCACCCTGGAGGAGCGCTTCTTCTACCAAACCGCTCTAGAAAATAGCCCTGAAAAACCGCCCTGCAGCCAACTCTTATTCCCAAAACCACTCTGGATGAAACCACCCTGGAAAGCTGCCCTGGAAAACCGCCCTACAGCCAACCCATCTCCCCGAAACCACTCTGGATGAAACCACCCTAGACGTCCTGGAAAACTGCCCTGGCAAACCGTCCTGGTACACCACCCTGCAGCCAACCTACCTTCCCGAAACCGCCCTGGAATTTTTTTTTTTTTTTTGAAGCACAAGAAAATTGCCCTGGGATTGAGCATGGAGAAGGATTGCCCTGGGATTGGAATCAAAGGGGATAGCCCTGTGTTGACTTGGCCTAGAGAGGTAAAACGGGGCAATCATGGGGTTGATTAAGGAGGATGATTGCCCTGGAATTGGGGTAGAATAGGGGAATGCCCTGGGATTAGTGTCTACGGTTATGGATTGGGGTGTTTTGGAGTTAAGGGGGGGGGGGGGGGTAAATATGGATGGAGTGCAGTGTGGATGTACTGCAAAGGTTGAAGGTTATAAAGGCCAAGGAATCCATGCGAGTTCCATTGGAGTAAGAGGGATAGAGGGGAGGGAGGAGAGTGAGGGCAGGCGGGGGCGTGACAGGTCTTACCATGGATTTATGTGGAGTCAGACTTGGCGGTGGCATGTTCTTTGTGCTCCATCGCTCTGTAGAGACATGAATCTCTCTATTAAACTTCGCGTCTTCAAACCTGCTCGAATTTCTTTGCCTCCACACTATGTGGACTAGGGCTGACATCGCTAAGTGTCGGGCTCGATTCATAGGCGTATCTTTTTTGTACCGTGATCTGAAAATTCTGAACATACTCCGGTGGGTTATCATTTCTTCTGTCATCCGTAGCCATCCTCGAACCTTGCTCCATAGTTGGCGTATTTGTTCACATTTGAAGAAGATGTGTTCCATGGTTTCCTCCTCCTGTTTACAGAAAATGCATTGTTTATCTTCCATATATTCCCGCCCTGCTCTCCAGTAGTTTGCCAATGGCCAACATCCATGTGAATCTATGGCTTGGTTGTATATCCTTACCTTGGCTATTACCGTCCAAGATTTCTTAGTTCCAGTTTGTCGGAAGTAGTCATATGCCTTTCTAACTCCATCTTTGTCCTGCCCAAACCATGCTGACAGGTATTGGCTTGCTGCCACTGCATTATTTGTGGTCCCTAGGATGCTGTTCTTAATCAGAATTAATTTCTTCATGAGTGGAGAGTATGTGTGTTTACTTTTCCAGCCCCAGACGTCTCCTCCTTGTATGTATGCATGATGGACCCACCGTATCCACAGGGTGTCTTGTTTCTCTTGTATCCGCCATAAGACCTTAGCTAATAGTGCCATGTTCCATGCCTTCAGGTCTCGCAGCCCTAATCCTCCTTCATCCTTGGGTTTGCACATTGTTTTCCATGCTACCGGAGGATTTTTTGTGTTCCACATAAGTGATCGGCATATACCATATATCCTTTCTATTACTCCTGTTGGAATTGGCAAGATCGACATCCAGTAGCATTCTATTCCTTGCAATCGGCGCTATTAGTGGCTTTTCCTGCGTATAGAGTGTAGCTTTTGGCCATGAGTTAACTTTCTTCAAGAGATCGATGGCGTGCAATAATCAGCAACTTTCAGCTTCTGGGATGCAATTGGTATCCCTAAGTATCTAAATGGCATCTCCCCTGCTTTGAAACCAGTTATATCAATCAGTCTTTCACGGGTATTGGAATCCACTCCTGCCATATAGATACTTGACTTATCCAGATTAGCATTCAGGCCTGCCATCCTAGCAAATTGCTTTAGACAGTCTTTCAAAACAGCCACCGATGGTATATCCCCACGACTAAGGAGTAGGAGGTCATCAGCATACATCAGATGTGAAATCCTGAGTTCCTTACACTTGGGGTGAAACTGAAAATCAGATCTACTGGTGTACTTGGCTAGCATACGTGAGAAATATTCCATGCATAATCCAAACAGATATGGGGAGAGGGGGTCCCCCTGTCTAAGTCCCCTACGCCCTTTAAAGAAACCATGCATGTACCCATTGATTGTAACCGAGTATGTTGGACTGGTGATGCTTTCTTTAATCCAAGCTGTGAATTTATCTGGAAACTGCAGCGCTGAGAGGATATCTTGAAGGAAACCCCAGTGTACTGAGTCAAAAGCTTTCTGCATATCAACTTTAAGCATACATCGTGGAGAGATTCTTTTCCTGGTGTAATTACGCATAAGCTCTTGAGCTAAGTGTATGTTATCTGCAATGCCTCGCCCCTGCACGAAAGCGGTTTGTTCTTTGTGCAGCAAATGATCCATCACTTCTGACAATCTACCTGCTAAAAGCTTAGCAATAATCTTGTAAACCACTGTGCAGCAGGATATCGGTCTATACTCTTGCACCTTGTGTGTCTGGGGGAATTTCGGGATCAATGCAATCCGTGTGGTTCCGAGATTTTGAAGTTGACCATTGATAAAGAATTCGGGGCTAATTTGCTTTGACTAGATCCCATGAGTGCTTGAAAATTTTTGAGTTGTATCCATCTGGTCCTGGGGCTTTGAGGTCCCCAATGTCAAATAAGGCTTTCCGGATTTCTTCTTCCGTTGGTAATCTGGTTATCTGCCTCTGCTGCCCTTCAGTGAGTTTCGTTCCAAACTGCATGCAGTCTCCTTTGAAATCAGTCCTCGTTTCCTCTACCCCTAGTTGATTCTGAAAGTATGTTAGGAATTCCTTCGCTATTTCTTCTGCTGAGTTTGTGTGCTCCCCATTTGACTTTTCTATTGCTACTATTTCTCTTTTCTTATTGTTTCTCTTCACCAGTGCATGAAAAAAGGATGTGTTCCTGTCTGTTTTCCGGAGGTATTCATGTTTTGCTTTCTGTAAGTAGAATAGATATTCTGCCCTCTCAAGCAATTCCACTTTCCTTCTTGTGGAGTTATATTCCTCATCCATATGTCCTCGCGTGAGTCCTTGCTGCTGCATTGTTTCCAATTGTTGTCGTGCCAGTTTGACTCTCTCTTGAATGTGTTGGTAGTGGAGGTGATTGAACTGCCTGAAGTGCGGTTTGAGGAGCTTAAGTTTCTGCTTTAGCTTATACTGCATTGTGCCATTCACGATCTTTGGGAGGGCTTGCCACTTTCCTTGCAGTATTTCCCCAGAGTCAGGATGGGTTGTCCACATGTTATAAAATCTGAACGGTTTGGGTTTTTGTTGCTCTGCGTTTCCAAGGACAGAAACTACGCATGCTGCATGATCCGAAATTGTCCCTGGCATTCTAAAATCTGCATAGCTGCTTCTGTTCTGTTCCATCCATCTTCTATTGCCCATTGCACGGTCCAATTTGCTCACTATGTGCCCATTTGTCCATGTGAATTTACACCCTACGGAGTGTAAATCTTCAATACCAGCCTCCATTATGAAGTCTTGGAAATCAGCAGTAGCATATGTAGTGACCGGCCTACCTCCTTGCTTATCTGCCTGGGAAAGAGGTGAGTTGAAATCACCTAATATTAACCAAGGTGTCTGCGTTGCATCGGCAATCTGTGAAAGTGCTGCCCACATGCTTTTCCTGCTTGTTATCGACAGTTGACCGTATATGAACGTGACTGCATAAACACACCCTGTGGTCTTACATTTTATCCTGGTGTGTATCAATTGCTCTTCCCACCTTTCAACATTAAGCTCAATGAGTTGCGTTTCCCACATAAGTAGCATTCTGCTTCTTGAAGAGTTCCCCAGTCTCTGTTCGATCTCCCATTTCTGAAACCTTCCATTCTTTAAATTCAGATAACACTGTTGTGTTAACTTTGTCTCTAGTACACTTAGGATGCCTAACTTTTGTTGCAGAAGGAGATCTGCCACCGCCTTCTGTTTGAGGCCTTTATTGAGACCTCTTATATTCCATGATCCAATCTTCATCGTTTCGCAGCCGGCTTCCGCCGTCTAGCATTGGTGTTTTTCCCTTGCTTTTCTGTTCCCCGTTCAATCTTGCCCTTTTCTCTATCTGTTCTTGTGTGTCTTGTAGATCTTCCTCCTGTGTTTCTTTGTCTCCATTTGTTTTTTTTGATGCTTCTTTCTTGTCCCATCGGGTAGCTGGTAACCCTAGGATGATCACCGGGAAGTTACTGACTTGGCCATCTTGTGAATCTGCTTGCCAACTATTCACCTCCCCATCAGTATAATGTTTGTGCTCCTGTATTATGCTGCTGCTGGATATTAACTTTTGTTCTTCCACTTTTTCACTTGGACTGCCTGAGATTTCTGCATCATGTTCTCCCGACAGTTTTGTTGTTATGTTTTTTCCACTTGTCTCTGAGCACTCTTTTCCCCCATTATCCGCTTGCCATGCTTCTGATCCCATCATTTGTAGTGTTTCCGTCGATATCCTTATTGCTCTGTGCTCGTGATGTATAGGTAACTGTTCTGTTCTTATACTGTTTATATGCCTGTTATTATTGCCCATTTCTTCCTGTTCATCATTACCTTGTCATTATTCCCTTCTTTTCCCTGATACTCCGTCACGAGGTGACCAGTTTCCCTGCATTCATTGTTGATCTATCCTTTACTGTGTTGTCTCCATCCCCTTCTGTATGCTCAATTTGTTCTTGTACACCAAGCCCCGTTCTGATACTCATTATATTTCCCGTGTTAGTCCTGGCCAATGCCTCAGGCTTCTGCATGATTTCCCCATCCCTGTTTGATTCTTGCTGCCTGAATGTCCTCTCTTTTTGCTCAGTATTTTTCACTTTGCCATGCGTACTTTGGTGCTTTGTGCCACACATGTGTCTTTATCGATATTATTGTTCCCAAAATTATTTCGATCTAATTTTCCTGGAGGTTATCAGCCTTTCCCCTCGATTTCTTCCCCATCACGTGTTCTATGCACGATTCAATGATCCCACGATATTGATCTAACTATTCTATGCACCTCTGCATTCCCATTTTGCCCATTCTGCTCTTGCTGCTCTGCTATTGCTGGACTTGCTTGCTCATTTCTTTTATTTGTTTGTTGGCCGTTTTTCCTTTGTCCTCCTTGGCTGCATGTGTTGCCTTCCTGATTGCATGTGATCCCTGTTACATCTATTCTCGCCTGTCTCATTTGCATATCTTCGCGGTGTTGTTTCTTCCTCTTTCCTTTATATTGCCACTCTCCTTTACTGTTATTACTGCGTTCCCGTTCTGGTGTGCTTTCCTTTGTATCTCCCCCCGCAGCTGTTTCCTCCCCTGTCGCCATTTCCTTTGTTGCAGCATCCATATATACTATCATTTGTTGGTCCGATACCTCCATTGGTTTGTTGTCCCCTCACAGTCGTTGGACAGTCCCCATGGTAGTGCCCCATTAGCTTGCAAGATTTACAGAGTTTCAAGTTGGATTCAAATTTGACCTCTAAGTCAGTATCTGTACCATCAGGTAGCGTGATGGCTATGATTGTGGGCAGTTCCTTGGAGATATCCACTTCTACTAAAACTCTAGCATAATTAACCCGCTCTCTTACTTTGGTGTACCTGTCTGTATATAGTGGCGTGCCAACTTGTGAGGCTACTTTGCTTAGCCCTGAGGTGGACCAGTAGTCCGCGTATTTGCATCCACACTGGAATCTGAGCTTGAGATTCCTCCCCGAAGGAGAAACACGTCGGTAATGTTTTGAGGTATAGGGGACTCCCGTATGCAATGTATGGCCCTCCTTCTAAGACTGCATCCCGCAACTCTTTATTTGCAAATTTAAACACCATCCATAAGGAATTATGCGTAAGGAGCTTATGCGGTGCCCGCCATCTTGCTGTGATCCCTTTTAGTGCCCTCCATCCTGGAAACCTCCCTAGGAACCTGCCAATTAGACAAAATCCCACTGATTCTTCTAATGCTTCTAGATCCTCAGCACCTAATCTCGCTCTTCCTTCTTGCTTCTGGAATTGTTTCAGGGCTGTATCTGAACTATACACTCTATTTTCTCTGAAAAGATCAGACCATTTGTGTGTCTTACTCGTTTCTGATGGTTTCGTGGGCTCCGACGCCAATGGTGCTTGATGTCCTTCTTCATTTTCCCCAGTCACATGCCTGCCAGTTACCTCCCCTTGTTGAGTGTTCATGGTTTCCTTTCCAGGTCCATTTCCTTCCGATGTTTGATTATCCAGCCTCTGCAGTCTCTCTGTTGAGCTTTCAGCAGTGTCCCAGTGCAAAGGCTTCCATCCTCGTCGAGGAATTTTCCCCCCTCCTCGCATACCTTTGCCCTATGTTATGCAAGCTATCGGGCTATCGGGTTGTCTTGGGGTAAGTTAAACGGATTTGGGTATCTGGTGTAAGTTAAACGGGTTGTTGATTTCGGAGTCCTTGAGATTGCGGGCCCCCCCCGAAGCTTTGGGCTAGCGGTTTTAAGGGGAGTAGCTTAAGTTAAATGGGTTGTGGGTTTTCGGAGAATACTAGGAAGAGTGGTCCCGGGCAAACTTTCGCTAGATCCGAAAATTTGAAAAGCAACCGTTCCTTTTGTCTTCTCGTTGACCACGCCTTCCGTACTGTACGCCTTCTGCTGCTCACCTACCACCGTCCTTGCCTACCGTCTTCCTCCCATCTCCGGCGAACTCTGGGTGGTGACCCCTTAGTCCATCCGAAGAACTGCTGTGCGCTGGGTTCTCCCTGAAAGCTTTAGGAGTAGCCGGTGGGTTCTCCTTGAGAGCCTTGGGCGCTGCCTGCTCGCTGAACTTGGGTTCCGTTGCTCCCGGTTGCTCCACCACCCTATTTCCCCACCGCTGCCTTGTGCCTCCGCAGCTTGTTCCCTTGTCCTCAGCACCCTCTGATCTCTGACGCCCTCCTTGGTTTCCTTGGCTTGTTGTATCTTCCCATGCGCGAGTGTTCCTTACCAGCTCCTTGAGTTCAGGGGATGCCGCCTCGTCGCCCAGATTAGATCCCATCCCTCCGGCACGGCCTCACCCTTCGCCTCTGCGACAGGAGGTGCCGTCATTGTTGTCCTAGCTTTTGAAACCGGCCTCCACACGCCACATCCGCTTGCTCCGCCTTTCCAAACGCCAGCCGCCACCGCCGAGATCCTAGGGAATGAGAGCTCAACTGAGAGCTCTTTCCATACGCCGTCACTGCTGCTCCGCCTTTCCAAAGCCAGCCGCCACCACCGCCGGGATCCTAGGGAACGTAGAGAGAAGCCAGAGCTTCTCTCTCTAGCGCCTTGATGAAACGTAACTGAGAGTTCTTTTGACTGAGAGCTCTTTCCTGAAAAGGTACATATATAAAATAAAGGTGCTTCATGGGGGGAATGCCCCAATCCACGTATCACAAAACATGACTTAATACCATATCTTACATGCCTTCCAAACCACACCAACCAATCCAACCAACCCCACGCAGGAGGTTCCCATCATGATCTATCAAAATACATCTACTAATCTGCCCCTATCGTCCATCCCTTCAAAACATACCCCATCCTTCTTACAATCACTAACACAACTATCACAAGCATTACATATTCAAGAACCATGCTTAAACAACAAGAAAACACACTAAACCACCCAATCCAGCTCCAAGATTTGCCGCTAGCCCCCTATCCTCTTTGCTCCAATAGGTCTACAAACCTATGAACATGGATTTGAACCTTCCGAAATGCTCCTTCAATGTTGTAACGCACCCCATCATGTTTGCATTTGTTCCGAGCTGCCCATATATGATAAATCCCACATTAGATGCCAAGATATCTTGCTTTCACTTTCTTTCCAACCCCTTTGTACCTTCTTTTTGCATCGGCCAGCAAGTCTTCCATCTTCTCAAACCTAAATTTGATAGCCAACCATTCTTTTATATGCTCCCATAGACCATAAGCAAACGGGCATTTAAAGAATAAGTGATCCATGGTTTCCTCCTCACTTCTACACACCGGGCACATCTTGTTTGCTGTTGGTGCAATCGGCCCAGGTCACGATTGACCAGGACTCGAGTTTGACTCGAGTGATGTTTTGATGTTTGACAAAGTATGTTTGACAAAGTATGTTAGACATAGGACTGACATTGATGTTTGACATTAATGTCGGTTAATATGTTGGGGAGATTGTTTATACAATCGACCCAGGTTATAATTGACTTGATGGTTGACTAGGGTTGACCATGTGCTTATGGGAAAGTCCAAGCATGGGTCTTGGTAAGGGAAAGTCCAAGTCATGGGTACTTGGCATGGAAAGTCCAAGTGGGACACTTGGCAATTGGGAAAGTCCAAGTCTTGAGCACTTGGCATGAGAAGTCCAAGCATGGGTCTTGGCAAATGAGAAGTCCAAGCATGGGTCTTGGCAAATGAGAAGTCCAAGCATGGGTCTTGGCAAATGGAAAGTCCAAGCATGGGTCTTGGCATGGAAAGTCCAACATGGGTTGGCAAGGAAAAGTCCAAGCTTGAGTCTTGGCATTTGAGAAGTCCAAGGGGATTGATATTGGCGGCGTAAAGTCCAAGCGGAGTCTTGGCGGCGTAAGTCCAATGTGCCTTGGCGGTGTAGACACCGTTAGCATGACATAGCCGATGGAAGCACCTGAAGGCTAGCGCGATGGATGAACAAGTCATGGATGACTTGGAGGATCCGAGAGGCGTGAGGCTGATGGAGGTGGCTAGAAGGCTTAGGTCTAGGCTAAGGGTGGTCTAGCAAGTATGGGGGCACCATACTTGGGTTAAAACCTCATTCTTGAGGTCGATTGACCGCATTATGGCGGTGACGGAGTCGACTTCGAGTTCGACCACGGTGAAAGCTTTAAGAACTCTGGCAATGATCGCTCATGGGAAGCGATCGGTAGTCGACGGCAGCGATCGCTAAGGGATGGCGCCGATCATTGCCGATCGAGTTGCGAGCGATCGCTCTATAGCCGATCGGCTCGACTACGGCGTTAGCGATCGCCAATGTTGGCTGATCGGTGTGAGAGTCCCGTTGGAACTTGTCCAACGTGGATTGAGCCATTGTCTCACGCCATGTTGGCGATCGGGTGATTTATGGCGATCGCCCGGGAAATCCAGCCCGACGCGAGATAAAAGGAAGCTGTTCGTGGAGATTGCAGCATCAGTTCTTGGGGAGCTTTCTTGAGGCGATTTGAAGGCGATTTGTAGGTGCATTTCAGGGCCCTTCAACCTCATCCAAGCAACCAACAAGCAAAGCACTCAAACCCTAGTTTTGTAAAGTGTTCTTTACATTTCCTTTGTATTTGCTTGTATTTCCTTAGATTATTGTTGTAATCTTGTGTACGAGGTTTCTCCGCCTCCGACTTGTTGTCGAGAAGGAGTTTATTGATTAGTGATTGCATTGGCGTCGCTAGAGCTCGTTAGAGCTCGATCCGTGGAGTAGGAACCGTTACGGTTCCGAACCACGTTATATGCTTGTGTTGTGATTGTGTGTCTTGTTATATTTATTTGTTATTACTATTCCGCTGTGCTAACAAGATTGTAGACGATCGAACGCGAAAGAATTCCATCTACGTACGGTATCACGCTATTCACCCCCCCTCTAGCGGGCATTCAATTCCCAACAAGTGGTATCAGAGCCTGGTGGCTCTTCAACGGATTAACAACCGGGAGCAAGACGCTAGAGGGTAAAGATGGAATTCCAAGACAAGCTTGGATGGGACATCAACACACCGGTCCCGTACTCATTATATGGACAAGAAGGCTTCGATTCTTGGAAGAGAAGAATTGAAGACTTTCTGATGATGAGGGACTTCGAGGAATGGTCTCTATTAATGGAAGGATTTGAGTATCCTAGAGGACCAAAAGGTGGTTTCCTCAAGAAGAAGAGATGGAGTGAAGATCAACTCCAAAGATTCGAGAAAAACAAGAAGGTAATCAAATTCATTTTTGATCTAATTCCAAATGAATTCTTGTGTAGCCTAGGTGAATGCATGGATGCTAAGGAGCTATGGAGCGATTTGGCAAAGCTCCATGAAAGCCCATCAATGGTCCAAGAAGAAGAAGAAGAAGAGGAGTGCTCACCCTCTCAAGCTCAAGAAAGTTCACCATCAATTCAAGAAGATAAGGAGGGTGAAGAAGAGAGATCATCCTCACAAGGAAGTGAGGATTCGGAGGTTGATAGGGAATCAACATCCGGATCGGAAGATGTGAAGGAAGTGGAAGAAGCATCCACTTCAAGGACTGAGGGAGGAGAGAACTTCCATACCGAACATCAAGAAGAAGCCGACATCCGGTCAAGATGAAGAAGCCCAAAGTCCAATTCCGGTCTCCATTAACCTAGGTAACTCAAACATATGTGTTAATAATAAAATGCATATAATATGTTTTGAGTGTAGGGAAACCGGGCACTATAAGAGCAAGTGCCCAAAGAAGATTAGGAAAGCTCCACCGGCTCCAAAAGTCAAGGATGCCGGTTCCCCAAATATCAAGAGCAAGGAGCATATCATATGCTTCAAGTGCAACTCAAGGGACATTATAGGAATCAATGTCCTAGGGGAAGCAAAAAGACCAAAGAGGGAGCTACACATGTAGGGGGAGCCTCTAGGGCAAACCCTAAGGTATATTTCAATAATGCACCTTCTTTAGTTAATAGGCAAAGGCATGCTAGGAATTTAAATTCTCTTGCAATTTATGAAAAGCATGCTAATAGAAATAAATATTTTTGCTTAGGAGCTAAAAGTGTCCATTTTAGTAATAAGGAGAAATTTGGGACTAATGTCCCTAGAAAAACCATACCTAGTGAATCTATTAAGAAAATACAAGAACATCTAGGTTTCAATCCCAAGTGGACTAGGCATATGCCTAGAAAGTCTCATGCCCATGATTTAAATCAAAATTCAAAAATTGGGCAATTAGAGTTAGAGAATCAAGTCTTGAGGTCAAGGCTTGAAAAACTTGAGAAGACCCTTAAAATTATACAAAATCAATTTAAAGGGTCAAAAGATCAAAAGTCAAGGTCCAAAAGTCAAAGTCAACACCAAGGACCTAAGAGTCAAAAGTCAACCAAGGGCAAACAAGGTTTGGGTCACAAACCTAAGCCTAAGGTGGCTTACCATAGTGTTCCATTAGACTATGGAACACAAACTAGGTCTAGGAAGACCAAGGTCAATAGGGAAGTCATCCCTAGAGTTGACCAAAGGATATGCCTAGTGGCTAGGGTTTCTAGGAAACCTAAGGTGGCCACTAAGAAGGTTGTTAGGGAGGCAATCCCTAAGGTTAACCTAGGCAAGACCCAAATGACCAAGGCTAATAAGCCTAGGAAGGTCATTAGGAAGGTATCTAGGGAAGTTATCCCTAGGGAATACCTAATCAATCCTAGGAGCTCAAATAGATTTTGGGTTCCTAAGAGCGTGTTTGATTCACGCTAAATGGGTTAGGGTGTGCCAACTTTAAATGGAAGGGTAGTTAACCTAACCATGGTAAAGGTGGCATTTTAGGTTATTTTCAAGGTTATGGTTGCCTTGGAAATACATTTAAGTCTTAATCCTAAAAGCTTTTAGGATGTGCCAATATTACTTGAGAAGTTTGATAAAATGATCAAAATTGGCACAATTTAGGTTTAGAGGTTAGTGTGCCATTTTGGGTTTTTGGCACACTTGGGAGAAAACTAGAAATATGGCAAAATATAATTAATTATATGAAATGGCAATTAATATTAAAATTTAGGTATTACTATACCTATATATTTTATATGTCATGCTTTGTTTGCCATATAACATGCCATGACATCATGCTTATTTTTTAATCATTCTATATGTCATGTTCATGTTTAGGATTTAGGTAAATGTCATGTGGTTTTAGATCTTATTTTATGCCATGACATCATGATTATGAGCATATGCTTATTTATATCATCGTTAATGCCATAATCATTCATGCATTTAAGAAAATTTGATTAAAATTGATTTAAGGACTATGGCATGACTTGGAGTCCCATTTATAAGGGAATCAAGTAGAGTTGCCTTAGGAAAATGCATGAAACCTTAGTTTAGGGAGAACAAAACCCACATCTCACATCCAATTGACATGTATGTGTATTTATACACCCTAGATACATGTGAGATGCTAGGATATGAGTTGAGTTCAAGGTGCATAGTTTTTGCATCTAGTTGAACCAAAACTCATCTAATTTTATTGGTGGATCATTGGGAAAGCTTGTGTACAAGTCATGTACATAGAGCCCAAGGAATATGATCCAAAATAAGGTTTTGAAAACATTTTAAAATCATTTTGACAAACCTTGGTGAAGTCTATCTTTTGATAGCAATCACCATTGATGAGATTGATACAAAGTGAGCTTAAACTTTAAAGTTTTTAGTCACTTTTGGATTTTGTATCAATTTCACTATTTTATGGGTAAAATATTTTTAAAACATTTCTCACCCATTGTTTTGGTCATAAGTATTATACGTATCAAATTTCGTGATTTTTCGATGTACGTATAATTATTTATGAATTTTTGAATTCGTTACGATAATTTGAAATTTGGGAATTTTCATTACTGATCGCCACTTAGTGGCGGTCGATGATGAAATGGCATCATGATAAGCTGAAGTCGATTGCCAGTCTATTCGGGTTAACAAGGTTTGTTTAGCCCGTGTTATATGGTAAAGGTTCCTAACCACTCCTAACCCTAGGATATGCTTTGGGAAGCATTATGAAGGGTGAAAATCCATTGGATATGGATTAGGAGTTATGTTAGGTCAAAGTATCAAATTTAGGGTGAGTAAAAGTTCTATGTTGAACTTAGAACCTTAATTTTGATGGTTTAGAGTTCCTATTGGCTTAGGGGCTTTCCAAGGACATTGTTGGTGCAATGGTCAAGGGGGAGCAAGCCTTTAGGGGGAGGTATCCATCTTGGGATGATGGATGTTTTTGGGGAGAATGTTATCAATTGAAAATTGATGGGTGTTTGATACCCAATTTGGAAATTGGGAGAGTGAGATAGGAGTGCCTCTCTTGAGTGATATGGGACTTATCACTAGGAAGATGGCAGGCATCCTAGGTATTTTTGATCAAGGTGGAGATTGTAAGATCTCATTGGGACATGAGACATTGACCTCCTTGGAGAGAAAACCTTTTTGATGTTAGTCAAAAAGGGGGAGAATGTTTGGGGGAGAACATTTGATTTACATTTTCACTTAAATGTTTGGGGGAGAACATTTGGTGAGTGTTTACCAATTTGGGATAATTGGTAAGGGATTTGAGTTAGTGTTCTAACTCATGGTTTGATTTGGTTTTTGTCAAACATCAAAAAGGGGGAGATTGTTGGTGCAATCGACCCAGGTCACGATTGACCAGGACTCGAGTTTGACTCGAGTGATGTTTTGATGTTTGACAAAGTATGTTAGACATAGGACTGACATTGATGTTTGACATTAATGTCGGTTAATATGTTGGGGAGATTGTTTATACAATCGACCCAGGTTATAATTGACTTGATGGTTGACTAGGGTTGACCATGTGCTTATGGGAAAGTCCAAGCATGGGTCTTGGTAAGGGAAAGTCCAAGTCATGGGTACTTGGCATGGAAAGTCCAAGTGGGACACTTGGCAATTGGGAAAGTCCAAGTCTTGAGCACTTGGCATGAGAAGTCCAAGCATGGGTCTTGGCAAATGAGAAGTCCAAGCATGGGTCTTGGCAAATGAGAAGTCCAAGCATGGGTCTTGGCAAATGGAAAGTCCAAGCATGGGTCTTGGCATGGAAAGTCCAACATGGGTTGGCAAGGAAAAGTCCAAGCTTGAGTCTTGGCATTTGAGAAGTCCAAGGGGATTGATATTGGCGGCGTAAAGTCCAAGTGGAGTCTTGGCGGCGTAAGTCCAATGTGCCTTGGCGGTGTAGACACCATTAGCATGACATAGCCGATGGAAGCACCTGAAGGCTAGCGCGATGGATGAACAAGTCATGGATGACTTGGAGGGATCTGAGAGGCGTGAGGCTGATGGAGGTGGCTAGAAGGCTTAGGTCTAGGCTAAGGGTGGTCTAGCAAGTATGGGGGCACCATACTTGGGTTAAAACCTCATTCTTGAGGTTGACAGTCGACTGGCATTATGGCCGGTTCGACTGCCAGGAGTCGACTCGAGTTCGACTACCGGTTGAGAGCTTTAAGGGCTCTGGCGATGCTCATGGGAGCGATCGTAGCCGAGCAACAGCCGATCGCTAAGGGATGGCAATGATCGCCCGAGTCGAGTATCGCCTGAAGCGCTCGTAGCCGTAGGCGATCGACTACGGCGTTAGCGATCGGCGCCAATGTTGGCAATGATCGGTGGTGAGAGTCCCGTTGGAACTTGTCCAACGTGGATTGAGCCGTTGTCTCACAGCTACAGTGTTGGCAGTCGACTGGTGATTTATGGCAGTCGACTGCCAGGCGGAAATCCAGCCCGACGCGAGATAAAAGGAAGCTGTTCGTGGAGATTGCGGCATCAGTTCTTGGGGAGCTTTCTTGAGGCGATTTGAAGGCGATTTGCAGGTGCATTTCAGGGCCCTTCAACCTCATCCAAGCAACCAACAAGCAAAGCGCTCAAACCCTAGTTTTGTAAAGTGTTCTTTACATTTCCTTTGTATTTGCTTGTATTTCCTTAGATTATTGTTGTAATCTTGTGTACGAGGTTTCTCCGCCTCCGACTTGTTGTCGAGAAGGAGTTTATTGATTAGTGATTGCATTGGCGTCGCTAGAGCTCGTTAGAGCTCGATCCGTGGAGTAGGAACCGTTACGGTTCCGAACCACGTTATATGCTTGTGTTGTGATTGTGTGTCTTGTTATATTTATTTGTTATTACTATTCCGCTGTGCTAACAAGATTGTAGACGATCGAACGCGAAAGAATTCCATCTACGTACGATATCACGCTATTCACCCCCCCTCTAGCGGGCATTCAATTCCCAACATTTGCTTCATAATCCATTCTATCCGCCGTACGAAGTTTCCTATGTGCAAGAAGCCACATAATAAAGCGGTGCTTTGGCATAATTTCCATCCTCCATAGCTCCGGAACCCATGGAGGTTTTTGAGCAGCCCCTTGGAAGAAGTCATACGTCTTAGCCACTCCTTTCTTCTCCATAACAAACCAATCCATAAACATCATGTTCGCTTCCCCCACTCCTCTTGATTGTTGCTTTATTTCTTCTTTTATTTCCAGCAGCCTCTTGATCAATGGTGGATCCGAAACTTTTTCCTTCCAATCCCAAAATTCAGCCCGCCCTTCATAGTGATACTTTACCCATTTGACCCAAAGCGTGTCCGCACCGACTTTAATGTCCCATAAAACTTTAGCAAGCAAAGCCTTATTCCATACAAGCAAATTCCGGAGCCCATACCCTCCATTCTCCTTTGGCTTGCATATTGTATCCCATGCTATTGGGGGGTACTTTGAATCCCAAACAAACTCCCGACTGAGAGCTCTTTCACTGAAAAGGTACATATATAAATAACGGCGCTTCATGGGGGGAATGCCCCAATCCACGTATCTCAAAACATGACTCCATACCACCTTTCATATGTCTTTCACGCCACACATCCTAACCAGCCAACCCCACGCAGGAGGTTCACATCATGACCTGCCAAAGTGCCTCTACTAATCAAACCCCCCCCATCCTTCGTACAATCCCAAACACCACTATCACAAGCATTACATATTCAAGAACCAAACTAAGTCAATCAAACAAGACATTACACCGCCCAAGCCAGCTCCTAGCTTTGCCGATGTCCCTCTCCTCTTTGCTCCAATAGGTCTACAAACCTATGGACATGAATTTGGACCTTCCGGAATGCTCCTTCCACATTGTATCGCACCCCATCATGCTTGCATTTGTTTCTTGCTGCCCATATATGATAAATCCCACATGAAATGCCAAGGTATCTCGCCTTCACCTTCCTTCCCATCCCTTTGTATCTTCTCTTTGCACCGGCCAATAAGTCTTCCACCTTCTCAAATCTGAATTTGATAGCCAACCATTCCTTTATACGCTCCCATAAACCATGTGCAAACGGACATTTAAAGAATAAGTGATCCATGGTTTCCTCCTCACTTTTGCACACCGGGCACATCTTGTTTGCTTCATACTCCATTCTATCCGCCGTGCAAAGTTTCCTTTGTGCAAGAAGCCACATAATAAAACGGTGCTTTGGCATAATTTCCTTTCTCCATATCTCCGACGCCCATGTAGGCTTTTGAGCAGGCCCTTGGAAGAAGTCATACGCCTTAGCCACCCCTTTCTTTTCCATAACGAACCAGTCCATAAACATCATGTTTGCTTCCCCCACTCCTCTTGATTTTTGCTTTATTTCTTCTTTTATTTCCAGCAACCTCTTGATCAATGGTGGATCCGAAACTTTTGCCTTCCATTCCCAAAATTCAGCCCGCCCCCCATAATGGTGTTTAACCCATTTGACCCAAAGTGTATCCGCACCGGCTTTAATTTCCCATAAAACTTTAGCAAGCAAAGCCTTGTTCCATACAAGCAAATTCCGAATCCCATAGCCTCCCTTCTCCTTTGGCGTGCATATTGTATCCCATGCAATTGGCGGATACTTTGAATCCCAAACAAACTCCCGACATAGACCTTTTATCTTATCAATCACACCAACCGGTATTGAGAGCATTGATAACCAAAAACATTCCATACCTTGAAGCACCGTCTTCACTAGCTCCAACCTTCCCGCATAAGACAACGATTTCTTTGGCCATACACTCATTCTCCTTGCTATTGAGTTCAAAAGAGGCCCATAATTAGCAATTCGCAGCTTCTCCGCCGCCATAGGAATGCCCAAATATCTAAAGGGAAACACCCCTTCTTGAAAGCCCAATATTCTCAACAAGTCCCCTTTTGTTTGGTCATCAACCCCTGCCATATAGAGCTGTGATTTTATCGGATTGGCTCTTAAACCCGCTTCCTTCCCAAACCTCTCCAAGCAGCCATAAGCATCCTCAACGAAGTCTCATCCGCCCTTGCAAATAGCATAAGATCATCCGCATATATAAGATGTGTGATGCCCACCTCCTTGCACCGCGGATGATGATGATATGATGGGAGCACCGAGATGTCCTTGAGCCTTCTTTACAGCACCTCCACACATAACCCAAAAAGGAGTGGCGATAAAGGGTCTCCTTGCCTCAATCCCCTTTGTCCACCAAAAAAACCATAGACTCCCCCATTGAGCGATATAGAATATGTCGTTGTCGTCACACATTGCTTTATCCATGCACAATATTGTTGGGGAAAGCCAAAACCAACAAGTGCTTCCATTAAGAATTCTCAATTTAACATATCGAACGCCTTCTTTAGATCCACCTTTGCCATGCACCTTGGAGAAACCCTCTTGCGAGCATACCTTCTTAAAAGATCCTGGGTGAGGAAGATGTTGTCCCCGATACTCCTTCCTTGCACGAAAGCCGCTTGAGCCGGGTCTATCAAGAAATCCATTACTTTAGAGAGCCTTCCCGCCAATATCTTAGCAATTACCTTATAGAAGACGTTGCAACATGCAATAGGTCGGTAGTCCGTGACTCCTTCCGCATGATCCCCTTTGGGCACAAGATATATAAGTGAGTGATTCCACTGTTTAAATAACTTTTCCGTCCCAAAGAACTCCCTTATCGCAGCAATAAAGTCCTCCCCCACAATCTCCCACGCCGAAGTAAAGAACCTAGCTCCATATCCATCCGGTCCCGGTGCTTTCTCACTCCCAATGTCGTGTAGTGCCCCCTTGATCTCTTCCACCCCCACCGGCCTCTCAAGACCCCCCGCTTGTCCACTATTAAGCTTCCTTCCTGTAAGGGCAGCGCCATCCAAGGGATCACACCCCTCCGGTTGGCCAAGCACCCCATGAAAATAGTCAAGAAACTCCTCCGCCACTTGCTTGATCGATGTCGTTCTTTCCCCATTCCTCTTTGTGAGCACCACTATCGCATGCCGCTTGTTATTCCTCTTGACCACATCATGAAAGAACTTTGTACACTTGTCCGCACTTTGCAAATATGTGTGCTTTGCTCTTTGTTGATAATACATCTTTTCCGCTTCCGATAATAGAATTGCCCTTCTCCTCTTTTCCCCATAGTCCAATGGAATGCCTTGGCCGGCCAATACCTCCTTTTGTGCCTCCTCTAACTCGTAGTTTGCTCTCTTTGCCTTCTCCGATATGTGATCAAACTCCTTCTTGTTCAGATCCTTTAATGCCGCCTTTAGTCTTCCCAATTTGGTCTTCAATCGAAACTGTGCATTACCTTGCACCGGTGCCTCCCATGACTTCTGCACTACTCTTTTGTAATCTTGATGCAGCGTCCACATGTTCAAGAATTTAAAAGGCTTTGCCGCTGCCCTTTCCTTCCCAAGAATGTTAACCATAACACATGAATGATCCGATAAGCATCCCGGGGGCAAAAATTCAGCATATGTATCAAACTCCTCCATTAGCCAATTCAAGTTCACCATTGCCCTATCCAATTTGCAAGCCACCTCTCCATTTGTCCATGTGAATCTACACCCTATGGATCGCAAGTCCACCATACCACATACATGAACAAATCTTTGCAAGTCTCGCAACTCATAATTTGTGACTTGATTGCCTCCTTGCCTTTCATGTACATCCCTTATGGCGTTGAAGTCTCCCATGATCATCCAAGGCCCCGTCATTCCTTCCCCCATCTCCGTTAGCCTCTCCCATAGCACCCTTCGAGTTGTGACCGAATGAAGCCCATATATAAAAGAGACATAGAAAACCCTCCCAGAAGCCCAGCATGTAATCTGAGTGTGAATATACTGCTCAGTAGTATCCAGAACCTCCAATTCCGCCCGCTGCTCATCCCACAAAAGGAGTATCCGACCATGATTAGCCATATCAAAATTATTCACATACTTCATACCTGAGAACCTCCTTTCCATGATCTTGCCAACATTTTGACCATCCAGCTTTGTCTCCAGTAACGCCAGTACTTGTATTTCCTTGCTTCGCAAGAGGTGTTGCACCCCCCCTTGCTTTAGGGCCCTGTGGAAGCCCTCACGCTCCATGCAAAGAATCTTCATTGTCCACCTCCCTGACCGCGTCCGTAGTTGTCGCCACTTTGATCAGGCCCTCCTTTCATTCCCGCCTCCTCCGCCATTGCTTGAGCTTGCCACCGAGTTGGAGCCCGATGTCGACGCTGCCAATGATGAAGTCCCCGACACCGAAATGGTGGATGATGCTCCCCTAGCTGTCGCCGGTCTTTGGACAGGCCTTGATGTTGTTCTTGCCGCTGTCCCTTGCCCCCCTTGGCCTTGTGGCGTCGTTGAAACCTCTCCCCTTTGTCGGCTGGCTCCTTTCCCGTACACTGCTGCCCCCTCGCTCCCCTTGCCGATCATCACTTATCACCCTCCGGCCTTACTCCTCCTTTTGCTCGTGAACCGATCGCCCACTTGCTCCCCATCCGGACTTCCCTCCTCTTCCTCCTCCTCCGAGCCTCCATTCTCCCCTTCCCCCTCTTCCTCCTCCTCCTCCGTACCTTCCTCCCGGGGCGAAGGTGGCACCACCGCAACCGGAACCGGACTAGCTGCTGCTACCATTGCCATTGAGTTCAAGGCCTCCTCCATTGTCGCACTACCTCCCCGATTGACTGATGATTGCTTCTCTCGCTTGCTGCGTTGGCCTTGGTCTATATTGTCTCCTTGGCCCCCCTGCCTATTGACCGATTGTGAACGACGCCGGGGCGGCCGCCGCCCATTCCCAGCTTTCCCATTCGCAGCTACACCATTCTGTCCTCCAGATTCTGCCCCTTCCATCGTTCCTTAACAAAATTCTGTTCCATGCCCAATCCGACGACACTTTTCACATAATTCCGTCTATGCCTGATATACATTTCTCAGATTCACCTGTGCTCGAGTTGGCAACGTGATCGGAACCTCCAATACCCGCTGTCCAAAGACCGGAACCTCCACCATCATTCGTGCATAAACCAGCCTTTCTCTTGTCCGCGTCAATTTGTCCGTGTACAATGGCTTGCCAATCTCCGAACCTATCATACTCAAAACTTTTTGCGACCAACAATCTGGAGGAAGACCGTGAATCTGAACCCACGCCGGCACATGCCTCCCATCCTCATTAAATAAAAAGCATCTCGGCATAATCTTCAAGAAGACCGGCACTCCGAACGCAAAATACGGCCCCCCTTGCAACACGTTGTCCATGTCCTCTTGCGTATCAAATCGGTACACCACCCATCCGCTCTTGTGCATGAAGAACTTGTACACCATCTTCCATTGCCCGCATAATGACCCCCTTCGACCGGGTGACCCCCATAAAAGCTGACCACCAAGCGAAACCCATTGTGTCTTCAACGATGTCCAAATCGTCGTATGAGAAAGCTAACTTCTCCCCCTTCGCCTCGTACTGATCGAGCTTCATTGCTTGCTTAATCTTACGGTTGTCCTTGAACAAACCAGCCCAAGAAGCTGGCCCCCAAGCTCCTTCTTGCGCCTCACCACCAGTCTGTTTTCCCGACAGATTCTGTCCAGCCCCTTGCTCCATTTCCGGCGAACCATGCTCCTTCTCCGGCGAACCACCATCCCCTCCGGCCACTTGAGGTCCTTCTTCATCCTCTCCACCAGCAGGAGCTTCTTCCCCCTCCCTCCCATCCACGCCAACAGCAATCTCTTCCCCAGCTTCTTCCTCCAAGCTTTCCACGTCAACCTGTTTTTCCAGCTCAGCATCCGTCCGTTGTTCCACCTGTCCTTCTTCCCTTGCCACTTGGTCCTCCTCACTTGCCACATCAGCTTGACTTGCCACGTCCTTGGGCCCCTTTTGACCTGATTGGCCCTTGTCTTTCCCTCTTCTCCTAGCCATTACCGTTCAATCTTCCAGCTAAGCCTTGGAAATGTAATCTGCCGCCCAATCAGCCAATGGTTGCCAAGCCCACATTGACTTTGAACAACCCCCAAGTTAGTGGTTTGCCGCCCACCCCTTCACGTGCCACGTGTGCTCCACCCTCTGGCCGGCGTGGCCGGCCCTTGGCCGGAGCTGGTCGCCGGAAACCGCCCAAACTCGCCGGAAACCTCCAAAGCTTGCCGAAAGCTCCTCCCACCTTCTACTCCTACCTAATGAGAAAAACCCCACAACAAACAACCCTCTTACCTCCTTGTTCTCCCCGGAAACCACCCTCTCCAGCCCTCCCTTGGTCGCCAAGACCCCGAACTCCGGCCACCCAAGGCTTCTCCTCCTTCAGAATGGATGAAGAAGTCCTCCAGCCGCCCTTGGTCTTGTTCGCAGCCCCTTGCAGCACCCAAAACGCCAAGAATCCTAGAGAGAAGTTGGAGCTTCTCTCTCTAACCTCCCGGCCCTCGGATGACTGACTGAGAGCTCTTTACTGAGAGCTCTTTCACGATTCTATGGGTGGTGGTGCATGGCCGTGACTGAGAGCTCTTTCACTGAAAAGGTACATATATAAATAACGGCGCTTCATGGGGGGAATGCCCCAATCCACGTATCTCAAAACAGGACTCCATACCACCTTACATATGTCTTTCACGCCACACATCCTAACCAGCCTACCCCACGCAGGAGGTTCACATCATGACATGCCAAAGTGCCTCTACTAATCAAACCCCCCCCCCATCCTTTGTACAATCACAAACACCACTATCACAAGCATTACATATTCAAGAAGAAAACTAAGTCAATAAAACAAGGCATTACACCGCCCAAGCCAGCTCCTAGCTTTGCCGATGTCCCTCTCCTCTTTGCTCCAATAGGTCTACAAACCTATGGACATGAATTTGGACCTTCCGGAATGCTCCTTCAACATTGTATCGCACCCCATCATGCTTACATTTGTTCCTTGCTGCCCATATATGATAAATCCCACATGAAATGCCAAGGTATCTCGCCTTCACCTTCCTTCCCATCCCTTTGTATCTTCTCTTTGCACCGACCAATAAGTCTTCACCCTTCTCAAATCTGAATTTGATAGCCAACCATTCCTTTATACGCTCCCATAAACCATATGCAAACGGACATTTAAAGAATAAGTGATCCATGGTTTCCTCCTCACTTTTGCACACCGGGCACATCTTGTTTGCTTCATACTCCATTCTATCCGCCGTGCGAAGTTTCCTTTGTGCAAGAAGCCACACAATAAAACGGTGCTTTGGCATAATTTCCTTTCTCCATATCTCCAGCGCCCATGTAGCCTTTTGAGCAGGCCCTTGGAAAAAGTCATACGCCTTAGCCACCCCTTTCTTTTCCATAACGAACTAGTCCATAAACATCATGTTTGCTTCCCCCACTCCTCTTGATTTTTGCTTTATTTCTTCTTTTATTTCCAGCAACCTCTTGATCAATGGTGGGTCCGAAACTTTTGCTTTCCATTCCCAAAATTCAGCCCGCCCCCCATAATGGTGTTTAACCCATTTGACCCAAAGCGTATCCGCACCGATTTTAATTTCCCATAAAACTTTAGCAAGCAAAGCCTTGTTCCATACAAGCAAATTCCGAATCCCATAACCTCCCTTCTCCTTTGGCGTGCATATTGTATCCCATGCAATTGGAGGATACTTTGAATCCCAAACAAACTCCCGACATAGACCTTTTATCTTATCAATCACACCAACCGGTATTGAGAGCATTGATAACCAAAAACATTCCATACCTTGAAGCACCGTCTTCACTAGCTCCAACCTTCCCGCATAAGACAACGATTTCTTTGGCCATACACTCATTCTCCTTGCTATTGAGTTCAAAAGAGGCCCATAATTAGCAATTCGCAGCTTCTCCGCCGCCATAGGAATGCCCAAATATCTAAAGGGAAACACCCCTTCTTGAAAGCCCAATATTCTCAACAAGTCCCCTTTTGTTCGGTCATCAACCCCTGCCATATAGAGCTGTGATTTTATCGGATTGGCTCTTAAACCCGCTTCCTTCCCAAACCTCTCCAAGCAGCCCGCAAGCATCCTCAACGAAGTCTCATCCGCCCTTGCAAATAGCATAAGATCATCCGCATATATAAGATGTGTGATGCCCACCTCCTTGCACCGCGGATGATGATGATATGATGGGAGCACCGAGATGTCCTTGAGCCTTCTTGACAGCACCTCCACGCATAACCCAAAAAGGAGTGGCGATAAAGGGTCTCCTTGCCTCAATCCCCTTTGTCCACCAAAAAAACCATAGACTCCCCCATTGAGCGATATAGAATATGTCGTTGTCGTCACACATTGCTTTATCCATGCACAATATTGTTGGGGAAAGCCAAAACCAACAAGTGCTTCCATTAAGAATTCCCAATTTAACATATCGAACGCCTTCTTTAGATCTACCTTTGCCATGCACCTTGGAGAAACCCTCTTGTGAGCATACCTTCTTAAAAGATCCTGGGTGAGGAAGATGTTGTCCCCGATACTCCTTCCTTGCACGAAAGCCGCTTGAGCCGGGTCTATCAAGAAATCCATTACTTTAGAGAGCCTTCCGCCAATATCTTAGCAATTACCTTATAGAAGGCGTTGCAACATGCAATAGGTCGGTAGTCCGTGACTCCTTCCGCATGATCCCCTTTGGGCACAAGATATATAAGTGAGTGATTCCACTGTTTCAATAGCTTTCCCGTCCCAAAGAACTCCCTTATCGCAGCAATAAAATCCTCCCCCACAATCTCCCACGCCGAAGTAAAGAACCTAGCTCCATATCCATCCGGTCCCGGTGCTTTCTCACTCCCAATGTCGTGTAGTGCCCCCTTGATCTCTTCCACCCCCACCGGCCTCTCAAGGCCCCCCGCTTGTCCACTATTAAGCTTCCTTCCTGTAAGGGCAGCGCCATCCAAGGGATCACACCCCTCCGGTTGGCCAAGCACCCCATGAAAATAGTCAAGAAACTCCTCCGCCACTTGCTTGATCGATGTCGTTCTTTCCCCATTTCTCTTTGTGAGCACCACTATCGAATGCCGCTTGTTATTCCTTTTGACCACATCATGAAAGAACTTTGTACACTTGTCCGCACTTTGCAAATATGTGTGCTTTGCTCTTTGTTGATAATACATCTTTTCCGCTTCCGATAATAGAATTGCCCTTCTCCTCTTTTCCCCATAGTCCAATGGAATGCCTTGGCCGGCCAATACCTCCTTTTGTGCCTCCTCTAACTCATAGTTTGCTCTCTTTGCCTTCTCCGATATGTGATCAAACTCCTTCTTGTTCAGATCCTTTAATGCCGCCTTTAGTCTTCCCAATTTGGTCTTCAATCGAAACTGTGCATTACCTTGCACCGGTGCCTCCCATGACTTCTGCACTACTCTTTTGTAATCTTGATGCAGCGTCCACATGTTCAAGAATTTAAAAGGCTTTGCCGCTGCCCTTTCCTTCCCAAGAATGTTAACCATAACACATGAATGATCCGATAAGCATCCCGGGGGCAAAAATTCAGCATATGCATCAAACTCCTCCATTAGCCAATTCGAGTTCACCATTGCCCTATCCAATTTGCAAGCCACCTCTCCATTTGTCCATGTGAATCTACACCCTATGGATCGCAAGTCCACCATACCACATACATGAACAAATCTCTGCAAGTCTCGCAACTCATAATTTGTGACTTGATTGCCTCCTTGCCTTTCATGTACATCCCTTATGGCATTGAAGTCTCCCATGATCATCCAAGGCCCCGTCATTCCTTCCCCCATCTCCGTTAGCCTCTCCCATAGCACCCTTCGAGTTGTGACCGAGTGAAGCCCATATATAAAAGAGACATAGAAAACCCTCCCAGAAGCCCGGCATGTAATCTGGGTGTGAATATACTGCTCCGTAGTATCCAGAACCTCCAATTCCGCCCGCTGCTCATCCCACAAAAGGAGTATCCGTCCATGATTAGCCATATCAAAATTATTCACATACTTCATACCTGAGAACCTCCTTTCCATGATCTTGCCAACTTTTTGACCATCCAGCTTTGTCTCGATGCGTTGATTGTATTTCCTTGCTTCGCAAGAGGTGTTGCACCCCCCCTTGCTTTAGGGCCCTGTGGAAGCCCCTCACGTTCCATGCAGCAATCTTCATTGTCCACCTCCCCGGACTGCTCGCGTCCGTAGTTGTCGCCCACTTTGATCAGGCCCTCCCCTTTCATTCCCTGCCTCAGCTCCTCCGCCATTGCTTGAGCTTGCCACCGAGTTGGAGCCCGATATCGACGCTGCCAATGATGAAGTCCCCGGCACCGAATTGGTGGATGATGCTTCCCTAGCTGCCGCCGGCCTTTGGACAGGCCTTGATGTTGTTCTTGCCGCTGTCCCTTGCCCCCCTTGGCCTTGTGGCGTCGTTGGCACCTCTCCCCTTTGCTGTGCCGGCTCCTTTCCCCGTGCCACCTGCTGCCCCCCTCGCTCCCCCCCTTGCCGATCATCACTTATCCCTCCCTCCGGCCTTACCCCCTCCTTTTGCCGTGAACCAGTTCGCCCCCCCACTTGCTCCCCATCCGGACTTCCCTCCTCTTCCTCCTCCTCCGAGCCTCCATTCTCCCCTTCCCCCTCTTCCTCCTCCTCCTCCGTACCTTCCTCCCGGGGCGAAGGTGGCACCACCGCAACCGGAACCGGACTAGCTGCTGCTACCATTGCCATTGAGTTCTGCGCTCCTCCATTGCCTGCACTACCCTCCTGATTGGACTGATTTGCTTCTCTCGCTTGCTGGGTTGGCCTTGGTCTATATTGTCTCCTTGGCCCCCCCTGCCTATTGACCGATTGTGAACGACGCCGGGGCGGCCGCCGCCCATTCCCTGCTCCCCCATTCGCAGCTACACCATTCTGTCCTCCAGATTCTGCCCCTTCAGTCGTCCCTTGACAAAATTCTGCTCCATGCCCAATCCGACGACACTTTTCACAAAATTCCGGCAATGCCTCATATACAATTCTCAGATTCACCTGTGCACCAGTTGGCAACGTGATCGGAACCTCCAATACCCGCTGTCCAAAGACCGGAACCTCCACCATCATTCTTGCATAAACCAGCCTTTCTCTTGTCCGCATCAATTTGTCCGTGTACAATGGCTTGCCAATCTCCGAACCTATCATACTCAAGACTTTTTGCGACCAACAATCTGGAGGAAGACCGTGAATTTGAACCCACGCCGGCACATGCTTCCCATCCTCATCAAATAGGAAACATCTCGGCATAATCTTCAAGAAGACCGGCACTCCGAACGCAAAATATGGCCCCCCTTGCAACACGCTGTCCATGTCCTCTTGCGTATCAAATCGGTACACTACCCATCCGCTCTTGTGCATGAAGAACTTGTACACCACCTTCCATTGCTCCGCCACCGCAATGACCCCCCTTCGACCCGGGTGCAACCCCATAAAACAGCCCACCAAACAGAAACCCATTGCGTCTTCAACGCTGTCCAAATCGTCGTATGCGAAAGCTAACCTCTCCCCCTTCGCCTCGTACTGATCGAGCTTCATCGCTTGCTTAATCTTACGGTTATCCTTGAACAAACCAGCCCAAGAAGCTGGCCCCCAAGCTCCTTCTTGCGCCTCACCACCAGTCTGTTTTCCCGGCAGATTCTGTCCAGCCCCTTGCTCCATTTCCGGCGAACCATGCTCCTTCTCCGGCGAGCCACCGTCCCCTCCGGCCACTTGAGGTCCTTCTTCATCCTCCCCACCAGCAGGAGCTTCTTCCCCCTCCCTCCCATTCACGCCAACAGCAAACTCTCCCCCAGCTTCTTCCTCCAAGCTTTCCACGTCAACCTGTTGTTCCAGCTCAGCATCCATCCGTTGGTCCACCTGTCCTTCTTCCCTTGCCACTTGGTCCTCCTCACTTGCCACATCAGCTTGACTTGCCACGTCCTTGGGCCCCTTTTGACCTGATTGGCCCTTGTCTTTCCCTCTTCTTCTAGCCATTACCGTTCAATCTTCCAGCTAAGCCTTGGAAATGTAATCTGCCGCCCAGTCAGCCAATGGTTGCCAAGCCCACATTGACTTTGAACAGCCCCCAAGTTAGTGGTTTGCCGCCCACCCCTTCACGTGCCACGTGTGCTCCACCCTCTGGCCGGCGTGGCCGACCCTTGGCCGGAGCTGGTCGCCGGAAATCGCCCAAACTCCCCGGAAACCTCCAAAGCTTGCCGAAAGCTCCTCCCACCTTCTACTCCTACCTAATGAGAAAAACCCAACAACAAACAACCCTCTTACCTCCTTGTTTTCCCCGGAAACCACCCTCTCCAGCCCTCCCTTGGCCGCCAAGACCCCGAACTCCGGCCACCCAAGGCTTCTCCTCCTTTAGAATGGATGAAGAAGTCCTCCCGCCGCCCTTGGTCTTGTTCGCAGCCCCTTGCAGCACCCAAAATGCCAAGAATCCTAGAGAGAAGTTGGAGCTTCTCTCTCTAACCTCCTGGCCCTCGGTACGACTGACTGACTGACTGAGAGCTCTTTCACAATTCTATGGGTGGTGGTGCATGGTCGTCCTTGACTACTGAGAGCTCTTTCACGAAAAAAAATATGGAACCGCCACATTAGCGGCCCCCCATCGCTGCCCCTACATGTGGAGGGGGATAAATCAGGTTCCAGGTGGCTAGCGCAGAAATGTGAAGTCATCGGTAGCTTAGTCGTCACCTCCAGGAATCGACCTCTTGCCCTTTCAAACCTTAACACTACTGAGAGCTCTTTCACACAAAAATGTGGAACCGCCATATTAGCAGCCCCCCACCGCTGCCCCTACGTGTGGAGGGGGGTAAATCAGGTCTCAGGTGGCTAGCGCAGAAATGCGGAGTCATCGGTAGCCTGGTCATCACCTTCAGGAATCGACCCATTGCCCTTTCAAGCCTTAACACATCTGCGCTAGCCATCTGGATTTGCCCTGGGGGCTATTGAGAGCTCTTTCACTAAAAAGGTACATATATAAAATAAAGCCGCTTCATGGGGGGAATGCCCCAATTCACGCATCACAAAACATGACTCAATACCACATCTTCCACACCTTCCAAACCACAAAACCAAATCCAACCAACCCCACGTAGGAGGTTTCCATCATGATCTACCAAAATTCGTCAGCAATACATATTTAAGACCCATAATCAAACAAGTAAAAGAAAAATAAAAACCAAACCTGCTCCAAGCTCTGCCGCTAGCCTCCCCTATCCTCTTTGCTCCAATAGGTCCACAAACCTATGAACATGGATTTGCACCTTCCGAAATGCTCCTTCAATGTTATACGGCACCCCCCCTCATATTTGCTTTTGCTCCGAGTTGCCCATATATGATAAATACCACATGAGATGCCAAGATATCTTGCTTTAACTTTCTTTCCAGCCCCTTTGTATCTCCTCTTTGCACCGGCCAGCAAGTCCTCCATCTTCTCAAACCTAAACTTGATAGTCAACCATTCCTTTATACGCTCCCATAGACCATAAGCAAATGGGCATTCGAAGAAGAGATGATCCATGGTCTCCTCCTCATGCCTACACACCAGGCACCCTTTGTTTTCTTCATAAGTCATTCTATCCGCCGTGCGAAGTTTCTTTTGTATAAGAAGCCACATAATAAAATGATGCTTTGGCATGATTTTCGGCCTCCATAGCTCCGGAACCCATGGGGGTTTTTGAACAGCCCCTTGGAAGAACTCATAAGCCTTAGCCACCCCTTTCTTTTCCATAACAAACCAATCCATGAACATCATGTTTGCTTCACCCACTCCACTTGATTGTTGCTTTATTTCCCCTTTGATTTCCACCAACCTCTTGATCAAAGGCGGATCCGAGGCTTTCGCACTCCATTCCCAAAAATCTACCCTACCTTCATAGTGATGCCGCACCCATTTGACCCAAAGCGTGTTCGCACCGGTTTTAATGTCCCATAATACCTTAGCAAGCAAAGCCTTGTTCCATATAAGCAAATTCCGAAGCCCATACCCCCCACTCTCCTTTGGCATGCAAATAGTATCTCATGCTATTGGTGGATACTTTGAATCCCAAACAAACTCCCGACATATTCCTTTTATCTTATCAATCACACCAACCGGTATTGAAAGCAACGATAACCAAAAGCATTCCATACCTTGGAGAACCGTCTTCACAAGCTCCAACCTTCCCACATAAGACAAGGACTTCTTTGGCAATACACTCATTCTTCTTGTGATTGCATCCAAAAGAGGGCCATAGTTAGCAATTCGTAGCTTCTCCACCGCCATTGGAATACCCAAGTATCTAAAGGGAAACACCCCTTCTTAAAAGCCCAAAATCTTCAACAACTCCCCTTTTGTTCGGCCATCTACCCCCGCCATGTATAGCTGCGATTTTATCGGATTGACCCTTAAACCCGCCTCATTTCCAAACTGCTCCAAGAAGCCCGCAAGCATCCTCAACAAAGTCTCATCCGCCCTTGCAAATAGCATTAGATCATACACATATATAAGATGAGTGATGCCCACCTCCTTGCACCGTGGATGATGATGATAAGATGGAAGCACCGAAATATCCTTGAGTCTTCTTGACAGCACCTCAACACATAGCCTAAAGAGAAGTGGAGATAGCGGGTCTCCTTGCCTCAACCCCCTTCTACCACCGAAAAACCCATAGACTCCCCCATTGAGCGATATAGAATATGTCGTTGTAGTCACACATTGTTTTATCCAAGCACAATATTGTTGGGGAAACCCAAAACCAACAAGTGCTTCCATTAAGAAATCTCAATTTAACATATCAAACGCCTTCTTTAAGTCCACCTTTGCCATACACCTCGGGGAAACCCTCTTGCGAGCATACCTCCTTAGAAGATCCTGAGTAAGAAAGATGTTGTCCCCAATGCTCCTTCCTTGCACGAAAGCCGCTTGAGCCGGGTCTATCAAGAAATCCATTACTTTAGAAAGCCTTCCCGCCAATATCTTAGCAATTACCTTATAGAAGACATTGCAACATGAGATAGGCCAATAGTCCAAGACACCCTCCGCATGATCACTTTTGGGCACAAGGTATATAAGTGAATGATTCCATTGCTTCAATAGGTTACCCATCCCAAAGAACTCCTTTATTGCAGCAACAAAGTCATCCCCCACAATATCCCACGCCGATGTAAAGAACTTAGCTCCATAGCCATCCGGTCCCGGTGCTTTCTCACTCCTAATGTCATGTAGTGCCACCTTGATCTCCTCTACTCCCACCGGCCTCTCAAGACCCCCCGCTTGCCCACTATTAAGCTTCCTTCCTGTAAGGGCAACACCATCCAAGGGGTCACACCCTTCCGGTTGCCCAAGCACCCCATGAAAGTAATCCATAAACTCCTCCGCCACTTGCTTGATGGATGTTGTTCTTTCTCCATTCCTTTTTGTAAGCGTAACTATCGCATGCCTCTTGTTGTTCCTCTTGACCACATCATGGAAAAATTTTGTACATTTGTCCGCACTTTGCAAGTATGTGTGCTTTGCTCTTTGTTGGTAAAACAACTTCTCCGCCTCTGATAAAAGAATTGTCCGCCTCCTCTTCTCCCCATAATCTGGTGGAATGGGTTGACCAGCCAATACCAACCTTTGTGCCTCCTCTAACTCACTATTTGCCCTCTTTGCCTTCTCCGATATGTGCCCAAACTCCTTCTTGCTTAGATCCTTCAATACCACCTTTAATCTCCCTAGCTTGCTCTTTAACCGAAATTGTGCATTGCCTTGAACCGGTGCCTCCCATGATTTCTGCACGAATCTTTTGTAATCTTGATGCAACGTCCACATGTTCAAGAACTTAAATGGCTTTGTCGCTGCCCTTTCCTTGTCAAGAATGCAAACCATAATACATGAATGATCCGATAAGCACCCCGGAGGCAAGAATTCTTCATACACATCAAACTCCTCCATTAACCAAGCCGGGTTCACCATTGCTCTATCCAATTTGCAAGCCACCTCCCTATTGGTCCATGTGAATCTACACCCTATGGATCTCAAATCCACCATTCCACATACATGAATAAACCTTTGCAAGTCCCGCAACTCATAATTTGTGACCGGATTGCCTCCTTGCCTTTCGTGTATATCCCTTATGGCATTGAAGTCTCCCATAATCATCCAAGGCCCCGTCATCTCTTCACCCATTTCCGACAGCTTCTCCCATAGCATCCTTCTAGTAGTCACCGAATGGAGCCCATATATGAAAGTGACATAGAAACTCCGCCCAGAGGCCCAACATCTAATCTGAGTTTGGATGAACTGCTCCGTAGTATCAAGAACCTCCAAATCAGCCCGCTGCTCATCCCACAAAAGTAGAATCCATCCATGATTAGACATATCAAAGTTATTCACATACTTCATACTTGAAAACCTTTTCCCCATGATTGGCCCAATAGTTTGCTCATCAAGCTTTGTCTCCAATAGCGCTAACACTTGTATATCCTTGCTCCTCAAGAGGTGTTGCACCCCCCTTGCTTTAGGGACTTGTGAAAGCCCCTAACATTCCATGCCGCGATCTTCATTGGCCACCTCCCCGGACTGCTCGCGTCCGTAGTTGGCGTCCACTCCGATCAGCCCCCTACCCCTTCATTTCCTGCCCTACCATCCGCTTCATTACTTGAGCTTGCCACTGAGGTAGAGCCCGAAGTCGATGCTACCGAAGATGATGAAGTCCCCGCCACCGAAGTGGAGGTAGAAGACCCCTTAGCTGTTGGCGACCCTTGAGCAGGCCTGGATGACGTTCTCCCCGCTCCCCCTTGGCCACCTTGAATGTGAGCAGCCCTTGGAGTCACTCCCCCTTGTTGCACCGGCTCCTTCCCTCAAGCTACTTGCTACCCCCCTCGCACCACCCGCTGCCAATCACCTTCTAGCACCCCATCCGGCTTTACCACCTCAACTTGCCTCAACACCGGCTGCCTCTCTTCTTGCTCCCCATCCTGCCGACTTCCCCCATTCCCTTCCTCCGAGCCTCCATCCTCCCTACCCCCATCCTCCTCCCCCTCTTCCATATCAACTTCGACACTCTCAACGCAACCGGAATTGGACTCGAAGCAGCCACCATTGCCAACAGATTCTGCTCTCCTCCATTCTCAGCGCTAACCTCCTGATTGGGCCGATTTGCCTCCCTTCCTTGCTGCCTTGGCCTTTGTCTGTACTGTCTCCTTGGCCCGCCCTGCCTATTGACCGATTGTGAGCGACGTTGGGGTGGCCATCGACCGTTTTCAGCCCCTCTATCCCCCCTTCACCAACCTGCCCCTGCGATTCTGCCCCTTCAGTCCTCCCTTGACAAAGCTCCGTTCCATGCCCAATCCGATGACATTTCTAGTAGAATTTCAGCAGCGCCTCATATACAATACGGAGGTTCACTTGCGCTCCGGTTGGCAAGGTAATTGGCACCTCCAGTACCCGTTGTCCAAACACCGGAACCTCCACCATCATACGTGCATAAACTAGCCTTTCCCGTGTCCTTGTCAACTTGTCCGTGTACAACGGCTTGCCAATCTCCGAACCCACCATACTTAGAACTTTTTGTGACCAACAATCCGACGGAAGACCGTGAATCTAAACCCATGCCGGAACGTGCCTCCTGTCCTCATCAAACAAGAAGCACCGTAGCATAATCTTCAAGAAAACTAGCACTCTGAATGCAAAATATGGCCTCCCCTGCAGCACGCTGTCCATGTCCTCTTGCGTATCAAAACGATATACCAACCATCCACTCTTGTGCATGAAGAACTTGTACACCATGTTCCATTGCTCTGCCACCGCGATTACCCCCCTGCCGCCCGGATGCATCCCCATGAAGCAACCCACCAAACAGAATCCCATGGTGTCTTCAATGCTATCCAAATCTTCGTATGAGAACGCTAGCCTTTCCCCCTTCGCCTCATATTGATCCAACTTCATTGCTTGCTTTATCTTACGATTATCCTTGAACAACCCAGCCCATGAAGCTGGCCCCCAAGCTCCAGCTTCTGCCTCTCCACCAACCTCCTTTTCCGACAGAACCTCTTCAGCCCGATGTTCCACTTCCGGCGAAACCTGCTTCTCCGGCGAGCCTCCATCCCCTCCAGCCCCTTGAGAACTTGCTGGAGCTTCCTCACGAGCTTCTCCTCCATCCCCAACACTCCCTTCCATGCCAACAGCAGCCCCTTCCTCAACCCCCTCCTCTAAACTATCCACGTCATTCTGCTCGTCCAGCTCAACGTTCATCGATTGGTCCACCTGTCCAACCCCCCTTGCCACGTGTCCTTCTTCATTTTCCACCTCAGCTTGACTTGCCACATCCCTAGGGCCTTTTGACCTGATTGACCCTTCTCCTTCCCCCTCTTCCTAGCCATCACCGTTCAAGAAGCCAGCTAAGTCTTGGAGACTTCCTTGCCGCCCAAGTCAGCCAATGGATGGTCATCCCTTATTAACTTTGAACCAGCCTCCAAGCTAGTGGATTGCCGCCCACCCAACCACCTTCCACTTGTCCACCACCCAATGGTCGGTGTGGTCGGCCCTTGGCCGGAGCTGATCGCCGGAAACCTCCCAACTTCGCCGGAAAACTCCAAAGCCCACCGAAACCTCCTTCCACCCCCTCCAACCTGCCCAAACAAAAAAACCAATCAAAGGGGACGCCCTTACCTCCCTATTACCCCCGGAGACCACCACCACCAGCTCCCTTTCTCCGGCCAAGACCCCAACACTAGCCCAAACCGGCCTCCTTCTTCCTCCAAGGTAGAAGAAGCAGCCCTCCAACCGTCCAAGGTTCTGTTCGCAGCCCCTTTCAGCCACCGAACCACCAAGAATCCTAGAGAGAAGTTGGAGCTTCTCTCACTAACCTCTTAGAGCTCTTTCACTACTGAGAGCTCTTTCATAAAATGTAGAACCGCCACATTAGCGGTCCCCTACCGCTGCCCCTACGTGTGGAGGGGGGTAAATCAGGTCTCAGGTGGTTAGCGTAGAAATGCGGAGTCATCGATGGTCTGGTCGTCACCTTCAGGAATCGACCCCTTGCCCTTTCAAGCCTTAACACGACTGCGCTAGCCATCTGGGTTTGCCCTGGGGGCTACTGAGAGCTCTTTCACAAAAAATATGGAACTGTCACATTAGCAGCCTCCCACCGCTGCCCCTACGTGTGGAGGGGGGTAAATCAGGTCTCAGGTGGCTAGCGCAGAAATACGGAGTCATCGGTAGCCTGGTCGTCACCTCCAGGAATCGACCCCTTGCCCTTTCAAGCCTTAACTACTGAGAGTTCTTTCACTTTTTTTTTGATGAAGGTAAATATATATATCATCAAAATAGCACAACCATACATGATCCAAGGAGCCTACACATGTCATATCCGACGAAGTGTCCGATCTGAGTAGACATCCAAGGCAAAAAGTACATGTGCTCTCAAGTGTACCATCACGCTCACTGTACCAAACCTCTCCTGTACTGTGCGGTCAGTCCTCCCTCTCGCATCCTGCTGCAATAGATGGAAGTATAACAACATCCTATGACTATCGCACATCCTGTGTCTGAGTGCACCTCATCCTGATGCAATCCCTGCCTGACCTGGCCCTGTGATCAGGTCCATACATCCTATCTGCGTCACCTGACCTCCATCATCATCCTCCTCTCTAGTGTCGTGAACCCACTTTTAGCAAGTGGTCAACTGTCAACGGATTTGCGGTGTCTTTACCGCGAGCCGTTTGCTGCGGACTAGATAGGCCATTCAGGTGGGCCTATTCACCTAATCTAGGCTTTTTGGCAAAGCCTCAGCCGTCAACGGATTTGATGTGTCTCTACCACAGCCGTTATCTGTGGACTAGATAGGTCATCCTGGTGGACCTATTCACCATCACCTCAAAATAAACCACTCTACAATACAAGCACTACCATTCCTCAAGAGCACAAAATCATAATCCAAAGGTCCAAAAGAAGCTCACAAAGCATTTCCAAATCCAACCACAGCCTCATTTTTTTTTAACCCTAAACCCCAAATGACAAAACCCTAAAACATTGGGGTTAGGGTTTGGAAACCCTATCTGGATTTTTTTTGGAAACCCTAGCTTTAAAATGACAAAACATTAGGGTTAGGGTTTGAAATTAGGGTTTGGGAACCCTAAACCCCAAAATGGCAAAACCCCAAAACATTGGGGTTAGGGTTTGGAAACCCTATCTGGAACGTTTTTTTTTTTGGAAACCCTAGTCCTAAAATGACAAAACATTAGGGTTAGGGTTTGAAATTAGGGTTTGGGAACCCTAAACCCCAAAATGGCAAAACCCCAAAACATTGGGGTTAGGGTTTGGAAACCCTATCTGGAACATTTTTTTTTGGAAACCCTATCCCTAAAATGACAAAACATTAGGGTTAGGGTTTGAAATTAGGGTTTGGGAACCCTAAACCCCAAAATGGCAAAACCCCAAAACATTGGGGTTAGGGTTTGGAAACCCTATCTGGAACGTTGTTTTTTTTTTTGAAACCCTAGCCCTAAAATGACAAAACATTAGGGTTAGGGTTTGAAGTTAGGGTTTGGGAACCCTAAACCCCAAAATGACAAAACCCCAAAACATAGGGGTTAGGGTTTGGAAACCCTATCTGGAACGATATATTTTTTTTTACATGACATGAGATACATCTAGTGCTCTATATACATGTACATGTATCCTCCTAAATATCCTCTCCTCATCAAACCGAGAGTCCTCAAATCTGATCTCATTTCTAGCCCTCCAAACATAGTGTACTGTCGCTCCTAGGGCTAGATGTCGCGCTCTCATACAGTCTGAGTCCCCCCGATAATGGAGTCTGAAGATGCGTAGTGCTCGTCTGTATGTGCTCATCTCTGATCGCATCTGCAGCCACCTCCTCACCCGTCCCCATAACTGCCTGACCACTTGGCATCTGAAAAATACATGGGCCTGTGTCTCCTCCTCCTGTCTACAAAATGCACATCTCCTGTCCTCTATGTAGCTCTGTCGGTCTCTGGTGGGCAGCCTCCCATTAGCCAACAACCACAGTGTGAACTGGTGGCTTGGCTGAATGTCCCTCTGCCATACAGTCCTAACCCATGCTTTCTTTGGTCTGTGCTCTCTGAAATGGTCATATGCCTGCCTCACTCCCGCCCCTCTGCTAAACCGTGCAGTTAGTGTGTGTGATGCTGCAGTGGGGCTACCCATCATAGCCATGATACCATCTCTGATGTGCAGAATCATCTTCATCAGTGACGAGTCCGTATGCCTCAATGTCTGCCCCCAAATACTAGACTGTCTGAGGTAATGCTGATGTACCCATCTTATCCATAGTGAGTCTGGCTTGTCCTGTATACGCCATAGAACCTTTGTAAGTAGTGCAAGGTTCCAAGACTTCAAGTCCCTCAAACCTAGACCACCTTCCTCTTTCGGGCCACATATAGCCGACCATGCAATGGGGGGGGGGGGTTCTTACTCGTCCACATGAAAGCCCGGCACATACTGTAAATGTGCTCAATAACTCCGGCTGGCAGTGGTAATATGGACATCCAGTAACACTCAACCCCCTGCAGAACTGATGCAATGAGCTGGGCTTTACCTGCATAGGAGAGGCTTTGTTTTGGCCATGCATTAATCCTCCTGGAGAGGCCATCTAAAAGTATCCCATAATCTGAAATTTTCAGCTTCTTTGAGGCCAATGGGATTCCCAAGTATCTGAAAGGCATCTCTCCCTCCTGGAAGGCGGTAATAGCGCATATCTGGGCTTTGGTCTGCGCATCTATGCCCGCCATGTAGCAGCTGGATTTGGTGACATTAGCGGTAAGTCCTGCCATCTGTGAAAATTGTGTCAAGCAATCAACCAGTCGCCGAACTGATGGTATGTCCCCGCGGGATAGAAGCAATAGGTCATCAGCATATATCAGGTGGGAGATGCCCAGTTGCTCGCATGTGGGATGGAATTTGAAATCTAATCTGGTAGTTGCCCGAGCCAAGGATCTGGATAAATACTCCATATAAATACCAAACAAGTAAGGTGAGAGTGGGTCACCTTGTCTAAGTCCTCTGCCCCCATGGAAGTGTCCATGTGTATACCCATTGATCACTACAGAGAAGGACGTGGTGGTGATGCATTCTCTGATCCATGCGATGTAAATGGGTGGAAACTGTAGGGCGCTGAGGACATCCAATAAGAAATCCCAATGTACAGAGTCGAAGGCCTTCTGTAGGTCAACTTTCAAGGTGCACCTAGGGGATATTCTCTTCCTAGTGTAGTGTCTTAGTAATTCCTGGACTAACTGGATGTTATCTGTGATAGACCTTCCTTTAACAAAAGCAGTCTGTGCCCGATTTAGCAAGTAATCTGTGGCACCTGATAACCGGCTAGCGAGTAGTTTGGAAATGACCTTATAAAACACTGTGCAACATGATATAGGCCTGTAGTCCTGCACTTTGCTAGCATGGTCACTTTTTGGAATTAGGCTAATGAGTGTATGATTCCATGACTTGAGAAGCTTCTCATTTTGAAAGAACTCCATAATGCCTTTGGTAAAGTCATGCTCAATTGCTACCTATGCCTCCTTGTAGAATTTGGAACTGTATCCATCAGGCCCCGGAGCTTTGAGTTCACCAATGCCAAATAGTGTCTTCTTGATTTCCTCAGCAGTAGACATACGGGTGAGTTGTGTTTTGTGCTCCATAGTAAGCATCTTCCCATATTGTATACAATCATTTTGGAATGTAGTCCGATTCTTTTTCTCCCCTAGTTGTTTTTGGAAATGCTCCACAAATACTTGTGCTACCTCCCCGGCATCCATAGTGATCTCTCCATCCATTTTTTGCACCGCAACTATCTCCCTCCGCTTGTTGTTCCTCTTTACCAACGAATGAAAGAAAGGTGTGTTTCGATCAACCTCCCTGAAATATTTGTGCTTTGCTTTTTGAAGGTAGAAAAGATATTCTGCTTGGGCCAATTTATCTGCTTGTTGCTTTGCCTCCTTGTAGTGATCATCCATGATCCCAAGACCTAGACCACTACTCTGCAGATTTTGAAGTTGCTCTTGTGCCCTCTTTGATCGGCTCTGAATATGTTGAAAGTGTTGTTGGTTCAACAGCTTCAGTCCTCTCTTTAGCATGGTAAGTTTCCTTTTAAACCTGAACTGAGCGGTCCCATGTGAGCACCATGTTGTTGCTTGGTTCCATTCCTCTTGCACAAGTTGGTGAAATTGTGGGTGTTGGGTCCACATGTTAAAAAACTTGAACGGTTTGGCTTTATGAGTTTGCTTCTCCAAAACTGAAACCACACATGTCGCATGATCTGAGTGGACTCCAGGTTCTTTAAATTCTGCAAAACTACTTTGGTCCATCTCTAGCCATAACCTGTTAACCATGGCCCGATCAAGCTTGCTTACAACTCTACCATTTGTCCATGTGTATTGGCATCCTAGGGAATATAGGTCCTCCACTCCTGCGAACATTGTGAACTCCCGAAAATCTGCAGTTGTGTATGTTGTGACCTCCATGCCTCCTTTTTTATCCGATGGTTTCAAGGGAGAATTGAAGTCTCCCATTATAAGCCAAGGTAGCGACATTCCCTCTGCCAAGAGTTGTAGCCCTGCCCACATCTCCCTACGAGAGGTAATCGATAGTTGTCCATAGACAAAGGTCAGTGCATATGTTCCTTTGGTGCCCTTGTCCAAAATTGTAGCATGAATGAATTGGTCTTCCCATTGTTGTATTGTGAGAGTGATGTATCTAGCGTCCCATATGAGAAGCATCCTACTCCTTCCAGATTCACCTATCTGTTGACTTGATTCCCATTATTGTAGGTTGTTGGATTTGAAGTGATGGTAAGCACGACTGGTCAGTTTCGATTCCAAAAGACATAATACACTCAAATTCTGCACTTTGAGGAGTCGGTTGACTTCCCTGTGTTTGAGGCCAGTGTTAAGGCCTCGTATATTCCACGCTCCTATCTTCATAACGAGCTCACCGACATCTGCTGGCAATCATGTTTATTATTACTTTCTTCTTGGCTCTTGTTTCCTTCCTGCTGCTTCCCTGTTGGAGTCTGGCCTCCTCTCCCATCTGAAACCTTCTGCAGTCCTTGATTCTGCTCCGAATCCACATACTGTGTTGCTTGTTCCACCCATGAATCTTCACTATTGTATTTGTTCTTGAACCATTCTAAAGTTGGGAGCCCAAGTATGATTATTGGTTCTTTAGAAGTATTGGCACTTTGGGCAATAACCCTCTCTGATTCTGTGAAGTCAACTTCTGGATCCTTTTGTTGCGATCTCTCAGTGGTACTCTCAGGGGGGATTTCACCCTCTTCTTGGTCTACAATATCAGCCCATTTCCTCTGTGGTTCTGGCATTTGCTGGAAATTACCACCTGCAGCAGAATCCGGTTGCAATACAGCTGGTGTATGTCTTTTCTTGGCCTGTTTTTGAGTTTGCTGCTACTGGTCTAGTTCCTTTTGCCTCCTTGCTATATCTAGTTTTGCTTTCTTCTTGTGTGTTCTAGATCTTGTTTGGATTTTCCAAGGACTTCCCTCATCCTCTGTCTTCTTGCCTTTGTACATTAGGGTCATATGATTGCTGATTTCCTTCCAGTTTTCCTTTGTTCCTTTGTGTTTCAGATACTGTGCTAAATAATCCTGTGCCCGTAGGTTCCTCCTCTGTTCCTCCTTGCATTGTTACTACATCAGTTTTCTCTATGCATTCTTTTGTTCCTTGAGTAACTTGATTTACCCCAGGACTTCCTTGTGCCAGTTGGTTATTTTCATTTGCAGGTTTGCTCGTAATTTCACATCCTACTGAGCCTGCCTCCATTGCCTTCAATAATGTTGTTGTTTTGGATAAGCCTGCTGGTTGACTTACTTCCCGGACACAATTACTTGCATTTATTGGCACAACCTCTGATACTGGCCTTGTTGACACACTGCACTGTTTCTGCACTAGCTGTCTAGTTTCAGCATCCTTATCAGACCCATTTATCATCCTATTTCCTTTGTCAATATTGCACATACCCTGCTTTATGTTACCAGCTGAGATATTTCCTCTAGGATTCCTGGGAGCTAACTTGTTCCTTTGATGCCCAGCTTGCTTAGCCTGATTAACTGAATTTTTGTTTGTTATAACATGTTCAGGTATCATCTTTTCTTTCCCTTTACATTGTTTTCCAACCATGGCTTCTTGTTGCGTACTGATATTGTTGTCCCCCTTTCCTACCTTCCTTCCCATAGTGATAGAATGAGGTTGACCACATGTGTTCACTGAAACTGAAATTGTTTCTGAATCTGTTTCAGAAACAGCTTTTGAATCTGAAACTGCATTTGCCACTTTGTTTCCCACAGTTTCCTTTAACTGTATCGTCCCAGATTGTCCCTGCTCCTTGATATTCTAATCAGCTCCTCCTTGATTGTCTTTTTGTGTAGGTTGTTGACACTCCATTTCCACTGCTAGTGATGATGATGATTGTAACTGAATTGTGCCTTGAACTGATACTGGAATTACCTGGCCACCTGAAGCAGTTTCAGTTACAATTGGATTACTTGAATTTTGCTTTGACTTGGTGGCTTGTTGATCCTTCTGTGTCCTCTCTATAGCTTTATATGCCTTCGATCTACTAGCTATCCTCACTGAATCAAATCTTGCTGGGCCTTGAATTGTATTATCTGTTGGAACCTGATCAGATTTCTTCTTCCTTTGCTGCTGCAGGTTATCAGACAGGCACTGTTGCGTGCCAGTTTCTGCAGCTGTAATTGTTATATCCGTGGCTTGCCCATTAGCAGCTTGTTTACCTTCAGCATGATGGTCTGCATTGGTTATTGACTTCATCGGCTGATCATCGGTCATCCTCCGGCCGACTACAGTGCAGCTGTTTTGATAATGTCCAGTTTGTCTACAATTCAAGCATAGTTTCAATTTTGCTTCGTATCTTATTTCCAATGCTATTTCTTGACCATCCGGAAGGACAACTTCCAGGCCAGTTTGAGGTTGCTTCGTGATGTCCACTTCCACCAAGACACGAGCATAATTAACCCTCTCCCTGTTCTTGGTGAAACGATCTGTGAATAGTGGTGTGCCAATTTGGGAGGAAATTTTACTTAGTGCCAAAATGGACCAGCAATCAATAGGTAATTCGTGTATCTGCATCCATATGGGAATATGATTTTGGATGTCTGCTTGAAACGTGAAACACTGAGGCATCATCTTCAGGTAGAGAGGGCATCCATAAGCTATATAAGGGCCTCCTTTAAGCACACTGTCGCAAAGATCCTGTGAAGTGAATTTGAATACTAGCCAAAGTGAGTTATGGGTTAGCAGCTTATGAGGCATTTTCCATCGCGTAGTCAGTTCCTTGAGTGCCTTCCAGCTCGGAAACCGACCCAAGAACCTCCCAATTAAGAAAAATTCGATAGTTTTTTTCTATTGGTTCCTGATCCTCTGCCGTAAGCTTAAGTTTTCCATCTTGTCTGGATAGCACATGTAGGGTTGTGTCTTGAGAGCATACCCTGTTCGTTTTGAATAGATCCACCCATCTCCGTGTTCCTTGTGCAGGATCTTTTTCTTGCTCCGGCTCCCCAGCTTCCATTTCCAACAAACTCTGTTGTAGTCTTAATGGAGGATCTTGTTGTACCGAAAGGTTGTTGTGAGCCATCTGCTAAGTTTTTTCACCTGCGTTCCTGCTCACTGTACACTGACCTTCCATTCGATTCCATCCTTTCTTTGTCGGTCGGCCATTCGCCATGAGATTCCGGCGGTTTAGGCGCTGTTAGCGAGCGCCAGCCCGTTAACCCGTTATTTTGAATTCAAAATTTCCAAGTTTCTGACCGTTATACGTGACTTAAGGTCTTTTCAACACTTCTTATAGGTCCAGCTCAGTTAAGTTATGCCACACCATCAACACTTGCCATGTCATCTTCTTCTTCTTCGCCGAAGGTGGAATACCGGGCGTAATCGTTGGAGCTTGGTGGCTAGATTCCGACGATGCAGCTTTACTGGACTATCTTCAAGCTTCTCTAGACCTGTCTACTCACGCACAACTGCTGTGGATGTATTGACTGCAAGAAGATAGCCACAAACACTTAAATCTTCGGCCTACCGGTGTCACTGAGTGGTTCCAGTGTGTGTGTGAACTTCAACCCTTTTCCGCTGGGGACTGCCCTCCTAGGATCACTTTGACTCCCACTACAGTTTGGACTCACCTTCCCAACTATCAAACCTCACACTGTCTTCCCGCAGTTTCCCCAAATCCTCTATTACGATCAGAGTATTTGATGAAACTCCGAGAACCATCTACACTGTGCGCCTTCTTCCTTCAAACACCTACCATGCATTCACTGTCCCAGTATCTACCTGTGGCTCCCCGTTGGTCCATTGTTGTGTCCTCCTTCAGTCGATGCACCTCAAATTCTTCTCCGCCACTTTACACTGTCAATTCGTATCGGTCCTTCCTCCCTGCTGTCTCAGGCCACTGGATGTTGCTTGTCATCCACTAGACCACCATCCTCTTGTTGTTCGACAGTTTAGCCCTTTGTTGTTCCTCAATCCTGGAGGTTCCACCGGCTAAGCAGAAACTTCCTTGTTCCTTACCTTACTCCGATCGTTCTCTCCACGCGATCCCCTTCGCAGAGGATTCTAGCCATTGTTCCGCTATCTTCCCCAGCTACCACAACCTTCTCTGACGCCTTCTCTAGAGAGAAGGGAGAGCACCACTCTCTAGAACCAGGATCGCTGCAACTGAGAGCTCTTTCACTTTTTTTTGATGAAATGTAAATATATATCATCAAGAAAAAGCACAATTATACAAAATCCTGGAGTGCACACTCATGTCATGTCTGACGATGTGTCAGATCTGAGATGCATCCAGAGGGGTGTACATGTGCTCTCATGGGTACCTGAACTCTCATGCATACAAACTCTCTCATGTTTACATAACCATTGCATATCCCTCACTTGTACAGTGCCTTGGATTTGCTCATGCATACAATCCCTCTGCATCCCTTGCTCCATGTGTACCTCCTCGCACTGCCCTTCCATGTCTATCTTCTCAGCTAGTCTCACGCGACAGTCCTCCATCTTTTATCACTTTTGGTAAGTGACCAACCATCAACGGGTTTGCATTGTCTTTACCATAGTCGTTTGCTACGGACTAGATAGGCCATTCGGGTGGGCCTATTCACCTCTACTAGGCTTATTGGTCAAGCCTTAACCATCAACGAATTTAACGTGTCTTTACCATCAACTGAGAGCTCTTTCACTTTTTTTTTGGGTGGTAAATATGTGTATAGAACTATAAAATAAATACTGGAGCTACGCTCCTACAAAGCGATAGACATGAGTCTGTATTTTGAGAAACAGTCTCTCAACACTAGACTCATAATCCTCAAAACGGCTCCGATTACGAGCCTGCCATACAAGAAAAATCATACATGAAACAGCCAAGTCACATGCCTTCCTCACCCGCCCTTCCCCATGCATCGCACATCGGAAAGTCTGGAAGAGTTGGGCCATCATGTATATCTGAGGTCGTATATGCAACCATGTCCTCACCATATCCCATAGCCGCCTGGTGAAGGAGCAGCAGAAGAAGATGTGCGCATTGGACTCCTCCGCATCGTGACACAGTGCACACTCCTTCATCGGCTCATAAGTCATCGTATCCGTCGTACGCAGTCTCCCGTGCGCCGCAAGCCAATAGGCGAAGCGATGCTTGGGCATGATGCTTGGCCGCCACACCGCCGCTGCCCACGGCACTAGGGGCCCTCTCGGCCGGAAGAAACTGTAAGCCCTGCTAGCTGCCGCCTGTCTCCGCCCAGTGCCAAATGCCCCATGGTGCGCTGGCGGCCCACACCACGGGGCACCGCTCACCCCCCATGGAGGTTCGCCATTCCGCCACATGCCATGTGTACTGTGATGTGTTGAGCGGCCGCACCACATCCCTCCGTCTGCCCCCCGCGGGGGACCATCAGCTCTGGCTAAATGCACACCGTCAGCCATGCACGGTGCGCTGTCTGCCTGAGCCACGCTTGTGCTACACTCGCCGTCAGGCGGCCGTTGCAGTCTGCATGGCTGCCTCGTCCATCTAGCACCTTCATCCAGCGGCACACATTCTGCCATGCGCGGTGCGCCGTCCGTCCGAGCCACACGCGTGCCACAAGCACCATCAAGGCGCCCACTTGATTCCTCCTGCTGGTCCAGAACAGCCATGCATGGCTCGCCGTCTGGCCGAGCCGCGCACGTGCCATGAGCACCGTCAAGGCGGCCACCTGGTTCCGCCTGCTGCACGTGAACAGCCATGCGCGGCTCGCCGTCTGGCTGAGCCACGCACGTGCCATGAGCACCGTCAAGGTGCCCACCTGGTTCCGCCTCCTGCACCTGAACAACCATGCATTGCTCACCTTCTGGGCGAGCCGCGCACATGCCATGAGCACCGTCAAGGTGCCCACCTGGTTCCGCCTGCTGCATTTGGACAGCCATGCGTGGCTCGCCGTCTGGCCGAGCCACGCGCATGCCACGAGCACCGTCAAGGCGCCCACCTGGTTCCACCTGTTGCACCTGAGCAGCCATGCATGGCTCACCGTCCAGCCGAGCCACGCATGTGCCATGCACTCCGCTAGATGTTCGTATGTCTTGCACAGTGCAGCTTGTCGGTCGACCACGCCATGCGGTCGGCTGTCTGCTCGAGCCATGCTCGAGCCATGATACACGTCGAACTCCCTCGTCAGACACGCGTCTCAGCGACCCATGGTGCTCTGAAATGCCACACCACGGGCCACCGTCAACCCACTGCACATCATCAGAATACCATCTATCCAGCATTTCCTTGGCCTCCTGCGCACCTTGAACACGTTGCAAGACGCCGTCTCTGATTAGCCCTAGCTTTTTCATCAATGGTGAGTCCGTATGCCTCACTTGCCAATGCCAAACATCCATACGCTTGAGGTAATGTTTCTTTACCCAACGCACCCACAAAGAATCCCCATTGCACTGTAAGTTCCATAACGCCCGACACAATAAGGCCGAATTCCATGCACGCAAGTCACGTAACCCATATCCACCTTCCTCCTTCGGCAAACACAAAGTCGCCCATGACACCATAGGATGTTTGGTAGACCATACAAATGACCGGCAAATGCTATAAACCTTATCCACTACACCACTCGGAACCGGTAAGATAGATAGCCAATAGCACTCCACCCCTTGTAGCACCGACCGCACAAGCTCAAGGCGGCCCGCATAAGATAAAGTATGCTTCGGCCATCCAACTATTTTCCTCCGAACCGCATCAAGTAAAGGCTCATAGCTAGTAATCCGAAGCTTCTCCGGCGCCAATGGAACACCAAGATATCGGAAAGGAAATGTACCCTCTTGGAAGCCCGTGATACGAAGAAGTTCCTCTTTGCCTCGATCATCCACTCCGGCCATATATATGTTGGACTTCATAGGGTTCACCCGAAGACCCGCCATATCACCAAACTCCGCCAAACACTGAGTGATCTCCAAGAGTGAAGTGGAGTCCGCACGAGCAAAAAGTAGTAAATCATCGGCATATGCTAAGTGGGTGACCCCCACCTCCCCACACATAGGATGAAAGTGAAAACCCGGCCGTTGCGCTACCACCTTTAAATTCTGCGAAAAAACCTCAAGACATAATCCAAAAAGCAATGGAGACAATGGATCACCTTGACGTAGTCCCCACCGTCCACTAAAATGCCCATGCATCTCTCCATTAATGCTCACAGAATAAGATACTATAGAAATACACGCATATATCCATCAACGGAATTGTTGGGGAAACCCAAAACCAACAAGTGCCGCCATCAAAAAATCCCAATCAACAGTGTCAAAAGCTTTCCGAAGATCCACCTTGATCATGCATCTAGGTGATACCCGCTTCCGCGCATATTTTCGAAGTAGCTCTTGCGCCAAATGTATATTCTCCCCAATAGAGCGGCCTTTGACAAAAGTCGCTTGAGCCGGGTCCAATAGATCTCCCATCACTTCCGATAACCGTCCCGCCATAATTTTTGCTATAACCTTGTAGAAAACATTACAACAAGAGATGGGCTAATAGTCATTTACCGTCGGGGCATGATCGGCCTTGGGAACCAATGCTATAAGGGCATGATTCCACTGCTTGAGAAGCTGTCCCGTGCGAAAGAACTCCTTTACCGCATCAATAAAGTCCACCTTCACCGTATCCCAAGCCGACGTGAAGAACTTAGCACTATATCCATCCGGGCCAGGAGCTTTGTCCCCACCAATATCCAAAAGAGCAGCCCGCACTTCCTCCGCAGTGACTGGAGCCTCCAATGTCGCACCCTGAGCATGCGTGATCATATCCGATCAAAGCGATCTTGTCCGGCAGTTCCACTACCGCAGTGCCTAATAACCCTCTGAAATGTTCCACAAACTCCCCTGCAACCTCATCCATGCCATCCGTCAGCTCCCCGGATGATTTGGTGATGCTAAGTATGGCATTCCTCTTATTATTTCGCTTCACCAAGTCATGAAAAAATCGTGTGCACCGATCACTTCCTCTGAGATACGCACCGTGAGCCCTCTGCTGATAGAAAAGTCTCTCCACATCAGCAAGTAAGGTGGCACGTTTCCGCAGAATCGTATAGTCTGTAGCAGCATCGTCCAGCCTCGGTGGTGCAACATTCACCATGCACGGTGCCTGATCTGCCGAGCAGCGCATGTGTCTGAGCTACGCTAGGTGTGCCTTTGCCTTATGCGCCTGCGCTATGTACCTTTGCCTGCACGGTGCAGTCCACTCTGTACGCATGTGCCGGGAGCCGTCGTATTACATTTCTGCACCTAAGCGACATAACATCACTTGCCCGAGCCACGCACATGCACGGGAGCTCCGCTAATTGATACATCTGAGCATCCGATGCCCATCGGTGCCATGTATGTTGCACCACATTACCTGAGCCACACATGGGCCAAGAGCTTAGCTAAGCGATACGTGCACACCATCTGGCGGCCTTCGCTTTGCTGTGCCCGCATGTGCCGGGCTCACGCTAATTGCTCACGATACGCCCATCCAACGGCCCATCATCTGCCATGCGTGGTGCACCCTATGCACGAGCCACGCATGGGCCAAGTGCTCCGCTAACTGTGTTGCGCGCACCGTCTATCGACATTAAACCTGCCTGTGCCCCACATGCGCCAGAAACTCCGCTAATCGCTCTCAGGCGCATCGTTTAGCGACGTTAAATCGCTGCTGCCACGCATGTGCCGGAAGCTCGCTAATCGCTTCAGGCGTGACTGTCTAGCGACGTTAAAGCGCTGTGCCACACATGTGCGGAAACTCCGCTGATTGTCCCACTGCACCACCTAGCGACGCAGAATCGCCATGCTCAGTGCGCCATTTGCTCGAGCCATGCTCGTGCCATGTGCACCGCTGTGCCACTAGTACCACCAAGTAACACACCGCTTTCACCTTAAGGTTTCTTTTGCCCGACGTGCCCGTTCAGAGATGTGACTGAAATGCTCCCTGTCAAGTGCCCGCAATCGCCCCTTAAGCCTTGTGAGCTTAGCTTTGAGGCAGAACTGAGCATACCCCTCAATTGGCTCCATCCACGAGTCCGCCACTATGCTTTGAAAATCCGTATGAAGGGCCCACATGTTATAAAATTTGAACGGCCTCTTGGGCCCTTTTTCCCGTGCTATAACCGAGACAATGCAACATGAGTGATCAGAAAGACACCCCGGGGGCGTAAACTCCGCCATACTATCATAGTCATCATCAACAACCCAGTAAGCATTAACCAAAGCACGATCTAGCTTGGAAGAAGTGATACCGTTTGTCCAAGTTAATCGACATCCAATGGAGCGAAGATCCTCCAACCCGCAGTCTTGCACACAAGCTCCAAAATCTCTAGTTTCGTAATTAGTCACCGGTGAGCCACCTTCCTTATCCTCAATAGATAGAATGGAGTTGAAATCCCCCAATATGATCCAAGGCTCCATAATGCTCACACAAAGCCGTGAAAGTGTTTCCCATAGTGGACGCCGCGCCGCAATAGAATGAAGCCCATACACAAACGTAGCCAAGAAAGTCCTCCTAGTGACAGTACAATGTAATCGGCAATGAATATACTGCTCCGCCACCTCAAGAACATCCAATGTCACCCGTTGTGTCTCCCATAAAATCAAGATACGCCCACGATTAGAAGTTCCAAAGTTATGCTCAAAGCTCATACCACTAAACCGTCGACGAAGTATTGGAGGAAGTTGCTCCGCCTTAAGTTTCGTCTCAAGAAGCCCAATAACCTGCACACTTTTGCTAGTGAGGAGATGTTGCACCCCCCCCCCCCCCCATGTTTTAGGGGTTTGTGAAAACCCCTAATATTCCAAGATGCGATCTTCATGTGCACCGCCTACGGGTTGCTCCTGCCCGTCGATTGTCCCCTTTGCGATGCTCTACCACGTTCCATGCCACATCCAATCGATCCACGAAGCGATATTGCACTTGTCCCTGACTTAGTGCCCTCGTATCTCCGCTCATTTGTATCCACCGATCCTAAAGTCTGATCGTGGTGAGCTTCGTGGCTGACTCGCCTTGTCAGACGCCTGCCACGCCTTCGCTTGATGGGCTCGCACACCTCCCACATTCTGCTGGACCATCCTCACTGCAGGCTGGGCTAGGCGCACACCAGCAGCAGGCTGGTTTGCACACGCGATCAGGACTGCCTGCCGTGGTTCTGCATGCACCACACCGGACTGCTCAGCCTCCATTTGAGTAATCTGCTCAATCTGCTCAATCCCTGCTCCTGTCCGATCAGCCCTGCTCCTTGAACGCGACTGCCATCTCCGTCTTGAGCGCGACCTCTCCCCCCTTGCTGATGCCGGGCCTGGCGCATTGGCGGCCGCCTCACCCTGCATCGCCCGGTTAGGAACATTCGGCCTCTTCTCAGACGGCACACCTATTGGCCTACACTTTCCCGTCACATGTCCCATCCTCCTGCAGGTATCACAAAACTCAGGAATCACCTCATATGTGACCCGAACTTCCAACTTAGCCCCTGTGGGGAGCTCCACCGGAACCCTTGTCACTCTTGGCACCCTTGGATCCACCTCAACCAAAATCCGCGCATACGATATCCTCTCTCTAGATTGAGTCAACTTATCCGTATAAAGCGGCCTCCCTATCTCCGAGCCAATCCAGCTGAGAACTGAGAGCTCTTTCACTTTTTTTTTTTTTTTGATGAAGGTAAATATATATATCATCAAGAAAAGCACAATCATACAGAATCCTTAGATGCACACTCATGTCATGTCTGACGATGTGTCAGATCTGAGGTGTACCAAGGGCGTACATGTGCTCTCATGGGTACCTGACCTCTCATGTGTACTAAATCTCTCATGAGTACATACACTCATACATGCGTACATAGTCCACCTTTCCTTCTTGCAGAGTGCAAGCTCATCTCACATGTTTCTTTCTCACATCCATGTTATCTCTTTGTCTTCGCCATTCCATGCGTTCCTTTATGCGTTGTCCATCCATGTCCATGTATGTTCATCGTTGCCGTCTCTATTCGCCACTTTTGGTAAGTGACCAACCATCAACGGATTTGCCTTATCTTTACCGCAATTTGCTTGTTACGACTAGATAGGCCCTTCAGGTGGGCCTATTCACCTCTATTAGGCTTATTGGCTAAGCCTCAGCCATAAACGGATTTAGAGTGTCTTTACCGCAGCCGTTTGCTCCGGACTAGAGAGGTCATGTATCTACGCCTTCACCTTTTTTTTTTTAAGTACACTGAAGAGTTGTACAAGATCACTCGGGATTCCTTGAAAGAAGCGCTGAATCAGATCACCTCGGGGGATAAAAGCCTGGCGTTGATCAACACCCCGCTTTGCGTTTTAATTGCCCCGGTATTGACTGAATTGCCCTTGGATAGGCGGATCCGAAAGCTAACCACTCAATTGGAAATACCGCTCGGCATTGACCAAACCGCCTGCCCACGACTAATCAAACCGCCCGAATCTTTTGCCTGTGTCTTTGTATTGCCTGGACTTGAGCATGCCACTCGTAGTGGGCCAAACCACCAATGAAATCCTCCCGGCGACCCATTCTGCAGATTGGGACCACCCTGGCCTTGGTGGGAAACTACTCTGCTCTGCCCTTCTCTGTAAAAACCGCCCTGATCTTGAGACCAAAGCGCCTGGGCGTTGTAGGCCAGAGCCAAAGTCCGCGGCCACGCCTCTTGCGCAAAACCGCAAGCGTAACCACCTCGAAAACCGCCTGGCATCACTCTTTATTCCAAGAGAAATCGCCTGTAAACCGCCTCAGAAAAACCGCCACATGCATTTCCTTGCGCCAAAACCACCCTGAACTAAATCCACCCTGCCAGCCAATCCTTTGCGCTAAAACCACTCTGAACTAAAACTACCCTGGGAAACCACCCTGCCAGCCACTTCTTTCGCGCCATAAACCACCCTGAACTAAATCCGCCCTGCCAGCCATTCCTTTTGTGCCAAAACCACTCTGAGCTAAAACCACCCTGGGAAACCACCCTGTCAGCCACTCCTTTTGCGCCATAAACCACTCTGAACTAAAACCGCCCTACCAGCCACTCCTTTTGCGCCAAAAACCACCCTGAACTAATACTGCCCTGCCATCGATTCCTTTAGCGCCAAAACTACTCTGGACCAAAACCACTCTGGGAAACCACCCTGCCAGCCACTCCTTTTGCGCCATAAACCACCCTGTGCTAAAACCGCCCTGCCAAGCACTCCCTTTGCGCCATAAACCGCGCTGAACCAAAACCGCCCTGCCAGCCATTCCTTTGCGCCAAAACTACCCTGAGCTAAAACCGCCCTGCTAGCCACTCCCTTTGCGCCATAAACCGCCCTGCCCGCCATAAACCGCCCTGAATTTTTTTTTTTTTCAGGGCAAAACAAAGCCCTGTTCAAGGAAGAAACACGGAAAATAAATCAAATAGAAAACTAATAAGAAAGAGAGATATAGAGAGAGATATAAGCGAAAAACTAAAACTACACTCATGTTATTCCCGGTGGGAATTGAATCCTTTTGCTCTCCGCTGCTCTGTAAACATGTATTTGGATCTTCCTGTAGAGCAAGCCTTCATCAAATCTTTCTCCTTCAAACCTGCATGCATTTCGAGCTCTCCATACTAGGTGTACCATCCCTGCCATACCAAGGTGCCGAATTCGATTCATGTCAGTGGGCCCTTTGTATCTTGTCCTGAAAATTCTGAGCATGTGGCGGTATGTGTTCATTTCTATTCTCATCTTCAGCCATCGTCGGACTCGCCCCCATAATTGCTTGATTGGCGTACATTGAAAAAACATATGGTCCATTGTCTCTTTCACTTGGCCACAGAAGCTGCACTGCCGGTCCTCTAAGAATTCTTGTCTTGCTCGCACAGGGAGTTTTCCTTTTGCCAGCATCCATAAGGTGAAAGCATGACTTGGTTGTATGTCTTTATGCCATACCGTTGCAGCCCATGACTTCTTCTCCCCTCTTTCCCGAAAAAAAAAAATCATATGCACTTCTCGTTCCTTTTTTTGTTTTGCCTGAACCATGATGTAAGTAATTGCTCAGCTTGCTCCTTATTCCCTACAGAATTTAGTATTTTGTCCTTGATGTAGATTAGTGTCTTGATAAGGGGTGAGTCCTTGTGTTTGCTTCGCCATTCCCATATTTCCCCATCACCTATGTATGTGTGGTGCACCCATATAATCCATAATGTGTCCTCCTTGCGTTGTATCCGCCACAGTACCTTTGTTAGTAGGGCTAGATTCCAGGCTTTCAGTTCTTGCAATCCCATGCCTCCCTCCTCCTTCGGTTTGCACATTTCTGCCCATGCTATTGGAGGATTCTTGGTTGTCCACATGAACGCTCTGCAGGTGCTATAGATTTTCTCAATGACTCCTATCGGCAGCGGTAGTATTGACATCCAATAGCATTCCACACCCTGGAGGACAGAGGTAATGAGCTGAGTTTTCCCTGCATATGAGAGTGTGTTTCTTGGCCAAACTTTTATCTGCCTGTCCAGTGTGTCTGTGAGAGCACTATAGTCTGAAATTCTCAATTTTTTTGATGCAATAGGAACGCCCAGGTATCTGTAAGGCATCTGCCCTACCTGGAACCCAGTGATAGCCAGCAGTCTCTCCTTGATTGTTGCATGAACTCCTGCCAGGTAGATATTAGATTTCGCCATGTTCGCATTCAACCCTGCCATTCCAGCAAACTGTGATAAGCACTCCATTAGCACCTTGATCGTCGATTCATCCCCACGCCCCAGAAGTAGCAAATCATCAGCATATACTAAATGCACTATCCTTAGTTCTTCACACTTAGGGTGAAAGTGAAAATCTGACCTGCAGGTTTGCTTCGCTAGTAGCCTGGATAAATATTCCATGCACATGCCAAAGAGATAAGGGGATAGTGGATCCCCTTGCCTGAGCCCTCTGCCTCCTGCAAAGTAGCCGTGCATATTTCCATTGATAATTACTGAGAAAGAAGTGGCGGTGACACAATCCTTAATCCACTCTACAAATCTATCCGGGAACTGCAGCGACCGGAGGACATCCTGTAAAAATTCCCAGTTCACCGAATCAAACGCCTTTCATAAATCGACCTTTAGTATACATCTTGGAGAAATTCTTTTCCTAGTGTAACTTCGCATCAATTCCTGGGCCAGGTGAATGTTATCCGAGATGTATCGTCCCTGAACAAAAGCAGTTTGTGCCGGATTCAGTAGGTGATCCGCAATTTATGCAATTCTGCTTGCCAAGATTTTACTGATTATTTTGTAAACCACTGAGCAGCAGAAGATTGGTTTGTAGTCTTGCACTTTACTTGCATGCGGTGTCTTAGGTACCAGGGCAATTAAGGTGTGGTTCCATGATTTGAGTAGCTTACCATTCTCAAAAAATTCCTTGATAGCAGCCACCACATCGTGTTTGACAGTGTCCCACGAGTGCTTGAAAAACTTAGAGTTATATCCGTCTGGCCCTGGAGCTTTGAGATCCCCTATCCCAAACAGCGCACCTTTGATTTCTTCTTCTGTTGGAATCTTGACCATTCGCAATTGCTGTGTCTCCGTTAGCTTTCTTCCAAACTCCATGCATGCACCTTGATATTGTGATATACTTCCATGCTCTCCCAACTGCCCCTGAAAGTATTGCAAGAACTCTCCCACTACTTCCTCATGTGAGCTCGTATGCTCCCCATCATTCTTTTCAACCGTTGTTACCTCCCTCCTCTTGTTGTTTCTTTTAACCAGTGCATGAAAATAGGAGTTATTTCTGTCAACGCCCCTCATGTATTCATGTTTGGCACGCTGCAGATAGAATAAGTATTCTGCTTGTTCCAAAGCTTCCACCTTCTTCCTCTTGAGTAGATACTCCTCCTCCATTCGTCCCTCTGAAAGCCCTTGCTGTTGCATCTCATTTAATTGCTCCTGACCAAGTTTAACTCGCTCCTGAATGTGTTGATAGTGCACATTAAGTATGCGAGGTGCGATTTTAGTTTGGTGAGCTTATGCCTGAGTCTATATTGTGCTGTCCCATTAACTTCGTTGATGCCTTGGCTGTTCCAATTCTCCTCCACTAACTGGTCGTAGTTGGGATGCAACGTCCACATGTTAAAAAATTTGAAAGGCCTTTTCTATTTCCCTACTGCTTCTAGCACCGATACTATGCACGGTGTATGATCTGAGACTGTTCCGGGGGTTTGAAAGTCAGCAAAACTGCTACGATCTTGCTCTATCCATTCTTTATTCACCATTGCCCTGTCTAGTTTACTTACCACCTTGCCATTTGTCCACGTGTACTTGCATCCTATGGGCGTAAGTCTTGATTCACTTCAAAGGTAAAATTCGAAAATCCGCTGTGGCATATTCTGTTACTAGCAGGCCCCCACATTTGTCCATTGAGGAAAGGGGAGAATTAAAATCTCCTAGGATTAACCAAGGCATTTTGATGCTTACTGCAATTTGTTTGAGTGTGGCCCACATTGCTTTCCTACTCACATTGGACAATTGACCATATACAAATGTTACTGCATATTCTGTTTTTGTCACCTTGCATTTGATTTTTGCATGTATCAGTTGCTCCTCCCATCCTTCAATGTCCAGCGTGATGGTTTGAGGGTCCCATATCAGCAACATTCTACTCCTGGAAAGGTTATCTAACCGCTGTTCCGTCTCCCACTTCTTGAATTTCTTGACTTTCAGAGTTTGGTAGTATTGGTTAGTTAATTTGGTCTCAAGGATGCATAGTATATCCAGCTTCTGTTTCTGAAAGAGGTCTATCACCGCTTTCTGCTTGAGGCCTTTATTTAGGCCCCTTATGTTCCAAGTACCAATGGCTTTCGCCGTCTAGCAGTTATGTATTCACCTTTCTTTTCTTGTGTCCTTTCTTGCTCCCTTCCATCTCTTTCCGTGTCTGATTTCCCCCTCCATTGTGTCTCACCTACTCCTTCACCTTTACCCCCAACTGTCTCTGTGCCTCCCTCTTCACACACAGCAGCAGCGCCCTCTTCATGTTCCCTATTGGCTTGTCCACTATGTACATTATTTGCCTCTTTCATCCTCCTACTCCATTCAGTTGCAGGGAGTGCCAATATGATTATTGGTGGGCTATCTTCCCGTATCTCGCCATTATTTTGCTCACAGCTTGTGATGCCATCATCCTGCACTATCTCAGTCATTTGTATCTCCTGCATTGCTTTTTCCACATCTTTCCCTGATTCTGGCGTGTCTCCAAACTCGTTGTCACCGCAAGTCCCATGCGCCACTACAATGGTGGGTACAGTATTCAAATCATGCCCTTCCTTGTGCAGTTCCCCTCTGCTACCTCCCTGCTCTTGCATATCCTCTTCCATTTCCGTTACCTTATCAGATCTCATCCATCTTCCTGCCTTCCTTTGATATCCCTCTTTTCCCTTTCCTTTTTCTTGTCTCTGGCTCGCTTGCTCCTCCATTGACAACCCATGTTGCGTTCGTTCCCTCCTTTTGTTTTTCGTAAGGTTATCCTGGCCACTATGGTTATTCAGTATAACTTTTCGGGTCATTGCATAGCCTAATTATTTCTTCTGTCTTTGGTTCTACCTTGCCTGCACTACTATGACTTCTGCCTCCCCCGGCCCTTTATATACCTCTTGCTTTGTTAGCAGTAGGATATCATCTCCAGCATTTCCCCCCCTAACCTCCACAGATCCCTGCCCATATCTCTGGGTTCCACTATGCGTGCCAGATCCCATTGCTACCGTGCCACCTTCTTCCATATCAGCAGTATGTATGTCCTTTAGACGTTCCAATTCACTTCTGCAGTTTCCCCTCTGGTTGTTTCGCTTTCCTGTTGTTCCAGGGGTATTCTGGTTTCCCCATACTAGCATGCTTGTGTTCAATTCTTTCTTCTGCAGTAACTGCCATGTTGCTGCTGACGTGATGACTTCTGATGCCCTACTGTTTGTACTTGCATTTATTCTTTGATTTTGGTATATCCCCTACTGGCATTTCCAGCTTGTATCACTGTGACCTAGTACACCTTCCTCCACCTCGCATAACATATCAGATTCTAAATGGATGGAAATTTGGTTTTGATGTTGATGTTCCTGAGGTTCTGTTACTCCTATTACCTCAATCCCCTGTTTTGCCCCTTGTTTGTGAATTCCCTTATGTCCATGCCCCCCCCTTCAGGCTAAGATGTGCTACAGTATTCTGCCCTTCCGCTTGTTCATCAACCTTGTCGCTTTCCTGCTCTTGCGTGCCCGTTTTCCCCATTTCATTTATAACATTCCTTGCTTGCCCTCCTGGTGCTATATCTGTTATTGTATCCAGATCACCCTTCCCTATTCCTTTGTGTGTTTCCCTTCCCCCCAGATCACTCCCCTGTACGTTATCCTCAGATATTTGAGCACTTCCTTCCCCCTGCCTCATTTGTTCCCTTGGGGTTAGCCTGCCCTTTGCACTTCTCATTGGTTGATCATTCTGTTTATGTTGCCTCTGCCAATTATTCTGATTCCTTCGATAACCTGACTCCCTTTGTTCTGATTGCATTTGGCTTACGTGACTTCCCAGATTCCCTGATATTCCTGCTCCTGCCTGCCTTATCTGAATGTGGTTCGTTCGCTGTTTCTTCCTTTTACCATTGATTTCCCATCGACCTCTATTGCCATTTGCTTCCGCTCAGTACTTCTTCCTTAGCATGCTTCCTTTGCTCCTCGCACTTGTATTAATTTGTGCATCATCTTCCACCCACTGTGTTAACGTCTGTGTATGTTATCTGACATTCTTTTGCATCTATACTTCCACTGGCCATACATCTTCCTTGGTAGTGCCCCATTTGCTTGCAGCCACCGCAGTATTTCAAGCTAGATTCAAACCTGATCTCCAGATCTGCATCTGTGCCATCCGGAAGGGTTATAGCAATTGTAGCAGGTAACTCTTTGGATATATCCATTTCCACTAATACTCTAGCATAGTTGACCCGCTCCCTTACTTTGGTGTATCTGTCTGTATATAACGGTGTGCCAACTTGGGAGGCTACCTTGCTTAGCCCTGAGATAGACCAACATCAATGCAGAATCCATGGATTTGCATCCACATTGGGATCTGAGTTTGCACCTCTGGCCTGAACAAAAAACATGGCAGTAACAGCTTGAGGTATAGAGGGCTTCCATATATGACGTATGGTCCCCCTGTTACCACCGCATCCCTTAGTTCTTTGTTTGCAAATTTAAATACCATCCATAGCGAGTTATGTGTAAGGAGCTTGTGGGGCGCCTTCCACCTCGCTGTGAGTTCTTTCAATGCTCGCCATCCTGGAAATCGCCCTAGGAATCGGCCAATCAGACAAAAGCCTACCGACTCCTCCAATTCCTCCACATCATTGGCATCTAGCTTTGCACGCCCCTCCTGTCTCTGAACTGGCTTCAGCGTAGTATCCGCCGCACATACCCCGTTCTTCTTGAAAAGATCCGCCCACACTCCCTTCCCTTCTGCGCTCAATGGAGGTGTTGCTGCCACCACCCTTGGCTCCGGCTCTACTGATTTCGTCTCCCCCCTTCCTTCCCCTTCCTTGACTCCTTGCCCTCCGTTTGGTTGCAGAGGCCTTCCCGTCATTTGTGGATTTCTTGAACTTTCCTCCGGAGGAAGGGGGTGGGAGGGGTCCCGTCTGTTCTCCGATGATTGTGTCGTTCCCAGCTGTAGCACCTTCCAAGTTCGGTGGCCATTCTTCCCCATTCCTTACAGGTGTTGTGTCATAAGTTTATCGAGTTAACGGTTTGAAGGGGAGTAACTTAAGTTAAACGGGTTGTGGATTTTCGGAGAGGTCTAGGAAAAGTGGTCCCGGGCGAACTTTCGCTAGATCCGAAAATTTGAAAATCTCCCGTTCCTTTTGCCTTCTCGTTGCCCGTGCCTTCCGTATCGCCTCGCTACTCACCTACCACCATCCCTGCCATCCATCTTCCTCCCGTCTCCGGCGAACTCTGGGTTCTGTTGCTCCCGGTTGCTCCACCACCCTGTTTCCCCTCCGTCTGTCCCTTCCTCCGCTATTCCGCTGTTGCTAGCTGTTGTCTGCCCTCTCCTGCGGAAATAGATTACGTTACCTGTATGCACCTTAGGTTTTGCCAAGGAAGTGTCTTTCGCGTCCTTGAGCCTCAGCTGCTGATTCCACTACCCTCTTCACCCTCCGATCTCCGACGCTCTCCTTGGCTTGTTGTATCTTCCCGTGCATGAGTGTTCTTCACTAGCTCCTGGCGCTCAGAATATGTCGTCACTGCTGCTCCGCCTTTCCAACACCAGCCACCACCGCCGAGATCCTGGGGAACGTAGAGAGAGGTCATAGCTTCCCTCTCTCTAGCGACTGAGGACTGAGAGCTCTTACACGACTGAGGACTGAGGTCTCTGATCTCCGACGCTCTCCCTGGTTTCTTTGGCTTGTTATATCTTCCCTTGCGTGAGTGTTCCTCACCAGCTCCTTGGGCTCAGGAGATGTCGTCACTGCTGTCCCAGCAGCCACCACAGCCTTCACCGCCTCCTGCAGACACACGAGGTGCCGTCGCCGTTGTCCTAGCCTTCCGAAACCAGCCTTCACCCGCCGAGATCACTGAGAGCTCTTTCACTTTTTTTTTTTGATGAAGGTAAATATATATATCATCAAGAAAAGCACAATCATACAGAATCCCTAGATGCACACTCATGTCATGTCTGACGATGTGTCAGATCTGAGGTGTACCAAGGGCGTACATGTGCTCTCATGGGTACCTGACCTCTCATGTGTACTAACTCTCTCATGAGTACATACACTCATACGTGCGTACATAGTCCACCTTTCCCTCTTGCAGAGTGCAAACTCATCTCACATGTTTCTTTCTCACATCCATGTTATCTCTTTGTCTTCGCCATTCCATGTGTTCCTTTATGCGTTGTCCATCCATGTCCATGTATGTTCATCGTTGCCGTCTCTATTCGCCACTTTTGGTAAGTGACCAACCATCAACGGATTTGCCTTGTCTTTACCGCAGCCGTTTGCTACGGACTAGATAGGCCCTTCAGGTGGGCATATTCACCTCTATTAGGCTTATTGGCTAAGCCTCAGCCATAAACGGATTTAGAGTGTCTTTACCGCAGCCGTTTGCTCCGGACTAGAGAGGCTGTTATCGGCTGCCCCTTCACCTTTTTTTTTTTTGAAGTACACTGGAAGAGTTGTACAGTATCACTCTGGGCTTCCTTAAAAGAAGCGTTGAACGTTATCACCCTGGGGGGATAAAAGCCCTGGCGACTGAGAGCTCTTTCACTTTTTTTTGATGAAGGTAAATATATATCATCAAGAAAAGCACAATCATACAAAATCCTTAAATGCACACTCATGTCATGTCTGACGATGTGTTAGATCTGAGGTGTATCAAGGGCGTACATGTGCTCTCATGGGTACCTGACCTCTCATGTGTACTAATTCTCTCATGAGTACATACATTCATACATGCGTACATAGTCCACCTTTCCCTCTTGCAGAATGCAAGTCCATCTCACATTTCCTTTCACACATCCGTGTTATCGCTTTGTCTTCACCATTCCATGTGTTCTTTTACGTGTTGTCCATCCATGTCCTTCGTTGTCGTCACTCTTGTGTGATAACCATCCAATATTCGCCACTTTTGGTAAGTGACCAACCTTCAACGGATTTTCCTTGTCTTTACCGCAGCCGTTTGCTACGGACTAGATAGGCCATTCAGGTGGGCCTATTCACCTCTTTTAGGCTTATTGGCCAAGCCTCAGCCGTAAATGGATTTAAAGTGTCTTTACCGCAGTCGTTTGCTCCGGACTAGAGAGGCTATTATTGGCTACCCCTTCACCTTTTTTTTTTTTTCGAAATCTTGAGTTGGGCAAAACCGCTCGGGCGTTGAGCAAAACTGCCCTGGCAAACCGCTCCAAGCCTGCCCTGGGGGGCTTGTCTTTACGTAAAACCGCCCTGGGCAGAGCCGCCTGGCAGGTTTATCTTTGCGCAAAACCCCCCTGGGCCAAAACCGCTCTGATGGTCTGGATTGAGCAAAACTGCCCTGGAGTCGCGTTAAACCGCCCTGCCCTCATACCGCTCTGATTTCTCTGGAATCTGAGATTGCACAAAATCGCCCTGGAGCAATACCACCCCGAGGCAATACTACTCTGATGATCTGGATTGGGCAAACCGCCCTGGAGATAACGTAGAACCACCCTGGCCCAATACTGCCTGGCCCAGGACCACCTTGAGCTAAAACTAGTCTACAAAACCACCCTGGACTCGAAACCGCCCTGGAAAACCATCCTGGAAAACCACCCTGCCAGCCACTCCTTTGCGCCAAAAACTACCCTGGACTAAACCGCCCTGCCAGCCTCTCCTTTTGCACCAGACACCACCCTGGACTAGAAACCGCCCTGGAAAACCGCCCTTGGAACACTCCTTTATCCAAACCACTCTGAAAGGAAAACAAACCTAAACCAAAAACCAAAAAACCACCCTTAACTAAAATATTTTTTTTTCCTGGATATCCAGAGCAAACCAACGCTCTGGTGTAAGGATTTCCAGGGCGAGTAGTGCCCTGTACAAACACAAAACCGAAGAAGTAAACAGAAATATAGAAAGAGAGAGAGATCTAAACAAAAGGAAAATAAAAATAAAAATAAAGTATAAATAAAATAAACACACTCATGTTATTCCCGGTGGGTATTGAATCCTTTTGTTCTCCGCTGTTCTGAAAACATGTATTTGGATCTTCCTGTAAAGCAAGTCTCCATCAAATCTTTCTCCTTCAAACCTGCTTGCATTTCGAGCTCTCCATACTAGGTGGATCATTCCTGCCATGCCAAGGTGCCTAAATCGATTCATGTCAGTGGCCCTTTTGTATCTTGTTCTGAAAATTCTGAGCATGTGGCGGCATGTATTCATTTCTGTTCTCATCTTCAGCCATCGTCGGACTCGCCCCCATACTTGCTTGATCGGTGCACATTGAAAAAATAGATGGTCCATTGTCTCTTCCTCCTGGCCACAGAAAATGCATAGCCTGTCCTCCAAAAATTCCTGTCTTGCTCGCACAGGGAGTTTACCTTTGGCCAGCATCCATAGGGTGAAGGCATGACTTGGTTGTATGTCTTTATGCCAAACTGTTGCAGCCCATGGCTTCTTTTCCCCTCTTTCCCGAAAAAAATCGTATGCACATCGTGCTCCTTTATTCCTTTGCCTGAACCATGATGTAAGTAACTGCGCTGCTTGCTCCTTATCTCCCATAGAAACTAGTATTTTATCCTTGATGTAGATTAGTGTCTTGATAAGGGGTGAGTCCTTGTGTTTGCTTCGCCATTCCCATATTTCTCCTCCATCTATGTATGTGTGGTGTACCCATCTAATCCATAATGTGTCCTCCTTGCATTGTATCCGCCACAGTAACTTTGCTAGGAGGGCTAGGTTCCAGGCTTTCAGTTCTTGCAGTCTCATGCCTCCCTCCTCCTTCAGTTTGCACATTTCTGCCCATGCTATTGGAGGATTCTTGGTTGTCCACATGAACGCTCTGCAGGTGCTATAGATTTTTTCAATGCCTCCTATCGGCAGCGGCAGTATGGACATCCAGTAGCTTTCGACACCCTGAAGGACCGAGGTAATGAGCTGACTTTTCCCTGCATATGAGAGCTCTTTCACTTTTTTTTGGGGTGGTAAATATGTGTATAGAAATATAAAAATAAAACTGGAGCTAAGCTCCTACAAAGCGATAGACATGAGTCTGTATTTTGAGGAACAACCTCTCCACACTAGACTCATAGTCCTCAAAACGGCTCCGATTACGAGCCTGCCATACAAGAAAAATCATACATGAAATAGCCAAATCACATGCCTTCCTCTCCCGTCCTTCCCCATGCATCTCACAGCGGAAGGCCTGGAAGAGTTGGGCCATCGTGTCTATCTGAGGTCGTATGCGTAGCCATGTCCGCACCATATCCCATAGCCGTCTGGTGAAAGAGCAGCAGAAGAAAATGTGCGCATTGGATTCCTCCTCATCATGGCACAGTGCACACTCCTTCCTCGGCTCATAGGTCATCATATCCGCCGTACGCAGTCTCCCGTGCGCCGCAAGCCAGTAAGCAAAGCGGTGCTTAGGCATAATGCTCGGTCGCCAAACCGTCGCTGCCCAAGGCACTAGAGAACCTCTCGGTCGGAAAAAACTGTATGCCCTGCTAGCTGCTGCCCCTCTCCGCCCAGTGCCATATGCCCCGTGGTGCGCTGGCGGCCCACACCACGGGGCACCGCTAGCCTCCCATGGAGGCTCGCCAAATCGCTTCAGGCTGTGTATCTGCGCGGGCCGCCCACACCTGACCCTCCGTCGGCCCCGCAAGGGACCGGCTACCGCGCCCAATCGACTCACAACCATGCGTGGTGCGCTGTCCAGCCGAGCCACGCTCGTGCTACATCCATCGTCAGCCGGCCGCTGCAGCCTACATGCCCTCTTTGTCCGATCGGCACCTCCATGCGCACATTCTGCCATGCTCCGTGCACCATCCGTCCGAGCCACGCTCATGCCATGAGCACCGTCGGGGTGCCCGCATGGTTCCACCTGCAGCACCTGTACAGCCATGCGTGGCTCACCGTCCGACCGAGCCACGCATGTGCCAGAATTTCCGTCGACTGTCCCATCTGCACCACCCAGCGACATAAAAACTGCCATGTTCGCGTGCGCGGCTCGCCGAGCCACACATGTGCGGTGTCGGCCCACTGCACCACCACCTAGCGACGCAGAATCGCTTTGTCTCGTGCGCGTCTCGCTCTAGCACGCATGCGTGCCGGCTAATCGCTCGCTGCACCACCTAGCGATCGCGTCGCCATGTCTGGTGCACCGTCTGCTCGAGCCATGCCTGCACCATATACACCACCTAGCTCCCTGTCTGCACACTGCCCGCCAACAGCCCCATGGTGCTCTGACAGGCCACACCACGGGCCACCGTCAACCCACTGCTCATCCTCAGAATACCATCTATCCAGCATTTCTTTGGCCTCCTGCGCACCTTGAACACGCTGCAAGATGCCATCTCTGATTAGCCCTAGCTTCTTCATCAATGGAGAGTCCGTATGCCTCACTTGCCAATGCCAAACATCCACACGCTTAAGGTAATGTTTCCTTACCCAACGCACCCACAGAGAATCCCCGTTGCATTGTAGATTCCATAACGCCCGACACAATAAGGCCGAGTTCCATGCACGCAAGTCACGTAACCCATATCCACCTTCCTCCTTCTGAACACAAAGTCGCCATGACACCATAGGATGCTTGGTAGACCATACAAATGAGCGCAAATGCTATAAATCTTCTCCACTACACCACTGAACCGTAAGATAGATAACCAATAGCACTCTACCCCTTGTAGTACCGACCGCACAAGCTCAAGGCGCCCCGCATAGGATAATGTATGTTTCGGCCATCCAACTATTTTCCTCCGAACCGCATCAAGTAAAGGCTCATAGCTAGTAATCCGAAGTTTCTCCGCCGCCAATGGAACACCAAGATAACGGAAAGGAAATGTACCCTCTTGGAAGCCCGTGATACGAAGAAACTCCTCTTTGCCTCGGTCATCCACACCGGCCATGTATATGTTGGACTTCATAGGGTTCGCCCGAAGACCCGCCATATCCCCAAACTCCAGACATGTGTGATCTCCAAGAGTGAAGTGGAGTCCGACGAGCAAAAGTAATAAATCACGTATGCTAAGTGGGTGACCCCCACCTCTCCACATAGGATGGTAATGAAATCCAGGCCGTTGCGCCACCACCTTTAAATTCCGAGAGAGTACCTCAAGACATAACCCAAACAGTAATGGAGATAGCGGGTCACCTTGCCGTAGTCCTCGCCGCCCAATAAAGTGTCCTTGCATCTCCCCATTTATGCTCACAGAATAAGATACCGTAGAGATACACGCATATATCCATCGCCGAAATTGTTGGGGAAACCCAAAACCAACAAGTGCCGCCATCAAGAAGTCCCAATCCACCGTGTCAAAGGCTTTCCTAAGATCCACCTTGATCATGCACCTAGGTGATATCCGCTTCCGCGCATATTTCCGAAGAAGTTCTTGTGCCAAATGAATATTCTCACCAATAGAGCGGCCTTTGACAAAAGCCGCTTGAGCCGGGTCCAATAGATCTCCCATCACTTCCGTTAGCCGGCCCGCCATGATTTTTGCAATTACCTTGTAGAAAACATTGCAACAAGAGATGGGGCGATAATCATTCACCGTCGGGGCATGATCGGCCTTGGGTACCAAAGCTATGAGGGCATGATTCCACTGCTTGAGGAGCTGTCCAGTGCGAAAGAACTCCTTCACCGCGCAAATAAAATCCACTTTCACCGTATCCCAAGCCGACGTAAAGAACTTAGCACTATATCCATCTGGGCCTGGGGCTTTGTCCCCTCCAATATCCAACAGAGCAGCCCGCACTTCCTCCGCCGTAACCGGAGCCTCCAATGCCGCACACTGGGCCTGCGTGATACGCTGTCCAATCAAGCCAGCGCTGTCTAGCGCCTTGCAGCTACCTGCAGTGCCTAATAACCCTCTGAAATGCTCCACAAACTCCCCTGCAACCTCATCCATGCTTTCCGTCAGCTCCCCAGATGATTTGGCTATGCTAAGTATTGCATTCCTCTTATTATTTCGCTTAACCAAGTCATGAAAAAATCTTGTGCACCGATCACTTCCTCTAAGATATGCACCGTGAGCCCTCTGTTGATAGAAAAGCCTTTCCGCATCAGCTAGTAAGGTGGCACGTTTCCGCAAAGCCTCATAATCACTAACAGCATCATCCAGCCTCTGCGGTGCACCATTCACCATGCGTGGTGCGCCATCTGCCCGAGCCGCGCATGTGCCAGCAGCTCCGCTAACTGTTCTGTGTGCACCATCTAGCGACGCAGAAACTGCCATGTCTGGTGCGCCGCCTGCTCGAGCCACGCATGTGCCAGGAGCTCCGCTAACTGTTCTGGTGCGTCATCTGCTCGAGCCACGCATGTGCCAGGAGCTCCGCTAACCGTTCTGTGTGCATCTGACGACGCCAAATCTGCCTGAGCCACGCATGTGCCAGAAGCTCCATCAACTGTGCCACCTGCACCACCTAGCGACTCAGAAACTGCCATGTCTGGTGCAGCGCCTGCTCGAGCCACGCCTATGCCATGTGCTCCGCTCAGCCCACTAGTACCACCAAGTAACACACTCTGTTCAGCCTCTAAAATTTCCTTCGCCCGACGCGCCCGTTCAGAGATGTGGCTGAAATGCTCCCTATCAAGAGCCCGCAACCGCCCCTTAAGCCTTGTGAGCTTAGCTTTGAGGCAAAACTGAGCATATCCCTCAATTGGCTCCCCCCATGAGTCCGCCACTATGCCTTGAAAGTCCGGGTGAAGGGCCCACATATTGTAGAATTTGAACGGCCTCTTGGGACCCTTTTCCCGCGCTATAACCGATACAATGCAGCACGAATGATCAGAAAGACATCCCGGGGGCGTAAACTCCGCAATGCTATCATAGTCATCATCAACAGCCCAATAAGTATTGACCAAAGCACGATCTAGCTTGGAGGAGGTGATACCGTTTGTCCAAGTCAATCGACACCCAATGGAACGGAGGTCCTCCAACCCACACTCTTGTACACAAGCACCAAAATCTCTAGTTTCATAATTTGTCACCGCCGAGCCACCTACTTTATCATCAATAGACAGGATAGAATTGAAATCCCCCAAGATAATCCAAGGCTCCATAATGCTCTCCCCGAGTCGTGAGAGCGTTTCCCATAGTGGGCGCCGCGCCGTAATAGAGTGAAGCCCATACACAAATGTAGCCAAGAAAGTCCTCTTAGTGACGTTGCAATGTAGCCGACAATGAATATACTGTTCCGCCACCTCAAGGACATCCAGGATCACCCGCTGTGTGTCCCATAAGATCAAAATACGACCACGGTTAGAAATCCCAAAATTATGCTCAAAACTCATACCACTAAAACGCCGGCAAAGTATTGGATGAAGTTGTTCCGCCGTAAGTTTAGTCTCAAGAAGCCCAATAACTTGCACACTCTTGCTTGTGAGGAGATGTTGCACCCCCCCGTGCTTAAGGGGCTTGTGAAAGCCCCTTATGTTCCAAGATGCGATCTTCATGCACACCGTTTGCGGCTTCCTGCCGTCGATTGTTCCCTTCATGCGGTGCCCTACTACGTTCCATTCCACATCCGCTAACCGATCCTCGTGATAATTATCGATACGCTCCACCACTAGTGCCTCATCCTCGCTCTATTGTGTCCACTGAGCCCAAAGTCGACTATGGGCTAAGCTTTCACCACCGCACCATCTGCTGCACACCTAGGTCGCCTCTCCGCTCATACTTGGCGCGCACTCGCCCCATGCTCCTGCACCATCCTACCGACGCCTCCTGGCAGACACCAACATCGATTTGGTTTGCACACATAGTCTGCTCGACATGCACTGCACGCACAACACCGGTGCTCAACCTCCATTTGAGTAATCGCTCATTCGCTTAATCTCAAGATCGTCGCATCCTACTCCTTGATCATGCCCATCTCGCCTGCGCGACCTATCCCCGTCTTGCCGACGCGGGCTCGGCGATTGGCGGCGCCACTCAGATCGCCGGTTAGGAACATTAGGCCTCTGCTCGGGAGCACACCTATTGGCCTACACTTTCCGTCGCATGCCCCATTCTCCTGCAAATATGACAAAACTCAGGGATCACCTCGTACGTAACCCGAACATCCAACTTAGCCCCAGTTGGCAATTCCACCGGAACCCTTGTCACTCTTGGCACCCTTGGATCCACCTCAACCAATATGCGCGCATACGATATCATCTCTCTAGATCGGGTTAACTTATCCGTATAAAGCGGCCTCCCTATCTCCGAGCCAATCCAACTGAGAACCCTATGTGTCCAACAATCCGGTGGCAGACCATGAAGTTGCACCCAAGCCGGTACATGCCTCTCATCTTCCGCAAACAGAAAACACCTCGGCATATTCTTCAAGAAGAGTGGAGTGCCATATATGAAATACGGCCCACCATTCAGTATTTTCTCCTTATCCTCCTCACCCTCGAATTTGAAAACCACCCATCCGGACTCATGCAAGTGAAATGTACAAGGAACCCCCCACCTCTTGATCGCCAAATTCACCCCTTGCCGGCCTTGATGCTTGCCCATGAAACACCCAACCAAGCACGGTCCAAGCACAGTCTCTACCGCATCAATGTCCCCATACCCTATCTGGATCGGTGCGCCTGTTCGCTCAAACTGATCTAATTTCGTAGATGCCGATTCGGTCCTGTTATCCCGGAATAATCCTGCCCACGAGCCTCCCAAACTGCCTGCAGTTGGCCCAGCTACCACAGATCTTCCTGCTTCTCGCAAAGACGAAGGTTCGTCACTAGCCACATCACCACCTCACTACGCCACGCCATGGCCCACCTCGGCGTCCACCTCACCCCACTTCATGAGCCACGTCGGCCTCCACATGCGTCCCCAGAGGCCACATCCGCACCGCCCAAAGAATACTAGTTGTGCAGTCCTGCACCTCCACCTCAGCAACACCAGAAACGTGCTTTCCTCTTTCCGCCAACCTCACATTTGATCCAGCTGCTGCCTGTTCTTTAGTACCTTCCTTTGCCTTGTTGGCACCATGCAATTGGCCATCTTTGCTGTTGGATGTTTGTTGCACCCTGCCCTTTCCCATTCTGTCCAAATCCCTTTCCGCACGCCAAACAGATTGTTGCAGCCACCCAATTAAGGCAGCTGCTCCTTGGTTTGCCCACCCGAAGAGACAAAACGCCACCCAAGGCCGCCCAAGGACAATCCTCTGCCTGCTCCTCACCTACCATTGTCCTCTCTCCTTCTTCCTCCTCCAAACCGGCACCCAAGCAAACCCTAACCCTAAACTTGCTGCACACCAGTGCAAAAAACGGGAAGGAGAGCAAGACCTCCTCAAGCCGCAAGCTCCATCGCCACCCCTTCAAGCTGCTGTCCAAGGCGCCCCGCCCTCTGCTCACGCCTGGAGCGCACCGCACACACAAACCCCACACACCTTTCCGCCCGCAAACCTCACGCACCCACTCCTGCACGACAAAGACACAAACCTCACGCCCACACTGCGCAAAGACACAAAGACACTGGCGCCAGATACACCAACAAGCAGCGAGTCCAAACCATGCAGCACACCATTCACCCTTTAGCAGCACTCTCCGGCGAAACCACCAGCCACGCCAACCAGCAGCTCACCACAGCATCTCACGAGCTCTAGCAACCACCTAGCGCGACTCCATCGGCTCCATGACTGACTGAGAGCTCTTTCACATATGAGAGCTCTTTCACTGAAAAGGTACATATATAAATAACGGCGCTTCATGGGGGGAATGCCCCAATCCACGTATCTCAAAATAGGACTCCATACCACCTTACATATGTCTTTCACGCCACACATCCTAACCAGCCAACCCCACGCAGGAGGTTCACATCATGACATGCCAAAGTGCCTCCCCCATCCTTCGTACAATCACAAACACCACTATCACAAGCATTACATATTCAAGAAGAAAACTAAGTCAATCAAACAAGGCATTACACCGCCCAAGCCAGCTCCTAGCTTTGCCGATGTCCCTCTCCTCTTTGCTCCAATAGGTCTACAAACCTATGGACATGAATTTGGACCTTCCGGAATGCTCCTTCAACATTGTATCGCACCCCATCATGCTTACATTTGTTCCTTGCTGCCCATATATGATAAATCCCACATGAAATGCCAAGGTATCTCGCCTTCACCTTCCTTCCCATCCCTTTGTATCTTCTCTTTGCACCGGCCAATAAGTCTTCCACCTTCTCAAATCTGAATTTGATAGCCAACCATTCCTTTATACGCTCCCATAAACCATATGCAAACGGACATTTAAAGAATAAGTGATCCATGGTTTCCTCCTCACTTTTGCACACCGGGCACATCTTGTTTGCTTCATACTCCATTCTATCCGCCGTGCGAAGTTTCCTTTGTGCAAGAAGCCACACAATAAAACGGTGCTTTGGCATAATTTCCTTTCTCCATATCTCCAGCGCCCATGTAGCCTTTTGAGCAGGCCCTTGGAAGAAGTCATACGCCTTAGCCACCCCTTTCTTTTCCATAACGAACCAGTCCATAAACATCATGTTTGCTTCCCCCACTCCTCTTGATTTTTGCTTTATTTCTTCTTTTATTTCCAGCAACCTCTTGATCAATGGTGGGTCCGAAACTTTTGCTTTCCATTCCCAAAATTTAGCCCGCCCCCCATAATGGTGTTTAACCCATTTGACCCAAAGCGTATCCGCACCGGTTTTAATTTCCCATAAAACTTTAGCAAGCAAAGCCTTGTTCCATACAAGCAAATTCCGAATCCCATAACCTCCCTTCTCCTTTGGCGTGCATATTGTATCCCATGCAATTGGAGGATACTTTGAATCCCAAACAAACTCCCGACATAGACCTTTTATCTTATCAATCACACCAACCGGTATTGAGAGCATTGATAACCAAAAACATTCCATACCTTGAAGCACCGTCTTCACTAGCTCCAACCTTCCCGCATAAGACAACGATTTCTTTGGCCATACACTCATTCTCCTTGCTATTGAGTTCAAAAGGGGCCCATAATTAGCAATTCGCAGCTTCTCCGCCGCCATAGGAATGCCCAAATATCTAAAGGGAAACACCCCTTCTTGAAAGCCCAATATTCTCAACAAGTCCCCTTTTGTTCGGTCATCAACCCCTGCCATATAGAGCTGTGATTTTATCGGATTGGCTCTTAAACCCGCTTCCTTCCCAAACCTCTCCAAGCAGCCCGCAAGCATCCTCAACGAAGTCTCATCCGCCCTTGCAAATAGCATAAGATCATCCGCATATATAAGAAGTTTAGTTGGTGGTGCATGGCCGTTCTTAGTTGGTGGAGTGATACTGAGAGCTCTTTCACTCTTTCAACTCGATACAAAAGTGCCAGAATGCTAGCATCAGCAAGTTTTAGCAAATACAAATCCTTTTTTTTTTTTTGTTCCGTTCTCCACAAAAATTTACAAATTACAATCACTTAGAAATCTAATTCAAATCCCATTCTCACCGACAATTCTAGGAAATCAATGCAAATAAAATTTAATGATGGGCAAATCCAATCCTAATAATCAAGTAGAGAATGTGGACAATCAAAGTTGTCCCAACGAGGAACTTTCACTGCAGAGATTTACTTTCATCTTTCCTGCTCCAAATCCATCCTGATCCTTTTAGATTCGCTGACGGATTTAGAGTCATCATCTAAGTCATTTGCCTTTTGCTTCAGACGGTTAAATGGCGTGGAGTCGGTTCTTGCATTGGCTTGCTCTGTCGAGAGATGAATTGTCTCTAACTCCGAATCTGAGCTTGGCCTTTGCTCGGAGGAAGAGTTTGCTTTTGCCTGCTCTTCGAGAATTTTCTGCAAGTACCTTGCATTCTCCTCTATTTTTAACTGAAGTGCTCTTTGGACCTAAAGAAAGACACTATGTTCAGATTGAAGTATAAGTATATAAGTATCGCTAATAAGTAGCCAACCAAAGACAATATTTTTAAACAAGAAACCATAAATAAAGTCTTTCCTTTCATATCAATGAAGTTGGTAAAGTTCTGATCGAGTCAGGCATCATGAACTGTATGTTGTCCTTCGTAGAACAAGAGCTCCATGGAGCTTAGTTTGGGGCAATACTATTATTCATGCGTCTATTATTCCCAAATTTTTAGGCCTTCAATGACTGATTAATCAACCTAAAATCTAGTTGAGATACTATATACATCTCCTGACTAAACTGATTCCAGCTTGATTAAACTTTTCCTCATTTGATCTTTCTTCAGGAGCATATAATTGTACATGAAGGTCATAACTTCTTATTCTAACATTTTGAAATCCCAGAACCATCTTAACCTCCTTGTCTCAGCAAGATTAAGATTATGATCTATCGGATGAGTAGTACAAAGAAAAATGAACAAATCATAACACCGTCTTGTTTTTTACTACAAGAATATAGAAAATAATCTTGAAAATTTGTTGATACTTGCCAATACAATACAAACATTTATAGGCATAGATTAGCATCATACAAAAAAAAAATAGAACCACCACATTAAAGGCCTCCTCCGGCTGCCTCTATCGATGGAGGAGGTAAATCAGGAACCTAGGTGGCAAATGCAAAAAAAGGGATCGATCGATAACCCAGAGTCATGACCTCCCTGAGAATTGACCCTAAGTTACCCCTTTGCACTTACCAACTAAGCTAGCATTGGGGGCTAGATTAGCATCATACAAAGATACAACAGTTGTTTGACAAGAGAGATTGTAGATGCCAGGAAGTTAATATATTGGACTAAGTATATGTTGACATTAGACTATTGGATGGATGTACGCCACCATGTATCCATGAAGTGAGCCTCTTGAAATAAGCATGCATATGTTGTGATTACATTCTCAAGGCATGTCATGATTACAAGTTAAAATAACAATGTCTTGTTTTAACATGCTTAGTCCATGGTTATATTCTTTGTAATCAAGTTCCAGAGCATTTAAATTCCACCACCAACATTATGAGCTACCTTATGCTTACCTCAAGTTGTTCATGGAGCTGTTTTTGAACCTCTATCTGCATCCGAAGAGCTTCAGTGACTTGAATACTCCTATCATTCATTTCAAAGTAGACACCGTTAGAAAAGAATTCAAGTGCATGTTTGGGAGAGGGACAAGGCATCACAGTTTCTTTTCAGGACGTACCTCTTCTTGTCCAAGTCACCATCATCACTGATTGAGGGTGCTTTTGTATCTCCGGAGGAGGAAGACTTTTTGTCTTCATCGACAAGTGAAAATAATTCATTATATGATCAAGTACGAGAACAATGCAGTAGATGAATTTAGAGTTCATATTTAGGGTGAGTTTTAATCCTAAGTTTAAGATTTTAAAAGTCACTTTAAGCTAAGAAGAATTAGTGGAGATTGTTATATTTATAAGGGTAACTTGACCGAATTTTGAGGAGAATTCGTGGCAAGCACATCTTATAAAAATACAAGAAAAGATGAAATTAGAGAAGTTGGTAGTCATGAATAGGATTTCCACATTCTTTAAATCAAAGTTTTTTCTTTCCTATTTACGTAGGAGCACAGGTGGTCCATAGCATTTAGAATTAAAAGGATCTGGCAAACTGGACTAAGTCATAGATTCCATTAATCATCATTATTGTCATCATCAAGCAATGTCAATCCAAAGTATTTGGGATTGTTTATGTGAATCTTATTCTCGATTAACTATATGGGATTGATTTACATGAATCTTATTCCTCGATTTAGCTGTATGAAATGTATAACTAACAATTGCATTAAAGTTTGAAAAAAATTAAGAATATATTTTTTGTTATATAAAATAAAACATACATACAACATAAAAATACCTATGTTATCATTAGTGCTGGAATTTACCTTCTTTGGTCCCAGGGAGATACTTAGCAAGCCGATATTTCTGCATGTTAGATAAACAAGTGAAAATATAACAGATGAAATACTTACAATGGGGGAATAACTTCATTCGCTAAACAACATAGCTACGATTACCTGCAAATGACTCTTTACATGATAAATAGTCAGGCCTTCAACATTCATAAGCTTTAGTACCCCCTTCGGAGTTGCCTCTGCATAAGAAATTGCATTCAGTTAATCATAGAAAAAATATCATAAAAAAGCTATAATAAAAAAGTCTACCCACTCTCAGCCCCATCAAGCTTGTCCACTGCTTCTACAAATCGCTCATGGAGCTCCACGGTCCATCTTAATCTAAGTTTATTTGCAGATGAAGTAGCAGCTGTGGTAGGCGATGAATGCAATTGGATTTTATCAGGAGGCTTTGAAGAGTCAACACTGTGGTTTTGGTTAGAACACAGTGGAAGAGATGGCATTTCTGGCTTGTCGTATATGTCCTAAATGAAGAAACACAAAATCAGGTTGGAACCATTCTTAGCCAATTAGTCATATGTTCAACATCCTGCCATGTTTGTCCCAAGTCCCAACTATTTGTGGATGACTACTTAGACCTTATCAATCCATTATGCTCTATACAACACTATATCACTAGAAATACTCAAATCAAGAGCTACAAGTTAGTAGTGATAATCTAGTGAAAGCTTAGAGGAAACTTAACTTATATGTGATTAGGTTCCAAATGGAAATTGCACTAGAGTGTAACACCTACGAAGTCAACTTTTCTAAGCAGAGGTAATAATCAGTTTGTTAGGGTGCAATCATTTAAAAAAATATTTGAAAAGAATAGAAATTCAAAAACACTTACATCCAAGCGAGGGCTTTCCCTATTATCCGTGAAAGCTATACCAAGTTGTTCGGATAAAATTTGAAATTCCATTTGCTCACTGAATGCTAAGCCACTGTTCCCATAGTTTTCTCCATGGGTGATTCCCTCTGAAGCATCACCAGAGAGATTAAGAAAATCCTCCACCAAGTCATCTGTGTGTTCATCCTCGTTATTTGCCACAATAATATCTTCACAGAACAGATGAGAAGAATTTGAGGATTGAACAGATGAATTCTGTTGTTCATATTTCATATGATGAGGAAGGAAGGGAAAGTTATTCTGCTTGGAACAGGACTCTGAGCAGGTCACAGATGAAGAGTGCATACTGGCACAGAATGTAGAGGAACGAGAAAATATAGGTTCAGAGAATTCAGGGACTGATACATGAGAAAGAGGACTTTCTGGTTCAGGTACTGGCCTTGATCTTTTGAGTGACAAAGAAAGGTCCTTCAGGAAGCTGGATGATTTGAGAGGTTCTGTCTGAATGCAGGAGGGGCTCGTGGAGGATAAATTGCCACCTATTGGTTCTTCACGATCATGTTGGCTATTAAGATGAACTGATATTGGTGAGGCATGACAAGCATGCTTTGATCCTTTGGGAGGATTATGTTGTTTAATTGCAATTAAACTGTGGCTGCTCATTTTCTTTGAGCAACAGATATTGGAATCCCTTGCTGACAAAATAATAGACTATCACTTGAGCATTTGAACCAACAGATAATCTTCTTCAACATCCAATTACAATGAAAAAAATGATCTGCATGTATGGACCAGATGGAAAGGCGCATCAATGAGATAACAATTGCATAAAATAAACATAAAATAGACAGCGACATGACAGTATTCTTTAGGAGGTAAACAAAAAGAGAGATTGGTAACTAAAAACTGAAAGGTAGTATTTTCTTTTTTGGGAACGAGTGCAATGTGTCTACGTTATTTCAAAGCCAATGACCTATGCATCTTATCTTCCACAAGCCAAGTCTTGAAGAGCACTTGGATGCTGAATATGATTAATGCGTCAATAGGTGAATTTCCATCTGGTATTTCCAGTCATTCAAAAATCACATTTTTTCCTTAATGCGTCAATAGGTGAATTTCATCGTCAAGTAAGTATGACTTTTGTGTGCCTAATGAACTTATGCAACGAGAGTGATTTGGAAACCAGTATATCATTACCCTTATTGCACAGTTATTCCTATGACTTCCAGATAAAAGCATTCAAGATGGAAATGTACAATTTTCCTCATCTGTCTTGAGGACCCTGATTGATTGTTTTATCAAGGTAGTGTGAGGAAGGCATTACCCATCAAGAAGCTTGTAGTTGGTATTCCTATTATTGATAGTTGGTATTTCTAATATTGGTTGTTTACTCCTTAACGCATATTTGATAACACTAACTGTTTATGCATATATGAGAAGTGCAGGATAAACTGAATTCACAGTCATAGTTTGTGTTAGAATGTAAGCATTGCAACTTAGCATATTTTTGTTAATATCAAATGAGGACAAATGATCTAAACTAATCAAAACTCTTCAAAGTATTTATTTATATGATACAAATTCATTAAACATTTATCAAGTCAATTTGTAAGATGTAAAGAGCTTGTTTCATAAACATGTTTATTCTTCTCAATTTGGTGTCCTCATACATCTTGTGTAAATTTTATATCTTTTTTGCTATATCTTTGCTCCAGGTCATAATTGTCTAATTTCATGTTTACTATTGCCGGTCAAAGTAAAATTCTTCACCTTTAATTTGAAACTCCAATTAAATTGGATTTTGAATCAGAAGAATGGTAATAATTGGATTAGTATCGTCAATCCTATTTAACTTTCGAATCCTAAAAAGCCAATCCATTAAAATTAGAGTCCACCACCTTTTCCTTGATCATGCTTACAAACAAAAAATTGATTCATCATCACTCATGCCACTAGTAACCTACTTGCTTCAAATCCTCCACCGTTCTAGGATTGCTTTGTCATATCACTACCTAATATAGTTTACTCACAAACTTTTCTCCTCAATGAATTTGTCAACATAATCCCAATGTCTTACACAAAGTTTGAAATCACATTCCATGTTGAGGTATCGATCCTCAGTCGAAATGAGATGCACCACTAGTGCCAATGGCATATCATGGTGGAGCCAATTGCACCAATCAGTAGGAGGAATTGATGAGGGAAGAAGGGGAGGAGCCTCATTGAAGTTCACTGACTTCCAACTTGCGGAAGTTTCAACAATACGTGAAGAAGCCAGAAGTGGAATCCTAATTTACCAAAAACCTTGCAGAAGGTCCTGCCAATGATCTCCAACTCCCGTGAGCCTCGATAAAGTCTCATGACGTCCTTCGACAAAACCCAAACTCACAGAAGTCTCAAAGAATTAGTTGTGTTGCTCAAAGTAGCCTCGTCAGCTGACCAATCCCTGGGATCGCTTTGTATCGGTGAGTTTCACATGTCGGTCAGTGGAATAGTAACATTCACCAGTAACTACTTGAAATTTTAAACCATGGCCTTGTGAAAACAATAAGATAAAACTTGTAACGACACATTGTATTCTCTGAACAATCCAACATTCTGAACATAATTCTGATCCTAAATCTTTTCTGTAACCATTCTTATCATCCAAAAATAAGGCATCCGGTTTTACCATCAAATTTTCCTATGTTAATTCACCGAAAGATGGGAGATTCAACAAACAGATGATATGAACTCTTAGAGCTCCGATGTCTCCCAATCGAAACTAGAAATTCAAAGACGGCAACCATGGAGGTTATAGTGATTACCAACTAGCTAGACTCGACAACAAACCGCCCACAATTCCCAAATTGAAATCCGTTTTTCATATGGACTATAGAAGGAGAGAAAAAGACGAAGAAAAATTGAAATTTCTCTTCAATCCTACCTTCAGAGATGGATTTACCTCTAAGAAATTTCAAAAAAGGGTACAAATTGCAAGATCTATCCGATGCTGAAACACGAAGGACTCACAGATGGAGAAGAAGAAGAAGAAGCCGGCGATGCAATCAATCCTCCCAAATGCGGCGTCTTTTTGCTCGTTTTGGCCTCTATTTCCTCTCCGACTTCGGTGGCTGCCGCAGTCGCTGTCGCTGCCGCAAAGGCGTCATCCTCCTCCCCTTCGACGAGTGAATGATTGGAGCCTGAAGTAGGCGAGCGAAACACGATTCCCCAAAATGCCACTCATATCCATTTTTGGTAACCAAATTAGTGGAATTAATAAAAATTAGGACTCGTGGCATCGTAATTTGCTGTCGCATTCGAGCGCCACGGGCCACGCCGAGCAGCCATGACGTCATGCTCGTCCTCGGCGGCTTCGGAATATTTTGATCTAAAAATTTTAAATTTAAGTTGCTGGAAATGAATTTGGTTTTACTTTGGAATCGGAAAATTTTTAAAAACAAATCATATTCGAAAATTTGTTTTTAAATTAATAATAAAATGTATATAGCATCTAACTGATAAAATTTTTTAACCAAAGGCAAAAATACTTATAAATTAAAAGGCATATCATTAATCTGATCTTAACGATATTGGTTTGAGTTAGAAGTGATAAAATTCATATCATTTAAGTCTAAAGCTCTGCAGGCTTAACTTGGTCCACGTCAAAATTAATTATTCGATTGTTTGAAAATTTGTAAGTTTATTTAATTGGTTAGTCAATTTGTTTATTTATTCGTTTTGAAATTTTATTTATTTATTTACAAAATTTAATATATATATATATATATATATCCATCGTCCGATCTTCTAGAGTTCAAGGATTGAGATATAGTACTCATCAGATTAGACGGTGGATAATCGAGGTGCTCACGAATGAATTGTTTAGAATAACATTCCTCTGTATATATAGAGAGAGTGTTTTGATATCCTGAGTATTCATTTTTTTTAGCACATGTGCGATGAAGGAAAATGCACGGTAACCACACTCGACGATCGCTCACACTCGTCGATAGGAGATTGGATTCCGACCACGATCCAGCCAGAATCCGATGACGGTCCGATCGGATTCTGCCCGTGATCCGGTGGACTCCGGTGCCAGCTAGATCGCAATGGGATTACGGTCGAAACTAGCCGACCGTGGGCGAATCGGAGTTGTGCGCGGGTGAAATTACAACTGAGGAAACACTGTACATTTCTTATTTACTGTGTAATTACGATTAATCGGACGACAAAAAAACCGTCGCGCACAAGTCACGCACGAAATGACGCTTATATATATATATATATATATATATATATATATATATCCTACGTGACGGGGTACTGCACGCTCGTGTGCGAAAATGAAAAATGTAGCATCGAAGCTCTTCTCGGTCGATCACTGTAGCACAAAATCATCGACGGATGATCAGATTCCGGCCGTGATTCGACCGCCGTCAGGCTGGCACCAGATTCTGGCTGTAAATCGGTCGGATTCCGATCGTCGTCCGATCAGAATTCGGCATCAGCCTGACGACGGTCAATTTGCGACAAAATGACCGTGATTATTTATCGGTCTGCACCATCAGGTGGTGATTAGATTTTATATATATATATATATATATATATATATATATATATATATATATATATATATATATATATATATATATATATATATATATATATATGTCACGGTCGTCATTGCCGTCAAATCTATCGTCATCACTAAATCTATCGATCGATTCATCGTACGGGCTGATTCCGACTGATTAACATCCGAAATCTGACGCTAAACGATCAAAAATTACCAAATACAATGCATCTGTCGCGGTCATTTTATCAAATTACTAATTATTGATTTGAGTTTTGCTCTCAATTATTATTCGACAAATACAATGCATCTGTCGCGGTCATTTTCTCTCTGTTCTTTCGACATCTCACATTACAGTGTTAATTTTGTGTTTTTGTGCTTTTTTGGATGAATATAAAAAGAAAAATTGAGATTGAAGACTGAAGTAAGATAGTGATGGAGCCGTCGGGTTACGGTTCCATGTATTCTATTCAACTTGCTACTTTTCAGTAGGGATATGAACATGCTGCAGTAATAATAATAATAATAATAATAATCGAGAATATTAAATAGAACTCAATTTAATTTTAAAATTAGGATGGGCTTTCATAATAATAATAATTGTAATACCACGTAAACCTCAATAATAAATAAAAAATATTAATTTTTTTCTTTTATTAACGTTCAAAATTCAACGTTAACATCCCAATAAAGTAATTTCCTTTTATTTCTAGTAAGCTTGATGCGATGAATAAGACGGGAGGATGATAAATGAGTCGATCTCTCTTTAAAAGATTTTTTGAGTTTGAGCCCTTGGGGAAGGGTGCCAATTTTGACCTCGTCGAGTCACTTGTTGATCTCGTATTTATTATTTAATTTAATTTTGATGATTGATACAAATTTTTTAATATAGAATTGATTATTTTAAGATTTATGTTAATGTCTATAATATTCATATATCTTCGTAATGATATAATATTGTCCACTTTGAATCAAGTCTTCATAGTTTTATTTTTGGACTTTACTCAAAAAATCTCATACCAATAAAGATATCTTTTCATTTTATAAGTACATAATATTTTACCTGTTTTATCAATGTGAGACTTTGATTGTATAATCAATATTTTCAATAATCCCCTCTCAAACGAAATACCACATTAATTCCCCTCAAGTCTATCCATCCTCAAAAGAATTTTCTCTGTTTGATGTCCGATCCTCAATCTATCAGGACTTCCTGTCAACTGTTTGGTCCTCCTGACATCTGAACTTCCTATCAGTTGTTCAATCCTCTTGATCCAACTGGACTTTCTGTCTGGTGTCTGGTTCTCTTGATCTGAACATAAAAGCTTCACTTCTTCATTCGAAGTTCATGACTTGACATAAACTATAACTCTGATATCAATTGTTAGTGCTTATAAAATTCATATATCTATACAATTATATGATATTGTTCACTGAACCTAAGTCTTTATGAATTTATTTTTGGACTTTATCAAAAATGTATCATATCAATAGAGATATCTTTTCATCTTGTAAACATATAATCTTTTTCATATTTTATCAATGTAAAATTTGATTGTATTCCAATACTCTCACAACTTGGACATCCGAATTAAAAAAAAATACTTAAGAAAATTAAACATCTCAATTTTATTTTTATTATTACTAATATCATTTTTAACGTTAGCATCGTAATAAGAATAATCCTTTAAATCTAACTAATTTACTGCCGCATGAAGTCAATATTGGTCAACCAATAATCATAATGTGACGGAGGCAATCCAATAAGAAGCTAACACGTGTGCGGCTGAGGCATTCTGAGTCGCCGGTGGTGAATTCAGGGGTGTTAGGGCTCCGCTCATGTCGGTCCCAGTGAGCAATGTCAATCATCGGTCCCCAGGTGGGTGATGTAGTCTTCCTGGTCCAGCCCATTAAATTAATGGGTAATATGTTTTAAAGGGCCAGGCCGATTCGGCCCGGAAGGTCCGCTCCGGCTCCGCCTTTTATATCTATATCCTCGCGGCCTCGCCGTCGCCGGCGACCTCCCTCTTCTCTCGCTTACTACCTGCCTCTTCTCCGTGCCTGACAAGGCCGGCCTCCGGCTGCTTCCGGTGAGTATCGTCCATCCAAACGCGCAGTTTCTTTGTGTTTTTTTACATTGCTGTTTCTTTCCCTTTCTCCCTGTTTCCTTGACTCTTTTTTGCTACTTCAACAGCGTCGACGCACTTCCACGGCATGTTCGTCTGGGCGCACGCATCTTATTTGGTTTCTCATCCAGCCTCAGATCTTCGCTTCTCTGTGCGTTCTCTCCCTCTAAATGCCACAAAAAGCTGACTTTTATTTCTGCAATCGAAATGTTTAATTGTTCCTTTTGATGCTTTGGTAGGTAGCTACCTTCCGTGAGTGTTTAAATAACCAAAGGGGTTTGATCTCTTATCGGCGGAAGACTGCGATCTCTGCTGTACGTCTCCTTTCAGTCTCTGTTCCACTTTGTCTATTCTTCCTCTAATCCACATTCTAAAAGACTTATTTCCCTAAAACCTGTTGGATTACCTTAACATTGGCCCTTTTGTTCTTGTTGAATGATTCAACTATTTGTTCCTATTTTAGATTTTGTCATATATTGTATGTGTTTGATAAAATGCTTGTGTGAGGATTCTTCTGCTGACGTTTATGTTAGCATTCTTTATACCATCCAATTTTTCTACTTGTTTCATTTTGAGTTTGGAAAATTCTCTTCTTCTTAACATCTAGATAAGTAGATTTTAAAATAATAATGTTTTTTTTGGGGGGCAAAACTTGTGGATTGCTTTAACATGGCCCTTCTGTTCTTGTTGAATGAATCAAGCTATTTGTTTCTATTCAAAATTAAGTTTAGTCATGTCTTATATATGTTTGATAAAATGCATGTTGGAATTTTTTAGTTGAAGTCCATTTATCATTCATTATAGTGACCAATTTTTCTGCTATTTCGAATTAAAATGAGATTTCTGAAATGCCAGTATTGAGAGTATCTAGGGAGAGAAATTTATTTCATCTGTTGTCAATATTAAACAATCTTGTATTTTCATTTATGTAATATTGTAATCTTACAATTTAAGTGGTAGACAAGGGAAATTGCTGTTTAAAGCTTTTGTGAGAAAACGGAAAATATTAAATTTCACATAAAAGAGAACAATCCAAGAGTACAAATAAACAAAGCAAAAACAAGCACAAAGACAAAGGATTATGTGATTTGACTAGGACTTTTAGCCCAGGGCAAGTGCTCCATGAAGTTCCTTCAGTAATTAGGTTTCTATTTTACATCCTACACCTCACAATATTGCTGTGCTAAACTCCTGGTAAGGGATGGAAATGAACAACAATCGCCCTCCCTTTCAAATTCAGCTAAATGGTGCATTTTCAATGATTCTATGATTCTAAATGGTTTGACTGGAGATGTTCATTTGTTCATGGCAAAGTCAGCAACTGCCAGGAATCAAAATTTTCCTTAAATTTTCTGAATCTCTGGCAGGAAAGGTTGTCGAGGCATAAAAGGAAGAAATGTGTAACATTAATGGGTGTGGAAGGAATATCAGATCCTGATACCTTAGGTGATTCATCCATATTGATCAAGAGAACTGATGCACCTTTGGTCGAGGCCCTAAAAGCTACTGCAGAAGAAGATGTCGCTTGCTTTCACTTCCCAGGACATAATAGGGGGAAAGCAGCTCCATATGTATTGTCTGATCTTATTGGTCGTGGAACTTTTACACATGATCTACCAGAACTCCCAGAGTTGGATGATTTATTCTCTCCGAAAGGTGCAATTTTAGATGCTCAGGTAAAAGCAGCAAAATTGTTTGGTGCATCTGAGACATGGTTTCTTGTTGGAGGCACGACTTGTGGCATTCAAGCTTCCATAATGGCTACTTGTTGCCCAGGTGATGTACTAATTCTACCACGGAATTCTCATATTTCTGCAACCTCAGGTCTCATATTGTCTGGCGCGATGCCAAAGTACATTCTGCCAGAGTATAGTTCTCACTGGGACATTGCTGGTGGAGTAACACCAGCACAAGTTGAGACAGCCATAAAAGAATTGGATGGGGGTGGAAAAGCTGCATCTGCAGTTTTACTAACTTCGCCAACTTACCATGGCATATCCTCTAACCTGAGTGAGATCACGAAACTTTGTCACTCACGAGGTATTCCTGTTATAGTTGATGAGGCACATGGTGCTCATTTTCGGTTTCATCCAAACTTCCCAACAACTGCACTTGAACAGGGCGCAGACGTGGCTGTCCAGTCGACCCACAAGGTTCTATCCTCTCTCACACAGTCATCAATGTTGCATGTGTCTGGAAACCTTATAGATAGGGAGAGGATAACCAAATGCCTTCAAATGCTACAGAGCTCCAGCCCAAGCTATCTGTTACTTGCATCATTAGATGCTGCAAGAGCTCAGATAGAAGAAAAGCCGGATTCAATTTTTTCAAATGCCTTGGCCTTGTCCTTGCTTTTTTGCAAAACATGAAGAAAAATTCCAGGGGTATCTTTGCTGGAGTCCTCTTGTTTTGTCTCTGATTTTCCAGCTATTGATCCCTTGCGCATCACTCTTGGAGTATCTCAGCTCCATATGTCAGGCTATTTGGCTGACGAGGAACTCTGGGAAGGACATCACATAATTCCTGAACTCAGAGGGAAGCAAATCCTTAACATTCGCAGTCAACTTGGGTACAACTAGGAAAGATGTTGAGAGGCTTATTTCCGGTTTTAAAAGGGTTTCCATTAAATTCTTTAAAGGCAGCAATCTGCATTCTGGTGTGGAGAATGGAGTTCGAATTCGAGCTCCGACTACATATGGTTTCTTGCAACTCAGTCCTAGAGATGCTTTTTTTGCCAAAAAAAGGAGAGTAAGCATTAGTGAAAGCCTCGGAGAGATCTGTGGTGAGTTGATATGTCCGTACCCACCTGGTATTCCAGTCATGGTTCCTGGTGAAATTATAACCGACGAAGCTCTGTCATATCTGTTAAATGTTATGAGGATGGGAGCTGAAATCAGTGGAGCATCTGATCATCGGCTTTCGTCAATTCTTGTATGTATTGCATCACATAATGGCAAGGCAAGTTACAATTCTTACCAGATATTATTTTGAAGAGGGAACTAAATCATATTTTAGAATGCATAACCAGCCCACATTCTCTCTATACACAGGTTGCCCGTGAAACTTAAATATCATAAGGATCCACTGTTTCATTTGCTGCCAAATTGTTATTATGTCTTAAGAACTCCAGCAACTTAACAGAGTGCGCGAATGTCAGCCATAGTTGATTCATAGACGAAATGTTGAATATCTCACGGTGCTTCAAGAACATTGTCGAACCCTTAGAGGCCTCTGTGGTACTGTGAAACCAAAGTTACAACCGATGGAGATATAGGCACGAAGAGCAGCTTCCTGTACTCAAGAGCGCAACCTCTGTTCCTACAAGAGCTGTTAGGGTACAGGTTCTCTAGTTTATGTGAATTTCTTGATAATATCAGCATTTTGAAGCCCAACCAAGTAAGTTGGTGATCAATTTAGAAAATCAACTTCACAGATGAGTTTGTGCATCATTTTAGTCGTCATATCTTGTGCATCCTAATCCCTCGCACACAAGCCATTGTCCACAAGACTAGGGAATACACAAATATAAAGACAATCTTCTCGCACGATTCAATGGTACAGTAGTAACCCACAGTAGGACATCTATGGGTTGACCATAAGCTTGTGCGTGTGCATGCATAGGATCATTAGTATCTAAGCTGTACCATAGATAGATGAAGTAATTGCTACTGCATATTTCACTTAGGAAATTAGAGTTTTCAATAGGATGTTTGGAACAGTGGTCTCATTTCAGAAAATTTTATTTTAGTCCAAAAAGGCAACTACATTGCGTTGAACATGACTCTCTTCGGCCTAAAAGTTTATCGGTCGATAATCATTGACCTTGTGGACGATGGTGTACTTTATGTACAATATTCGCAAACACTTGTGTACTTTTTTGACATCTCAATCTTGAAGGAAGGGCAGGCACAGATTCAGGATGGAAAGGCTTATCAAAGATCTTCCCTCCACGGTCAACGCCTCAAAGTCAAAAATTATATGTGATTGATCTCTTGGAATCGATTGATGGGACGAACGAATCATCTTTTTTACCTCCGATAAAATTTGATGGTTTTAGAGAGAGAGAACAAGGACATGGTAATGGAGAGGAGCGAAATCAATTGTATTTATTGTTTAATTCTTTGTATATGATATGTATATTTGTAGATTATAGATGAGTATGAACAGAAAAAAGATGTTGCATTAATGATATTATGATAATATAAGGTGGTTGATACTTGATAGGGTGACTGAATATTGTTTAGCAGTAGCATTTCAATTCTACTTGGAAAAATTTGAAACGAAACTATTCCATCAACTTTCGATACCTAAATATATTCTATGAAATATTAATTTTCAGTGAGCTACGATTCTAGGAAATAATCATTGCTTAATCTGTATGGAAAGTAATTACTCATTTTCCTTTACTAGGAAATCTTTTGCCTTATTCTATTCAATGCTCTAAAGTGTAAATATCATAGACAAGCAAAACAGATTTTAAAAAAAAACTAAGAGGGCATTCAGGTCAAGCACGCCATATGGGTTGTGCAATTCAAGTAGAACTGATGGGTTGAGTGAATTAAAGAATCATGTGGACTAGCTCGATCGAGCAAAATAGAATGACAATTAACAAATTGAATAAGATAAGTGAAGAGGACGAACTAGCGGGGCTATGGTGCAGTGATAGGATATTAGCGGTGTAAAATCAGGTACCAAGGGTCGATCTTCAGTTTCGATGTATTTGTGAGAATTTTCTTCTAAATTGGATGACAATCTGCAGATGTTGGACCGTTGAATTACTCGCTGCGAGCGCTTCTCGATTTACTCAGGTGGTCGGTGGAAAACTTTCGTAGGGTCGAGCCGTCCACCCTCAGGATTAGTCGGGCCAAAGGCCTGGATATCTAGTGCCAATTAAAAAAAATAGACGAACTAGGCAGACCAAAAATCGAACAAGTTTGAAAAGACAAAAGATGTAATCAAATAGGATGGAATGAATGGGCTAAACAAAATAAATCAGTTGGTGCTGGCACCAGATAATCGAATCTAAATTTTGATTATGACAAGGATTCAAAGTTAAGTTATAATATTATCTTATATATTATGTTAAATGTGCAGAATTTGAATAGTCTTAGCTGAGGTCAAAACTGTCAAAATAATCTTGGTTGGACAGCAGGGTATGGACACTGGAGAAAGCCAAAGTGGTCAAAGGATCATATGCTAAGCAACAAGTCAGATGACCAAGGGCAAGCAAGGTAAAAATCTTGTGTGGAGTGGTAAGGTCGCGTCCTAAGTACGAGGACAACCTTAGACATCGATCCGATTAAGAGTTTCGAGGGAAGTCTGAAGTTGAGATCAGACGGTCAAAAGACTGTCATTATTCTGTATGCTAATCTTGTAATACAAGTGAAGATTGCATGAGAGTGCTCTTTGGGCGAGCATCCTGTGCTCTGGTCGAGCATTCTGTGCTCTGGTTGAATACCTTGTACTCCAGCCGACTACGAAGGATCTGCTATTTAGCAACAGTCGACTGAAACATGCGGATCAGCCAAAACGCCAAAGTTTTTTGGATTAGTCAAGAGCAAGATGTCACCTTAAGATAAGATCCAATTAAGTATGATGCAGATCTGAACTTTGTCAATGATGGTCTATAAAAGAAGGGTTGGACACAAATCCTAATTCAACGAATTCATGCTCAAGTACTCTCGCTCTCACAACCTTGCAATCGACCAACCTCCATGCTACAAACGTCGATCGTGCTTTTTCATTAAGTTCTTTACTTGTCGATATATTTTAGTTTGATTTTTTGTGTGTAAATTTCTACAAGGAGTGGTAAGGTTGTTATCGTCTCCTTTAATTTTTGTAATTGTCGTGTATTTTACCTCCAACGAGGAAGAGATCATTTAGTTAATTGTCCGCCGAAAGCGATTAAGTATCGTGGGTCTTGGACTAGCAGTCATTTGGTTGCGGGCCAAGTAAAACCAACCTTATTTTTTGTCTTATGCTTTGTGTTTTTCCGCTGCGATTAATTCTGTTTTACAAAAAGAAAAAGAAAAGTTTTTAACGCTATTTTTTGGTCGTGTGAGGATTCTTCTGCTGACGTTTATGTTAGCATTCTTTATACCATCCAATTTTTCTACTTGTTTCATTTTGAGTTAGGAAAATTCTCTTCTTCTTAGCATCTAGATCAGTAGATTTTAAAACAATAATGTTTTTTTTTGGGGGGCAAAACTTGTGGTTGCTTTAACATGGCCCTTCTGTTCTTGTTGTATGAATCAAGCTATTTGTTTCTATTCAAAATTAAGTTTAGTCATGTCTTATATATGTTTGATAAAATGCATGTTGGAATTTTTTAGCTGAAGTCAATTTATCATTCATTATAGTGTCCAATTTTTCTGCTATTTCGAATTAAAATGAGATTTATGAAATGCCAGTATTGAGAGCATCTAGTGAGAGAAATTTATTTCATCTGTTGTCAATATTAAACAATCTTGTATTTTAATTTATGTAATATTGTAATCTTACAATTTAAGTGGTAGACAAGGGAAATTGCTGTTTAAAGCTTTTGTGAGAAAACAGAAAATGTTAAATTTCACATAAAAGAGAACAATCCAGGAGTACAAATAAACAAAGCAAAAACAAGCACAAAGACAAAGGATTATGTGATTTGACTAGGACTTTTAGCCCAGGGCAAGTGCTCCATGAAGTTCCTTCAGTAATTAGGTTTCTATTTTACATCCTACACCTCACAATATTGCTGTGCTAAACTCCTGGTAAGGGATGGAAATGAACAACAATCGCCCTCCCTTTCAAATTCAGCTAAATGGTGCATTTTCAATGATTCTTTGATCTCTAAGTGGTTTGACTGGAGATGTTCATTTGTTCATGGCAAAGTCAGCAACTGCCAGGAATCAAAATTTTACTTGCAATTTTCTGAATCCCTGGCAGGAAAGGTTGTCGAGGCATAGAAGGAAGAAATGTGCAACATTAATGGGTGTGGAAGGAATATCAGATCCTGATACCTTAGGTGATTCATCCATATTGATCAAGAGAACTGATGCACCTTTGGTCGAGGCCTTAAAAGCTACTGCAGAAAAAGATGTCGCTTGCTTTCACTTCCCAGGACATATAATAGGGGGAAAGCAGCTCCATATGCATTGTCTGATCTTATTGGTCGTGGAACTTTTACACATGATCTACCAGAACTCCCAGAGTTGGATGATTTATTCTCTCCGAAAGGTGCAATTTTAGATGCTCAGGTAAAAGCAGCAAAATTGTTTGGTGCATCTGAGACATGGTTTCTTGTTGGAGGCACGACTTGTGGCATTCAAGCTTCCATAATGGCTACTTGTTGCCCAGGTGATGTACTAATTCTACCACGGAATTCTCATATTTCTGCAACCTCAGGTCTCATATTGTCTGGCGCGATGCCAAAGTACATTCTGCCAGAGTATAGTTCTCACTGGGACATTGCTGGTGGAGTAACACCAGCACAAGTTGAGACAGCCATAAAAGAATTGGATGGGGGTGGAAAAGCTGCATCTGCAGTTTTACTAACTTCGCCAACTTACCATGGCATATCCTCTAACCTGAGTGAGATCACGAAACTTTGTCACTCACGAGGTATTCCTGTTATAGTTGATGAGGCACATGGTGCTCATTTTCGGTTTCATCCAAACTTCCCAACAACTGCACTTGAACAGGGCGCAGACGTGGCTGTCCAGTCGACCCACAAGGTTCTATCCTCTCTCACACAGTCATCAATGTTGCATGTGTCTGGAAACCTTATAGATAGGGAGAGGATAACCAAATGCCTTCAAATGCTACAGAGCTCCAGCCCAAGCTATCTGTTACTTGCATCATTAGATGCTGCAAGAGCTCAGATAGAAGAAAAGCCGGATTCAATTTTTTCAAATGCCTTGGCCTTGTCCTTGCTTGCAAAACATGAAATAAGAAAAATTCCAGGGGTATCTTTGCTGGAGTCCTCTTGTTTTGTCTCTGATTTTCCAGCTATTGATCCCTTGCGCATCACTCTTGGAGTATCTCAGCTCCATATGTCAGGCTATTTGGCTGACGAGGAACTCTGGGAAGGACATCACATAATTCCTGAACTCGTAGGAAGCAAATCCTTAACATTCGCAGTCAACTTGGGTACAACTAGGAAAGATGTTGAGAGGCTTATTTCCGGTTTTAAAAGGGTTTCCATTAAATTCTTTAAAGGCAGCAATCTGCATTCTGGTGTGGAGAATGGAGTTCGAATTCGAGCTCCGACTACATATGGTTTCATGCAACTCAGTCCTAGAGATGCTTTTTTTGCCAAAAAAAGGAGAGTAAGCATTAGGGAAAGCCTCGGAGAGATCTGTGGTGAGTTGATATGTCCGTACCCACCTGGTATTCCAGTCATGGTTCCTGGTGAAATTATAACCGACGAAGCTCTGTCATATCTGTTAAATGTTATGAGGATGGGAGCTGAAATCAGTGGAGCATCTGATCATCGGCTTTCGTCAATTCTTGTATGTATTGCATCACATAATGGCAAGGCAAGTTACAATTCTTACCAGATATTATTTTGAAGAGGGAACTAAATCATATTTTAGAATGCATAACCAGCCCTCATTCTCTCTATACACAGGTTGCCCGTGAAACTTAAATATCATAAGGATCCACTGTTTCATTTGCTGCCAAATTGTTATTATGTCTTAAGAACTCCAGCAACTTAACAGAGTGTGCGAATATCAGTCATAGTTGATTCATAGACGAAATGTTGGATATCTCACGGTGCTTCAACAACATTGTCGAACCCTTAGAGGCCTCTGTGGTACTGTGAAACCAAAGTTACAACCGATGGAGATATAGGCACGAAGAGCAGCTTCCTGTACTCAAGAGCGCTACCTCTGTTCCTACAAGAGCTGTTAGGGTACAGGTTCTCTAGTTTATGTGAATTTCTTGATAATATCAGCATTTTGAAGCCCAACCAAGTAAGTGAAGGTTTTGTAGAACCGAAGCTTTGATACCACTTGAAGGTAGGAAATTTCGCTTTCCACTTTAACTCGGTCGTTTGTTCATGGCGATCCCTTCTACGTCTCCGGATAAAAAAAAATTTATTCTTGACAAGAGGGATTACCCAAGCTACCGTTTCATCGTCGTGCTATTCGATTAGAGTAATCACTTGAACAAACTTGTTGTTCAAGCCACCAACCTCTATTCTACGAATAGCCGCGGAATAGACGATGTACGGATCGCCGACTCTTGTATTTGAATTCGGGGTCCAAGTTAATTTAATCACAAAATAGAATATATAACATGTATATGATTGAAAAACAATTATAGACATGTTACAAAAGAATATAAACAAGCGTTATACCTCTCGATCTTCTATTGTATGTCCTTCCTCCTTTTGGACGTCGTATGGGCGACGATCTTCCAAAAGTCGAAGCCTCCTAGATCACTAATCTTCCTTTCCTTATTCACTCCGAACAAAAGAAGATTATAAAACAAAACTCTTCTTCCTATCTAGAACCGGCCACCAAGTCAATGGACTTGATGTTGCCGCCGGCCAAGGAAGAGAATATGGAGTATGGGAACCGGCCAAAAGCTCCAAGGGAAGAAACCCTAGCTCTTGCCGCCGGCCAAGGAAGAGGAGAAGAGGGTGGTGCCACCGACCAAAGGAGAATCAAGGAGGGTGATGGGCGTCGGCCAACTCTTGGAGAAGAGAAAGGAAACCAAACCTTCACCTTGTAGCCGCCCAAAACCCTAACTCTAGCCGCCCAAGCTTGCCGCCCCAACCCTAATTCCCTCCCTTCTCCTCGCCGCCCAAGCCATAGACCCTTATTTATAGAGCTAGGCTCAAGCCTTCTTTTAATCTCAACCGTCGGATCTAGGGATTTAATCTCAACCGTCGGATCTAGAGATTTAATCTCAATCGTCGGATCTAGAGATTTAATCTCCACCGTCGGATCTAGAGTTTTATTTTCCATCATTGGATCTAGGCTCCATGAGATTTTAATAGGCTACAATAGGGACAATGAGGAGGAGTTGGATCTTGGCCACCCAATGGATCAAGCTCACATAAAGTCCGATCCATTAATAATAATCCATTCAACTAGAGGATTATCATTGATCTATCTCACCAACCCCCATAAGTTAATATGAGCTCCATATATTATTTGTACATTTATCTCTCCGTGTTTAAGATCTCGAATGTCCGTCGATTAATTAATTTACTGACAATTAATTAATCAACATCTAACCCCATGAGTAGTACCACTCAACCTTATCATCATGTCGGACTAAGTCCACCTGTAGGGTTTACATGATAAACCTTATGAACTCCTCAAGGGGACATCATCATCCTAATATATAGGACACAGTTTTCTCCTATAATCAACGACACACCATATAAGTAGTATCATTTCCCAACTTACCGAGTCTATCGATTTACTCTATAAATCTCGCCCATTGGTAAATCAAAGAAATGAATACTAAGTATATGTGTCCGTTATTATATCGGGATCAAGAGCATGTACAATATAATATCTGAGTTCCGATTTGATTATGTAGTCAGCAATAAATCGAATCACCTCTGAGTCGGTCCTGCTCAATACACACAAAGTGTACTAGTGTAATTCTATGGTCAAGACAAACCAATACCAAATCACACTACAACCATACCAATGGTTTGTCCAAAGCTATCTAGGTTGTGAGCCTTTACTTATACTTTTCAAAGAACCGATAACATGATCTCCTGTGTGACACTACACACCATGTTATCTACAATGTAATGTATTAGACAATATGCATAACCATAAATATGCAAACAATGATCATGTAATTCTTTTTTCAAAAATAAAAATGTTCATACAAAAGATAAACTTTTCAGTATACATCCCAACAATCTCCCACTTATACTAAAAGACTATGCTATCCTCATATTATCATACATCTGATTCCCATTCCCTCCACATGTCTATCAAAAGTTAGTGAAATGATCTACTAGGGTATTCTCTGATGCAATCTAGGCAACAACACCTTCTACCTCCTTTACGATCTCTCGTATCAGGTGGTACTTGCGCTCTATGTGTTTACTTGCCTTATGGGCTCGTGGTTCCTTCGAATTTGCAACTGTACCATTGTTATCAATAAATTATGATAGTTCTGGGCAAACTAGGAATCACATCCAAGTCCATTAAGAAGTTCCTGAGCCATACAACTTCTTTGGCCGCCTCAGAGGCTGCCACATACTCAACTTTCATGGTGGAGTCCGCCACACATTTCTGCTTGACACTCCTCCATACAATGACTCCACCTCCCAAAGTAAACACAAAATCTGAGGTAGACTTACTGTTATCCCTGTCTGATTGGAAGTCGGAATTTGTGTAACCCACAGGGAGTAATTGGTCTGCCTAATAAACTAACATATAATCCCTAGTCCTTCTCAGGTACTTCAATATATTCTTTACCGCAGTCCAATGTCCCTATCCTAGATTACTCTGATATCTGCTAACCATGTCGACGGTAAAGCAGATATCCGGTCTCGTACATAGCATAACATACACGAGACTTCCTACTACCGAAGCTTAAGGAATCGTCTTCATCTCCTCTATCTCCTCAGATGTTCTAGGACACATCTCTTTAGATAAAGGAACTCTATGCCTGAAAGGTAGAAAATCCTTCTTGGAGTTCTACATGCTAAAACGAGCCAAAATGGTATCTATGTATGAAGCTTGAGATAAACACAACATCCTTTTCCTGCGATCCCTTATAACCTTGATCCCAAGGATGTGTCCCACTTCTCTCAAGTCTTTCATATCAAATTGTTTGGACAACCATACCCTTACGTCCGATAACACCTTGACATTGTTGCCAATTAACAAAATGTCATCTACGTATAGCACAAGAAATACCACTATGTTTCCGTCACATCTCTTGTATACACAAGACTCATCTGGATTTTGAATAAATCCATAAGACTGGATTACCTCATCAAAGCGGATGTTCCAAGACTTCGAAGCTTGCTTCAATCCATAAATGGACCGATTAAGCTTGCACACGAGATGTTCTTTGCCCTTTGCAATGAATCCCTCTGGTTGCTTCATATAGATGTTTTCTTCAAGACTTCCATTAAGGAAAACTGTCTTGACATCCATCTGTCATATCTCATAATCCATATGAGCAACAATAACAATGCATAAGAGAATCCAGATAGACTTAAGCATGACTATCGGCGAAAAAGTCTCCTCATAATCGATACCCCCTTTTTGAGTATACCCTTTCGCAACAAGCCTTGCTTTGAAGGTCTCAACCTTCCCGTCTATTCATCTCTTTCTTTTGTAGATCCACTTGCATCTACTGGTTTTTACACCATTGGGTGGTTCTACTAGCTCCCAGACCTGATTTGAATCCATAGATTCAATCTCAGTATTTATTGCACTTTGCCAAGATACCGCATTTTTATCTTGGATTGCCTCGTCATATGTCCAGGGATCAGGTTCATGTTCGCCAAGGACCAAATCAGAAGATTCTCCCAAGAACATGAATCTATCAGGCTGTCTCATAACCCTCCCACTACGACAGAGTATCACTTGTGTATCCTCTGTGACACGCGGTGCAGTGACTTGTGGTATATCCTCTTGTACCGGTGGTACTGAAGTAGTGACTTCCCCTTTCAATTCCTCCAGAACAATCTTACTCATGGGTTTGTGGTTCATCACATAGTTTTCCTCTAGAAATATGGCATTCGTGCTAACGATCACTCTCTGATCTCTAGGACTATAAAACAAACCACCTTTCGTTCCTCTAGGATAGCCAATGAACATGCACACTTCTGTACGAGGTTCCAACTTACCAGCATCTGCCTTCAGCACATGTGCTGGACTCCCCCAAATCCGAATATGTCTTAGACTAGGCTTTCGCCCAATCCACAATTCTGTGGGAGTAGAAGACACTGATTTAGATGGTACCAAGTTCAGAATATACACTGCCGTATCTAGAGTATATCCTCAGAACGAATCTGGCAACTCAGAATAACTCATCGTCAATCTAACCATCTATATAAGAGTCCTATTCCTTCGCTCTGTTACACCATTCTGTTGGAGTGTGCCAGGTGCAAACAATTGGGATTGAATCTCAGCCTCTGATAAGTAATTCCTAAACTCTCCCAAGAGGTACTCACCACCACGATCAGATCGTAGTGTCTTAATACTTTTACCTTGACATTTCTCCACATCCGCCTTGAATTCTTTGAACTTGTCAAAACATTTAGACTTGCGGCGCATCAAGTAAATGTATCCATATCTCGAATAATCGTCTATAAAAGAGACGAAATACTCAAAACCACCTTTAGCCTGGATAGACATAGGACCACACAAATCAGAATGAACCAATTCTAATATATCTTTGACTCTATACCCCTTGACCTTGAAAGGCCTCTTGGTCATTTTACCCTCCAAGCAAGATTCGCAGGTTGAGAAATCTTCCACCACTAATGAACCCAGAGGTCCATCAACTATCAACCTTTGAATTCTGTTTAGGTTAATATGACCAAACCTTAAATGCCAAAGATACGTTTGGTTCATCTTCGAAGGTTCTTTTTTCTTATTGGAATTAGAAGATGAGTTATTAACTTCAATTTGCATCGTGGAAGCTTTTGGTTCAAGTGTATATAAATTTTCTATCAATGCACCAGAAAAGATAATCTCCCTATTCCTTTTTATAACAACTCTGTCATTAAAAAATATAGAATATCCATCCATAAACAATTTAGAAATCGAAATCAAATTCTTTCTAAATAAAGGTACATAAAGGTCATTCTTAAGAACAAAAATTTTATTTTTCTCAAAAGACAAATAAACATCTTCCACTGCAACAACCGCCACCTTCGTGGCATCGCCCAAGTAAACGGTAATCTCCCCTTCAGCTAGTTGTCGGGTTTCTTGGAACCCCTGCAAAGTATTACATACATGATCAGTGACTCCCGTATCTACACACCAGGTGCTGGTAGATAACATCGCTAAACATGTTTCAACAATTAGACCTAAAGATATACCTTTGTTCTGTTTCTGGTTGGGACAATCCTTCTTCCCATGTCCAGTCTGCTTGCAAGTGAAGCACTTGCCTTTCGGCTTCTTCACTCTTCCCTGAGATCCTCCCGCTACCTTTTCTCCACCTTATTTCTTCTTTTTCTTGCCTTTCGGCTTAAAACTAGAAACCTTTTGAGCAACCATGGCATGAGCCTGAGCAAGTCCTTCTGCCGCCTGGAGTTTTGTCAGAAACTCCGCCAACGAATGCAACCTCTTATTCATGTTATAATTCAAGCGAAACTGTTCAAAACTTCTAGGTATAGACTGGAGAATGATATCGACCTGGGTTTCCCCATCGATCTCAGCTCCAAGGACTTCCAGCTCATTCGCAGGCTCAGGAGGACACTCTTCGAAGAGTACATACTTGTACTCCTCAGCAGTCAAGACAATATCAAAATTTCTTTTCCAATCAACATAATCGGGCCCAATAAGTTTATTTTCCTTTAGTATCACAACAAGTGGGTTGAAAGACATTTTGAAAAACTTAAGAATCACATAGATCAAAACATTAGATTTTAAAAAATTATTAATTCCTCAAACAATAAAATTTTAAAATCAACCAATACCTCAAAACACCGAGAATATCGTATGCCATGATAGTGTGGACGTATACGAATTCTACATTTGTAAGAGGAGGTTTTATCCATTAATTTTACTATCTTGTCAACCTAACTTTTTGACAAATAAAATTAATAGTTGGTTCCTCTTCGGCCCTACAAATAAAAGCAGTGACTCCGATGGGGAGGATACTTTTATTTGCATCTAAGTGTTCACCATTACTCGGTACCAAGGTAATTATCTCGGATTATGTGCCTTCCGATGGGGAAGTACACACGCTCCTTAATAATTTCCTATAACCATATTCGATCCTTGTGATCCGCAAACAAACTCATCCGATGGGGAGGAAGGCACTCAGAGCCGGCGCGCAAGTTTGTTTGCATCACATGTCAAATCGTAATGGAGGCCGTGGGAATTTATAAAAATATCCCTCTCCCACTTAGTAATTTAAAATTGAGGAATTTTCTAGCCTATGACATGCATATCAAACAATAAGCAATAAATATGAAAAATAAATATTTTCCAACTATTATGACTTTTGTCTTCAATATATCTCCCGTCGTATCATCAATTCGTCATCTCTGTTGGTGCAATCGGCCCAGGTCACGATTGACCAAACTCGAGTTTGACTCGAGTGATGTTTTGATGTTTGACAAAGTGGTTTGACATAGTATGTTTGACATTGATGTCGGTTAGTGTGTTTGGGAGATTGTTTATACAATCGATCCAGGTTATAATTGACTAGACTCGAGTTTGACTCGAGGGAGACTTTGATGGTTGACTAGGGTTGACCATGTGATTATGGGAAAGTCCAAGCATGGGTCTTGGCAAGGTAAAGTCCAAGTCATGAGTACTTGGCATGGAAAGTCCAAGTGTGACACTTGACATTTGGGAAAGTCCAAGTCTTAAGTACTTGGCACAAGGAAAGTCCAAGCATGGGGCTTGGCATGAAAAGTTCAACATGAGTTGGCAAGGGAAAGTCCAAGTTTGAGTCTTGACATTTGAGAAGTCCAAGGGGTTTGATATTGGCGGCATAAAGTCCAAGCAGAGTTTTGGCGGCGTAAGTCCAATGTGCCTTGACGGTGTAGACACCGTTAGCATGACATAGCCGAGGGAAACACCTAGAGGCTAGCGCGATGGATGAACAAGTCATGGATGACTTGGAGGGATCCGAGAGGCGTGAGGCTGATGGAGGTGGCTAGAAGGCTTAGGTCTAGGCTAAGGGTGGTCTAGCAAGTATGGGGGCACCATATTTGGGTTAAAACCTCATGTTTGAGGTTGGCAGTCGACTGACAATATGACCGGTTCGACTGCCGTGAGTCGACTAGAGTTCGACTGCCGGTTTAGAGCTGGAATTGCTCTGGCAGTCGACTGCTCATTGGAGCGATGATCGCTAAGGGTCGGCGATCACGACCGCTAGTTCTGTGTCGAGCATGTAACGCTCTATAGCCGATCGACGGCTACGAACCACGATCGGCGATCGATCACAATGTTGGCGATGATCGCTAAGAGTCCCGTTGGAACTTGTCCAACGTGAATTGAGCCGTTGTCTCACATGACTTATGACATGGAGGATAAATCAGATTTTTGGGAGCTTACTTGAGGCAATTTGCAGGTGCATTTCAGGGCCCTTCAACCTCTTCCAAGCAACCAACAAGCAAAGCGCTCAAACCCTACTTTTGTAAAGTGTTCTTTACATTTCTTTGTATTTTGCTTGTATTTTTGTGTATTACTTTTGTAATCTGTTGTAAGAGGTTCTCCACCTCCGAGGTGTCGAGAAGGAGTTTATTGTGCTTAGTGGTGTTTGTGGCATCGCTAGGGTTCGTACGAACCCAATCCGTGGAGTAGGAACCGTTTCGGTTCCGAACCACGTTATATTTTCGTGTTGTGTTTGTGTTTGTGTTTGTTTCGTGTTATTGTTTTTATTATCATTATTCCGTTGCGCTAACACGATTTGTAGATGCGATCACGATCAAATTCCATCATCGTACGGGCAAAACGCTATTCACCCCCCCTTTAGCGGACGCACAGGTCCTAACAAGTGGTATCAGAGCGAGACCGCTCTTCTAAGTCTAACAACGAAGGGAGCAAGCTAGAGGGTAAAAGATGGAAGTCCAAGATCAATTAGGTTGGGACATCAACACACCGGTGCCCTACACCCTATACGGACGAGAAAACTTCAATTCTTGGAAGAGAAGAATTGAGGATTTTATTATGATGAGAGATTTTGAGGAATGATCCATTTTGATGAATGGATTTGAATATCCAAGAGGACCAAGAGGTGGATTCCTCAAAAAGAAGAGATGGACCGAAGAGCAAGTTCAAGCATCCGAGAAAAATGATAAGGTGATAAAATTTTTAATTGATTTAATGCCTAACAATATCTTGTGTATGTTAGGTAATTATGTAGATGCTAAAGAGTTATGGAGCCAAGTGGCAAAGCTCCATGAAAACTCATCATCGGTTCAAGAAGAAGAAGAAGAAGAAGAGTTGTCACGCCCCGAGAGTATGCCGTGCCGAAAAGCAAATGGACGACACCTCCCCTGTACGTGGCAACATATCGGATTAATACAAGGCCCGTAGGCCCACAATAACATAACATATATATGGATAATACCAAACAATACATCCACAAGAACACAAAAAGTGCGCACCGGTGCGACTCTAACATACTACACAAAAACAACATACAAACCAACAGCCAAATACAATACTGATTATACATGGCCATAATACAAAACAACAGCGGAAGCAAATACGTGGAAAACCCCAATTGTTCGGTGTGAGATGGGATCAGTTGGCGGAGCTCCGAACGTCCAAGGAATCTCCTACCTGTAATCTGGGCGACAGGAAACTCAGGGTCCAGGGGTGGTGAGTATAAACTCAGGGGTAATATATAGAAAGTGCATGAACATATAGGGTAAAGAAATCTACAAGTATACATGTGAAAATCTACAGGTATACAGAATATGTCCAGTAGACATACAGTCCTATCCAAATCTAATAACAAGTAACCACAGTATAGTCATACTTAATGCATATACTAAACTGATCAACTGAACATAAAGTAATGTACCAACGTACCTGACGGTCTGCAACACCATATACTATATCATCCTGAACAGATATACAATAACATAACCCATATAATGTACAAAATCAATCTCATACCTGACCAATATTCCGACATATGAACAGTATATAATCACCTGTAATAACAACCCGGTCCGTACCACACAATGACATGATGATAATCAAATGCATACACCAGTCTGAATCAACGCATGTATCATACTCAACACATAGCAGTATATAAAATGCAAATGACATGTATCATGATGAACAACCATATGCAACAATCATAGTTCAATCAAATGCAACATCTCACAGGCATATGTAAAACATATATCAAATACATGCATACATATATATATCAACAATGCATATGCATGGTCATGCCTGCGCACCCAACTCGCTACCACGACCCCAGTGTGGCCTAGGTGGCACGACATGACAACTATCCCGACTCCAGCCGCCACCACTCTCGAGTGACCGAGTTGGGTAGTATGAAATAGTAGCTAGCCCGCCATAGAGCTATATGCTATCCACACGGGGGTCCCTGCTGCTAGCCGCTCCGTCCCTACTCATGAGTAGACGAGCACCGCACCCAGGACAACTGCACATCACACGACCACCGTCTATAGTGGGTGAGTGCGCTACCTACCACTCCGCACAGTGGCCAAGTGAGCATCTCCAGCTACCACCATCCATAGTGGCCGAGAATGGCACGCACTATAATGCTCTGCCCTCAACCCTACAACCACTACCCCGAGTGGCCGGGGAGGCAGGATGACTGATGACCCGTCTCAACCACAAGGGAGACTCAGTCTACAGCATGCATGCAGTGTAATGATGCATAGATCCATACATGTATCCTCGTCACACTCCCTATCCCACGGGGAGTCTTGGTCAACCAAAAGTCAACTATAAAAGGACTACAATCCACAAGACTCTCTCTATCGCACAAAAAGTCATACTCATCTGACAGTCAACCACGCTAAGACCTCTAGTCAGTAGCGATATACAATCGACCGTCCATATAACCATACACAGGCACACAATCCATAATGGATATACCATCACGCTAGGACCTCTAGTCCATGGTCACATACTGACAACCATACACTTATCTATGCACAAACAACTAGATCCACCATAAATGCACCACAAATACGGATATGATATAACAATCGACTCCTTAATCCAAACCATCACCTAACCCTAGTGATGTAATACAGTAACCCAATCTGAAGTCACAAAGATAAACCTAATCACCTGTACTTACTGAACATCCATCAGCTAACACATAATAAGGTTTATAGTTCCTATCCGTGCTAGATAATCAATGAAGTAACAGAGTATATATCTCAAAGGACAAAGACAGTACAAACATATGATTAAACATGAGTGAATTTAAGGTAAACAGGTATAAACATATATTCAAATTCATGCACTAGAATTTGATCAAAACTACCGGACTAGGTAGATATTACCCACCTGCTATGTAAAAACACCCGCTGTCTTCGTGTCCGAGAATCTATCTCAAATCAAGATCCTGAAATCAACATCCTGCAAGCAAAATATATTTGATCCAATCATGCGGTCAATTCTAATATTAGGATCAAATCCTAATCCTACATTAACTTTATGTATCGATCAACTAGATTGATCCAATTATCCTAATCAAGTATCCACATAAATCCATCAATAGAATCTCTACCAAATAAACAACTTCTTCCAATGACAGTAATAAATAAATCAATGACAAATAATTACAACCATAGTATATCTATCATGATAGATTCAAATTGAAACTTACCTAGTTCTGAACCCATGACACCAGCTCGCAGCTTCCCATTCTGCTGCTTCTGGTATTAGATCTATGATCCAAGCCTAACGCCCCCTTCCTCAGATCATCACCCCAACTGATAGGTTGCCACCAAATCGAAGCCAATCTGAGCTCTGGAGCTCACGACCTATCATACAAAATTCATCAACTCTCGTCCTACAAATCTCAGCCTCTTCAGTCAAAGAAACAAAACGATAACCACAAAGTTACCATAATTCAACTAGATAGACTGTAGAAATTGTTGTTGATTAGCCTATCTAGAACCTCGAACCACTGTAGAGCCATCGTGGTTATGCTCCTCCCAATCGCGTCGGTAATGTAACTAGCTGGAGAGATCTGAGTTGCGACAGAGGATGATTAGAAATTGATCGGTGCAACATAGAAGGTGTCGGTGGTGACCGACGAATTTCCCCAGCAGCTTGTAAGGGAAGGCGACGACGAAAATGAGGAACGAATGTTGCTAAATCAGCTGCATCAAGGATCAGTGCGGCGATGGAGATCCAGAAATGGCAGATCATGATCAAAGGGAAGTGAGGTCACCCTCGATCCAACTCTCGGCGAGGATGAGCTCGCTGTGACCGAGCTCACGGCGAGAACTCAAAGACGGCGACAACAAGTGGAGTTCGCGGTGGCGATGACAACCGAAGGGGGTCACAACTTGAAGGTTGATGGGGTCGTCCATCTAGCTTGGAGAAGCGAATGGCCGACGAAGACAAGCTTACAGCAATCCAAAGGAGACTACAGATTGAAATCGACGTTGGATAATACCTGCTGTGGCGACGAAACAGAACAGAGGAAGCAAGGAATCGGTCGTGGCAACCGCAGGCATTCGACGGAGCCGGCGACTGTTCCGACAATGCTTGAGGGAAAGGGAAGAAGTGGTGGAGAGCTCTCGGCGAGGAGCAGCTCAGATAGGGAAAATGCAGAAAGAATCGACGCAGATCGAAGCTAGGGAAACTCGCGTAGGAGAAATGGGAAGAAGAAAATTGCGTCCAAAATGGCCGGGTCGGTTCGGCCTTATAAACCCACCCCTTCCGGTTAAATTAGCCTAGGTCACAATCCAATCCGATTTAGCCCATTTATAGCCCAAGCCCAAGCCCAATATCAGCCCAAGCCCAATTCAGATTCTAACCCAATTAATCCACTTATTGAGCCCAATTTAATCCACTAATTAAACCCAATTAATCCACTAATTAAATCCAATTAATTAAAGAGTTAATCCATATAATAATAAATTTTTTTCTCCATATTTTACATTCTCCCCCACTTATAAAAATTTGGTCCCCAAATTTCTGACTCATGTACGAGTACGAGATGTCACAACAACTACTCAAGTATCTGGGAAAAATCACACACCTCCAGTGACTAAGTGGGGTACTGAGCTCGAATATTATATTCCAGCTCATATATACACTCTCAATCGACCTATTAAAAGGTAAATAATTGTACCATAGTGGAGCTCTATACCCATAACCAATGGAAGACTTTGCCAGAATCGTAAGGTGAATCATGAATCACTATCAGAAATGATACTCAAGGATACTCCATGGATATAATTCCATCAAGCGATCCAACGGAGTCCATCTTACGGCTCGGAAGAAAATGAGCGAACCTAGCTAATCGATCATCGATTACCCAAATCCTATCAAGTCCTTTCCAAATTCTAGATAATCTCCCAACACAGTCTAATGTACTAGGCTCCCACTTCATCACGGTACGTAACCTACCGATCACAATATTCCACCTTTTCTTGTTGGCATACCCAACATCAAACTACAAAATCAACCGTGTCCCATATATCGTTCCACCAACATGAACATCTCAAATGAAGAGTCTCCTGAAACAACTCTTCCTAAAGCGAATGCAACTCTGGAAACCACTATCCTTCCCAGAGACGGAGATTTATTCTCGCAAGAGAAATTAATCTAATCTCCAAAATTCATTCTGTCACACCAAAACTGAAAGTAACTGGAAGACTATAATGACTATTCTCGCTAGTTTCTCAACTAGCATACACATAATATACGTCTCATTCAACTACATCGGGATCGCTGAACTGATGCATCTGCGTACAATACCCTTCCATCCATATCGGACGGATTAACTAACATTAACACAAAAGTCAGCACCTTCTAGGCCCTGAAACCTAGCTTTCCAAAGCTTCCGACCAGGTGATTTCCATCACCTTCTTGGTCTAACAAGTTGGCGGTATAGTATTGCTAGAATATCCTATCCTTATCTCTGGTAAACACCAAATCAATCTAGGGAAACATAACTTCCCTTAAGATCGTGAATATATCTCAAAAATATATCATCCACAGATATGATGACAATCGATCCCAAATACTCCAAGAGTACTTGATTCCTCAAATCCATGAACGACTAAATCGTCGATAAGTCTAACAACATTATCAATCAGCTTTATACACCTGCATCCTTTTACTCTATGCTAATGATAGCTCAATCATCACACCGACAATGATAATTGTATGACACTAAGTCACTACAATATCAAACCTCCAGTCGTAGACCAACCCTAGGATATACACAAGTGTCATTTAGCTTATCTAAACAGATCCTCTATCCACCATGAAGGATACTCATTCACAGCAACTACTGCATTCCATCATCGATAATCGATGCATAACCTCAAAGGTTCATCTCCCTTCTTACAAGAAGTTCTGGATCTTCTCGAGAAGAAACCCTAGGACAAATAAATCTCCCATAGTGTTTAGCAACACTGATACGAATAAACCGTCTCCCGGTATGAGGTCCCCAATATCAGGACTATTCCCGAAATCACCTCAACCGCATATTCCACTTGCCCATGCAGTGACCAGCCCGAGAGTTCATCCGTAACTACATCCGAATACTCTCGGATTATACGTACATCCGAGAGTCCTAGTATACCAACGCTCCAACAATCCAACTATCCGTAAGGATATGTCTATAGTGGAGGTATGTCTAGCAAAGGCTAAGGGTATCCTTTGACTTCTTGATTGTTGATCAACATCTCACCTGACGGTAGAGAAAATTACCAATGCACAAGTCAATAGGAACCCTTCGAACCCTATCCAAGAATGTTTTAGACAAAGATACCTGTAAACTACCAGTATCTCTCGATATATCCACAAATAGGACCACACAAATCAGAATGAACCAATTCTAATATATCTTTGACTCTATACCCCTTGACCTTGAAAGACCTCTTGGTCATTTTACCCTCCAAGCAAGATTCGCAGGTTGAGAAATCTTCCACCACTAATGAACCCAGAGGTCCATCAGCTATCAACCTTTGAATTCTGTTTAGGTTAATATGACCAAGCCTTAAATGCCAAAGATACGTTTGGTTCATCTTCGAAGGTTCTTTTCTCTTATTGGAATTAGAAGATGAGTTATTAACTTCAATTTGCATCGTGGAAGCTTTTGGTTCAAGTGTATATAAATTTTCTATCAATGCACCAGAAAAGATAATCTCCCTATTCCTTTTTATAACAACTCTGTCATTAAAAAATATAGAATATCCATCCATAAACAATTTAGAAATCGAAATCAAATTCTTTCTAAATAAAGGTACATAAAGGTCATTCTTAAGAACAAAAATTTTATTTTTCTCAAAAGACAAATAAACATCTTCCACTGCAACAACCGCCACCTTCGTGGCATCGCCCAAGTAAACGGTAATCTCCCCTTCAGCTAGTTGTCGGGTTTCCTAGAACCCCTGCAAAGTATTACATACATGATCAGTGACTCCCGTATCTACACACCAGGTGCTGGTAGATAACACCGTTAAACATGTTTCAACAATTAGACCTAAAGATATACCTTTGTTCTGTTTCTGGTTGGGACAATCCTTCTTCCCATGTCCAGTCTGCTTGCAAGTGAAGCACTTGCCTTTCGGCTTCTTCACTCTTCCCTGAGATCCTCCCGCTACCTTTTCTCCACCTTATTTCTTCTTCTTCTTGCCTTTCGGCTTAAAACTAGAAACCTTCTGAGCAACCATGGCATGAGCCTGAGCAAGTCCTTCTGCCGCCTGGAGTTTTGTCAGAAACTCCGCCAACGAATGCAACCTCTTATTCATGTTATAATTCAAGCGAAACTGTTCAAAACTTCTAGGTATAGACTGGAGAATGATATCGACCTGGGTTTCCCCATCGATCTCAGCTCCAAGGACTTCCAGCTCATTCGCAGGCTCAGGAGGACACTCTTCGAAGAGTACATACTTGTACTCCTCAGCAGTCAAGACAATATCAAAATTTCTTTTCCAATCAACATAATCGGGCCCAATAAGTTTATTTTCCTTTAGTATCACAACAAGTGGGTTGAAAGACATTTTGAAAAACTTAAGAATCACATAGATCAAAACATTAGATTTCAAAAAATTATTAATTCCTCAAACAATAAAATTTTAAAATCAACCAATACCTCAAAACACCGAGAATATCGTATGCCATGATAGTGTGGACGTATACGAATTCTACATTTGTAAGAGGAGGTTTTACCCATTAATTTTACTATCTTGTCAACCTAACTTTTTGACAAATAAAATTAATAGTTGGTTCCTCTTCGGCCCTACAAATAAAAGCAGTGACTCCGATGGGGAGGATACTTTTATTTGCATCTAAGTGTTCACCATTACTCGGTACCAAGGTAATTATCTCGGATTATGTGCCTTCCGATGGGGAAGTACACACGCTCCTTAATAATTTCCTATAACCATATTCGATCCTTGTGATCCGCAAACAAACTCATCCGATGGGGAGGAAGGCACTCAGAGCCGGCGCGCAAGTTTGTTTGCATCACATATCAAATCGTAATGGAGGCCGTGGGAATTTATAAAAATATCCCTCTCCCACTTAGTAATTTAAAATTGAGGAATTTTCTAGCCTATGACATGCATATCAAACAATAAGCAATAAATATGAAAAATAAATATTTTCCAACTATTATGACTTTTGTCTTCAATATATCTCCCGTCGTATCGTCAATTCGTCATCTCTGTTGGTGCAATCGGCCTAGGTCACGATTGACCAAACTCGAGTTTGACTCGAGTGATGTTTTGATGTTTGACAAAGTGGTTTGACATAGTATGTTTGACATTGATGTCGGTTAGTGTGTTTGGGAGATTGTTTATACAATCGATCCAGGTTATAATTGACTAGACTCGAGTTTGACTCGAGGGAGACTTTGATGGTTGACTAGGGTTGACCATGTGATTATGGGAAAGTCCAAGCATGGGTCTTGGCAAGGTAAAGTCTAAGTCATGAGTACTTGGCATGGAAAGTCCAAGTGTGACACTTGGCATTTGGGAAAGTCCAAGTCTTGACTACTTGGCACAAGGAAAGTCCAAGCATGGGGCTTGGCATGAAAAGTTCAACATGAGTTGGCAAGGGAAAGTCCAAGTTTGAGTCTTGACATTTGAGAAGTCCAAGGGGTTTGATATTGGCGGCATAAAGTCCAAGCGGAGTCTTGGCGGCGTAAGTCCAATGTGCCTTGGCGGTGTAGACACCGTTAGCATGACATAGCCGAGGGAAGCACCTAGAGGTTAGCGCGATGGATGAACAAGTCATGGATGACTTGGAGGGATCCGAGAGGCGTGAGGCTGATGGAGGTGGCTAGAAGGCTTAGGTCTAGGCTAAGGGTGGTCTAGCAACTATCCCGATTCTGCTGCTTCAGGTATTAGATCTATGATCCAAGCCTAACGCCCCCTTCCTCAGATCATCACCCCAACTGATAGGTTGCCACCAAATCGAAGCCAATCTGAGCTCTGGAGCTCACGACCTATCATACAAAATTCATCAACTCTCGTCCTACAAATCTCAGCCTCTTCAGTCAAAGAAACAAAACGATAACCACAAAGTTACCATAATTCAACTAGATAGACTGTAGAAATTGTTGTTGATTAGCCTATCTAGAACCTCGAACCACTGTAGAGCCATCGTGGTTATGCTCCTCCCAATCGCGTCGGCAATGTAACTAGCTGGAGAGATCTGAGTTGCGACAGAGGATGATTAGAAATTGATCGGTGCAACATAGAAGGTGTCGGTGGTGACCGACGAATTTCCCCAGCAGCTTGTAAGGGAAGGCGACGACGAAAATGAGGAACGAATGTTGCTAAATCAGCTGCATCAAGGATCAGTGCGGCGATGGAGATCCAGAAATGGCAGATCATGATCAAAGGGAAGTGAGGTCACCCTCGATCCAACTCTCGGCGAGGATGAGCTCGCTGTGACCGAGCTCACGGCGAGAACTCAAAGACGGCGATAGCAAGTGGAGTTCGCGGTGGCGATGACAACTGAAGGGGGTCACAACTTGAAGGTTGATGGGGTCGTCCATCTAGCTTGGAGAAGCGAATGACCGACGAAGACAAGCTTACAGCAATCCAAAGGAGACTACAGATTGAAATCGGCGTCGGATAATACCTGCTGTGGCGACGAAACAGAACAGAGGAAGCAAGGAATCGGTCGTGGCAACCACTGGCATTCGACAGAGCTGGCGACTGTTCCGGCAATGCTTGAGGGAAAGGGAAGAAGTGGTGGAGAGCTCTCGGCGAGGAGCAGCTCAGATCGGGAAAATGCAAAAAGAATCGGCGCAGATCGAAGCTAGGGAAACTCGCGTAGGAGAAATGGGAAGAAGAAAATTGCGTCCAAAACGACCGGGTCGGTTCGGCCTTATAAACCCACCCCTTCCGGTTAAATTAGCCTAGGTCACAATCCAATCCGATTTAGCCCATTTATAGCCCAAGCCCAATACCAGCCCAAGCCCAATATCAGCCCAAGCCCAATTCAGATTCTAACCCAATTAATCCACTTATTGAGCCCAATTTAATCCACTAATTAAACCCAATTAACCCACTAATTAAATCCAATTAATTAAAGGGTTAATCCATATAATAATATTTTTTTTTTCATATTTTACAAGAGTGCTCATCCTCTCAAGCTCAAGAAAGTACACCGTCATCCCAAGAGCTTGAGGATTCGGAGGTTAATAGGGAATCAACATCCGGATCGGAAGAGGTGGAGGAAGTGGAAGAAGCATCCATCTCAAGGATTGAGGGGGAGGAGAGAACTTCCACACTGGAACATCAAGAAGAAGCTTCGACATCCGGTCAAGATGAAGAAGCTCAAAATCCAACTCCGGCACCTACCATTGAACTAGGTAACTCAAGCAATTTGGTTTTAAATAAAAAATATATAATTTGCTTTGAGTGTAGGGAAAACGGGCACTACAAGAGCAAGTACCCAAAGAAGATTAGGAAAGCTCCTCCGGCACTAAGAGTCAAAGATGCCGGTTCCCCAAGTCAAAAGAGCAAGGAGCATGTTATATGCTTCAAGTGCAATTCAAAAGGACATTATAGGAATCAATGTCCTAGGCAGAGGAAGAAGACACAAGAGGGAGTTTCACAAGTAGGGGGAACCACTAAGGCAAACCCTAAGGTATATCATTTCAATAATAATAATGCTCCTTCTTTAGTTAATAGACAAAAGCATGCTAGTAGTTTTAACTCTCTTGCAATTTATGAAAAACATGTTAATAGGAATAAGTATTTTTGTTTAGGAGCTAAGAGAGTCTATGTAAGAAATAGGGAGAAATTTGAGACTAATGTCCCTAGAAATATTTTACCTAAGGACAACCCTAGGTCGAACAATTTTAGACAAATTTTACTTAGGGAGACCATTAGAAAGGTACAAGAGCATCTAGGTCTCAACCCTAAATGGACTAGGCATATGCCTAGAAAGAACCATGCCCAAGGATTAGATCAAAATTCAAAAATTGGGCAATTAAAAAAGGAAAATCAAGTCTTGAGGTCAAGGCTTGAAAAGATGGAGAAGACCCTTACAAAAATGCAAAATCAACTTCAAGGGTCAAGAGGTCAACATTTAGGGTTTAGAAGTCAAAGCCTAGGTTCAAATGGTCAAAAATCAAGACCTAGGAAACTAGATTCATCCGAGGGCAAACCTAAGCCCAAGGAAACCTATCACAATGTTCCATTTGATTATGGAACTAAATCTAGATCTAGGAAGACCAAGGTCAATAGGGAAGTCATCCCTAGAATTGATCAAGGTTTGTGCCTAGTGGCTAAGGTTTCTAGGAAATCTAGGGTGGCCACTAAGAATGTTGCAAGGGGAGTTACCCCTAGAGTCAACCTAGGTAAGACCCAAATGACCAAGACTAACAAGCCTAGAAGGGTCATTAGGAGGGTATCTAGGGAGGTTATCCCTAAGGAATACCTAGTAAACCCTAGGAGCTCAAATAGGTTTTGAGTTCCTAAGAGCGTGATAGATTCATGCTAAATGGGGTAGGGTGTGCCAACTTTAAATGGAAAGGTGGTTAACCTAACCATGGTAAAGGTGACATTTTAGGTGATTCTCAAGGTTATGGTTATCTTAGGAATGTGGTTTGATTTGAACCCTAAAGGTTTTTAGGATGTGCCAATGTCATTTAAGTGTGAAAAATAATCTAAATTGGCACAATTTAGGTTAGTGTGCCATTTTGGATTTTTGGCACATTTGGGAGAATTTAGGTTTTATGGCAAAATATGATTAATTCCAACAAATGACAACTAATATTAAAATTTAGGTATTACTATACCTATATATCTTTTATGACATGCTTTGATTGCCATATGCCATGATATGACATCATGTTTATTTTAATCTTTTAAAATGTCATGATCATATTTAGGGTTAAGGATTTAAATGTCATGTGCCTTCATTTTATATCATATGTCATGACATCATGATCATTGGCCATAATTTATTTTTGCTACTATTATGCCATGATCATTTCATGCATTTAATTGATTAAAATTGATTTAAGGACAATGACATGACTTGGAGTCCCATTTATAAGGGAATCAAGTAGAGTTGCCTTAGAAAAATGCATGAAATCCTAGATTAGGGAGAACAAAATCCACATCTCACATCCAATTGACATGTATATGTATTTATACACTATAGATACATGTGAGATGCTAGGATATGAGTTGAGTTCAAGGTGCATAGTTTTTGCATCTAGATGAACTAAAACTCATCTAATTTCATTGGTGGATCATTGGGAAAGCTTGTGTACAAGTCATGTACATTGAGCCCAAGGAATATGATCCAAAATAGGTTTTCAAAAATATTTTGAAATCAATTTAGAAAACCTTAGTGAAGCCTATCTTTTGATAGCAATCACTAATGATGAAGTTGATACAAAGTGAGCTAAAACATTGAAGTTTTTCTTCACTTTTGGATTTTGTATCAATGTCGATATTTTATGGGTAAAATAATTTTCAAATATTTTTCATCCATTGTATTGACTATAAGTAATATACGTATCAAATTTCGTGATTTTTCTATAAACGTAGAATTACTTGTGACTTTTTAAAATTCGATTGATAATTAAATTTGAGAATTTGCTTATCACGATCGCCACCGATGGCAATGATCGACGATGTGAGGCAATGATCGACATCGTAGTAGTCGATTGCCAAGCTGATTTCGGGAAAAACAAGGTTGTTTAGCCCGTGTTCAGCTATGGTGAAGGTTCTTAATCACTCATAACCCTAGGATATGCTTTGGGAAGCATTATATAGGGTGAAAATCCATTGAATATGGATTAAGAGAGTTTTTAGGGTTTGTATCAATCTTAAGGTGAGTGAAAGTTCTATGTTGAATTTTGAACCTTAATTTTGATGGTTTAGAGTTCCTATAGGCTTAGGGACTTCCCAAGGATATTGTTGGTGCAATTGTCAAGGGGGAGTAAGCCTTTAGGGCGAGTTATCCATCTTGGGATGATGAATGTGTTTCTCTTCTCGAAGGAGGAGAAAGTTATAAGGAGGAGAAGTCATTGGGAAAATTGATGAGATTTTGAGAAACCCAATTTGGAAATTGGGAGAGAGTATAGGATTGCCTCTCTTGAGTGATAAGGGACTTATCACTAGGAAGATAGTAGGCATCCTAGGTATTTTTGGATCAAGGGGGAGATTGTAAGATCTCATTGGGACAATGAGACATTGACTTCCTTGGAGAGATAACCTTTTTGATGTTAGTCTAAAAGGGGGAGAAGTTTTGGGAGAATATTTGAGATTATCAATTTGGGATAATTAGTAAGGAAATCTGAGTTAGTGGCCTAACTCAAGGTTTGTTTTGTCAAATATCAAAAAGAGGGAGATTATTGGTGCAATCGGCCCAGGTCACGATTGACCAGACTCGAGTTTAACTCGAGTGATGTTTTAATGTTTGACAAAGTGGTTTGACATAGTATGTTTGACATTGATGTCGGTTAGTGTGTTTGGGAGATTGTTTATACAATCGATCCAGGTTATAATTGACTAGACTCGAGTTTGACTCGAGGGAGACTCGATGGTTGACTAGGGTTGACCATGTGATTATGGGAAAGTCCAAGCATGGGTCTTAGCAAGGTAAAGTCCAAGTCATGAGTACTTGACATGGAAAGTCCAAGTGGGACACTTGGCATTTGGGAAAGTCCAAGTCTTGAGTACTTGGCACAAGGAAAGTCCAAGCATGGGGCTTGGCATGGAAAGTCCAACATGGGTTGACAAGGGAAAGTCTAAGCTTGAGTCTTGGCATTTGAGAAGTCCAAGGGGTTTGATAGTGGCGGCGTAAAGTCCAAGCGGAGTCTTGGCGGCGTAAGTCCAATGTGCCTTGGCGGTGTAGACACCGTTAGCATGACATAGCCGAGGGAAGCACCTGGAGGCTAGCGCGATGGATGAACAAGTCATGGATGACTTGGAGGGATCCGAGAGGCGTGAGGCTGATGGAGGTGGCTAGAAGGCTTAGGTCTAGGCTAAGGGTGGTCTAGCAAGTATGGGGGCACCATATTTGGGTTAAAACCTCATGTTTGAGGTTGGCAGCCGACTAGAGTTATTCTTGGTTTAGAGTGGAATTGCTCGCGGTCATTGCTCATTGGAAGCCGATCGTGATGTCGGCAACGGATCGAATGCCAAGGTCGTGATCATGCTAGTTACTGTCGAGCACGAGCGCTCGCGTAGCCGTGGCGATCGACTACGGTAGCGATCGGCCGCCAATGTTGGCGATCGGCGCCAAGAGTCCCGTTGGAACTTGTCCAACGTGGATTGAGCCGTTGTCTCACAGCTACAGTGTTGGCAGTCGACTGCCAAGCGGAAATCCAGCTCGATGGAGGATAAAAGCAGCTGTTCGTGGAAGGCTCGAAAATCAGATTTTTGGGAGCTTACTTGAGGCGATTTGCAGGTGCATTTCAGGGTCCTTCAACTTCTTCCAAGCAACCAACAAGCAAAGCGCTCAAACCCTAGTTTTGTAAAGTGTTCTTTATATTTCTTTGTATTTTGCTTGTATTTTTGTGTATTACTTTTGTAATCTGTTGTAAGAGGTTCTCCACCTCCGACTTGTGTCGAGAAGCAGTTTATTGTGCTTAGTGGTGTTTGTGGCATCACTAGGGTTCGTACGAACCCAATCCGTGGAGTAGGAACCGTTTCGGTTTCGAACCACGTTATATCTTCGTGTTGTGCTTGTGTTCTTGTTTGTTTCGTGTTATTGTTTTTATTATCATTATTCCGCTGCGCTAACACAATTTGTAGACGCGATCATGATCAAATTCCATTATCGTACGGGCAAAATGCTATTCACCCCCCTCTAGCGGGCGCACATGTCCTAACAATCTCGTCCACTCCTCCCTACGCCATGTACAAGCTATCCGGAGATCCGAGTCGAGAAAAACTATTTTAATTTACATCCATCGATCATATACTCCACGAGGGAGTGTACATGAAATCTAGATCGAAAATAAATTAAAATAAAAGAAGTGGCTAAACAATGTCGTATCTAATTACAAAAATTAAATACTAGCCTCGTCAACCCCGAGGATTCAACAAAATATACAATTACACACATACAATCACATACACATATATGGTCATAATAGTTGGATCCTATGTCTGCAACCAAAAAGTTAACCTATGCACATCCTACTCTTATCCGACACATATAATATATGAAAAGTGCATAAAAGTAATCGAATCCTAAACACACAAAATCGGAAATCGTGGCTCTGATACCACTTGAAGGTTTTGCAGAACCGAAGCTCTGATACCACTTGAAGGTAGGAAACTTCGCTTCCCACTTCAACTCGGTCGCTTGTTCATGGCGATCCCTTCTACGTCCCCGGATAAAAAAAAAATTATCCTTGACAAGAGGGATTACCCAAGCTATCGTTTCATCGTCGGCTATTCGATTAGAGTAGTCACTGAACAAACTTGTTGTTCAAGCCACCAACCTCTATTCTACGAATAGTCGCGGAATAGACGATGTACGGATCGCCGACTTTTGTGTTTGAATTCAGGGTCCAAGTTAATTTAACCACAAAATAGAATATACAACATGTATATGATTGAAAAACAATTATAGACATGTTACAAAAGAATATAAACAAGCGTTATACCTCTCGATCTTCTATTGTATGTCTTTTCTCCTTTTGGATGTCGTGTGGGCGACGATTTTCCAAAAGTCGAAGCCTCCTAGATCACCAATCTTCCTTTCTTTGTTCACTCCGAACAAAGAAAGATCATAAAACAAAACTCTTCTTCCTATCTAGAACCGGCTACCAAGTCAATGGACTTGATGTTGCCGTCGGCCAAGGAGGAGAATATGGAGTATGGGAATCGGCCAAAAGCTCCAAGGGAAGAAACCCTAGCTCTTGCCGCTTGCCAAGGAAGAGGAGAAGAGGGTGGTGCCGCCGGCCAAAGGAGAATCAAGGAGGGTGATGGGCACTGGCCAACTCTTGGAGAAGAGAAAGGAAACCAAACCTTCACCTTGTAGCTGCCCAAAAACCCTAACCCTAGCCGCCCAAGCTTGCCGCCCTAACCCTAATTCCCTTCCTTCTCCTCGTCGCCCAAGCCATAGACCCTTATTTATAGAGCTAGGCTCAAGCCTCCTTTTAATCTCCACTGTTGGTTCTAGGATATAATCTCAACCGTCGGATCTAGAGATTTAATCTCAATCGTCGGATCTAGAGATTTAATCTCCACCGTCGAATTTAGAGTTTTGTTTTCCATCATTGGATCTAGGCTCCATGAGGTTTTAATAGGCTATAATAGGCACCATGAGGAGGAGTTGGATCTTGGCCACCCAATGGATCAAGCCCACATAAAATCCGATCCATTAATGATAATCCATTCCACTAGAGGATTATCATTGATCTACCTCACCAACCCCCATAAGTTAATATGAGCTTCATATATTATTTGTACATTTATCTCTCCATGTTTAAGATCTCGAATGTCCGTCGATTAATTAATTTACTAACAATTAATTAATCAACATCTAACTCCATGAGTAGTACCACTCAACCTTATCATTATGCCGGACTAAGTCCACCTGCAGGGTTTACATGATGAACCTTATGAGCTCCTCAAGGAGACATCATCATCCTAATATATAGGACACGGTTTCCTCCTATAATCAACGACACACCCTATAAGTAGTATCATTTCCTAACTTACCGAGCCTATCGATTTACTCTATAAATCTCGTCCATTGGTAAATCAAAGAAATGAATACTAAGTATATGTGCCCGTTATTATATCGAAATTAAGAGCATGTACAATATAATATCTGAGGTTCGATTCGATTATGTAGTCAGCAATAAATTAAATCACCTCTAAGTCGGTCCTGTTCAATACACACAAAGTGTACTAGTGTAATTCTATGGTCAAGACAAACCAATACCAAATCATACTACAACCATACCAATGGTTTGTCCAAAGTCATCTAGGTTGTGAGTCTTTACTTATACTTTTCAAGGAGCCGATAACATGATCTCCTGTGTGACACTACACATCATGTTATCTATAATGTAATATATTAGACAATATGCATAACTATAAATATGCAAACAATGATCATGTAATTTTTTTTTCAAAAATAAAGATGTTTATACAAAAGATAGATTTTTCAGTATACATTTCAACGGTAAGTTGATGATCAATTTAAAAAATCAACTTCACAGATGAGTTTGTGCATCATTTTAGTCATCATATCTTGTGCATCCTAATCCCTCGCACACACAAGCCATTGTCCACAAGACTAGTGAATACACAAATATAAAGACAATCTTCTCGCACGATTCAATGGTACAGTAGTAACCCACAGTAGGACATCTATGGGTTGACCATAAGCTTGTGCGTGTGCATGCATAGGATCATTAGTAGCTAAGCTGTACTATAGATAGATGAAGTAATTGCTACTACATATTTCACTTAGGAAATTAGAGTTTTCAATAGGATGTTTGGAACAGTGGTCTCATTTCAGAAAATTTTATTTTAGTCCAAAAAGGCAACTACATTGCGTTGAACATGACTCTCTTCGGCCTAAAAGTTTATCGGTCGATAATCATTGACCTTGTGGACGATGGTGTACTTTATGCACAATATTCGCAAACACTTGTGTACTTTTTTGACATCTCAATCTTGAAGGAAGGGCAGGCACAGATTCAGGATGGAAAGGCTTATCAAAGATCTTCCCTCCACGGTCAACGCCTCAAAGTCAAAAATTATATGTGATTGATCTCTTGGAATCGATTGATGGGACGAACGAATCATCTTTTTTACCTCCGATAAAATTTGATGGTTTTAGAGAGAGAGAACAAGGACATGGTAATGGAGAGGAGCGAAATCAATTGTATTTATTGTTTAATTCTTTGTATATGATATGTATATTTGTAGATTATAGATGAGTATGAACAGAAAAAAGATGTTGCATTAATGATATTATGATAATATAAGGTGGTTGATACTTGATAGGGTGACTGAATATTGTTTAGCAGTAGCATTTCAATTCTACTTGGAAAAATTTGAAACGAAACTATTCCATCAACTTTCGATTCCTAAATATATTCTATGAAATATTAATTTTCAGTGAGCTACGATTCTAAGAAATAATCATTGCTTAATCTGTATGGAAAGTAATTACTCATTTTCCTTTACTAGGAAATCTTTTGCCTTATTCTATTCAATGCTCTAAAGTGTAAATATCATAGACAAGCAAAACAGATTTTAAAAAAAAAACCAAGAGGGCATTCAGGTCAAGCACGCCATATGGGTTGTGCAATTCAAGTAGAACTGATGGGTTGAGTTGGGTGGATCAATTGTAATCACAGATTGAGCAACCTGAGTGAACAAACGGATTGAGTGAATTAAAGGATCATGTGGACTAGCTCGATCGAGCAAAATAGAACGACAATTAACAAATTGAATAAGATAAGTGAAGAGGACGAACTAGCGGGGCTATGGTATAGTGATAGAACATCAACGGTGTAAAATCAGGTACCAAGAGTCGATCTTCAATTTCGACACATTTGTGAGAATTTTCTTCTAAATTGAGTGACAATTTGTGGATGTTGGACCGTTGGATTATTCGCTGCGAGCTCTTCTCGATTTATTCAGGTGGCCAGTGGGAAATTTTCGTGGAGTCGAGTTGTCCACCCCAGGATTAATCGGACCAAAGGCCTGGATATCTAATGCCAATTAAAAAAAATGGACGAACTAGGCATACCAAGAATCGATCAAGTTTGAAAATACAAAAGACGTAATCAAACAGGATGGAACGAATGGGCTAAACAAAATAAATCAATTGGTGCTGACACCAGATAATCGAATCTAAGTTTTGATTATGATAAAGATTCAAAGTTAAGTCATAATGTTATCTTATATATTATGTTAAATGTGCAGGATTTGAATAGTTTTAGCTGAGGTCAAAGACGTTAGAAGAATCTTAGTGGGACAGCAAGGTCTAGACACTAAAAAAAGTCAAGGTGGTCAAAGGATCATATGCTAAGCAACAAGTCAGATGACCAAGGGCAAGCAAGGTAAAAACTTTGTGTGGAGTGGTAAAGTCGCGTCCTAAGTACGTGGACAACCTTAGACGTCGATTCGATTAAGAGTTCCGAGGGAAGTCTGAAGTTGAGATCGGATGGTTAAAAGACTGTCATTATTCTATATGCTAATCTTGTAATACAGGTGAATATTGCATGAGAGTGCTCTTTGGGCGAGCATCCTGTGCTCTGGTCGAGCACCCTGTGCTCTGGTCCAACATCCTGTACTCCAGCAGACTATGAAGGATCTGCTATTTAACAACAGTCGACTGAAACATACGAATCAACCAAAATGCCAAGGTTTTTTGGATTAGTCAAGAGTAAGGTGCTACCTCAAGATAAGATCCAATTAAGTATGATCCAGATCTGGACTTTGTCAATGTTGGTCTATAAAAGAAGGGTAGGACACAAACCCTAATTCAACGAATTCATGCTCAAGTATTCTCGCTCTCACAACCTTGCAATCGACCAACCTCCATGCTACAAACGTCGATCGTGCTTCTTCATTAAGTTCTTTACTTGTCGGTATATTTTAGTTTAGTTTTTTGTGTGTAAATTTCTATAAGGAGCGGTAAGGTTGTTATTGTCTCCTTTAATTTTTGTAATTGTCGTCTCTCTTACCTCCAACGAGGAAGAGATCATTTAGTTAATTATCCACCGAAAGCGATCAAGGATCATGGGTCTTGGACTAGCAGTCATTCGATTGCGCACCAACTAAAACCAACCTTATTTTTTATCTTATGATTTGTGTTTTTCCGCTACGATTAATCCTGGTTTACAAAAAAAAAAAGTTTTTAATGCTATTCACCCCCCTCTAGCGTCTTTCAATCCAACAATTGGTATCAGAGCGAGGGCCATTCAATTTTGGCGCAACCACCATTTTGAGTAACTTTTATTCTTTTTCTTTTCGGTTTTTGGTTATGTGTATTTTTTTTGTATTTTCTTATCTCCCGCACTACTAATCCATGACCAAGTCTTAGAAATTTCTTTCTTGTTTTTGTCTTTGTGAGGCGATCAAAATGATCCATCAAGAAGGATATAGCATCGTTTGACCTTTGTTCTTTAGTGAAGATGACTTCCATTACTAGAAGAGTCGGATAGAGTGTTTCCTAAAGACACAAATCGATATGTGACCGACTTTGTTCTACCGACCAACGATCAAGGTGAACTCTTGGATTGCGACAAGTGGACCAACGCGATGAAGTGACAAATCGAAGACGATGCAAAAGCCACTCAAATTTTACAGTGTGGCCTATCCAAGGAGGACTTCAACCATATCGGCCCATTCATCAACACTAAAGATCTTTGGAACAAGCTCACCGAACTATACGAAGGAACCTCTGACACCAAAGTATGTAAGCATGATCTATTGCTTAATAAATTATTTAATCTAAAGATGCATGATAATGGGATAGCAAGCCAACTCCACGCTCAGATCCAACATATCTTGAACGACCTCCAATCCATTGGACAAAGGTGGAGAACCGAGACATTATAAGGTACACCCTAAAAGCCTTTCTTAGGAACACTTTGTGGGCATCAATAGTTGATGCTTACAAAGTATCTAGGGATTTATCTAAAATTAAGTTAGGTGAGTTATTTTCGGAACTTGATTTGCATGAGCATTCTAATTCGGCCCCGGTCGAGAAGAGTATTACTTTGTTTGCAGGACAAAAGAAAGGAAAAAGTAAGCCTCCTCTCAAAGATGATGAGTCTGTGTTGATGCAGTAAGCATCACTCCTTAGTTTTGATGTATGAACTATAGTTAATAGTTAGGATTCATGTGTGATCTAATATAAGTGTTAAGTGTACATGCTTAACAGGAAGTCCTAGTAGGTCTTGTTAACCGGATACTAGGCATGAATCTTGACAGATCAGGAGGACCGGACACCAGGCATGAAGTCCAGATGGGTCGCGTGGACCGGACATCTGGCATGAAGACCGGTTGGGTCAGGAGACCGGACAATCGACAAAAAGTCCAACTGGGTCAGGCAGACTGGACAGCTGGTGGAAGCTCTAGTGGGTCAGATCGGATGTCAAGGATGGTAAGTCCGGCAGGTAGCCGGCAGGTAAGCCTCGAGTGAAGAGGTGAGGCCGAGTCCTCTGTAGGGGGACAAAGCTAGGCGTTGATCCGACAAAAAAGTCCGCGTGGGACTTAGTAGTCGAGATCGAGCAGTATTACTACTGCTATTACATTGCATATTATTTATTTTGTGCTAATCTTGTTTTGCAGGAATCAGTCGACTGAATAAACTCAAGTCGACTAGAGATGTATCAGTCGACTGGATACCTATTTGGCAGGATCAGCTGGTGATCGATCAAAGATCGTGCGACGCAGATGGAAAGGGCTTGAGTCGACTGAAGAGAGAAATTTCTCGATGCGGAGTCGAGTGACGTGGAGTCGACTGAAGGGGATTCAGTCGACTGGAAGACCACGAATATCATATTGACGGGCTGATGTGGAGTCAACTGGAAGGCATTCCAGTCGACTGGAAAGAGTTTATAAAAGTTGTGCTCAACCAGAACTCGATATCAAGATTCAATCAACGTCGAAGTGCTGCCGAAATACTTGCTCGTCCACTAAATTTTCATTCCACAACAAGGCGACATTACGACACATTGCAACTACCTCTACAATCTCTTAGTGTCGGTATAAAGCCTTGTACTTTATTGTTAATTTATTATTTCGTTTCTGCACTTAATTTTAAGAAGAGTGGATAGTGTGTTATCCTTCTTCATTATTTGTAAAAAGCGAAACCCTTCGAGGTCGAGAGTTCTCGAGTCAGAGGGTATTTAATGAATTGCCCATCGAGATAGCTCACGGGAGAGTTACGGGTCTTGGAGTAGCAATCCAGTCCGGGTTGTGAACTAAGTAAATTGTCTGTGTTGATTATTGTCTTTATATTCTGCTGCGTACTTTGATTAGAATAAATAATATAAAATTAATTTAAAAATATAAAATATCGAGATTCAACCCCCTCTCTCGGTTCACTCGGTCCTATAATTGGTATCAGAGCAGAGGCGCTCCGAGTTGGTGAAACCACCATCGTGAGCTTTTTATTGCTTTAGTATAAGTTTTATTGCTTTAGTATAATTTTTATTGCTTTAGAATAATTTTTATTGTTTTAGTATAATTTTTATTGCATTAGAATAATTTTTATTACATTAGAATAATTTTTATTGCTTTATTATAATTTTTATAGCATTAGAATAATTTTTACTGCTTTAGTATAATTTTTATTGCATTAGAATAATTTTTATTACAGTAGAATAATTTTCTGCATATTAAATTAATTTCCTGTATTTTAAAATTAGTTAAAATAATTTTTTTCATATTAAATTCATTTTCTGCATTTTAATATTACTTAAAATAATTTTCTGCACATTAAATTCATTTTCACCATTTTAAAATTAGGTAAAATAATTTTCTGCACATTAAATTCATTTTTTGCATTTTAAAATTAATTAAAATAATTTTCTGCACATTAAATTCATTTTCTACATTTTAATATTACTTAAAATAATTTTCTACACATTAAATTCATTTTCAGCATTTTAAAATTAGGTAAAATAATTTTTTGCACATTAAATTTATTTTCTACATTTTAAAATTAGTTAAAATAATTTTCTGCATATTAAATTTATTTTCTGTATTTTAATATTACTTAAAATAATTTTCTACACATTAAATTCATTTTCAGTATTTTAAAATTAGGTAAAATAATTTTCTGCATATTAAATTTATTTTCTGCATTTTAAAATTAGTTAAAATAATTTTCTGCGCATTAAATTCATTTTTTTCATTTTAATATTACTTAAAATAATTTTCTGCACATTAAATTTATTTTCTACATTTTAAAATTAGGTAAAATAATTTTTTGCACATTAAATTCATTTTCAGCATTTTAAAATTCTTTAAAATATTTTTTACATATTAAATTCATTTTAAAATTCTTTAAAATAATTTTCTATATCTTAAATTCATTTTCTACATTTTAAAATTCTTTAAAATAATTTTCTGTATATTAAATTCATTTTCTGCATTTTAAAATTCGTTAAAATAATATTCTGTATTTTAAATTCTTTTTCAGCATATTTAAATTCGGTAAATTAGTTGTTTACATATTAGATTCTTTTTAAAATCAATTTTTGTCCTAAAAAAAAATTATTTCATTGATAATGTCACACTTAGAGGGATACAATACCATTCGCCCTCATCTCTTTAACGGAGAGGACTTTTCCTACTGGAAAAGGAGAATGGAATGTTATCTGAAGACCGACCTAGATGTCTGATTTTCAATTAGGAAAGGATTTATAGCTCCGGTAGACGACTCGGGGGAGTTGTTAGAACCGGAGAAATGGACCCCCGATATTAGGAAGAGAGCTCAAGTCGATTACAAGACACTTAACACCTTGCAATGCGGACTTACTAAAGAAGAGCTAAATAGGGTAGGTCCATTTGAAAATTCTAAAGAATTATGGGAGAAGTTAATTGAATTGCATGAGGGTACAAATGACACTAGGATAGCCAAAAGGGACATGCTTTTAAATAAATTATTTAATTATAAAATGAACGAAAACAAAAACGCTAGTCAACTTCATACTAGGATTAAGGATATATTAAATGGATTACATTTAATAGAACACCAAATAGAGAATAGGGACTTAATTAGGTATACCCTTAAGGCATCCCAGAGAAATGCTTTATGGACATCGATTGTCGATGCCTATAAGGTATCTAGGGATCTCTCCACAATTAGATTAGATGAACTATTTTGTGAACTTGAACTACACGAACAAGCTAACTCAGGTCAAACCGAGAATGATATAGCTTTGATGGCAGATTCAACTAAAAAGGAAAGAAAAGTGAAGGTTGAGTCCGAAGACGAGTCAGAGTCGGAAACAAACGGAGAAGAGGAGATTGTAAACATGGTAAGAAAAATGTTCAACCGAAAGAAGAGATTTACAAAGAAAGACACTAAAAAGGTGGCCGACAACAAGCCGAGACCTCGATCGGAAGTAACCTGCTACGAATGTAACGGAAAAGGACATTACAAGTCGGAGTGCGCAAATTTGAAAAAGGAAGAAAAACTAAAAAAGGAAAAGAAGAAGAAAGCTCTTAAGGCAATATGGAATGAGTCGTCATCTGAGGAGTCAGATGAGGAAGAGACGAAGAGAAGCTTCGTCGCGTTTATGGCCGAATCAAGTGTTAGGACCTTTGTAACGCTAGAGGGGGGGTGATTAGCGTCAATGGAATTCAATCGCGGTTGTGTCTACAAATTCGTTAGTGCAGCGGAATATAGATAATACAATAACAATAATGAAAACACAACACGCTAACACGAGTATATAACGTGGTTCGGAACCGCACGGTTCCTACTCCACGGATCGGGCTCAAATGAGCCCTAGCGATGCCAATCACACACCACTATCAAATAACTCCTTCTCGGAACAATCCGGAGGTGGAGAAACCTCGTACAATATGATTACAACAATAATCAAATGAATACAAGCAATATAGTGAAATACAAAGCAATACAAGTAAAGGAAACACTTTACAAATGCTCTTTGAATGCTTGATCACTTGGTTGATCGAGTAGCACTTGGAGACCCTGAATTGCAGCAGCAACTCGCCCCAAATCGCCTCAAAGAACCATACCTTTTTTCTTCCACCACGAGCTCCATATATAGCTTCAACCTGTGCTGGAAAAAGTCGATCAGTCGACTGATCGAGACCATCAGTCGACTGATGCCACTGTTGTCGTGAGACAACGGCTAGTTCCACGTTGGATAAGTCCAACGGAACTACCATCACCGATCGATTGTGACCATCGACCGACTGATGGAGCCCTCACTCGACCTGGCGAGTCTCGACTCCATTCTGGGGCCGAATTCTCGAGCACCACCGACCGATCGACGATCCGATCGCTGAGCCATCACCGATGCCTATGGCAATCGGCTAAGCTAGGCCATAACCCACCAACAACCCTAGTTGACTCGGTCCAGTCGACTGCCACATGGCACTAGTCGACTGGCACACCTCAAACATGAGGTTTTAACTCAAGTATGGTTCCCCCATACTTGCTAGACCACCCTTAGCCTAGACCTAAGCCTTCTAGTCACCTCCATCAGCCTCACGCCTCTCGGATCCCTCCAAGTCATCCATGACTTGTTCATCCATCGCGCTAGCCTTCAGGTGCTTCCGTCGGCTATGTCATGCTAACGGTGTCTACACCGCCAAGGCACATTGGACTTACGCCGCCAAGACTCCGCTTGGACTTTACGCCGCCAACCATTGGACTTATGCTGCCAAGACTACCGCTTGGACTTTACGCCGCCAATATCAATCCCCTTGGACTTCAAATGCCAACCCATGTTGGACTTTCCATGCCAAGACCATGCTTGGACTTCTCAAATGCCAAGACCATGCTTGGACTTTCCCTTGCCAACCCATGTTGGACTTTACATTGCCAAGACCCATGCTTGGACTTTTCCCAATGCCAAGTGTCCCACTTGGACTTTCCATGTCAAGTACTCAAGACTTGGACTTTACCAAATGACAATTACATTGTCATATGTTTTTGTCGAAACATCAAAACACATCAAAACATCACTCGAGCCAAACTCGAGTCCTGGTCAATCGTGACCTGGGCCGATTGCACCAACAATCTCCCCCTTTTTGATGTTTGACAAAAACCAAACAAATAATTGAGTTAGAATACTAACTCAAATCCTTTACCAATTATCCCAAATGTTCTCCCCCAAACATTCTCCAAACATTGGTATCAGATACCATTCTCCCCCTTTTTGACAAATAGCAAAAAGGTTATCTCTCCAAGGAGGTCAATGTCTCATGTCCCAATGAGATCTTACAATCTCCCCCTTGATCCAGAAATACCTAGGATGCCTACAATCTTCCTAGTGATAAGTCTCATATCACTCAAGAGAGGCAATCCTATTCACTCTCCCAATTTCCAAATTGGGTATCAAAAACTCATCAATTTGCCAATTGATGATACATTCCCATAACTTCTCCTTTTCAAGGAGAAAACACATCCATCATCCCAAGATGGATACCTCCTAAAGGTTTGCTCCCCCTTTACCATTGCACCAACAATGTCCTTAGGGAGTCCCTAAGCCAATAGGAACTCTAAATCACCAAAATTAAGGTTGGAAATTCAACATTGAACTTTCCACCACCTCAATTTGATACTTTGACCTAACACCTCTCCAAATCCATATCCAATGAATTTTCATCCTTCATAATGCTTCCCAAAGCATATCCTAGGTTAGGAGTGGTTAGGGACCTTTCAGAGCGAATTCGGGTTAAACAAACCTTGTCAACCCAAAATCAGCCTTGGCGATCGACTCATCGATAATAACGATCATTATCCATACCCGATCGCCACCCAGCAGAAGGATGCGATAATCAAAATCCGATTTTGATTATCGAAATAATTTCAAAAAATCATAAATAATTATCGTTTATCGAAAAATCACGAAATTTGATATAATAATACTTATGACCAATACAATGGGTGAAAATGTTTGAAAATTATTTTACCCATAAAATAGTGAATTTGATACAAAACTCAAAACCATTGAAATTTTCAATGTTTTGGCCCTATTTTGTATCAACTTCATCAATGGTGATTGCTATCAAAAGATAGACTTCACCAAGGTTTTTCAAAAAGATTTTAAAATGTTTTCAAAACCTTATCTTGGACCATAATTTATTGGCTAAATATACATAGCTTGTACACAAGCTTTCCCAATGATCCACAAATAAAAATAAGATGAGTTTTGGTTCAACTAGATGCAAAAACTATGCACCTTGAACTCAACTCATATCCTAGCATCTCACATGTATCTAAGGTGTATAAATACACATACATGTCAATTGGATGTGAGATGTGGGTTTTGTTCTCCCTAATCTAGAGTTTCATGTATTTTTCTAGGCAACCCTACTTGATTCCCTTATAACTGGGACTCCAAGTCATGCCATAGTTCTTAAATCAATTTTAATCAAGTTAATGCATGAATGTATGATCATGGCATAAATAATAGTATTATTAAAACGTGGCCAATGATCATGATGTCATGGCATAAGATGAGATCTAAAAGACACATGACATTTATCCTTAATTCTAAAGCATAATCATGACATATAAAATGATTAAGAATAAACATGATGTCATGACATGGCATATGGTAGCAATACAATTATACAAATATTCATTCATACACACAAGATTTTTCAGAAATAAGGATTTCATTTAAACTTAAATTTGTCTTTTACAATCAAAAAGAAGATTGGCTAAGCTCAATCTTACTACAAACATTGACAACCACAAAAAAACAATATCCTCTAATCGTCCGCAGGAGGTGGCGATGGAGGGTTGTCACGACTCGAGTCCAGTTCGCATCATCTCTAGCATATCGCTACGATGTCGCTTCTACGCGCCCCGGGTCTCTCCATCCTATCGAGACGTGTGCCAAAGCCGCCGCTCGCTAATAACTCGCTACCGAGTCAACCGATCACGATAATCTCTCAAATCTGGACTACCGCCACGACGAATCGATGGACCACCACGATGTGTCTCGCAAGATCCGTCATCCTCATCGAGGTGTCCGTGCATCCTCGCTGCTCTCATCGTGATCTCTGGCGGCGGAGGAGGCCGCTCAGGCACTCGGTGGTCGTGGCGCCAACTCCATCTCGTCCCGCCCATCCGTAGCTGCTAAGGAGAAGTTACGAATCGATATACCAGACACTTCCGAGAAGCCGCCGCAGAGTGCCCCTATGGATGTTAATGCCTACGAGTCGAGCCATGCCTGTGATGATATGTCCAAAGGCATATGCACTTTCCTTGTACAGGGAAGTGAAGTGCACAATGCAATGGAAGATGTTCAATGCAAAGTTTATGTCTAATCAAGACGATGGCATATAGAAGAAAGAGATGGGAGGCCAATCTTAGCTGCACTCGAGTGATAATGAGTAGAAAACACCCAACAATGACCTTATAAAGGACATTGTCGTGCATAACTCGCTGATAGAAAATAGGTTTTGGGCTGGACGTGGATAACCAAAAATGCGCCATGCATGGGACTCCATAGTGATATGGGCAAAAGGCTCGTAGGGAAAGTCCATGGTAGGGTAGAAGATAAAGGTATCATTTGACGGCCTACACTGAGAAACTCCCTGCAGATTGCGAGTGAACTAAATCGCGTTTTGCAACGCGAGTAGTGTATGTAGGGCCGTCATCTACCTTTTTAAGGTTTTGATAGAATTCCTTAATAAGGTCGTCATTGATTGGATGCGTGCACAAGACGATCTTCATCAAATTGTAGTATGCAATGAGTTCCATGACGTCACTACAATGCCTATCGAAAAAATTCCTATCTATGTACCTAACCAACATAGGTTGGTACAACCGAGATTCACTCTCGGATGGATCATTCCTACGGGCTCTCCTATTATGAATGTAATGTGATGATATGCAATGCAATGGCAACAATACGCGATTAGATAAACCTTCATTGTAATAGAAATGAAAATTAGGGCTCGGAAAGAAGAATCGTTACTTAGGCGCCATGTTTGTGTCGGAGGGAAGACTCAAGAGTTGCTAAGGATCGCCGGAAAAGTCGCCGGAAAGCTTCAGCCGCCGGAACCCTAAACGGAACAAAGACAATAAACCCTAAATCCCTTGAACTAGTGCTCCAAGATAGGTCAAAAACAAAGGAAGGGGAGAGACATGCTTATCAAACCTAGGACTTTGGAAGATTGACCAAGAGCCGGGTCGGAGAAGGAGACGGCGATCGGAGATTGAAGGAGGAAGAGCTTTCGTCGCGTGAAATGCCGAACCCTAGCGGTTCGCGTTTTAAAACACGATTGATCGTGATGTGGAGCATCGATCGGTGAATGAACTAACAGGTTTACCGAGCCGTGATCGATCCGGCTCGGCGATCAACGATGAACCTTCGCGTAGCGTACTCTGGTAGTATCGATCGATGTTGCTCATCGATCGATGTGATGTATAGCACTCGGTGATGGCCGGCCTCGATGCGATACCATCGGTCGGTGATGGACCACATCGATCGTGATGGTCAATCGATCGAGTCATGGAGCTAACTCTTTCGGTGATGTATCGTATCGTGCTCTGATGTTATGATGTCTAATTTCCAGTTCTGAAAATCAGAAAATCTCGATTTTATCATCTTAATTGTTCCATTTTATCACGTTAGATCTTGTATCTTGAATGTATTGATGTTATACTTTTATTTATGTATTTTAATGTTTTATTTCATTTTTGCAAACATTAACATTCAACGATTTCCAAAACCTAACATCTCACCCTTTCTAAGTGTTGAAATACACAATCAAGGTAAAAGACTTGTTTTGTGAGATGTAATCTATCCTAGACATTCATTTCATGCAAACATATGGTAAAACATATGAAGCATGGTGAATACAAGACATCAAGTTGTGTGGCACTTGAGTATCACTCTAGATATTACCTTTACATCTTAACCACACATTTCTTGATACATGACCTTCCCAAGTGTGCCAATAATCAAAAGTACACACTATGACCTCTAAATCTAGATAGTGTCAATTTTATTGATTTTCATGTTTTCAAGATATATATTGACACAACCTAAAATTCTTTGAAATTAAAACTCAAGGATATTTCCAAAGTAATCATAACCTTAAAAGTAACCTTAAAGTGCCACCTTTATTATGGTTGAGTTAACTACCCATCCAATCAAGGTTGGCACACCCTAAACTCATCTAGCGTGAATCAATCACGCTCTTAGGAACCCAAAACCTATTTGAGCTCCTAGGGTTAATTAGGTATTCCTTAGGGATAACCTCCCTAGATACCTTCCTAATGACCCTCCTAGGCTTGTTAGCCTTGGTCATTTTGGTCTTGCCTAGGTTAACTTTAGGAATTGCCTCCCTAACAACCTTCTTAGTGGCCACCTTAGGTTTCTTCGAAACCTTAGCCACTAGGCACACACCATGGTCAACTCTAGGGATGACTTCCCTATTGACCTTGATTTTCCTAGACCTTGTTAGTGTTCCATAGTCAAATGGAACACTATGGTAAGCCACCTTAGGCTTAGGTTTGTGACCCAAACCTTTCTTGCCCTTGGTTGACTTTTGACTCTTAGGTCCTAGATGTTGACTTTGACTTCTTGACCTAAAAGTTTGACAATTAGACCCTTGAAATTGATTTTGTATCTTGTTTAAGGTCTTTTCCAATTTCTCAAGCCTTGACCTCAAGGCTTGGTTCTCTAATTCTAATTGCCCAATTTTAGAATTTTGATTTAAATCTTGGGCATTGGACTTCTTAGGCATATGCCTAGTCCATTTAGGGTTAATACCTAGATGTTCTTGTATTTTCTTAATAGATTCCCTAGGTATGGTTTTTCTAGGGACATTAGTCCCAAATTTCTCCTTATTATTAAGGTGTACCTTCTTAGCTCCTAAACAAATATGTTTGTTATTTCTAGCATGCTCTTTATGATAAATAGCAAAAGAATTAAAAGCATGCTTTTGCCTAGAAATTGAAGGTGCATTAACAAATTTTACCTTAGGGTTTGCCTTAGAGGCTCCCTCTACACGTGTTGCTCCTTCTTGCCCTTTCTTCTTTCCCCTTGGGCATTGATTCCGGAAATGTCCCGGTTGTCGACACTTGAAGCACACCACGTGCTCCTTGCTCTTTTGACTTGGGGAACCGGCATCCTTTGACTTTTCTTGACTTTTAGGTGCCGGAGGAACTTTCTTGATCCTCTTTGGGCATTTGCTCTTATAATGCCCATACTCCCTACACTCAAAACACATTATATGATTTTTATTTTGAATTGAGGTGTTTGAGTTACCGATGGTGGTGGAGACCGGAATTGGACTTTGAGCTTCTTCATCTTGACCGGATGTTGAAGGCTCTTCTTGAGGTTGCTCCGGTATCGAGGATGGTCTCTCCTCTTCTTCTATTTCCTCTTCCGATCCGGAAGTTGACTCCTCACTTCCTCCCGATTCCTCACTTTCACTTGAGGATGAGCTCTCTTCTTCGGTCTCCTCCTCTTCCGAATCTTCTTGGACCGATTCGGGATTTTCGTGGAACTTGATCAACTTGTTCCACAATTCCTTGGCATCCCTATAGCTTCCTAATCTAGACAAAATATCGTTAGGTATCAAATCAATTAGCATTTTTGTTACCTTAACGGTTGTCTTGAATTTTCCGTTGCTCTCGGTCCATCTCTTCATCTTGAGGATTTCGCTGCTTTCTTCTCTGAGCATCAAAACCTATAGTCACGCAAACCAATTTTCTATATTTGTCATTAGAAAATATTGCATTCTACCTTTTCCAATACGCCAAATGTTCGCGGTTGAAGGAAGGTGGGATGTTGACGTCGTCACCCAATTTTCTTGAAATTCCATATTCTTCCCTCTAGCTTCTTCAACTCTCGGTTAGTCCGTAGAAGAGCCTGCTCTGATACCACTTGTTAGGACCTTTGTAACGCTAGAGGGGGGGTGATTAGCGTCAATGGAATTCAATCGCGGTTGTGTCTACAAATTCGTTAGCGCAGCGGAATATAGATAATACAATAACAATAATGAAAACACAACACGCTAACACGAGTATATAACGTGGTTCGGAACCACACGGTTCCTACTCCACGGATCGGGCTCAAATGAGCCCTAGCGATGCCAATCACACACCACTATCAAATAACTCCTTCTCGAACAATCCGAGGTGGAGAAACCTCGTACAATATGATTACAACAATAATCAAATGAATACAAGCAATATAGTGAAATACAAAGCAATACAAGTAAAGGAAACACTTTACAAATGCTCTTTGAATGCTTGATCACTTGGTTGATCGAGTAGCACTTGGAGACCCTGAATTGCAGCAGCAACTCGCCCCAAATCGCCTCAAAGAACCATACCTTTTTCTTCCACCACGAGCCCATATATAGCTTCAACTCTTTGGAAAAGTCGATCACCGATCGATCGAGACCATCAGTCGACTGATGCCACTGTTGTCGTGAGACAACGGCTAGTTCCACGTTGGATACGTCCAACGGAACTACCATCAGTCGACTGATTGTGACCATCAGTCGACTGATGGAGTCCTCACTCGACCAGTCGAGTCTCGACTCCATTCTGTGGCCGCATTCTCGAGCACCACCGACCGATCGACGATCATGATCGCTCGAGCCATCACCCGCGACCTATGGCGATCGTGCTAGGCCATAACCCGCAAATAAAACCCTAGTTGACTTCGGTCCGCCGATCGCCACATGGCACTCGGCCGACCGCACACCTCAAACATGAGGTTTTAACTCAAGTATGGTTCCCACATACTTGCTAGACCACCCTTAGCCTAGACCTAAGCCTTCTAGTCACCTCCATCAGCCTCACGCCTCTCGGATCCCTCCAAGTCATCCATGACTTGTTCATCCATCGCTTAGCCTTCAGGTGCTTCCGTCGGCTATGTCATGCTAACGGTGTCTACACCGCCAAGGCACATTGGACTTACGCCGCCAAGACTCCGCTTGGACTTTACGCCGCCAACCATTGGACTTATGCTGCCAAGACTACCGCTTGGACTTTACGCCGCCAATATCAATCCCCTTGGACTTCAAATGCCAACCCATGTTGGACTTTCCATGCCAAGACCATGCTTGGACTTCTCAAATGCCAAGACCATGCTTGGACTTTCCCTTGCCAACCCATGTTGGACTTTACATTGCCAAGACCCATGCTTGGACTTTTCCAAATGCCAAGTGTCCCACTTGGACTTTCCATGCCAAGTACTCAAGACTTGGACTTTACCAAATGACAATTACATTGTCATATGTTTTTGTCGAAACATCAAAACACATCAAAACATCACTCGAGCCAAACTCGAGTCCTGGTCAATCGTGACCTGGGCCGATTGCACCAACATCAAGATCCGGAGCCGAGTCGAGTTCCGAATATGAGTCCGATTCCGAATCCGAGAGAAGCCACGGATCCGTATCCGTTTCCAAAGGTTCAAATAAGGTAACTTCTCCATTAGAAGATAAATTATATAATATTATTGCATGCTTAGGTAGGAAGTTAGCTAAGTCCGAAAATCGAGTCGACTCGCTACTTAAGGAAGTCCAAGTACTTAAGGAGCAAGTCAACTCGAAGACTTCGACTTGCCAATTTAAGGATAGAGACTCAACTCAAATTGGAAAGCTTGAGGTAGAGAACTCAGTCCTAAAAAGGCAAGTAGAAGATCTAACTGGATCTTTGGAAAAGTTCACTTCGGGTTCCAAGTATCTCAACATGATGTTTGGATCTCAGAGAGCTGTGTACAACAGATTCGGACTCGGGTATAAGGCTAAGTCCACCTATAAATCTTATATGTCATTACTTAGTCAAAATGCTAAAAATTGAGTCCAAGCATGGGTTCCTAAGTCTAGCTTAGTCAACCAAGTTGGACCAAATCAATTTTGGGTTTCCAAGAGTCAAGTTCATTTAGTGAACAAAACTCAAACTAGCTACCATTTAGGGGGAGCTAACACCTTGCTTGTTTCCTTGTTTAGTTAAACACCTGCATGTTTTAGTTAACTTTTCTTGTTTAACACTTGATTGTTTTAGTGTACTTTCCTTGTTTTTAGTTAAACACTTGAATGTCTTAGTCTAGTTTACTTGCTTAATGTAGAATGGACTAGATAGGAAACAAAGTAGCTTAAACTTGAACAACCTAGTACTAAGACAAGTGAACTGATAGTAAGTTGGGGAAGCTCTTCGAAGTGCATGTCTAGGAAGTGGTCGTTGCTCCGATAATCAAGAAGGTCATGTGTCTCGCCACGACCTGGTGTACTAAGTCGAGTGGAACTGACCGAAGCTAACTCACTAAGTCTTTGACTAGTTAGACCAAGGCTTAACCTAAAGTGAATCAAGTACTTGATTCCTTTATTGACTTTGTCTAGGAAGTGGTCGTTGCTCCGATAATCAAGAAGGTCATGTGTCTCGCCACGACCTGAAAGTCAATACTGAAAAAACCTACTTGACTAGCTCAAACCAAGCCCTAATCTAACACAAGTTTAAACACTTTGAAATTTCTCATTTAATTTAATAAAGATAAAAAAAATCCTCATCTCACAAAACTCATAAGGATAAGTGTATTTAAAACCTAGCTTGGATGAGATGATTTAGGATTAAAATACACTTCAACCAATTTTTTTTAACAATATACTCTAGTTAACCTACCTTAATTAACTCAAACTAAACAAATATACCCAATTATGTTAACCTAATTTAAGTCAACTTAAGCTAATTTACTATACTTAAACTAAATAAATGAAACTAAATAAATTTAATCGCAAAATTAATTGATCTACGAAATTTAAACAAAAAGGATAATTAAATAATATTAAATCGTAAATACGATAATTCAGTTGACTGAATTGTTTTCAGTCGACTCAATAAGAGTCGACTGAGTCAAAATTAGTTGCCTCCAAGTATCGAAAAGGTAAAACACAAATTCAGTCGACTGAAGTCGATTAAGTCAACTAAAATGAACCGGTTGATAAAGTTTAGGCGGCGAAGTAAATAGTAATAACTATAACAGTCGACTGAAACACTTTCAGTCGACTCATATTCAATCGACTGAATTCCGTCTATAAGAACAGTACCGAACCACGCCAAAATCATTCACCACAGTCGAAATCCAACTGAAAAACTCTAATTCCAATCTTTCGAAGCACTAAGGTCGTCATATCATTCGAAATGCCAAGGTAATAATTTTTAAAACTCAATTTTCAATTATTTTCAATAAATATTTAATACTTGTAATTTAATTAGGGGTAAAAGAAGAGCTATCGAGGTTGAATCATCAACTCCATGCACGGATGTTAGGTTCCCTACTGAGGGACATAGGATTAGATTCGAGAGTATTACTTACATTCCTATGCCCACTAGGTATATCAGTAGATCATATTTTAGTAATGCATGCATACTAAGTATGGAGGTCATTGCACACTATGGATTAGAGAAACTAGTCTATTGTAAAAATTCCGTTAACATAGATGTATGTGCAGAATTTTTCAATAACTTTACCAAAATTGATGACCTTTCATACTCGACTAGGGTACAAGGTAGGGACTTCATCTTTACCCCTGACATATTGAGAGAGCATTTAGGACTAATGCATTTGACCTGTCCTGTTGCATGTTTTCCATCATCAGAGTTACCATATGGTGACCCCTACTCTCATATTACATTAGATAGGATTCACATGCATCTTTTTGGTGAAGAAAGAACTTCGTCTGTGAGTATCTTTAGTTCTACTAGACTTCGAGTACAGGACAATGCCCTGTATCGAGTTATAGTAAACTGCATTTTACCACTCACCACTAGGGGCATCGCCATGATGCGCCATTTTCATTCATTTTTTACTTTATGTACTTAGTCATAGGTTAGATCTAGATATTAGCCTATAGATGTTTCATTCTATCATCTATCATTCCAGGTTAGTCACTAGCAGGAAGGTACACTTGCCTTACTGCCATGTCATCACATCCCTCTTAGCTGCATTAGGGTTTGATGTTACCACAGGTAGCATCAAACAACTTACTGAGTACGACATGATAGGATCTAGGTAGTTTGGGTTAGCAAAAGTAGGTTTAGATGGCAATAATATCCTTGTATGGAAGAGAGATGGACCTCAGCCTCAGCCCCAGCCTGACCCGGAGCAGGAGCATGAGCCAGAGATCGACCTAGACCATCACTCCGAGGCTGAGCATCAGGAAGCACCAGGATTTTATAGTTTATTACCATTTCTTGGACTTCCAGTAGCTTCGACCGTAGCAGAGAGATTATCCAGGTTGGAGGACACGGTGCAGCGACAACATCTTGAGATGATGCAGATCTTGTAGGAGCAGAGAGAGGACCATCGACAGATGATGGATCTTCTTAGGTCTTGGGGAATGGGTCCCTCTCGTCCTCCGTCCACTGATTAGGAGTATTGTGATACTGAAACTTAATGAAATTTTATTAATAAAATCTTGTGTATTGAATTGGGTTATGCTTGGTAGACTAGGAATTTTCTTTTTGCTTACCATTCCGAATTATTTTGAAAAGTAATATTATATTATTTTTGTAAGAAAATTAAAAGAATTATTCTAGAATAGGTCAATCTAGAATTCATGATCTTATAGATCTAGGTAGCCTTCGCATCTCACAAATACCTAGGTTTACCTGTTTGTGTACTGAGCCACGAAGATGAGCGTGAGATGTTAGGACTGCACCCCTAGGTTCCAGATGTAGATAAAGTGTATCGACATGAACCAACATGGAGTTTACAAAAGCAAATCGATCACTTCGGTGACTAACTGCAATTCAAAGCTTGATGATTTACTCTATATCATTTGAGCTAGAAAAAGTTGGACATTTGCTTTAAGAACAATTTTTAGATTTGTATTTTCAAAAGCTAAATGTAATAGAAATTCATGCTTGGTCAAATTTGTGCATCAAATTAAAAAAAAATTGAAATTTTTTAAATTATTAAATTTTTCAAGGGGAGTTTGAAAATTTTTGAGGAGCTTTTTAAATGGTTGAAAATTTTGAATTTTTCATGTGAACTTATAAATACTTTGAAATTTTTAAGGGGGAGTTCTGATAATGTTTGAAAATTTTTGATTAAAAGTTTTTTTAAAAATTTGAATTTTTCATGTGAACTTGTAAATACTTTGAAATGTTTAAGGGGGAGTTTTGAAAATGTTTGAAAATTTTTGAATGAAATTTTTTTTAATGTTTGAAAACTTTGAATTTTTCATGGGGACTTGTAAATACTTTGAAAAACTTTTTTAAATTATTAAATTTTTCAGGGGGAGTTTCTAAAAATGTTTGAAAATTTGTTATTCAAGGAAAAATTGTTAATTCTTAAATTTTTTTTGAAAAGGATAAATTGTTCAAGGGTAGTTTTTGAAAATGTGATAAATTTTTAATTTCACCCTTATTTTGATGTATGTCAAAGGGGAAGAGAAGAGATATAATTAGAGAGATAAAATTAGATATTCATTACAAAAGCTGTAATTTCATTACTTATACATGTTAAAAATGGAGATTGATATTTGATTCTCCTAACTTTAATTGATGTGTTGTCATACATCAAAAAGGAGGAGATTGTTGATGCAGTAAGCACCACTCCTTAGTTTTGATGTATGAACTACAGTTAACAGTTATGATTCACGTGTGATCTAATATAAGTGTTAAGTTTGTAGGCTTAACAGGAAGTCCTAGTAGGTCTTGTTGACCGGATACTAGGCATGAATCTTGACAGATCAGGAGGACCGGATACCAGGCATGAAGTCCAGATGGGTCGCGTGGACCAGACATCTAGCATGAAGACTGGTTGGGTCAGAAGATCGGACAATCGACAAAAAGTCCAGTTGGGTCAGGCAGACCGGACAGCTGGTGGAAGCTCTGGTGGGTCAGATCGGATGTCAAGGATGGTAGGACCAGCAGGTAGCCGACAGGTAAGCCTCGAGTGAAGAGGTGAGACCGAGTCCTCTGTAGGGGGACAAAGCTAGGCGTTGATCCAACGAAAAAGTCCGTGTGAGACTTAGTAGTCGAGATCGAACAATATTACTACTGCTATTACATTGCATATTATTTGTTTTGTGTTAATCCTGTTTTGCAGGAATCAGTCGACTGAAGTCCAGTTGACTGGAGATGTATCAGTCAACTGGATACCTATTTGACAGGATCAACTGGTGATCGATCAAAGATCATGCGATGCAGATGGAAAGGGCTTGAGTCGACTGAAGAGTTTGAGTCGACTGAAGAGAGAAATTTCCCGATGCAGAGCCGAGTGACATGGAGTCGACTGAAGGGGATTCAGTCGACTGGAAGACCACGAATACCATATTGACGGGCTGATGTGGAGTCGACTGGAAAGAGTTTATAAAAGTTGTGCTCGACCAGAACTCGATATCAAGATTCAATCAACGTCGAAGTGCTGCCGAAATATTTGCTCGTCCACTAAATTTTCATTCCACAACAAGGCGACATTATGACACACTGCAACTACCTCTACAATCTCTTAGTGTCGGTATAAAGCTTTGTACTTTAGTGTTAATTTATTATTTCGCTTCTGCACTTAATTTTAAGAAGAGTGGATAGTGTGTTACCCTTCTTCATTATTTGTAAAAAGCGAAATCCTCTGAGGACGAGAGTTCTCGAGTCAGAGGGTATTTAATGAATTGTCCATCGAGGTAGCTCGCGGGAGAACTACGGGCCTTGGAGTAGCAACCCAATCCGGGTTATGAACAAAGGAAATTGTCTGTGTTGATTATTGTCTATATATTCCGCTGCGTACTTTGATTAGAATAAATAATATAAAATACCGAGATTCACCCCCCCTCTCTCGGTTCACTCGATCCTACAGTCTGAATGTGACTTGCATGAAGCAATGGAAAAGGAACTAGTTAACTTAGTTCGAAAGTTGATCAAGCAAAGAAGGCGACCGACCAAGCCAACGAAGGACAAAAGATTTGACACAAGTCAAAACTACAAGTGTTACGAATGCAACAAGAAGGGACACTTCATATTCGAGTGTTAGGAGCTAAAGAATAAGCGACCTCAACCCAAGAAAGCACTCAATGCAACATGGGAAAAATCGTTGGATGAGGAAGAACAAGACTAAGTCAACTTGGTTCTTATGGCAAGACCATCCGAGTTCAAGTCCGAGCCTGACACTGAGTCCGAGTTCGAGTCCGATCCTCACATCAAGTCCGAGTTCGAGTCCGAGCCCGACACCAAGTCTGAGTCTGAGTCCAAATCCAAATCCGAACCCGACACTGAGTCCGAGTTTGAGTCAAGCCACAGATTCATATCCAATTCAAAAGGATCAATCAAGATGAGTCACTACTTAATCAAAAATTTGTACGATGTAATTAAGTTTTTAAATAAAAAATTAACTAAGTTCGAATCTAAAGTCGAGTCTTTAATTGAGGAAGTTAAAATCCTTAAGAATAAGACTAGCCTAACATCTTCAACTAGTCAAGTTCAAGAGGGAAATTCAACTCAAGTTAAAAAATTTGAGGAAGAGAATTCTCTTTTGAAAGGGCAAGTTCAAGAGCTTAGGACAACGTCGGAAAGGTTCACATTGGGCTCCAAGGGTCTTGACCTAATCTTTGGATCTCAAAGAGCCGTGTATAATAAGATCGAACTCGGATTTAGATCAACAAATAAATTATTTCTTTCGTTTGTAAATCGTAATCGTAGAAGAATCCAAGCATAGGTCCCTAAATCAAGGTTAAAAACACAATTAGGCTCAACCAAGTATTGAGTTCCTAAGGTTCAAACCCACTATGTTGATAGACCGTATCGATTCAATGATCCAGGGGGAAGCCAATATTAAACATATATGCATGATTACATAAATAACTTGATTAGTTTAGTCTTTAATTTTGCATGCTTAGCTTATTTTAATTGCTTAAAGTAGAATGGTTAGATAAGAAATGATTAATTAACCTTGACAACATAGTATCAGGACGTTATGAGATAATAGTACGTAATTAGGAAAATGAAATCAAGTGCATTCAGGTTGGATAAGGAGTATCTATCTTGATACACTTAACGAAGTGGAACTAATTAAAGCTACCTCACCACATTCTAAACTAGTTAGATCAGAATTTGACCTTAAGTAAATTAAGTATATAATTTCTTAAGTTGACTTTGTCTAAGGAAGTGGTCGTTGTTCGGATCAAGGAAGGCCTCTATACCTCGCCACTACCTGGAAGCCTTCTTTCGAAATATTCACTTAACTAACTAAAGGTTAAATCCGAATCTAACCCAAGGTTAATTAACTTTTAAGACATTAAAATTGACTAAGTATTCAAAAACACTTAAACCTATTCAAAATTTTAATATTCGATCCAACTACTTTATATGTAGGATCAATAGATGTTGGACAGTGGGTGCTCCAGACATATGACTAGAGACCGACTAAAATTTACAAAACTAAGATTCAAAAACCTAAGGTCAGTAGCCTTTGGAAACAACGGTAAATTTAAAAACAACGGATCAAGTGATATTGAGATAAACTCAAATTTTATAATACGTAAAATTGTATTAGTAGAAAATTTTGAATTTAATCTTCTAAGTATTAACCAATTATGTGATACTGATTATAGAGTTACATTTTCATCAAATAAATGTCCAATTAAAAACATTGAATGCTCAAAAATCATACTTAGAAGAGTTAGAAAAAATAATATTTATATAATAGAACTACCAAATTTCTCAATTAAGTGTCTTATGACACAACAAGAGGAAATATGACTATGACACACACGACTAGGTCACTCTCATCTAAGACTTATTTCTAAAATAAGTCATAATGGACTAATTAGAGGCTTACCCAAATTATATAATTTAGAAAATAAAATCTGCGTTGTATGTCAACAAGGAAAACAAACTAAATTTTCACATAAATTGATCAATCTAGAGAAAATTAAAAGTGTACTTGAGCTCCTATACTTAGACTTATTTGACTCACATGGAGCCAAGTCACTAAATAGAAGTCAATGTTGTTTAATAATAGTAGATGACTACTCTAAGTTCACTTGGGTCAAATTTTTAAAACATAAAAATGAAACAATTGATCAATTTACTCATCTATGTAAATTATTAGAAATAAAAATAACTTAAAAATTAAAAGAATTAGAAGTGACGTGGGGAATTTGAAAATCATAGATTTATCAAATTTTATAATCAAAATGGATATCACCATGAATTCTTTTGCCCTAGAACTCCTCAACAAAATGGGTTAGTTGAAAGAAAAAAATAAAATTTTACAAGAAGCTACTAGGACTATGTTAAACGAATATAAGTTACCCGATATATTTTGAGCTAAAATGGTACATACAGCTTGTCATGTCCAAAATAGAACACTAATTATTAAACGACATAATAGAACACCTTATGAGACCTATTACACTAAGATACTAAATATTAAATATTTTAAATTCTTTGGTTGTAAAGTACATGCTAAAGGTTACCTAAGAAAATTTACCTCTAAATCATCAAGTGATATATTTCTAGGTTATTTAACTACTAGTAGAGCCTATAGGGTGTATAATAATAACTCCTTAAGAATTGAAAAAATTATTAATGTAGTATTTGATGAAGAAAATAATCCTGCAACCCGAATCAACCATTGAATTAACCAATAAAACTTAGATAATGAAGCTAGACTTGATCATAATTAACCCACAAAATGAATAAAATATTGACCCTAATCCAAGAACACCTCGAGTTAGATTTGATCATCCAATAAATCAAGTATAAGGTGACCCTACACTAGGTGTTCGAACTCAGACATCCTTTAGAAATACAAGCCAGATCTCACTTATATCTAAAATTGAATCCAACTCCATAGATCAAGCTCTTTTTGACCCTGATTAAATCATTGTTATGCAAGAAGAGTTAGCCCAATTCACAAGAAATCAAGTCTGGGAGTTAGTACCAACACCTAAAGACAAAACCATCTTAGCTACAAAATGAATATTTTAAAACAAACTTGATGACAAAGGTGAGATTGTTACGAATAAGACTAGGTTAGTAGCAAAAGGTTTTAGCCAAGTAGAGAGATTATATTATGATGAAACTTATGTATCAGTAGCTAGACTTGAGTTGATTAGTTGTTATCCTATGCCACGCATAAGAGTTTTAGATTGTATCAAATGGATGTTAAGTCGGCACTCTTAAATGGTTTCATCAAAGAGGAAATATATATAAACCAACCATCAGGCTTTGAAGACCTAAACGAACCTAGTCATGTATTCAAACTTAGGAAAGTCTTATATAGACTAAAACAAGCACCTAGGACTTAGTATGAAAGACTAGCTAACTATTCACTTAATATCTAAAGGATTTAAGCAAGGATTAATTGATCCAATATTATTTGTAAAAATCTTAGGAAAAGAAATATTTATAGCTCAAATTTATGTAAATGATATAATATTTGGCTCAATAAATACCATATTTTTAAATAAATTTGTCTCACTGATGGAGAGTGAGTTTAAAATGAGTTTAGTAGGTGAACTCACTTTCTTCTTAGGGTTACCAATAAAACAAACTGAGAGAACTTATGTGTATCAAAATAAATATACTAAGGAATTAATTAGAAAATTTGGTATGAAAAATGCTAAGAATATTACTGCATCTATGACAACTAATGTAAAAATTGATAATAACTTAGATGGAAAATTTATAGATTTAAAACATTATAAGAGTACAATAGATAGTCTTTTGTACCTAATTGCAAGTCGACCTGATATACTTTTTACAATAGGTATGTGTGCAAGATTTCAATCTTATGCCAAAGAATCACATTTAATATTAGTAAAAAGAATTTTTTGATATATAAAAGGGGCATTAAATGTAGGAACATGGTATCTTAGGACTAGTAATTTTGAGTTAAACGAGTACCCTGACTCAGCTTATTTCAGTTGTAAGCTTGATAGAAAAAGTACAAGTGACAACTGTCAACTTCTAGATCTAAGCCTATTTAATTGGTATAGTAGAAAATAATATTGTGTTGCATTATCTACTATCGAAGTAGAGTACATAGCAATGGGTGAGTGTGTACTCAACTCTTTTGGATGAAACACACTCTAAATGACTTCCAACTAAACTCTAAGGACACTAAAGTCATGATAGATAATATTAGTTCAATTAATTTAACTAAGAATCGAATATATCACTCAATAACTAAACATATAGAAGTAAAACATCACTTTGTGAGAGAACATATAACTAGTGGTGATGTAACACTTGAGTATGTTAAATCTAAATTGAATCTAACAGACATATTCACTAAACTTCTACCCAAAGCTGAATTTAGTTTACTTAGAAGAAAGCTAGGAATGCGTTTAGTATAGTAGGAATTGATTTTACTTGTATTATTTATCTATCTTTCATTTTGTTTTCTTTGGAACTAGCATAAGACTTACCTTAGAAATCATGAGTTTATAGATTTAAGGAGTCAATACATCTCACAACACTTAGGTTTAACTTGATTGTTTATTGAGCCATACAAATGGACGTGAGATGTTAGGACTCTACTCCTAATTCCAGATGTAGAACAAGTGTATCAATATGAATCATGGAGTATCTTTAAACTAATCACTCAAGTGACTAACCCTCACCGAGACTAAGTGATAATTTAATATCATTTGAGTCAAAATGGAGTTGGATATTTTGTTAACGATAATTTATTAGAGTGTTTATTTTAAAAATATTATTATTCTAAAGTAAAGAACAAATACTTGGATTCATAAATTTGTTTAGTTACTTCATACTTAAGTATTTTTTTTAAATTAACTTTGAAAATGCTCTCTTCATTGCATTGTTTTTGATATATGTCAAAAGAGGAGAAAGAAAAATTAAGGGGAGAGAAAAGTTAAGGAGTTAAATTTTAACAATTTTTCTTTCAAAACTCATCAAATATTACGAGGGAGGTATTATTAAGGAGGAGTTTTGAAAAATAATTGATTAATGCATTTATTTCCTTAACTTTGAATCGTATTGTCATAGATCAAAAATGAGAGATTATTGGTGCAGGGACACCAAATAATTGAACCTAAATTTTGATTATAGCAAAGATTCAAAGTTAAGTTATAATGTTATCTTATATATTATGTTAAGTGTCTTAGCTGAGGTCAAAGATGCCAAAAGAATTTCGATGGGACAACAAGGTCTGGACACTAGAGAAAGCCAAGGCGGTCAAAGGATTAGATGTTAAGCAACAAGTCAGAGGACAAAGAGTAAGCAAGGTAAAAACCTTATGTGGATTGGTAAGGTTGTGTCCTCGGTACGGGGACAATCTTAGGCATCAATCCGATTAAGGGTTCCAAGGGAAGTCCGAAGTCGAGATCGGACAGTCAAAAGACTGTCATTATTCTATACACTGTGCTAATCTTATAATGCAGGTGAAGATTGCATAAGAGTGCTCTCTGGTCGAGCATCCTGTACTCTGGCTGAGCACCTTATGCTCTGGCCAAGCACCCTGTGCTCTGGCTAAGCTCCCAGTACTCCAGCCGACTACGAAGGATCTGCAGCTCAACAACAGTCGATTGATCGGACGACAGTCGACTGAAACATGCGGATCAATCAAAACACCAAGGTTTTTTAGAACGATCAAGAGCAAGGTGTCACCTCAGGATAAGATCCAATTAAGTAGGATCCAGATCTGGACTTTGTCAAAACTGTTAGTCTATAAAAGAATGATTGGACACAAACTCTAATTCAACAAATTCATGCTCAAGTACTTTCGCTCTTGCAACCTTGCAATCAACCAACCTCCATGCTACAAACATCGACCGTGCTTCTCCATTAAGTTCTTTACTTGTCGGTATATTTTAATTTGATTTTTCATGTGTACTTAATTTCTATAAGGAGCAATAAAATTGTTATCGCCTTCTTTAATTTTTATAATTGTCATGTCTCTTACCTCCAATGAGAAAGAAATCATTTAATTAATTCCCGCCGAAGGACTAGTAGTCATTCGACTACGAACTAAGTAAAACCAACCTTGTCTTTTTGTCTTGTGCTTTGTGTTTTTCCACTGCGATTAATTCTATTTTACAAAAGAATTTTTTTTTTTTAACGCTATTCATCCCCTCCTCTTCTAGCGTCTTTCGTCTTTCTATTTTACAAAAGAAAGAATTTTTTTTAACGCTATTCATCCCCTCCTCTTCTAGCGTCTTTCATCTTTCAATCCAACATCTATTGGTCCAAGCAATTCAAAACAAGTTAAGCAAAAATTTGAGAGACATTTTGTCAATATGAAAACTATCCTTATGCTTCAATCACAACTACAAGAAGTATTATCATTTTACTGTTTCACTATTTCATTCCTTTGAAATTCCTATTTCATTCTCTTTATTCAAATCAGTGAACTGAATGCAGGGAAAGATCAACAATCGCTTGATTAAATAGTGAGCAATTAAGAAGATTATTTAGGTGCAAAGGCATCAAACAACATCCAACCAAACTTTGATAACCCATCCAATAATTTCAGCACGAATAGAGATTTGGTACATGGCAGATACACTACATGATGCTTGTTATATCATGTTATCATCGCAATTATTTCGATCATAAACTCGTAGGATAAAAGACTCAGTGATCCTTAGGGCACAAGACACGAGCGTGATATTCTCCCAGAGCCCATATCGGAAATATGTTTCGATATGCTGAATAGCTGATCATACAGTTTCTGTTGAAAACCCCCATAATCTCCTGCTCATACAAAGCGTTAATAGATTGAATATTACGGATTTACAACTTTTAGATGAACGATCCTAAATAATTGAGATAAACATAGTTTGACCACGAAAGAAAAGTAAAAGATGGAAGCAAACCCAAGTTCCTGAACCATGCAATAGAAAATTTGCTATCCACCAAGAAGTGAAAGTGAATTACAAAATATCAGTTGAGAATAAAAATTAACGGAACTTTTTCTTTTCACCACAGTTACCCTAGAATTTCCAAAACATAAAAATATTCCTCATTTTTAAACTGTTGTTGTTTACCCTAATCATTAACATCATTTAATTCACCTAAATGAAATGATGATATGACTTAATAATTTTCCTAGATAGAATGATGTGGGAACGAGATGACGTTAGTTTAAAAACAATAGATGTTTATTTGACCATTCAAAATTTATATAGGGCATCTAGTGAAAGCTGTTATAAAACAAATCTGAGTCTTGAATAATGCAGCAGGAAAAATTAACCAAGAATAACATTAGCTATTATTTAAATTTTAAATATTTTCACTTTATTTCTTTCGTATCATAGTTATTAATATACAACAACAATAAAGTCTTATCCTACTAGATAGGATCAGCTATATGGATCCTTCTACGCTATTAATATGTAAAACAAAATTATGTATAAAAAAAAACAGGATCAGTAAAATTTAGAAATGGAAGAAAAATGATAGTGCTAAAGTAAAAAAGGAAAAAGAAATTGTTAAAATTAAAAACTAAAGAAGTAATAAACATAGAAATGCATCGAGAAAAACACTAAAAGGTACACACACACACACAAGGAAACATAAAAATAAAAAAACTGTTATTCCGTACCTAATTTCTTCTCCACTCAACTTAGTCTCCCGCATTAAGTTGTATTCACACAAAATACTTTTAATTTAGTTTAGGAAATTACAAGTTTGTTTGTTTGAAAAGAAGAAAAAACAATATTTATGATCGCGTTCAACAGCCAAAGATAACAGGAAGCAAAAAATAATCAAGTCAAATTCACAAATACTCAAGTGTTGCAATAATCGTACACCATTAAAAAAATTGCCCAACCAGAATATTCATATTATAGATGCATTTTTTAAAATAAAGATATGCATGAGCAAGAACCAGAGTGGTGCCATAGGAAATAATAAAGTTTGGTGATTGCTAAGTTAAAAACAGATGTCTTACTTGTTGTGGAAACTCGCCATTCTCCATTTGCATATTTATCAATGCCTTTGCTGCTCTGTGCAATGGTTTTGGATCTCTTTCACCCTGTTTCAACACAATATCAAAAACTATTGTCTTTTACTAAAGAACAAGGTATCCCAAAATGGTTAAACAGACCACCTAATTATTATTGTTATATTTTCAAACAACAAAAAGAAAAAATTGGAGGAATAACTGCAAAGGATGGATGTAAATTCTTACGAGGTTTTAACATTTTGGATCTACTAATAAAACACAACTTAAGAAAATGTCACTGGTAAAAACAGTAAGTGGAAGGGAGAGGATTCTCGAGTCTTGTGTAATTGTTGTGTCTTTTAGGGGGTGTCAAACTCGGTCTAAACCCTAACCTCACATAGAAGAAAAACTTCTCATACAAAGACAAAGTGGCAATATTCAAAATTGCGTCTGCAGATTATACAACATTGTTTATATAGGCTCAGGCCAAAGACTAAGTAAATAATTACCCATATTAATTAATTCACTACCAATTCAAATAACAAACTACTCAAAAAAAGAGGAAAAAAAAAGGGTAACAGCCAAATTGCAATGATTGTTACAACTCAAAAAATTCAAAAAAAATCTTTTTCTACACCATCAGGCTAAAAGAAAAGTTGTGCAAATTGAGATATCACTCATCAGGTGTATGGATAAGAGTGTCGGACATTTAAAAATAACAAAATAATAATATAGTGGAGACGAGAATGTTAAGATAGATATGGAAAGTTACTAGCAAAGCAAAAAATTGCTAAAAAAATATACTACAATTAGGAGCTATTAGGTATAATATCAAGAGATAATAAAATGAGAACTAGGATGGCATGAACAAGTTCAAAGACAATGAATTCTACAGGCCTCAAATAGAGTTGAAATGTAAAGGAAAAGGAAAGATCAAAGAAAACTCACAAGCTTGTTTACAGTCCAAGTAGCATACCACAAGTAGATCAGAGTTCAGTTGCATGGCTAATTTGCAGTGTTATGGTATATAATGACACATATTCTCAATTTCAAATCAAGTCTGATAGGCTAGATAAAACCTCAGTGAAGTACAATTGTTAATTGTGAAAAAAGAACAGATTTTCCTCTAGAGCTTTGCAAAGGGAAGCCACGTGCACAAAGCTTCCACCAATATAGGATCCCGAGAAAGGATTTATTATACGTAGTCTTATCCTACTTTGCAAAAGACTATTTCTATGATTCAAATCCATGACTTCTAGAGCTTTGCAACCTTACAACTAATTAAGTTGAAATTCTATTAACATTTTCAGTCAAGATCAGCATATATGACTGCGTTGTCAACATGAATATTCTGAATAATTTTACTTTATCCAAAGGAAAAGGAATGAAGGTCCATCAGTGTGGGTCTAGAAGGGAAAAAGGAAAAGAGAACTGGCCTGTCCAGCAGCAATTAGGGCAAGCATTGCCCAGCCAGTATTCACTGCATGAATCCTGTTTCCCTCGAGATTTGTGTAGACCTGCTCAATAAGAATATGAGAAATATGTAAATCATTTACCATCCTGAGAAAATGTGAAAATGAAATGATTAATAGCTTCTGAATCAATGTAGAAGCTACATTGAAAATTGTAGATTACATAAATCGGAATAGGAATAAGGTTGTTTTGTAAACTTTTATATTGATGAAATCTGCAGAACAGGATTCAGAAAAGTAGACTTCCAAACGATGTCCCGCCTATTGGGGACTAATAAACCAACATTGTGCTGAACAAATTATAAGCCTCAAATATAAAGACGAATGTAAGCAAAGAAATCAGTATGCTACTTCATGCACAAACATCTTGGCATATATAAAGACGCGACATGGCCAAATGAAACAATCTGTACAGGCAATGGCTTCTGCTCTGCCAAAAAAAAAAAATCCAGCTAAATTTGAAATCCCATTATTGAGAGGGAAAAAGGGCGAAAAAAAGGAAGAAATGGCAATAAATAGCCACATTAGTGGCTACTCCCTACTTGATTATAAAAATTCAAATCATCCAAGAGCATCCAACTACATCTTGGTTCTCACCCCTCAACAATATACCTTCATAAATGATTTTTCCCCTGTTGACATGTTCAGTTTTTGTTGGAACCCCGGTAAATGATAACAAATCCCTGAATAAATTACCATAACAAATAAACCTGTTCTTGTTTGAAAAAAAAAAAAAAACTAGCTTCATCAAAAGCCAAATACAAAATCATGTACCTCTATTATCAAGAAGGAAATAATTTCAAATACCTTCAGTGTAGTTTCTATGTTTGTGTTCTTTTGAACGAAGCTACGCCCTTATTAAATATAAACCTAATGCGAAAAAATGATCATATGATATGTATGTTAAATAGAGAAGATAACATACAAAAAAAATGAACCATAATTATACGGAGGTGTGCTAATTCATGAAAGAAGCTGGAAAACACAAATGGGTTATAAGAATTAACCTTATCTTGACATGAAAGGTAACTCTCTCCCCAACCACCAGAAGCTAGTTCTTTAGATAACAGAAATTTGCATGCCTTTCGAATGCTAGAACTGCTCTCATATGTCCTTCCAGCAGCAATCAATCCCTTTACTCCAAACCATGTTGCATAAGTGAAGCAAACACCCCAAGATCCATACCTATTAGAAATAATAAACAGCCTGGTATGAAAAGTTTAAATACCTCAATAGCACTTTTATAATGAATGTTCACAAAGATTTTTTCTTGGAGATACCAAACTAAGTTTACAGGTTAGGTGAGAGGGGAAATGATGGATCAACAAGATGGATCTTCAGAAATTAGCAAACTAACTCATCAGCTTGATGAATCTTTTAATTAAATTGGATAACTAGATTTTCCAAATATAATTTTCCTTTTGTGGCTTGTTTAAAGATGACAAAAGAGAGTTCTGAAAATGGATTTAGGAGAGACAGGCAACTATTAAGTGCAAACCATGAACCATCATCTTGCTGAATTTTTTCAAGAAAGCGCGCTGATTTGTTAATGCAATTATCTATCTCCTCTCGCCGGTGACCTGGATATAACTTTTTAAATGATGCCAATGCCTGAGTTGCTGCTGAGGTGCATTCGACATACCTGTAAATGACATTTGCATTTCAATTACATATAATTGATTTAAATAAATAGACAGAAAATTGTTATATTAAGAAAAAGAAGTGACGGAATCTTACGGATAATCAATAATAATGTCTCCAAATGTTTCAGCAGGATTAATAATCTGTATGAGGAAAAAAGATTTAGTAGTTCATTGCCATGACTTTGGTAGAAGACTGGCACACAAAGTTCTATCCTAGTTTTATAGATAAAACCTTAAGCACTTATGAACCAACCCACAGACAAATCAATACTTTCTGTGATATATGTAAGGCATTAGGTTCATCAAGACCATGATTTTGAACCAAACATGAGGTTTATGGTCCAAATTCTATAAACATGCGTCCATGAAAGGAATGAGTTGATAAACCAAAAGGCAACAACTAAAGATAGCATCTTTTTTTAAATTGCACATTAGTCCATCGAGACATTTCACTTTAAAACAAAAAAAAAAAAAAAGAAGAAAAGGAACATACAGTAAGATATTTCAGATATAAACTAGCCACTCCAATTTGCATGTGTGCCAGAGTTTACTTCTTTCTTTTATTTTTTGTGGTCTTGTTCCTCTCATGTTTTCCGCAACTATCCAAAGTTTGTATGGTTCTTGAATTCATATAACAATACCTTGAACTAATGATCTAAGAATTCGTAAATAATAATATTTAGTAAATAATTAAATCTCATTTTTACCATGTTTAACATTACATTTCATATGGGCTCATGTGTTTCGTCAACTCATGCAGGTGGCATCTATCTTGGGCTAAAATAACCTTTATGCCTCAATTTACTTGGAATACTAAACTTCTCTTTGTCTAAAGTGAATTATTTTTTTCTAGAAACAAACTCAAGATACATGATTAAAAATATAAGCATAATGCAACAGCAACAGATTGTCTTTGGAGTACTTACCTCCAACCAATCATAGGATCTTGTAAGTTCATAAGTAGCAAAACCACCATCCTTGTTCTGTAACATAACTACAATTAGGAAAAAAGTTAACTTTTTGCATCTATTTCTGAAATTGTTACCATTAGTGAAAGGATGACATTAACAGCATCATAAAGCTTCCTTGCTTCAATTGGATCACCAACAACTTCTGGAGAAATCTTAGATAACAAGAGGGCTGCCTGCAGAAGAAACATTAGCATAAATAAATCAAGAGATCTTGCTAGACAAAAGAATATAGGAGTTACCTTAACTGCTTCTGCTGTGCAATCTGAGATGGGCCACCCATGATCTGCAGTGGAAAAGGGCCATGAACCTTTGGAGATGTGGCGGTACCAAAAATCAAGATCACCAGGGCAATCTTCAAGGACCTTCCAATCAGAAGTGAAAACTTAATATACTAACATATCAATAGAGCAATACACACAAAATTTTGGTAAAAAATGTGAACCTGTGAATTTTTAATGAATTCATGAGCCTTCTCGAGTGTTAGACTGAATTCCTCAGAAAGATTAGTTGACATAATTGCCTGAACAGTAAAAGCCGTGTCCCACAACTGGCTACCATTATAACCCTGCAAAGTTAACAACAAGACGACAGCTTCGTTAGTACTTACAAAAAGGTACGGCACACACTATTCAGACACTGTATATGATTTTAGGAAGTAAAAACTAATAAGAGTTCATGCATCGAGCAATCTAGCAACCTGCATTTTCATTCCATCTTCAGCTATCCATAGAAAATCATATACTCGTGGAAGATGTAGCTTAAATGCCTCCGAATTTGGGTCTTCAATCCAGCAGCAAAGCATATTAAGTACCTATGTAGATGAAGTTGTAGAAAAAACAGCATTTACAAATAATTGCTGAACAAAATTCTAATACATTTACAATGTTGATCAGAAATAAGAATAGGCTTCATTTTTTTTATTCTTATTTGATTTAACCACTATGCTAAACTCTAGATGAGTGATTCACAGTAAAGTACTACTATACATGATATAAGGCACAGAATGCTTCATGTAACAAAAATTAAGAAGAAACCAAGAAGGGATATCTCACAAAAAAAAAGTGGTATCTCAAAGAGAAGACTTCAAAGTTAATTCCAAAGTTCATCAAGGGAGAACATAGTTTCAATAATTCCAGAAATAGGTAAGCTGCTAACAAATGCAAACCTAAATTATAAATTTAATATAAAATTTGATAGATAAATATAAGTCAAAATTTCAAGTTTATTATAAACCTACAAGAAAAAAAACATTGGGTGCAGCCAACATATAACATCTCTTGAGATTTAGGGCAAAAAAAGTACTTGAACAGTTGTATATAATAGATAATGAGATAAACACCATGATGTCCCATATATTTGGGGTTTTCTAAAATATGTACAGCGATCAAGTTTTCTGAAGTTAAGGTACAGGTTCCCCTTTAAAGCCAGAATCCCAACTTTATTTTTTGCAGACATATTTCTCCACGAATATACAAACATAAGATAAGCATAGATTTAGGTTGAAATACTTTTACAGTTATTTATACCAGATAATAGGATAAGCACCATGAGGTATGATACATTTGGTCTTAATATGCACAGTGATCAAGATTTCTAAAATTGAGGTAACAAATTCTAGACATAACCTCATAAGTTCTTCAGGGATATACAAACATAGCAAAGAACTTCATAAGTCTAACTGCATTTATCACTAAAGACTTCTGTGGCTTGCAATAGAAATCACTAAAGAATTTCTGACTTACCTTGTTAACTGGACCAATGCATATATATCTAGTATTCTCATCTTCGTAATGAATATGCTGCATAGCAGTGCTAACAGCCCTCTCTCTCAACTTGCTACCAGGCCAATGCATTAAAATAGGTTCAACAATTTTATGAAGGGACGCCCAAAGGATGTCTTGTACAAATGGATGTGGATAGTATAGATCTTCCTGAAATATAAATCATCAGAACCACAAAAACAAACATGTAGTGCATATTGTCAAGCATCCAAACTTGCAAGTTATAGCCAACTATTACAAAGTTATTTTGGTTCATATTATGATTTTTTGGTAGTAGCGGAGCCTTGGCGAAATGGTAAAATTGTTATCGTGTGACCTGGAGGTCACAGATTTGAGTTATGGAAACAACCTCTTGCAAAAACAATGTACGATTGCGTACAATAGACTCTTCTCCGGAATCTTACATTGGAGGGAACTTTGTGCACCAGGCTATCATTTATTATGATTTTCTAGTAAATGAATTCTCTGCTTAGGAAGTTTGATGGTTAAAGGCAAGAAAGGTCACTTTCTAGCCATTGTGGTGCCTAAAGGGTGATAGGATTACCAGCGCCAAGAGAGGAATAACCAAAGCACTGAAAGATGAATAATGAGAGACGCGATAGCTTTCTGGAGTTGTAGCCATTGAGGACAAGGAGTTGACAAGAGCTAGATGATGTCACATGAGGGAGCAAGATTAAGGAGAGAAGAGATAGTGAAATAAATGCTGCCCCCATTATGAGTGCAGGGAATTCTATGGACATTTAATTTAATAATCCAAGTCCTTCAGATTGACAATGGACAAAAAGAAAAACAAGTGCCCCTGATATCCAACCAGAGGGGCAAGGATGACCCAATTCAATGAATCGCCCACTTTGGAAATTTTTTGAAGATGACAAGAAAGCAAGGAGAGCCAAGAGAACACTGTTGATATAGACGAGGTGTCCTTCAATAGGAAAGTGTCTAGCTTTCCAAGGAGTCATCCATGAACCAATTTTATGCAAGGAAACTCAGGATGCTTGGGTAAGCAGCCAGAAGCCCATGAGACTTGGTTGGGAGGAGCCTTAATTACATCCAAAAAGGTCTGCCAAGTAAGACAATTGGAGGAGTAAGGACAAATGTGGAGGAGATAACTTCTAGTCAAATCAAGGTCAATTCAATAGATAACTTGGAACAGGATACAATGAGATTTAGAATCAACGAACTAGCATTCTCAGCACAAATCAACAAAAATACAATTACAAGGGGTGCAACAATACATATGCTACTTCCATAATATGCACCAAGATAATAACTTCTTTGACACGAGAGCATTATAAGAAACCCATTATACGATAGGGATTCATAATGCCACCACTGATTAATATCGAGCAAAGATATGTAGTTTGGGAGATGAAAAAATTATGAATGTGTTCATATCCCTATGCTACAAAATAATGCATAAAAGTGACCAGTTCTGTGATCAGTATGACTCACTATGCTAGTAGTCGATTTCCACAAGGAACCCAAGTGAAAGTTAACCTTTGCTACCAATTGCTAATACACACTCTTGCACTTCATTTGTAATGAGTTATCGAACTCACTTCGTGTCTTCAACATATATTTGGACAGAATGAGGTGATCGAGTATGAGGATCACAACCTCTAAATCATAGGTTCTTCTGTGGCACATTTATATGTCGTATCCACTATAATATAAGGATAAAGATGCAAAGACATGCATGCAGCAGATCCACTGAGTACAGAGCCAATACAACTGTAGAAGCATGATGCAAAAACATGGGTGATGACAGTATATGCAATTAATGAGGACTTAGGAGTTAAGACAGTATGATAGTAGAAGCATTGCAAACCTTTGCACACTCATTACGAGCCCGATTCCAATCTATCTGGTCATACGAGCAATTGAATAGCTCCTTTCTTAATGATAAGACTATCGGTGTAATTGGACCGGTAAACCTCTTCCCATATATATATGACATGGGCAAGTAAACCATCCGGCAATGACACCACATTCGTCCTGTAAAACAAGGATATATGTTGAAGTTGCCCTTTGAACAACTAGACAATCTAGTTTGGAAATGAAAAAAAGACAAAAACAAATGACCACGATTATAGTTTGGATGATGCCTTCTGTTAATACTATTTCTTGTTTTCACTTGTTTGAAAGATGCTTATTTGTTGCATCCTAACATTACTCAAACTAACCGGCAAACCTAGTTATCCCTATCCTGTAGAAAAACCAACAAACCAAACAGAGGAATAAGATCATTGTAGCCAGCCTTCAAATAGTTGGGACTTGCACAACTTAATGATCATGATGATATCAATATCATCAGTAGCTATGAATAGAAAACCTTGATGAATTACCAGCAGGCATAGACATAGTAGAGAAGGTCCAGTGCTCAAACAGAAAAGTCAAATAGAAAACATTGATGAAAATACCAGAAGGCAAAGACATGGTAGAGAAGGTCCAGTGCTCCAAGCAGAAAAGTCAAATAGAAAGCATTGATGAAAATACCAGAAGGCATAGACATGGTAGAGAAGGTCCAGTGCTCCAAGCAGAAAATTCAAATAGACGCTCGATCTCCAGATAGAATGGGTGCTGTGTTCTATGTTTGTTTTCTTTGTCAAGAATTTCAATTTCATCACTACTACTTGTGTGAACAAATATATCTGTGATAATGTGTAAATACTGCTAGAGATTAAGAAGCCAGATGCACGAAACTCCTGCCAATGCGGGGGCTCGCGGAATGATCTATTGTATGTAGTCTTACCCAGAAAAAATAAATTTATTGTATTGGTAACTAAGCTACATGTAACTTGAACATAGAATTTCTATGTAGAAAATTGGCTCTTCAATTTTCGAGTCACAAAGAAGTTACTTCTACCTAATAGGGTCATGGCTTGCAACAGAAACTATATATTAGGTGCATTGCCTGTGATAAATTATATATTCTTGTGAATGTCCGAAGAGTTACAAAATCAATTCTGAGAGTTGAAATGATCTTAGTATCACTTTGCTTGCATTCAGAAATCAGTCATACTGACTTTCAATTTCCATGGAAAAAAGTAATCATATGTGTTCTTATTTACTAGTGTAGCGGTGGGCAGTAGGTGAGTGCCCAACATTCTCCAGAATACAAAAAGTTTTTACCAATTACAATTCAGCTTTCTGTAAGACAAATACTTTTACTTTTAAATCCTTTTCTTGATTTAAATTAGATTTCCTGCTCATACTGTACTACAAAAATATATACCTGGATGAACAGGTAGAAAGTATGGCAGTAACCACATTTCTGGTGGCAAAGGATTGTTACCAGACCAGTCAAACACTCCAAGAACCTATATGAAATTCAGTACACGAGAATCAAGACTCTTCTGATGTACATGTGATATAAGTAACAAATAGAGTAAAAGCAGTGAAAAAAAACTCCTTGTGAATCCTACCAATGGAGATATCAGGTTAAGTATGACTATATGTTTCTGTGGCAAGAACCTTAATGGAAGCAAAGCACGTGATTAGTGTAATCAACCCACAAATATTGAGTTGTTTACTGAGATAACTATCTTTCACTCGTAGTATACATGGATGTCAAGTTTTAATTAATAAAAATTTAATACAAGAAAGACAAAATTACCTACCGATAGCCACATCTTTCCCCATGATGTTATGCAAGTTGCAGTGCCATGGTCTAAGATCCATTTTCTCCCTTTTTCCATTGCCCCGTCGCCATCATCAGGTCCTTGTCCAAGCAATCTTAGAGTAATATAAGTCAACACTGAACCAAACATAGTACTCTGACCTTCAATATGTAAGCCCCACCCTCCATCTCTGTTCTGCAATACATTAAAAAAGAAAAGAAACCAGCTAAATCACAACTAAGCAAACAAATTCAAGATCAATTTTATCAAAGAAAAATGGAAAGAAAATGATGCCTGATGATTGTACAGATAACGACACATCTCCTTCAAGTGTTCAGGTGTCAGAACAGTATTTAGAGCTCCAGTAACATGTAAAGTTATTATCTGTAGGTAACAAATCAAAGCACATAAAGTTAGTAGTCGCCTGATATAAGATATTCTGATTGTGTATGTTGTCTGATAAGACTCACATCATCTTTTATAAAAAGTAAAACATTCACATAAAAACAATCATGGAAAATTTTTTGCAGAAGCATAAACTAAAAAGAAGAGTTAAGCTCTTATAATTTTTCTTATCAAAAGATTCAAGAATATACCAGTCCTGGCAAAAGAAACATTGGACCACCATAATCCCCTGGCCAATGTCCATCATGTGCTTGAAGAGTAGAAAGACGGCTAATGGCCTTTCTTAAGACAGTCTCCAGAGCTGCTTCTGTGACATTTTCATCATCTTGAATCCTGATGATAGAATAGTCCATTTCAAGTGGATTCTCCTTTGCAAACTGCACTAAAGCAAAGAAAATGATAACTACAAATTGTCTCCATAAAAGAAAATAAAGTTTCTCTGAGAGATAGCACTTCAACAGCTTATTATAGCGACATTATTTTCAATCAGTAAAAGACCTATGAACATATTTAAGGGGGGAAATGATAAAATTGAATGGTGGAGTCGAAGTATTTGATTAAAGTAAAAAAAAAAAAAGTACTCAAATTAAGGTGTCTTTTACTTTGTTTCAGCAAGGATAAAATCGTTAAAAAATTGCTTTTCAACCAAAGAAATGAAAAAAAAAAAAAACTTGCCGAAAGTTGAGTTCAACTAATATACTCAATAAACCAATTCCTCTAGGCAAATAGAGTAAAATAAGCATTAATCATGTCCTTTTGCTACATAATCGTATATAATAAACACACTAGACACCGGATTGTCTTTCCTTTTCATTTCTTCTTCGTTATGCAATGAACTCAACTACTATTCCTTGTTTAGTTCCTTCAGCTTTCTATGCTAATGTTTCCAGTTCTTAATCTTCTATAATCGTTCATAAATCTACTATGACGTCCCATGGAAAAAAATGTCACCTTCAAATTTCAAGAATTGGAAAATAAGTTCTGAAACTTCAATAACTGTCTAGTAGACTGTAGACAGTTTCCAAATTCCTATTTCAAAAAATTGAATATAAATACGTTGTGGAAATTATAAAACCTATCCCTGAATGTCGATGCCCCACAATTTGGATTAATAACAAATCCATCTGCTTTAGAACCTTGAATATTTCTGACCTCTACCTCGTACCTGCAACCGCATAAGCAGATCGGAGCTGTGCTTCTTCTCGAACCGGCTTTCGCGGAAAGCCTCGCGTACCCTCTCCGCCTCCTCGATTTCCTCGGGCGTACCGAGGCTCGGGTCGAACTCCCACACCTGTCTTCCAACATGATTGTTGGTGGTCCGCAGCCAGGGGCTGCCACCCTCCGCGATCTTGAGCCTCCACATTTTTGGGTCGAAGATGGATCGAATCAGGCTACCCTAGTAAAATCTAGGGCTACGAATTCACGTTGTGGTCAGTGTCCAGCAGAGGACGAGACACCACCGCGGTTCACTCCCTCACCGCCTCCACCGCATTCACTGCCGTAACCTCGCGTTCCAAGCTGTCAGATCGATGGAAGAAGAACGTCGGAGATCGGTTCGCGTATCCGATGCTGGGGATCGGAGCAGTAGCAGATCCAGAGGCGTCACTCTTCGCTGGGGAAGCAAACGAGGGACAGGAACTGAGCTGTAAGGTCAGATCCGTCCAGACATATGGAAATAAAAAAGTTCCTCTATTTATCCCAAAAAAAGAATGGTCCACTGGTCTTTATAGAATTATAAATTTTAAAATATATAAAAATTATTTAAATTAATAAAAAAAATTAAATCCCTTTCGAAATCTTCATAAATACTTTACATCTCATTCCATATCTCCATCACGTTATTCCATTCCATTCCATGGGACAGTCCTTTATTAATATATCTTAGTATGTCATTTTTTTTTTAAATATTTGTATTTCGGTGTTATTCTAAAAGTGGTAGTCATATTTTCTATCCCAATTTTAACTAAATTAAAATAATTTTAATTAACTTTAAATAATTTTGATCAAATTAAAAAAATAATTTTGATTTAATCATTTCTATCGAATTAGAGTAATTTTGTTGTATTATAATAGATGCATTTGTTACGATCAAATCAGTGGCGTAGTTACATAGGGAAGGAGGTGCAATAATTCATTGATTTTTTTTAAATAATAGTATATATATTTAAAAAAAATCAGGTATAAAAAATCTCTCTTCTTAATCACTTCATTTATATCTATTTTATGTGAGGTCAAAGATATAATGAAGCTAATAATATGAGAAGAGAATTCAATGACTTAAAAAGTTTAATTATGATAGAGAATAAATCCACTTATTATGTATATTGTTTTGCTCATCAATTGCAATATACACTTGTAAAATTACATGAGAATTTTTATTTTTTTATATGATTGCATAATTTTTTTTAGTAAGCACACATATCCATGCCTTTACCCTGACTAATCATGAGGGTGACTAGTTTGGTCCTACATAAGTTTCTCATTAGCCACTAGGATAAATAGAGAAGCGTGAGTAGCGGGCAATCCATCAATCCAACATCCTTTAGCACACATGTGGTTGCATAGTTGAAACAATATTATTGAAATGTCATCATACGAGAAAGGACATATATTTCGTGAGAAACAATTTGAAAAAAATATTGAAATAATTAACAATGGTGATATCTTTACTGAACGATGTATGAACTAAAAGAAGAAATTAAAAAAAAACTAGTAGTATACATTGGGATTTACATTAAAATACATTATTTAGTTTGATATGTTTGTATCATCCAATTATTGACGTCCTTTTAAATAATCTATTGAAATTAATGGTAAAATTATGAATTCGCATTTTAGATCTACTTATTAAAGAATATCTTGAGAGTCATGAATGATTTATCGCAAACTTTGCAAAGAAAAGATTAAGACATCGTAAATGTCATGATTCTTAAAAGATTAAGCAAACATCAATTGTAAATCATGAGAGATGATAATTGGGATTTATTATTGAATGAGATTTCTTTATTTTGTATTAAATATGAGGCAGTCGCATGACACATAGAAGACTTATTCATCTTTCATGAGAGATCACGACGAAATATTAAAGCAAAGATAAATCTTCACTATATATTATCACATTAAAACTTTTTATGAAGTAATAGATTTGCAAGGTTAAGATTTAGACAATCGTTTTACCGAGCTGAACATAGAGTTGTTATGTATGACTTGTCTAGATCCATCAAATTCATTCTCTACTTATGATAAAAGAAAATTAATTTAATTTGCTCAGTTTTATCTATTCAATTTCTCTTCGATGGAGTTAATGTATTTTGAGCACCAACTTGATAACTTTATTTTTGACATGCAAAGTAGCAATCAATTCTCTGAGATTGCAAGGATTAGCGAGCTTACTAAAAGGATTGTTCACTTGATGGAATATATATCCTTTGATATATTTACTTTTAAAGTTACCATTGTTATTACTCCTTGCAACTAAAACTGTAGAGAGAATGTTTTTAGTAAAAAAATAATCAAAATCTTACTTCGTAATCGATTGGAAGATAATATATTAAATGATTGTTTGGTACTATATATTGAGTGAGATGTGTTTAATACAATCGATAATGAAGTTATTATTCAGTATTTTCAATGTACGAAATCTAGATAAATATTATTGTAAAAACATATGAAGTTAATATATGACTTTTATTGTATTATTTTATGTTGTATTAATTTTTTCTAATTTATTGAATTTGCTTCTGTTTGAAAATCCTGACAACGCTACTGGCTACCGGGATGCTAAAAAAATTATAAATATTTTTTACAAGGTAAAAGTCTTGAATTATCCCATTAAAATACGACATTTCTTATAAAAGTCCAAACATCTTAAAAGTAATTAATCATTCAAATACTTCTCGTAACATAATTATTGACTTTTCTCAAAGGAGTTTAAGAAACGAAATATTTGTGCAATCGATCCATGTCATAATTGATCAGACTCAAATGAGACTCGAGTAGAGTTTTAATATTCGACAATGGTTTACAATATAGTTTGACCATATGACTAATGGATGGTATAAAACATCCAAAGTCATATGAGAGAGATTATTGGAGAAATCTAAGTCGTCAAGGTTGACCGGACACTCAGTATGGAGAAGTCTAAGTATGGTGACTCAGCAAGGAAAAGTCCAAGTATGGTGACTTGACAAGGAAAAGTCTAAGTATGAATACTTGATAAGGGAAAATACAAGTCGGTCAAGAGAGACTAGACACTTGGTGTTGGAAAGTCCAACGGGGAGTTAGCGAGGGAAGTTCCAATAGATATGGGAGACTGTGCTTGGCAAGTGAAGTCCCAGACAAGGAGTCTTGATAAATGAAGTTCCAGGTAAGGGACCTTGGAAAATGAAGTCCCGGTCGAGGAGTCTTGGCAAGTGAAGACCTGGACGACGAGTCTTGGCAAATGAAGTCCCAGACGAGGAGTTTTAGCAAATTAAGTCCCGAACGAGGAGTCTTGGCAAGTGAAGACTCAGACGAAGAGTCTTGGCAAGTGAAAACTCGGACGAGGAGTCTTGTCAGTGAAGTCTCGGAGGTGTGGTCTCTTGACAGTGAAGTTCGGAAAGCATGGCCTCTTGGCAAAGGTAGACCCGAGAGCATGACGATCGTTGATGGAAGCATTTAAAGGCTAGCGCAAAAATGAAGAGTCACAGACTTGAGGGATCTGAGAGACATGAGCCTGATGGAAGTGGGTTGAAGGCTTAGTTCTAGGCCTAGGGTGAGTATCAAGTATGAAAGGATCATACTTAGGGTGTTAAACCTCAATGTTGAGGTATAACAATCGACTACCAGTTTGTTCCAGATGACTGGGCTTCGTTTGCAGGCAAACAGAAGAAAGGTGACCTCAACCAATGCCTCGACTGGGATAGTAGCCAAGACGGTGCCTCGATTAGAAGTGGGTGGACGAGAAGAGCTCAAGTGTGTAGTGCTCTAGAAGCACTCGACCAGCACCTCGATTGGATATGGGAGCAGGCATGACATCAACCACTCAAAAGCGAGGCATGCTCGATCATCACCTCGACTAGGTGCCTCAATTGGATCACTTGACTGACACCTCAACTAGATATGAGATAGGCATGAAAACATGCTGATCAGAAGTAAGGCAGACTCGACCTACATCTCAATTGGGGTATCAGTTGAGGCGAGGCCTCGATTAGCAAAGCGACAGTTGTGCTGCAATGTTCAAATCATGAGTATCGATGGGAGACATTGGAGGCTTCGACGGGGCTTATAAGAAGGAGGGTTATGGACATTTTTTGGGGTCAATTCTTGGGGAGTTAAAAGGCAAAGTATTATTGCATGTTGGTGCAATCGGCCCAGGTCACGATTGACCAGGACTCGAGTTTAACTCGAGTGATGTTTTGATATTCGACAAAAACATATAACAATGTAATTGTCATGGGAAAGTCCAAACATGGGTCTTGTCAAGGAAAAGTCCAAGTGGGACACTTGGCATTTGGGAAAAGTCCAAGCATGGATCTTGGCATGTAAAGTCCAAGCATGGGTCTTGGTAAGGAAAAGTCCAAGTGGGACACTTGGCATTTGGGAAAAGTCCAAGCATGGGTCTTGGCATGTAAAGTCCAACATGGGTTGGCAAGGGGAAGTCCAAGCTTGAGTCTTGGCATTTGAAAAGTCCAAGGGGTCTGATATTGGCGGCGTAAAGTCCAAGGGTGAAGTCTTGACAGCATAAGTTCAATGGTTGGCAGCGTAAAGTCCAAGCGGAGTCTTGGCGGCGTAAGTCCAATGTGCCTTGGCGGTGTAGACACCGTTAGAATGACATAGCCGATGGAAGCACCTGAAGGCTAGCGCGATGGATGAATAAGTCATGGATAACTTGGAGGGATTCGAGAAGCGTGAGGCTGATTGAGGTGGTTAGAAGGCTTAGGTCTAGGCTAAGGGTGGTTTAGCAAGTATGGGGAAACCATACTTGGGTTAAAACCTCATGTTTGAGGTGTGTCAGTCGACTGGTGTCATGTGGCAGTCGACTAGTAAGAGTCAACTAGGGTTTGACTGCGAGAATTGACCTAGCAGTCGACTGCCAGAGGAGGGCAGTCGACTGATTGGTCGAGCAGTCGACTGATCTTGTGATCAGTCGACTGGTGCTCAATTTTTCGGGCACAGAATGTAGTCTGACTCGACTGCTGGGGTTAGCAGTCGAGTGGAGGCTTGAGCAGTCGACTGATGGTCATGATCAGTCGACTGATGATGGATCCGTTGGATTTTTCCAGCGTGGATCTAGCCGTTGTCTCACGACAACAGTGGCATCAGTCGACTGATGGTCCCGAGCAGTCGACTGATCGACTTTTTCCAGCACGGGTTGAAGCTATAAAAGGAGCTCGTGATGGAGGAAAAAGCAATGGTTTTCTTGAGGGATTTTGGGGCGATTTACCGTTGCAAATCAGGGTCTCCAAGTTGATTTCAAGCAACCAAGTGATCAAACATTCAAAGAGCAATTGTAAAGTAGTTTTCTTTACTTGCATTGTATTTTATTGTTGTAATTGCTTGTATATATTTCTTATTGTTGTAAGAATAGTTTGTAAGGGGTTTCTCCGCCTCCGACTTGTGTCGAGAATGAGTAGTTGTGATTAGTGATTGCATTGGCGTCGCTAGAGCTCTTTAGAGCTCGATCTGTGGAGTAGGAACTGTTCGGTTCCGAACCACGTTATATGATTGTGTTCTTGTTGTGTTTGTCTTATTTCGTTATTGTTATTATCTATATTCTACTGCACTAATGAAGTTTATAGACGAACACGCGAACGAGTTCCATCGACGTATAGCACGACGCTATTCACCCCCCCCCTCCAGCGTTCAAACGATCCCCTACAAGTGGTATCAGAGCTAGGCCGCTCTTGAAGTTTAATAACTAAGGGAGCACGCTAGAGGGTGAAGATGGAAGTCCAAGGACAACTAGGATGGGACATCAACACACCGGTGCCCTACACCCTATACGGACGAGAAGGCTTCAATTCTTGAAAGAGAAGAATTGAAGATTTTATTATGATGAGAGATTTTAAGGAATGGTCTATTTTGATGGATGGATTCGAATATTCAAAAGGACAAAAGGGTGGTTTCCTCAAGAAGAAGAAATGGAGTGAATATCAAATCCAAGCATTCGAGAAAAACTTGAAGATAGTAAAGTTTATTTTTGATTTGATCTCTAACGATATTGTGTGTATGTTAGGGGATTATATGGATGCTAAGGAGTTATGGAGCCAAGTGACAAAGGTCCATGAAAATTCATCATCGGTTCAAGAAGAAGAAGAGTGCTCACCCTCTCAAGCTCAAGCAAGTACATTGTCATCTAAAGAGCTTGAGGATTCGGAAGTTGATAGGGAATCAATTTTCAGATCGGTGGAAGAAATAGAAGGAACCTCCACCTCTAGGATTGAGGGGGAGGAAAGAATTTCCACACCGAAGCCGGAGCAAGAGCAAGAAGTCACTTCAACCTCCGGAAGAAGTGAAGAAGCAACTCCGGCACCTACCACCACAAATATCCTAGGTAACTCAAGCAATTTAGTTTCAAATAAAAATCACATAATTTGTTTTGAGTGTAGGGAAGTAGGATATTACAAGAGTAAATGTCCTAAAAGAATCAAGAAGAGTTCACCGGTGCCAAAAGTTAATGAAGCCGGTGTCCCCACTAAAAGAAGCAAATAGCACATCATTTGCTTCAAGTGTCAATAACCGGGGCATTTTAGGAATCAATGCCCTAGGGGGAGCAAGAGAGTCAAAGAAGGAGCACTCATGTAGGGGGAGCTAAGGCAAACCCTAAGGTATATTTTAATAATTCACCTTCTAAATTTAAAAGTCAAAAGCATGCTAGGAATTTTAATTCTCTTGCAATTCATCATGAAAAGCATGCTAGAGATAAATATTTATGTTTAGGTGCTAAAAGTGTCCACTTAGGAAATAAGGAGAAATTTAGAACTAATATCCATAGAAAAATCATACCTAGAGAATCTATTAGAAAGGTAGAAGAGCATCTAGGGCTCAACCCTAAATGGACTAGGCATATGCCTAGAAAGAACCATGCCTAAGGAATAAATCAAAATTCTAAAATTGGACAATTAGAATTAGAAAACCAAACCTTGAGATCAAGGCTTGAGAAATTAGAAAAGACCCTAAATAAGATACAAAATCAATTTCAAGGGTCTAATGGTCAAAGTCAAAGGTCTAGATCTCAAAGTCAACACCTAGGACCTAAAAGACAAAAGTCAACCAAGGGCAAGCAAGGTTTGGGTCATAAACCTAAACCTAAGGTGGCTTATCATAGTGTTCCATTTGATTATGGAACACAAACTAGGTCTAGGAAGATCAAGGTCAATAGGGAAGTCATCCCTAAGATTGACCAAGGTTTGTGCCTAGTGGCTAGGGTTTATAGGAAACCTAGGGTGACCACTAAGAAAGTTGCAAGGGGAGTTACCCCTAGAGTCGACCTAGGTAAGACACAAATGACCAAGGCTCACAAGCCTAGGAGGGTCATTAGGAGGGTATCTAGGGAAGTTATCCCTAAGGAATACCTAATTAACCCTAGGAGCTCAAATAGGTTTTGGGTTCCTAAGAGCGTGATTAATTCACGCTAGATGGATTTAGGGTGTGTCAACCTTGATTGGATGGGTAGTTAACTCAACCATGGTAAAGGTGACACTTTAGGTAATTTTCAAAGTTATGGATATCTTAGAAATAGATTTGATTGTTAATCCTAAAAGATTTTAGGATGTGCCAATATATTTTGAATAATTATAAAAAATTAATTAAATTGACACAATTGAGGTTTAGAGGTTAATGTGTCATTTTGGGTTTTTGACACACTTGGGAGGTTAGTAGTAATATGGCAAAATAAACCTAATTATATCAAATGACAATTAATTCTAAAACTTAAGTATTATTATACCTATATATTTTATATGTCATACTTTGTTTGTTATATAACATGTCATGACATCATGTTTAATCTTTATCATTTATATGTCATGATCATGTTTAGAATTAAGGATTAAATGTCATGTGTTTTTAGTTTTCATCTTATGTCATAACATCATGATTATGAGCATATGCTTATTTATAATCATCATTAATGTCATAATCATTCATGCATTTGATTAAAATTGAGTTAAGGACAATGACATGACTTGGAGTCCCATTTATAAGAGAATCAAGTAGAGTTGCCTTAGGAAAATGCATGAAACCCTGGATTAAGATAACCAAAATCCACATCTCACATCTAAATTGACATATATGTGTATTTATACATCCTAGATACATGTGAGATGCTAGGATATGAGTTAAGTTCAAGGTGCATAGTTTTTGCATCTAGATGAACTCAAACTCATCTTATATGAGTGGTGGATCATTGGGAAAGCTTGTGTACAAGTCATGTACATTGAACCCAAGGAATATGATCCAAAATAAGGTTTTGAAAATATTTTAAAATCATTTTAAAAAATCTTGGTGAAATCTATCTTTTGATAGCAATCACCATTGATGAGATTGATACAAAGTGAGCCAAAACTTAGAAGTTTTATTCACTTTTGGATTTTGTATCAATTTCGATATTTTATGGGTAAAATAATTTTCAAATATTTTTCACCCATTGTATTGACTATAAGTAATATACGTATGAAATTTCACGATTTTTCGATATACGTAGAATTACTTATGATTTTCCAAAATCCATTTCTAATAACTGAAATTCTGGAATTTGATTATCGATCGCCTCGGGTGGCAATGATGATGAGTGTCGATCGGGTAGCTGAGAGAGTCAACTGCCAATGCTGATTTCGGGAAAACAAAGTATGTTTGGCCCATGTTCAGCTGCGGTTAAGGTCCCTAATCACTCCTAACCCTAGGATATGCTTTGGAAAACATTATAAAGGGTGAAAATCCATTGGATATGGATTAAGAGAGGTGTTAGGTCGATATATCAAATTTAAGGTGGGGAGAGTTCATGTTTGAACTTTTAACCTTATTTTTGATGGTTTAGAGTTCCTATTGACTTAGGGACTTCCCAAGGACATTGTTGGTGCAATGGTCAAGGGGGAGCAAGCCTTTAGGGGGAGGTATCCATCATGGGATGATGGATGGTAATTTTCCTCATGCGAGGGAAAATGAGATTTTGAGATACCCAATTTAGAAATTGAGAGAGAGTATAGGATTGCCTCTCTTGAGTGATATGAGACTTATCACTAGGAAGATGGTAGGCATCCTAGGTATTGTTGGACCAAGGGGGAGATTGTAAGATCTCATTGGGATATGAGACATTGACTTCCTTGGAAAGAACCTTTTTGATGTTAGTCAAAAAGGAGAAGAAGTATTGGGAGAGAGTGAGATTACCAATTTGGAATAATTGGTAAGGGATTTGAGATAGTGTTCTAACTCAATGGTTTGTTTGGTTTTTGTCAAACCTCAAAAAGGGGGAGATTGTTGGTGCAATCGGCCCAGGTCACGATTGACCAGGACTCGAGTTTGACTCGAGTGATGTTTTGATGTTCGACAAAAATATATGACAATGTAATTATCATGGGAAAGTCCAAGCATGGGTCTTGGCAAGGAAATGTCCAAGTGGGACACTTGACATTTGGAAAAAGTCCAAGCATGGGTCTTGGCATGTAAAGTCCAAGCATGGGTCTTGGAAAGGAAAAGTCCAAGTGGGACATTTGGCATTTGGGAAAAGTCCAAGCATGGGTCTTGGCATGTAAAGTCCAACATGGGTTGGCAAGGGAAAGTTCAAGCTTGAGTCTTGACATTTGGAAAGTCCAAGGGGTCTGATATTGACGGTGTAAAGTCCAAGGGTGAAGTCTTGGTAGCATAAGTCCAATGGTTGGCGGCGTAAAGTCCAAGCGGAGTCTTGGCGACGTAAGTCCAATGTGCCTTGGCAGTGTAGACACCGTTAGCATGATATAGCCGATGGAAGCACCAGAAAGCTAGCGTGATAGATGAACAAGTCATGGATGACTTGGAGGGATTCGAGAGGCGTGAGGCTGATGGAGGTAGCTAGAAGGCTTAGGTCTAGGCTAAGGGTGGTCTAGAAAGTATGGGGGAACCATACTTGGGCTAAAACCTTATGTTTGAGGTGTGTCAGTCGACTGGTGTCATGTGGCAGTCGACTGGTAAGAGTCAACTAGGGTTTGATTGTGGGAATTAACCTAGCAGTCGACTGCCAGAGGAGGGCAGTCGACTGATTGGTCGAGCAGTCGACTGATCTTGTGATCATTCGACTGGTGCTCAGTTTTTCGGGCACAAAATATAGTCTGACTCGATTGTTGGGGTTAGCAGTCGAGTGGAGGCTTGAGCATTCGACTGATGGTCATGATCAGTTGATTGATGATGGATCCATTGGATTTTTTCAGCGTGGATCTAGCCGTTGTCTTATGACAAAAGTGACATCAGTCGACTGATGGTCCCGAGCAGTCAACTGATCGACTATTTCTAGCACAGGTTGAAGCTATAAAAGGAGCTCATGATAGAGGAAAAAGCAATGGTTTTCTTGAGGGCTTTTGGGGCGATTTGCTATTGCAAATCAGGGTCTCTAAGTTGATTTCAAGCAACCAAGTGATCAAGCATTCAAAGAGCAATTGTAAAGTAGTTTTCTTTACTTGCATTGTATTTTATTGTTGTAATTGCTTGTATCTATTTCTTATTGTTGTAAAAATAGTTTGTAAGAGGTTTCTCCGCCTCTGACTTGTGTCGAGAAGGAGTAGTTGTGATTAGTGATTGCATTGACGTCGCTAGAGCTCTTTAGAGCTCGATCTGTGGAGTAGGAATCGTTCGGTTCCAAACTACGTTATATGATTGTGTTCTTGTTGTGTTTGTCTTATTTCGTTATTGTTATTATCTATATTCCGCTGCGCTAATGAAGTTTGTAGACGAACACGCGAACAAGTTCCATCGATGTATAGCACGACGCTATTCACCCCCCCCCCCCTCTAGCGTTCAAACGATCCCTACATTGCATTCCAACCTTCTAGGGCATTCTCAAACACAACTAAAATAAACAATCAAGTAAAGGCATTCGTGTAAAGTGTTTTCTGTTTCTTCATTTCATTTGCATCTTGTTTTTTGTTGTTATTGTTGTAAGCTCTATTGTAAGAGGTTTCTCCACCTCTGGAGTGTTTCCAAGAAGGAGTAGGTTTAGTGGTGTGGGCATCACTAGAGATCGCTAGGGCTCGGTCGTGAAGTAGAAACTAGGGTTTCGAACCACATAAAATTCGTGTGATATATTTGTGATGTGTTTTGTGTTTATATTAGTATTTATATTTTTGTTGCGTACTAATGATTGTACACAAGCACGACAAATCCAAGCGAAGAAATCGACGAATCGCTATTCACCCCCCCCTCCCCTAGCGATGCCATATCTATCCCTACAAGTGGTATCAGAGCTAGGTTATTCTTCAATCAGACTAACAGCAGAGGGAGCTAAAGCTAGAGGCGATGGAGTTTGGAGACGAATTTGGGCGTGATATTCGATTTCCACCACCTTATGGATTCGAAGGATTTGCTTAGTGGAAGATAATAATTGAGTTTTTCTTCTAAATGAACATAGAGGACTCCAACGGATAAGAAGGGGAGAACTCTCAACCAGAGTAAATAGACTGAGAGACAAGTCCAACGATTCAAAGCTAATAATAAGGTAACAAAGATGCTAATGTTGGTGTAGTAGGCACAAGAGTCGAACCTGAGTTTTGATTATAGCAAATACACAAAGTTAAGTTTACTTTATTATCTCACGAGCTGAATCAAGTGTGCAAAATTGCTAAGTTAAAGCTGAAGGTCGGTGACACCCGGAGGTTAGCCGTGGTGGTCGGACAACATCGAGAGGATTTCGGAGGGAGCCGAAGAACTCAGGTGAAGACCGGAAGCGAAACTTCAAATGTAAAAGTTGAGGTAAGCTCGTGCGAGTGAGTGTAAGTGAGGTCGTGTACTCCGTACGGGGACGTCCTTAGGCGACGATCTGACCAAGACCTCCCATGGAAGGTCTAAGTCAAAATCGAATGGTAAACAGTCATCGAACTTACTTATATTAACTGCATTTTCGAGCTAACTCTTCATTGTTGCTAGAAACCCTACCACCAGTCGACTGACGACTTGCATCAATTGACTGATGCCTCCAACAATCGACTGGTAAGGTAGCAGTCGACTGATGGTCAAGGATCAGCCTCGAGGATAGTCAAATATTATCTTCATTTCTCAAGGGCTAGGTGGCATCACCTCATGAAACCTCATCTCAACGATTAGGGTTTCACAAGGATATAAAAGTAGGGGTTCTCCACCCCTTTTCCATCATTCAAAGTGCTTCCAAGTTCTCCCGCAACGCCACGACTCTCCGACAATCCTACATCGACGAAGCGCTGCCGAAACGCTGACGACCCTAGCTTCTTCTTCTAATTTTTTAATCGTCGGTAACTCTTAAGTTGTTATTGTATTCAGTTTTCTTTCGTACTTCAGATCTTTTAATCGCAATAAGGAGAAGGGGAGTGTCCCTCTACCTTAGTTTTTTTTCGAGCTTCTTGTATTTGTTAGTAATATATGAGAGATGTCCTAAGGCAATCGCCTTATGTATGAACCATTTATATGATAAATGAAGATTCACTATTTGAGTATACATGGTTTCATGTATTTGATTGGATCTTAAACTCATTTACTGAATGTCCGCGATATGACTCATAACATGAGAGAATTTGTGATTGGATCACAACTAGTGAGTATCTCTACATGTGTAATTGTGATGTATCGAAATTATCCCTAGTCGATGAATTGATGGATTTAGACACCATCAATTCTGTCGAGACTAGCACGAGGTATACTCCTTGGTGTATGTAAGCAGCTGATTCTCACTGGCTGGAGACATTGTGATGTCCGGAGTTAATCATGGATGCTAGTTATGGTAACTAGTTCATTGGAGTGACCAACCGTAAGACTTCATATGGTTCTCTGCATATATAGATATGTCAATGAAGTTCTTACTGTAGCTTAAGTGCGATGTTCCTTTGACTTGCGGTATTTAAGTCATCTTGATCATAAAGACTTATGCTTCACATTTTGGATCCGAATTTGGATTCGGATCGTGATCTTCTCTCGATCACATCGTCTTCAACACGAGGCTAGTAACTCGTACAATGACGAGGCTCGTGACTTGGTGAAGTCATCCCGAAGATACTCGGCGTGGATACGGATAGAGACGATTCTAGTGAGGATCGTTCCGGTTGATGTCTTTCCCACTACACGTGATACGTAAGGTATACGTAGTTAAATTTCCTTTTATTGAAAAATTTAAATTTACGGTTATGTCTACACATGTTGTACTATGCATGCGTGTGATGTGTGTATTGTAATAAATGTAGATTTATTATTTTTATTTCTTCCGCTGTACACATGTTTACGAAACATGTTCGAACACACACTCGCCGCAGTGCCGGAAACCCAATAGTGGTATCAGAGCCCAGGTTGTGTTTCGACATAATCGTAAAATTGTTTTGCGATAGTCATAATGATATTTCTGGAAATTTTCTATTTTTGGAAAGTTAGAAGTATTTATGGAAATTTTTCAATTTTGGAAAGTCTAGAAGTATTTATGGAAATCTTCCACTTTTGGAAAGTTGGAAGTATTTATGGAAATTGATATTTTCCATAAATAAAATATTTGATTAGATTTTGGAAATTTGTTTCCTAATTTAATCATGATTTGATTTGGGAAATCAAATCTTAAAAATATTTTATTTCCATAAGTAGTTTTGATGATTTAGGAAATTGGTTTCCTAAATTGACTTTCCTTAATCAACTATTTCCACAAATAAAATATGTGATTAGATTTGGAAATTTGTTTCCTAATTTAATCATGATTTGATTTGGAGAATCAAATCTTAAATATATTTTATTTCCATAAATAGTTATGACATATAAGAAAATTTTGTACATGACATAATTGTATGTCATGTAATTTCATTAGATGCATATCATTATGACATGCATGTCGTGACATGTAGATGTATGTCATGTGTGTCATGCCATGTAGATAATAGTTATTTGCATGCAAAGAGGATGAGATATAAAAACCCTTACTCAATATTAAAGCCTACACCTTCCATTAATATGGTTAAAACCAGAGTTCCGTTTCTTGTTTGGGTTGTTGGACTCTCTCTAAGCTCGGCTCGAACCCGAACATGTTCAAATCATGGAATAGTTTAATACTAATATGGTAAGAGTCAGAGGTCAATCGTTAGCTTTGGTTGTTGGACTCTCTCCAAGCCGGGCTAATTGGTTGAATGCGCTCTAACCATATTAAAACTATTTCTCGATTAATGGGTTGGCTTTAACCTGGAGCATCGGCTTGTTGGACTCTCTCCAAGGTTGATGTAAAGGGAGGTGAAGTTGGGTGCTATGCATATGATGCATACTTGTTAATGTGTTAACAACCCGATGTATGTGTGAACATTCAATTAGTTGATAGCACATTGTGATAGTTGCATATACGTGATATGCAATCGGTATATTTGATACCTACCATCATAGTTATGAATGGCTTGTTGGACTCTCTTCAAGGTTGTCTATATCTATGTTGGATATCAGCCCATTCGGAGATGGACCTACGATCTCCCGAAGTGATTTTGGGGTTTTTGAAATTCGAAAAATGAATAGGATTTATAAATGTATATTGATGCATTTTAAAATCATTTTCTCATATATGCTCGTTTTGTATTTCTAAGATTGATCATGATGTCTTTGAATTTGCGTTCCATTTTGGATTCGAATAAATTGACTGGGCCAAACTTCTTGGACTGGCTTAGAAACTTGAGAATTGTTCTCAAGGTTGAAAAGCTTGCAAATGTCCTCGAAGCGCCTCTTCTCGCCCGTCCTAGTGACAATGCAACTCTGGACCAATTGTTGGCCTATCAGAAACATGTGAGTGATTCTGAACAAATGACTTGCATCATGTTAGCCATGATGGAACCCAAGCTACGGAGCGACATGATGGATGCTCATATCGTGATCCTTCATCTTTATGAGTTGTTTGATAAGCAAGTGAGATTGAAGGTTGAAGTCTCAAGCTCCTCTTCACCTCGAGATGCAAGAAGGTTCATCGTAGTCTTTGCTCGACATGCTTTGAAGTGTGGAGCCTTCTGAGAAGCATGAGCAGGGGACGGTGTTGTTGGTTGATTCCTCGAAGAAAGGTTCTAAGAGGGAGTCAAAGGAACAACAGAAGGGGAAGAAGAAAAAGGCTAAAAAGGCAGAACCAGCTCAAAAGGGCACTTGCCATCATTATGGCAAGTAGGGCCATTGGCGAAGAAATTACAAGATTTATCTTGAGTCCGTGAAGAAGAATAAGGCATCGGATGCCCCATCTTCTTCAGATATCTTCGTTATTGATTGTCATTTTATTTCCTCAGACACTTGGGTATTAGATACTGGGTGTGGCTCACATATATGTAATGACATATATAGGCTAAGGAATAGAAGAAGACTCGTCAAGGGAGAGTTAAATTTATGTGTTGGGAATGGAGCAAAGGTTGCTGCACTCGCCATGGGAATGTATTTATTGAAACTCCCTACAGGACTTGTCTTAGAACTGGACAATTGCTTTTATGTTCCTCCGTTTATAAAGAACATCATTTCTATTTCTTGTTTAAATAGAAATGGGTACAATTTGACTTTTAGTAACAATTGTTGTTACATAACTTTGAATGGAGTTCTTTATGGGATTGGAAATTTAAGCAATGGTGTTTATACGTTGGACGTATCCAGTGACATTTTCAATATCGAAGCGAGCAACAAGCGTGCTCGAAAGGATAATCAAATAGACTCCTACATGTGGCATTGTCGTCTTGGCCATGTAACCAAGAAACGCATGTCCGAATTACACCGATGTGGAATTCTGGAATCGTTTGAATTGGATTCATACGATACATGTGAATCATGCTTAAAAGGAAAGATGACTAAGTTACCTTTTACAGGAAAAGGTGAACGAGTGGGAGAGTTACTAGGTCTAATACATACTGATGTATGTGGACCTATGTCAACTCAAGCTTTAGGAGGCTATAGCTACTTCATTACCTTCACCGATGATCACTCACAGTTTGGGAATGTGTTCTTGATGAAACACAAGTCTGAAGCCTTTAAAAGGTTCAAAGAATTCAGAAATGAAGTAGAGAAACAACATGACAAGAGTATTAAAATACTTCGATCGGATCGAGGTGGTGAATACTTAAGTCAAGAGTTTCTTGATTATCTAAGAGACAATGGTATATTGTCTCAATGGACTCCGTCATATACACCATAGCATAATGGTGTATCTAAGAGGCGTAACCGGACCTTGTTGGACATTGTCAGGTCAATGATGAATCATGCGAATCTTCCCAAGTCCTTTTGGGGCTATGCACTTCAGACAGTTGTTTACTTGTTAAACAGAATGTCAACCAAGGTAGTCTCTACTACTCCATATGAGATATGGAATGGTAAGAAACCTCATGTATCTTACTTGAAGATATGGGGTTGTCCAGCTTATGTGAAGCGGACTGTATCAGACAAATTGGATGCTAAGTCTGATAAATATCTATTTATTGGATACCCTAAGGAAACAAGGAGTTACCAATTCTATCATCCTGTAGAACAAAAGATGTTTGTTTCAAGGCATGCTGTATTTCTAGAGAAAGAGTTTCTCTTGTAAGAAAACAGTGGGAGTGTCGTCGAGCTTGAGGAGGCTCGAGAGACTCAAATAGACATTGATGAGATACTTGGTGAAGCACAACAGCCAATAACTCATAGTGATGAGCAATCGGCTGGACCTACTGTAACACCACATCTTCGTAGATCTGGTAGAACACACAACATTCCTGAGAGATATGGATTTCTCGTAAGTGAATCGAACGACGTGTTACTCATTGATGATGAGGAGCCTACCAGTTATGAAGAAGTGCTGACAAGTTCAGAAAGGGATAAGTGGCTTGATGCCATGAAGTCGGAAATGGATTCCATGTATGAAAACCAAGTTTGGAACTTGGTTGACCCACCCGAAGGCATCAAGCCTATAGGGTGCAAGTGGGTTTTCAAGAAGAAAATCGACATGGATGGTAATGTGATTACCTATAAAGCTAGATTAGTGGCAAAAGGATATCGTCAAAAATAAGGTGTTGATTATGAAGAAACCTATTCGCCTGTAGCTATGCTTAAATCCATTCGGATGCTCCTGGCCATAGCGGCTCATTATGATTATGAGATATGACAGATGGATGTGAAAATAGCTTTCCTTAATAGAAATATACTCGAGGATGTGTATATGATACAGCCTGAGGGGGGGTTTCACATCGGTTGATAAAACCAAGGTGTGCAAATTGTGACGGTCCATATATGGATTGAAGCAAGCATCCAGGAGCTGAAATATCCGTTTTGATGAGACAATCAAAAAGTTTGGTTTCTCACAAAATCCAGACGAACCTTGTGTGTACAAGAAGGTTAGTGGGAGTGCAGTCGTGTTCCTAGTATTGTATGTCGATGACATATTACTTATAGGAAACGATGTTTCAATCTTACAGTCAGTTAAGGTTTGGTTATCCAAGACATTCTCCATGAAAGATCTGGGAGAAGCACCCTACATCCTCGGGATTAAGATCTATAGAGATAGATCGAAACGGTTGCTTGGTCTTTTGCAGTCTACATATATAGACCGAGTGCTAAAGAGGTTTAGCATGTCAGAATCCAAGAAAGGTTTCCTACCCATCAGACATGGGGTAAACCTTTCGAAGTCTATGTGTCCGCGCACAGAAGACGAGAGGATTTGCATGAGTAAGATTCCCTATGCATCTGCAATAGGATCTATCATGTATGCTATGTTATGTACGAGGCCCGATGTATCGTATGCTCTGAGTGTTACGAGCAGATACCAGTCTGATCTAGGAATGGATCATTGGGTGGCTGTTAAGACAATCCTTAAGTACTTAAGAAGAACTAAGGATGTGTTCCTAATATATGGAGAAGGAGACATGGTGATACGCGGGTATACGGATGCCAGCTTACAGACAGACAAGGATGATTCCAGGTCTCAGTATGGATACGTGTTCACCTTGAATGGGGGCGCAGTGAGTTGGAAAAGTTCTAAACAAGACACTGTAGCGGATTCTACCACTGAGGCAGAATACATTGCAGCTTCGGAAGCAGCAAAGGAAGCGGTTTGGATCAAGAAGTTCATTTATGAACTTGGTGTGATTCCAGCCATTGTTGAAGCAATACCGGTCTACTGCGACAACAATGGAGCAATTGCACAGGCGAAAGAGATAAGGTCTCATCAACGATCCAAACATGTGCTTCGCCGCTATCATCTTATCAGAGAGATCATCAGTAGGAAAGAAATACAAATCGAGAAAATCCCCACTAAAAGGAACTTAGCGGATCCTTTGACTAAGGCATTACCTCAAAGTAAGTTTGAGGTGTGAGAGATCGGATGGCCGGCTAGAGGGGGGTGAATAGCCCTCGTTCGTTGGATGTCTTTCTTGCGTTGGTTGTCTACGATTGTCGTTAGCGCAGCGGAATAACAATAATAATAAAACTAACAACAATACACAATCACAACACAGGATTTACGTGGTTCGGAACCAAATGGTTCCTACTCCACGGGCGAGCTCCTCGAGCTCTAGTTATGCGCACGGCACTAACTATAACACTCCTTTTCGACTACACGTCGGAGGTGGAGAAACCTCTCACAAGCAATTACACTAAGTAATGAAATACAAGCAATACAAAGACAAATACGAAATACACGTAAAGAACACTTTACAACGCTTGCTTTGAACCCTTTGCTTGTTGCTTGCTTTAGATGGCTCTTGAAGGTCTGGAATGCAGCAGCAATTCCCCTCCAATAGCTTCACAAAAGTCTTGGCGAAATCCTCCAACTCGAGCTCCATTTATAACATCACCGATCGCTAAAAGGCCCTGGGCCGATCGCTTCGCGGTCCGCTGTCTCACAACGGCCAGATCCACGGACAAGTTCCAACGGATCTCCTATCCCGATCGCTGTGGGCCGCGATCGGTGACCTAGTAGTCGATCGCCTCACGGCCACGGAGCGCTTCGCGTTCCCGACATCTTCCATCACCGATCGCATCCCACGGCAGCCGATCACCATTGCCGACGCCGGGCCGATCACAGCCCTACGGCAATGATCGCTAAGCACCAAAACGCAGCCTTTACACCAATCGAACCCTAGTCGATTGGACTACCGAATCGCACCTATGCTACGACCGCAGCCGGGCAAACCTCAAACACCAAGTTGTTTGAGCCTCCGACACTCGCCTTAGCCACTTGGCTAAGTCCACATCCTCATGGAGTTCCCCACCAAGCTCTTCCTCGCCTACGCCCCTGATGCGCTAAGCGCACGGCCGCAACGCCATCCTTCGCCTCATGCCCTAGAAGTATGCTTCCCTTTGGGCTCACTCCATTCGCCTCCCGTCCGGCGGTCCCTGATGCACCAAGCACACGGCCGCAATGCCATCCTTCACCGACTAAGGACCCCGAGCCTAGTGAACTTACTAAGTCCTCAAGACTTCACATGCACCAAGCGACGGCCCGCAATGCATTTCTCACTACACCAAGACGGCCATAATGCTTTGCTTTGGATTTCCCATGCCAAGCACCAGCGTGCGGCCGCAATACTTTGGACTTTCCACACCAAGCTCCATGCTTGGATTTTCCATGCCAACCCCATGTTGGACTTTCCCATGATAATCCCATGTCATGAGTTTTGTCTATCATCAAAATACCATCAAGGTACTGCTCGAGTCAAACTCGAGTCAACCTGGGCCGATTGCACCAACAATCTCCCCCTTTTTGATGATTGACAAAACTACCATCTCAAGTCTACCAATTCTCCCATATTGGCAATTCTCATATCCCAATGAGAATTCCAACGAACCCTAATTGGTAACTTGGTAACTTCTCCCCCTTTTTGACATTACATCAAAAAGGTCCTCCCCAAGAGTATGAATGTCTCATATCCCAATGAGATCTTACAATCTCTCCCTTGGAGGAACACATGCCTACAATCTTTCTAGTGATCCCATATCACTTAAAGAGAGGCAACCCAATTTCCTCCCATGAGGAAATACACATCCATCCTCCCATGATGGATACCTCCCCCTAGAGGCTTGCTCCCCTTTGACCATTGCACCAACAATGTCCTTGGAGAGTCCCTAAGCCAATAGGAACATAAACCAAATCAAAATTAAGGCAGAGTTCAACAATGAACTCTCTTCCACCTTAAAATTGATACTCACCCTCAACCCAACTCCTAATCCATATCCAATGGATTTCCACCCTCTCTTATGCTCTCCCAAGCATGTCCTAGGGTTAGGAGTGATTAGGGGACCTTAACCTAGCTGAACATGGGCCTAATCATCAAGATTTACCCGAAATCAGCTTAGGCGATCAAATCGAAATCACGGTCATTGCCACCTTCATCGATCGCGCCATACATGGCGCGATCATTGATAATCTGATTTGTTTGAAGGTGGATTTTCGAAATCCATAAGTAAATATACATACGTAGATAATTCTTGAAAATTGGTATGCATATTACTTAACCTAAACACTATGGGTGAAAAATATTGGAAAATTATTTTACCCATTAAATTAGGAGATTGATACAAAGTTCAAAAGTTAAGAAAAGCTTCAATAAAGAGCCCTCTTTGTATCATCCCATTCAATGGTGATAGCTATCAAAAGATAGGCTTCACCAAGGTTTTTCAAAATGTTTTCAAAATGTTTTCAAAACCTTTATTTTCTTTTTCCTAAACATCTCACCAATATCTAGATGTGTAAAACACATTCAAGGCAATTCATCTAGTGAGATGTGGGTTTTTGTTCTTTTAAAGGGCTCATGCATATTTCTAAGGCAATATTAATTTGATTCCCTTCAAATTGTGCCATAGTCCTTAATATCATTTTAATTTATGCATGATAATGATTATGGCATAGATATGATATAAGATAGAAACATATGCCAATATCATGATGTCATGGCATGTGAATGATAACTAATCATACATGACATCTAAACATAACTTTAAACATGATCATGACATTTTTATAGATAAAATGAAAATGATGTCATGACATGGCAAGGCAAATAAATCATGGCAAGAAAAATATACTAAGGTATAAAATACCTAAGTGTTAAAATTAATTTTGCCATTTCTAAGTATTAAACCAATTTTGCCTTAATGCCATTCATTTCCCTAGTGTGCCAAAAACCCGAAATGGCACACCATTACCTCTATGACCTAATTGTGCCAATTTAAATCATTTTTAACTTCTCAAACATATTGGCACACCCTAATGTGTCAATTCTACTATGGTTAGGTTAACTACCCATCCACTTCGGGTTGACACACCCTAACCCATTTAGCGTGAATCGATCACGCTCTTAGGAACCCAATATCTATTGGAGCTCCTTGGGTTAACAAGGTATTCCCTAGGGATAACTTCCCTAGATACCTTCCTAATGACCCTTTTAGCCTTTGAAGCCTTAGTCACATGGGTCTTACTTGAGTCAACTCTAGAGGTGACTCCTCTATTGACCTTCTTAGTGGCTTTCTTGGTTTTCCTTAAGTCCTTAGCCACTAAGCGCACACCATGGCTAGACTTAGGGATATCTTCCCTATTAGCCTTGGTTTTTCTAGACCTAGAAATAGTTCCATAATCAAATGGAACATTATGATAAGTCTTCTTGGGCTTTGGTTTGTGACCCAAACCATCCTTGCCCTTAGACCGTTTTTGAACCTTAGGTCTTGACTTTTGGGCATTTGACCCTAGAATTGAATTTTCTATGATTCTAAGGGTTTTCTCCATTTTCTCAAGTCTTGACCTCAAGACTTGGTTCTCTAGCTCTAATTTTCCCATTTTTGAATTTTCATTAGGTTTAGGGGAATTGTTTTTCCTTTTAGGCATATGCCTAGATTTCTTGGGATTAACACCCAAGTTTTCTTCAATTCTCCTAATTGACTCCCTAGGTAATATAGGTCTAGTGTTTTTGGTCGTAGGTTTATCCTTAGTCATATAAACATGCTTGGCACCTAGACAAACATATTTGTTTTTCCTAGCATGCTTTTCATTGATAATAGCAAGAGAGCTAAAGTAATTCTTAGCATGCTTTTTGACTTTAGAAATTGAAGGTGCATAATTTAAATTTACCTTAGGGTTAGCTTTAGAAGCTCCCCCTACATGAGTTACACCTTCTTCCCCTTTCTTCCTCCCCCTAGGGCATTGGCTTCGGTAGTGTCCCTTTTGATTGCATTTAAAGCAAACAATGTGCTCTTTGCTCTTGATTTTGGGAACACCGGCATCGTTTGACTTTGGGTTGACTTTTGGTGTCGATGCCTTCTTCTTAGCCAATTTAGGGCATTTGCTGTAATGCCCTTTCTCCCTACACTCAAAGCATATTATGTGATTTTTATTTAAAATAATAACGCTTGAGTTACCTAGGGAGGTGGTGGAGGCCTCTTCTTGATCTTCACTTCTCCCGGATGTGGATGCTTCTTGTTCTTGCTCCGGGATGGAAGATTGTCTTTCCTCCCCCTCAATGCTAGAGGTGGAGGTCTCCACCAAATCATCAACATCTTCGAATGTTGATGGTGCTTCTTCTACGGCATCCTCCTCTATTTGTGCCGGTTGGGGGTTTTCTTGGAATTTCATGATCTTATTCCATAATTCCCTTGCATCCCTATAGTCACCCAATCTAGACCAAATATGATTAGGTAACAAATCATTAAGTAATTTAATTACCTTGAGATTTGTCTTGAAGCCCTTTATTTGGTCTTGGGTCCATTTTGATTTTTCCATGGGCTTGTTTTCTTTGTCCCTAGGCATCTTAAAACCATTTTCTACAATTAACATATAATCAAAATCGGTTTCTAGGTATACCTCCATTTTTCTTCTCCACCATAGAAATTCTCCTTCGAATTTTGGTGGTTGAAGGTTGTAGCTGGCCATCTTGAATTGCTCTCGTGGCGGTTAGTCCTTGAAGAGCGACCTCGGCTCTGATACCACTTGTGAGAGATCGGATGGCCGGCTAGAGGGGGGTGAATAGCCCTCGTTCGTTGGATGTCTTTCTTGCGTTGGTTGTCTACGATTGTCGTTAGCGCAGCGGAATAACAATAATAATAAAACTAACAACAATACACAATCACAACACAGGATTTACGTGGTTCGGAACCAAATGGTTCCTACTCCACGGGCGAGCTCCTCGAGCTCTAGTTATGCGCACGGCACTAACTATAACACTCCTTTTCGACTACACGTCGGAGGTGGAGAAACCTCTCACAAGCAATTACACTAAGTAATGAAATACAAGCAATACAAAGACAAATACGAAATACACGTAAAGAACACTTTACAACGCTTGCTTTGAACCCTTTGCTTGTTGCTTGCTTTAGATGGCTCTTGAAGGTCCGGAATGCGTGAATTCCCCTCCAATAGCTTCACAAAAGTCTTGGCGAAATCCTCCAACTCGAGCTCCATTTATAACTGCATCAATGTTTGCGCCATCAATGCCAAAAGGCCCCGATCATTGCTCTCCGTTGTCTCACAACGGCCGGATCCACGTCGGACAAGTTCCAGCGGATCTCCTATCGATCGCCGGTGGCGGGCAATGATCATAATGTCGCCCGATCGGCTCGGGGCGATCTGTGCTCGACACTTCCATCGATTGCCATCCCGCACGGCATTGCTGTCGCTCGATCGCTGCCGATCGCATATGGCGATCGGCCCCAAGCACGCAGCCTTACACCAGTCGAACCCTAGTCGACTTGGACGCACCTATGCCGCAAACCTCAAACACCAAGTTGTTTGAGCGTTCGACACTCAGTCTTAGCCACTTGGCTAAGTCCACATCCCTCATGGAGTTCCCCACCGAAGCTCTCTTCCCTCGGCCTACGTCCCTCGGATGCGCCAAGCGCACGGCTTCGCAACGCCATCCTTCGCGTCTCATGCCCTAGAAGTATGCTTCCCTTTGGGCTCACTCCAATCGCTCCCTGTCCGGCGGTCCCTCGGATGCACCAAGCACACGGCTTCGCAATGCCATCCTTCACCGACTCAAGGACCCCGAGCCTAGTGAACTTACCAAGTCCTCAAGACTTCCCACATGCACCAAGCGCACGGCTTCGCAATGCATTTCTCACCAAGCACCAAGCGCACGACTTCGCAATGCTTTGGATTTCCCATGCCAAGCACCAAGCGTACGGCTTCGCAATGCTTTGGACTTTCCACACCAAGCTCCATGCTTGGATTTTCTATGCCAACCCCATGTTGGACTTTCCCATGATAATCCCATGTCATGAGTTTTGTCTATCATCAAAATACCATCAAGGTACTGCTCGAGTCAAACTCGAGTCAACCTGGGCCGATTGCACCAACATGAGGGTCATGTTACAGCTTATGGTATTGGATACCGTAGCAATTGACATTAGGCCAAGTGAGAGTCTGTTAGTAATATATGAGAGATGTCCTAAGGCAATCGCCTTATGTATGAACCATTTATATGATAAATGAAGATTCACTATTTGAGTATACATGGTTTCATGTATTTGATTGGATCTTAAACTCATTTACTGAATGTCCGCGATACGACTCACAGCATGAGAGAATTTGTGATTGGATCACAACTAGTGAGTATCTCTACATGTGTAATTGTGATGTATCAGAATTATCCCTAGTCGATGAATTGATGGATTTGGACACCATCAATTCTGCCGAGACTAGCACGAGGTATACTCCTTGGTGTATCCAAGCAGCTGATTCTCACTGGCTAGAGACATTGTGATGTCCGGAGTTAATCGTGAATGCTAGTTATGGTAACTAGTTCATTGGAGTGACCAACCGTAAGACTTCATATGGTTCTCTGCATATATAGATATGTCAATGAAGTTCTTACTGTAGCTTAAGTGCGATGTTCCTTTGACTTGCGATATTCAAGTCATCTTGATCATAAAGACTTATGCTTTGACATCTTAAGCAAGCATCTCTGAGGAGATGTGGACCCGGGATGATTGGGTATAAGTCAAAGTGATCAAAGGTGTTTGAATAGCCTATAAAGGATTCACCACTCCTTGCGAGGAGATGTATACCCATGGCCTCTCGTCGGATTGTTACTAAAGTCTTTGTCCAAAGCATTACATGTTTAGAGTAAGGTACTCTTCGATACATGTGCAGTAACTAGAATTCGTAGGACGAAGAAATGATACTTGGGCTAGGTGTGACGTAGTCAGCCTAGTGGAAACTGACACTATAGACCATGTCCTGAACCAAGTGGGTATAAGATGAGTGAAGGGAATGGGGCACGATTCATTCGAGCTGCTGAAGGGTTTCAGAAATAGTTATGGATCAACCGTTGATCTTTTCGGTTAATTGGGGATCATGATGTACTACTAGGTGTCACTCATGATCGTTCTATAATTAATGGTTAATTATAGACGACCAACATAAACCGAGAACCTATTTGGTCACACGCACAACGAGCGTAATCCGAAGGATTTAAAACAAGCTTGAGAATGAGATTCTCAGACCGAGAGAAACTAAGTTTAGTTGGACCAAACAAGAAGCGAACATGAAATCGTTTCAGTCGCAATGGAAGCGTGGATGGGTCGTGTCTTATGAAGATATAATGGATGAACCAAAATGGTTTGGTTCTAATCCAATGGAGGAGAATAAACCAAAGGGTTTGGTTTATTTTAAACGAATGAACCAAAATTGGTTCGGTTCGTTTTAACTTAAAATAAACCATCATGGTTTGGTTTATTTTAACTTATATTAATAGAGCGGGTTAACGGGCCTTATAGTTATGATCTAATAACTATTAAGAGAATTAGTTCTCTATAAAAGAGGGCTTAAGAGTTTGTTAAGCCCTAATCCAAAAACCCTAACCTAGAGTTGCCGCCCACCTCTCCCCTTTGAAGAAGTCGGCGCCAACCCTAGTGTCACCGCCCCTTCTCCTCCAACCGGCGACCAGATGCTGCCGTCTTCTCCACTTGCCGGCGTCGAGCTGCTGCCGGAGGAGCTCCGGTGATCTCCCTTGGGTTCGGTAATAAGGTGAGCTTCCACCTTTCCTTTTGGCCGGCCCCTACTCCTCCACCAAAGCTGTCCAGTTTTCTGGACAGCTTGTTTCCCTCTCGTCGGAGCGTCGTTTGGACGACGTTTGGAGCTCCGACAGTGGTAGACTTGCTGGGGATTCGATCTCCGGTAATCCTCATAGGTGGAGGACGAAGGATTCATCAAACGGTTGACGAATACCTCTCCGGAGAAGCGAGTCTTGAGGACTCGTTTTTGGATCCGAATTTGGATTCGGATCGTGATCTTCTCTCGATCACATCGTCTTCAACACGAGGCTAGTAACCCGTACGAAGACGAGGCTCGTGACTTGGTGAAGTCATCCCGAAGATACTCGGCATGGATACGGATAGAGACGATTCTAGTGAGGATCGTTCCGGTTGATGTCTTTCCCGCTACACGTGATACGTAAGGTATACGTAGTTAAATTTCCTTTTATTGCAAAATTTAAATTTACGGTTATGTCTACACATATTGTACTATGCATGCGTGTGATGTGTGTGTTTAATAAATGTAGATTTATTATTTTTATTTCTTCCGCTGTGCACATGTTTACGAAACATGTTCGAACACACACTCGCCGCGGTGCCGGAAACCCAACAGTATTCCGTTGTCTCCTACCTATAACGAGGAGGAGATTGATTTAGTGTATTGCCCTTCGTACGTGGTCTCAAATCACTAGGACCTTGGACTAGTAGCCGAAGGTTGTGAACCAAGTAAAAAATAAAAGTGTCATATTAATTTTCCGCTGCATTCACTCTTATTCGTGTTTTATACCGAACGAAAATGAAAAAGTTTCTTTTGCGCTATTCACCCCCCTCTAGCGCTCAAATCGATCCAACAAGTGGTATCAGAGTCGAGGGCGCTACAATTTGGTGAAACACCAATCTAGCAATTTTTACAGATTTTTTTTCTATTTATTTTTGTTTTACGAGTTTTTCTTTTCGTTTAATTCATTCTCCCGCACTACTAATCCAAGACGAAAGTCTTGGTACATTTTCGATTGTTTTTGTTTTACGAGGTACTTGCTTTCTGTATTTTGTCTAAATGGCCCATCTCGAAGGGTTTAGCACCGTCCGACCTCCGTTTTACAACAAAGACGACTTCCGTTATTGGAAGGGTCGGATGGAGTGCTTTCTTAAGACCCAGATCGAGATGTGGATTGTAATCCAAATCAGATTCACCCTTCCTACTAATGAAGTGGGTGAATCTTTGGATTACGATCAGTGGACTAATGTCATGAAAAGACAAGGGGAAGCCGACGCAAAGGCTACCCAAATCCTCCAATGCCGCTTGTCTAAAGAAGAGCTAAATCACGTCAGCCCCTTCATTAGCGCGAAAGATCTATGGACTAAACTAGTAGAGTTACACGAAAGAACCGACGACGCGAAGGTATGTAAGTGTGATTTGCTTTTTAATAAGTTATATAATCTTAAGATACAGGAACACGAAATGACAACACAACTACACGCCCACATTCAAGACATCGTCAATAGCTTGCACGCCATCGGACAAAAGGTCGAGAATCGAGATCTTATAAGGCACGCTTTAAATGCTTTCTCTAGGACTACCTTGTGGGCATCTATGGTCGATGCCTACAAGATTTCTAAGGACCTTTCAAATATTAGATTAGATAAGTTATTTTCTGAATTTAAACTCCATGAGCAGTCTAATTCGGTTCTCGAGAAAGGTATTATCTTACTTATAGGTTCAAAGAAGAAGGCCGTAAACAAACCACCCCCTAAGGAAGAGGACGAGTACGAGTCGGAGGTGGACCCCGAGATGGAAACCGAACTAATGAATCTAGTTCAGAAGATGATCAAGAGCCGAAGATGACCCATCAATCAAGGTAAACCTAAGTCTAATTCGAATTTGAGATGTTTTGAATGCAACAAGTTCGGACACATCAAGTCGGAGTGTCCGAAACTAAAAAACAAAGCACCCAAGACCAAGAAAGTGCTTAACGCTACTTGGGAAGAATCATCGAAGGAGGAAGACAACGATCTCGTTCTTATGGCCAAACCGACTGAGCCCGATCAAGAGTCTGAACTCAAGGATGAGTCTGAGTCCAGATCCAACGACGAGTCACTATTCAAGACAAGTCACGGATACACATCCAGTTCAAAAGAGTCACTTAAGGTAAGTCGATCTTTGCTTAGCACTTTATACGATGCAATTAAATTCTTAATTAGAAAGTTAGCTAAGTCCGAGTCTAAGGTCGAGACCTTAGTTGAGGAGGTTAAACTCCTTAAACACAAGGTCTCCCTAACCTCTTCGACTAGTCAAGTTCAAGAGGAGGACTCAACTCGAGTTGAAAAACTCGAAGTTGAGAACTCACTTTTGAAAAGTCAAGTCGAAGACCTTAGGCATACGTTGGAAATATTCACTTTGGGATCCAAGGGACTTGACCTTTTACTTGGATCGCAAAGGGTCGTGTACAACAAGGTCGGGCTTGGGTTTAGCTCAAATACGACTAACAAACCGTATATGTCAATTGTAAGTTGAAATAGAATACATGTCCAAGCATGGGTCCCTAAGACCACTTTGATTTCTCAATTAAGATCTAACTAATACTGGGTTCCCAATGACCAAATTCACTACGTGGAAAAATCGAACCGATTCAATGGCCCAGGGGGAGCTAGTACAAAATGTATTTGTGCTATTACTTAGAATTTGCATGCTTAGGTATTTTTATTTTTATTTTTAGAATGGTTAGATAGGAACTATAACTCATCAATTCTTGACAACATAGTACTAGGACGCTAGGAAAGCGAAGTCTTGTGTGTCCGAGTTTGATAAGACGTATCTAGCTCGGTGCGCTCGACTAAGTGGAACTAACTGAAGCTACATCTTCGTATCCTTAACTAGTTAGACCAGGAAGTGATCTTAGGTGAATCAAGTTACTATTTTCTCAAACTTGGCTTTGTCTAAGGAAGTGGTCGTTGTTCCGATCAAAGAAGGCCTCTGTGTCTCGCCACGACCTGGAAGCCAATTTTTTAAAAAGATGACTTGATGAGCTTAGGGTTAAATCCGTATCTAACCCAAGGTTGACTAGTTTCAATTCATTAAAATTAATCAAGTAAAATTGAAGTCATCTCACAAGAACACATAAGGATAACGTGTTTGATCATGTAGAAATGGGTGAGATGATCTAGGGCTAATAATTCTCAACTAACTCTTAAATTCCAGTATCCGATCCAACTACCTTGTGTGTAGGATCAATGGATGTTGGATAGTGGGTGCTTCCGACATATGACCGGAGACCAACTTAAATTTTTGAAGCTTAAATTCAAACGAAAATGATCGGTAGCTTTCGAAAATAATGGCAAGCTCAAAATCATCGGATCAGGTGATATTGAGCTAAATTCTAATTTCACAATTCATAATGTTTTATTAGTTGAAGATTTTCAATATAATTTACTTAGTGTAAGTCAATTATGTGATAACAACTATAAGGTTATATTCTTAGAAAATGAATGCTTAATTAAAACAAATGAAACCTCTAAAACAATACTTAAAGGAACTAGGAATAGCAACATCTACACTATTAATCTACTTAACTCCTCAACCAAGTGTCTTATGACACAGCAAGAGGAATCTTGGTTGTGGCACCGACAACTCGGTCACTCACACCCAAGACTCATTCATAAGATGAGTCAGAGTGGCTTAGTCAGAGGTCTGCCTAACCTTAACAACTTAGACAATAAAATTTGTAATGCTTGTCAACAAGGTAAACAACCTAGGACACAACATCAACTAACTAACCAAGAACGAACCAAAAGTGTGCTTGAGCTCATTCATTTGGATCTATTCGATTCTCATGGAGCCAAGTCACTTAATGGGAGTCAATTTTGTCTAGTCATAATTGACGACTATTTTAGGTTTACCTGGGTTAGGTTTCTTAAACACAAAAGTGATACCTTAGAGCAATTCATCAACTTGTTTAAATTAATCGAAAACCAAAAGAACCTTAAAATTAAAAGACTTAGAAGCGACCATGGTGGTGAATTCGAAAATCACAGGTTCATGAATTTCTATAACCTAAATGGATACCACCATGAATTCTCATGTCCTAGAATCCCACAATAAAATGGCCTAGTCGAGCGAAAAAATAGAACCCTACAAGAAGCCGCTAGAACTATGTTGAATGAATATAACCTACCGGATGGGTTTTGGGCAGAAGCCGTTAGTATGACTTTTTATGTCCAAAATAGAATTCTTATGATAAAGGGGCACCTTAAGACCTCATACGAAATCTACCATGACAAAGTACCTAACATTAAATACTTTAAAATATTTGAATGTAAGGTACATATCCTAAACACTAAGGACTACCTAGGAAAGTTCACATCCAAAACCTCCATCGGTATCTTCCTAGGATACTCAACTACAAGTAGAGCCTATAGGATATATAATAATGACACCCTTAGAATTAAGGAAACCATCAATGTAGTATTCGACGAAGGAAATGAACCCATAAAACCCTTAGTAAAGCCAACTAGCGAATCGATTCATACCAGACTCGACTCTGACCTTGAAATCGAGTCTACTATTAATCCTAATCCGAGCCAGTCCATGATTCAATCAAGTCCTCCTATCGATCAAGTGATAGTTGAACCTAACCCAAGTCATTCTAGGATTCAATAGAATCATCCTATCGACCAAGTAATAAGTGATCCAAGCCTAGGGGTTCGAACTAGATCATCATATAGAAATCTGAGTCAAATCTCCTTAATTTTGAAAATCGAATCCAAAACCATTAAACAAGCTCTTCTTGATCCCAATTGGATTATTGCAATGCAAGAAGAGCTATCTCAATTTCCTAGGAACGAAGTTTGGGAATTAGTACCACCACCTAAAGATAAATCAATTATTGGAACAAGGTGGGTCTTCCGAAATAAATTTGATGACAAATGTGAAGTAGTTAGAAACAAGGCAAGATTGGTCACGAAAGGGTTTAGTCAAGTAGAAGGATTAGATTATGATAAAACCTATGCCCCCATAGCTAGACTAGAATCCATCCGAATGTTATTGGCATACACTGCACATCGAGGATTTAAATTGTTTCAAATGGATGTCAAGTCAGCGTTTTTGAATGAACTTATTAAGGAAGAAGTGTACGTTAGTCAACCCCCAGGATTCGAAAGCTTAAATAAACTCGACCATGTCTTTAAACTCAAGAAAGTTTTATATGAACTAAAACAAGCTCCTAGAGCTTGGTATGAGAGGCTTTCTGTATACCTTAAGTCCAAAGGGTTAAGTCAAGGCTTAGTCGACCCGACCCTTTTTGTAAAATCCGTAGGCAAAGAAATTTTTATAGCCCAAATCTACGTAAATGACATAATATTTGGAACTACTAATTTGATCCTACTAAACGAGTTCATTTCACTCATGGAAAGTGAATTTGAAATGAACTTAGAAGGAGAATTAAATTTCTTTCTAGGATTACAAATTAAACAAACTAAAGAAGGAATCTATTTACATCAACAAAAATACACTAAGGAATTAATTAATCGATTCAGAATGCAAAATGCTAAAATCATTAATACACTCATGACAACAAATGTTAATATATGAGAAGATGTAGACGGAAAACCTATTGACCTAAAGTACTATAGTAGCGTAATAGGGAGTCTCTTTTACTTAACTGTAAGTCGACCTGACATACTATTCGCAGTAAGTATGTGCGCTAGGTTCCAAATCTGTGCTAAGGAGTCTCACCTAACATTAGTTAAGTGTATCCTTAGGTATCTAAAGGGCACGCTAAGCGTAAGTATTTGGTACCCTAGATCTACTGAGTTCGAACTCATCGGCTACTCCAACTCGGATTATGTCGGTAGTAAACTCGATAGAAAGAGTACGAGTAGTTGTTGTCAACTTCTCGGCTCAAATCTAGTGAGTTGGTGCAGTAAGAAGCAACACTGTGTTGCCTTATCTACCACCGAAGTCAAATATGTCGTGATGGGTGAGTGTGTGGCTCAGCTTCTTTGGATAAAGCACACTCTCCAAGACTTTAATTTAAACTTCAACCATATTAAAACTCACATAGACAATATTAGCTCAATCAACTTAACCAAAAATCTCATATACCACTCTAGGACCAAACATATAGAGGTCAAACACCATTTTATTCGAGAACATGTAGCTAACAGAACCATACAACTCGAATACGTGGAATCAAAGTCGAATCTAGCGGACCTATTTACCAAACCCTTACCCGAAGCCGAATTTAATCTACTAAGACGAAAATTGGGCATGTGCATAATAGAGAAGGATTGACAACTTATATTTTTATATATACTCTATTATTCACTTTTCTTTTCATATTAATGGAACTAGCTTAGGGCTTACCCTATATATCATGTATCCATAGATTTAAGGAGCCAATACATCTCATAACACATAGGACTAATGTATTTGTGTACTTAGCCACGTAGATGGACATGAGATGTTAGGATCTTACTCCTGATTCCAGATGTAGACTTAGTGTATCGACATGAACCACGGAGTATAATTTTATAAATTAACCAACTCTAATCAGGGCATGTTGGTCATTTTATATCAACCGAGTCAAATAGAGTTGAACATTCAAATAGATGAGCTTATGTTTAACCTACTATTTTCAAAATTTATTTGGATCATGCTTGGACTTAATATTTATTTTCCGACTTATGTTTTTCCAAAAGCCCCCATTCTTTTTTGATTTATGGCAAAAGGGGGAGAAAGGCTAAAGTACATTTTTAGAAGGGGGAGAAAGGCCAAGGTTAAGAAATCAAGTTTTGATATCTTAACTTAAACTTATTTTTAAACACTAAGGCCAATATTAAGTAATTTCGATTACTTAATTTAAACTTATTTTTAAACACTAAGGTCAATATTAAGTAATTTTGATTACTTAATTTAAGTAGCACGCATCAAGGGGAAGGATTAAGATCCTTTTTCAAGTACTCACCCTCGGTCAAGGGGGAGGATCCTCAAGGGGAAGCACTTGAAAAAGGTTTTTCATACTCCTACTTACTAATCTAAGTATACTCATTCCTTCATATTCATGTTTTATGCTTATCATTTACTTAATGCACTTACTTAACTTTGTGTTGGTTTACCATAGATCAAAAATAGGAAGATTGTTGGTGCAGTAAGCACCAAAGTCAAACCTGAGTTTTAATTATAGAAAATACACAAAATTAAGTTTACTTTGTTATCTCACGAGCTGAATCAAGTGTGCAGAATTGCTAAGTTAAAGCTGAAGGTTGATGACACTCGGAGGTTAGCCGTGGTGGTCGGACAACATCGGGAAGATTTAGAAAGGAGTCGAAGAACTCAGGTGAAGACCGGAAGCGAAACTTCAAAGGTAAAAGTTAAGGTAAGCTCATGTGAGTGAGTGTAAGTGAGGTCGTGTCCTCCATACGGGGACGTCCTTAGGTGACAATCTGACCAAGACCTCCCATGGAAGGTCTAAGTCGAGATCGGATGGTAAACGATTATCGAACTTACTTATATTAACTGCATTTTCGAGCTAACTCTTCATTGCAACTAGAAACTCTGCCATCAGTCGACTGACGACTTGCATCAGTCGACTGATGCCTCCAACAGTCGACTGGTAAGGGTAGCAATCGACTGATGGTCAAAGATCAGCCTCAAAAATAGTCAAATCTTATCTCCATTTCTCAAGGGCTAGGTGGCATCACCTCATGAAATCTCATCTCAACGATTAGGATTTCACAAGGCTATAAAAGTAGGGGTTCTCCACCCTGTTGGGGATCTATTGGCCGGCTAGAGGGGGGTGAATAGCCCTCGTACGTTGGACGTCGTAAATTGCTCGTCTACAAAAGATTAGCGCAAGCGGAATATACAAATACAAAGCAAAAGACAAACAATAAAACAAACGCTAACACGATGGTATAACGTGGTTCACGGCTACGCCGCTAATCCACGGTCCCCGATTCGTCCTCGGTGAATCACTCCGTTAAACCAATCCACTAAATAGTCTCTCCTTTGCACCAAGCTAGGTGGAGGTAACCTTTACAAATCAAGCACACTCTTCTTACAAATAGAATGGAGTAAGAACAAGTAAGAAGAGTTTAGAGCTTGTGGGGCACTAGGAAGATTGTTTTGAGTATGAGCATTAGCCTCTCAAAGGCTTACACCCTCTCTTTTTATAGAGAGGGCTAACTTCTTCCCGTTGGCCGCCACCAGTCGACTGCCGCCCTTGGCGATCGGTGCCATCCTCTGGCGGCCTCCGAACATGTCGGATCCCGACCGTTGTAGTCCAACGGAACTCTTGGCGATCGGTGATGGACCTCATCGGTCATTCAGCCTCGTAGTCGGCCCGACGGCTACGGTCTAATGGCGAAAACCCTATTGACCCGATCATTTGTAGTCGATCGATGGTCTTGCAATCGGCGCCCATGTATGGAAGTCGGCTGGCATCCGCCAATCCGTCGATCGTATACCGGTCGAACTCACTCGACTCGAGCGATCGTCATGACATGGCGATCGGCGGTGTCGGGAAAACCCATCCGACACTTGGCCAAATGGCCAAGTTTCACCTAAGAGCTACCCTTCCCCGGGTTACAATCGCTCACTCTCATCTCTCGAAGTCCCTCGCCTTCGAAGTTCTCTTCGTTCTCGGCCACGTCCCTCGGCAGCATCAGGCGCACGGCTCTGCAATGCTCCTTCGCGTCTCTTGCCTCGAAGTCTACTTCCTCCGGCTTCACTCCAAGCTTCTCGTCCGGCGATCCCTTGGATGCTCCAAGCGCACGGCTTCCGCAAAGCTATCCTTCACCGACTCAAGGCACGAGTCATGAGATGTAAAACTCGCCACGGCTCTATGTGCGAATTACTAAGTTCTGCACGACTTCAACGCACATATCAAATCAATATATCAAACTAACTTAAACCCTTTGCCACACCATCAAAACCATATCACGGCAAGAGATTGCCCTAACAATCTCCCCCTTTTTGATGTGTGGCAATCCGTTTAAGTTAGGTAAAAACATTTGATATAAATTCTAAGGTAAGAAAGCATGTAAAGATAAACATGATATAGCAACATGCAACTCCCCCTTAATCCATGAAACTCTCTATGCAAATTTTCTCCCCGTATCATATATTTCTCCCTTTAAAATAAATAACTTAAACATAATTATTTCTCCCCCTTTGACACCATCAAAAAGATTAACACTAAGTTATAAGCTCATGGCATCAAGTATAAAGAGAAACATACATTAAAATCAGTCAAAACCTGATAAAATCAGGTTACTTTACTTGTTCATTATCCATCACGATCCGCTATCGATTATGATCGGTAACAAAAGAATCCGAATTTCTGATTTTCTGGATGAATTTCAGAAATGCACTATTAATTCCAGAAAATTTGAAAAATCATGAAATTTGGGGAACATATTTCTTTTAAGTATATCTATCAGTGAAAAATAGATTTTCATGAAAAATCATTATATTTCTACATATTTGCCAAAAATCCAAAAGCTTTAAAAACTACTAGGTTTTTGATCATAAGAGTATCCATTTTAACACCTAGTTTTGCATCCAATTGTTTCAAAACATGAATACTTGTATTTTAAAGTAAGAAATTGTTTTGAAAACATATGAAATATCCAACCATGATCTTTGGGCAATATGTCTATGAATTAAACATAAGCCTTCCCCATGATTGGTCTATTATTGCTATTTTGATACTTTAAATGACCATCTAAATGTCATAGGCATTAGTGGACATTTGTATCATCCTAACATCTCACTCATGCTAAGTTTTCAATCAAAGTAGCTTATAGTGAGTGTGAGATGCATCCTAGGGGGTATTTGTATATACTTAACCAATATATTCATGCAATTCTATCATGGTTAAGTATCAACCTAACAATTAACATGATCATAATGACATATATGAATGAGTTCTACATTATGATCATGAAACTCATGTATCCATCAAATAATAGTCATGCATTAGGTTTTATATGATGATAATAAACAAATTATCACCTAAAGCATGATTTAAACCTATTTCTCATGATGAAGTGCCCAATATCATAAATCATAAATCATGATTGTACATATGAGTAACAATTACATTAATCATTATGATTTAAGCATTATTACCTATTTATGGGCACGTTATCATCACCCAACACTATCTAAAAAATGTTGTCCCGTCATCCTAAGTCAACCAAAATATGATATAGGTCAAGTTCATATGGTTGACTACCCTAGGGGTTTTCTAACCCTTAAGGATGGATTTTGGAACCCAAAATAAATTCTTTCCTATTGGGTTCACTAAATACTCCTTGGGGATCCATTTCCTAGCAATTACTTTCTTTTTATCTTGTCCCCTAGCTATTAAGCATTTATAGGTCTTTTCATTTTTCTTTTCCTTGTAGCCTAGACCTTTCTTATTAAAGCTAGCTCTTTGGCTCCCTATGATCATATTTAATGTGTTGGAGCCAATTGTGAATTTCTCTAGGGCTTTGGTTAAATAATCTACCTTTTCCCTTAATGCCCTATTTTCCTCTATGCATGCATCATTAACATTCAAAGGCATATAATCATGTGAGCATGCATCATCTAAGCTAGAAGAAATATTATCATTTAAGCATGCATTTTCTAGCTTATATTCTAAATCCTTAATTTTATCTAGCATGCTCTTATTTTTCTTTTTCATGCCAAATAAGTCCTTAGTTAAACTAGAGATTATGGAAACTATTTTCTTAGGAGAAGCTTTAGTTACCATAGTTTCCATATCTTCTTCTTCTTCTTCGGATGAGGAGGATGAGGAGGCTCCCCCTTCACTTGAGCTCTCTCCTCTTGAGCTTGATCCTTCATTTTCAGAGGAAGAGCAATCCAAGTCATCAAAGGCCATCAAGGCCAAATTGGTGACAAAAGCATTCTCCTCATCCGATGATGATGAAGAGGATGAGGATGGGTCATCCCAAGTCCTTGCCTTTAGAGCTTTGGTCTTCCCCTTTTCTTTTGTCTTCTTCTCCTCTTCCTTCTTTTTCTTGCTCCCCTTTTTCTTCTTCTTTTCTTCTTTCTTTTTCCTCTCTTCCTTGCTCTTGTTTAGGAGAGGACAATTGTCCCTTATGTGCCCCTCTCCTTGGCAATTGTAGCATATGACCTTCCCCCTTGGTCTTCTATTCCTATCATGAGATTTATCAAATCTAAAATTCTTAAATGCACGTCTTACCCTCCTTACCATATAGGCTTCTTCGGTGCTATCCATGGAGGAGGAGGAAGATGCTTCGTCATCGGAGGAGGAGGGGATTTCCATCTTCTTCTTCCCCTTATTTGCCAACAATGCTACTCCTCTTGAGGGTTGAATTCTAGGCTCCTCTTATATTCCTTCAAGCCTAGTTTCGTGGAGCTCCATTGTTGAGAAAAATTCCTCCAAGGTACTTACTTCCAAGTTCTTGGAGATGTAGAACGAGTCCACCATGGAGCTCCACTTTGAGGACCGGGGAAAAGCATCTATGACCTTCATTACCATATCCTGGTTGGAGAGCTTCTCACCTACACTTGTTAGCCCAATTAAAATTTCTTTAAACCTAGAGTGTAGTGAGGTTACCTTTTCTCCCTTTTCTAGTTTTATATTGGATAGTTGGGAGCGGAGGAGGTCTCTCCTTGCTAGCTTGGCCTCGGATGTGCCTTCATGGAGTTCTATAAGCTTCTCCCACATCTCTTTGGCGCTAGCACATTCTCCGATCCGGTTGATCTCTTGTTGGGGGAGCACATTGAAAAGATGATGTTTTGCCTTTGAATTCGCAAGGTGCTCCTCTCTTTGCTTCTTAGTCCATCGTGATTTTTCGATTTGTTCACCCTTTTCATCCCTAGGCAACTCGAACCCATTTTCCATTATTAGCATAATATCAAAATCGGTCTCGAAGAATACCTCCATTCTCTTTTTCCACCAAGAGAATTCGCCGTCGAACTTCGGTGGGTGGATGTTTGAGCCGGCCATTTTGAATGTTGCTTGTTGTGGCGGTTAGTCCTCGACAAGCTTTCCTTGGCTCTGATACCACTTGTTGGGGATCTATTGGTCGGCTAGAGGGGGGTGAATAGCCCTCGTACGTTGGATGTCGTAAATTGCTCGTCTACAAAAGATTAGCGCAAGCGGAATATACAAATACAAAGCAAAAGACAAACAATAAAACAAACGCTAACACGATGGTATAATGTGGTTCACGGCTACGCCGCTAATCCACGGTCCCCGATTCGTCCTCGGTGAATCACTCCGTTAAACCAATCCACTAAATGGTCTCTCCTTTGCACCAAGCTAGGTGGAGGTAACCTTTACAAATCAAGCACACTCTTCTTACAAATAGAATGGAGTAAGAACAGGTAAGAAGAGTTTAGAGCTTGTGGGGCACTAGGAAGATTGTTTTGAGTATGAGCATTAGCCTCTCAAAGGCTTACACCCTCTCTTTTTATAGAGAGGGCTAACTTCTTCCCGTTAGCGCCACCGCGATCATTGCCGTCACTCTGGCCTCAGAACACGCGTCGGAGCCCGACCGTTGTAGTCCAACGGGACTCTTGGCAGTCGACTGATGGACCTCATCACGATCATTCGCCTCCGTAGTCGATCGCCTACGGCTACGAAGCTTGCGTCGAAACCCTATTGACCAATCGATCGCGCTTCAGCGGTCGGTGATGAATCTTGGCCGATCGCCCACGTATGGCGATCGTTGGCCAATCCAATCCGATCGATCGTATACCAATTGAACTCACTCGACTCAGAGCAGTCGACTGCCATGACATGGCAGTCGACTGGTGTCGGGAAAACCCATCCGACACTTGGCCAAATGGCCAAGTTTCACCTAAGAGCTACCCTTCCTCGGGTTACAATCGCTCACTCTCATCTCTCGAAGTCCCTCGCCTTCGAAGTTCTCTTCGTTCTCGGCCACGTCCCTCGGCAGCATCAGGCGCACGGCTCTGCAATGCTCCTTCGCGTCTCTTGCCTCAAAGTCTACTTCCTCCGGCTTCACTCCAAGCTTCTCGTCCGGCGGTCCCTCGGATGCTCCAAGCGCACGGCTTCCGCAAAGCTATCCTTCACCGACTCAAGGCACGAGTCATGAGATGTGAAACTCGCCACGGCTCCATGTGCAAATTACTAAGTCCTGCACGACTTCAACGCACATATCAAATCAATATATCAAACTAACTTAAACCCTTTGCCACACCATCAAAACCATATCACGGCAAGAGATTGCCCTAACACACCCCTTTTCCATCATTCAAAGTGTTTCCAAGTTCTCCCACAAAGCCACGAGTCTCCGACAATCCTATATCGATGAAGCGCTGCCAAAACGTCGATGACCCTAGCTTCTTCTTCTAATTTTTTAGTCATCGGTAACTCTTAAGTTGTTATTGTATTCAGTTTTCTTTCGTACTTCAGAGCTTTTAATCGTAATAAGGAGAGGGGGAGTTTCCCTCTACCTTAGTTTTTTTTTCTGAGCTTTTTGTATTCTGTTGTCTCCTACCTCTAACGAGGAGGAGATTGATTTAGTGTATTGTCCTTCGTACGTGGTCTCGGACCACTAGGGCCTTGGACTAGCAATCGAAGGCTGTGAACCAAGTAAAAATAAAAGTATCATATTTATTTTTCGCTGCATTCACTCTTACTCGTGTTTTATACTAAACGAAAATGAAAAAGTTTCTTTTGCGCTATTCACCCCCCCCCCCTCTAGTACTCAAATCGATCCAACAGCTAAGTTCCATAATGAATCTTCCATGATCCAAGATGATGACAAGTCCAAAGGAGAAGAATGTTCATAATCCCAAGCTCTTGATGATTTGGAGGTTGACAAGTGTTCAACTTCTGATGTTGAAGAAATTGTAGAAGTCTCTATCTCAAGAATTGAGGGGGAGGTTAGATCCTCCATGTCAGAGCAAGAGGAGTCTTCTATCTCCAGAAGAAATGAAGAAGAAGTCCAAAATTCTTCTATCATTCAAGAAAACTCAAATGCAATTGTTAAAAATAAAAAACATATAACATACTTTGAGTGTAGGGAAGTAGAACATTATAAGAGAAAATGTCCAAAACGAGTCAAGAAGGCTCAACCGGCACCAAGGGCTAAAGAAAAGTTAAAGGATGTTGGAGTATTAGGAATACAATCAAAGTCTCACATTGGTAAAACATGGAAAAGATTATGTGGTTATAAGATGAAAAGATATCTCCATTGGTATGAGACCTTTTGGGTAAAGTCCAAAAATAAAACCATGAGGGCTTAGGCCCAAAGTGGACAATATCATACCATTGTAGAGATATGTGAATCTTATAGACACTAACAATTAGTATCAGAGTCATGATCCATGTCAAGCCAAGAATCTTGAATGAAGAAAGTGGAGCTCCCATGTCTGGATCAAGAGAACCAGACACTAGGTAGGAATTCCAGTTGGGTCAGGAGGATCGAACAATTAGCAGAAAGTCTAGTTGGGCCAGAAGAGTTGGACAACTGACAGGAAATCCAGTTGGGTCGGGAGGATCAGGTAGTTGACAAAAAGTCATAGTGGGTTGAGGATCGAACATCAAGCAGAGGATGTCCTTCAAGGACGGATAGGCTTGAGGGGAGTTAATGTGGTCCTTCATTTGAAGGGGATATTGTTGGAGTATTGGGAATACAATCAAAGTCCCACATTGATAAAACATGAAAATGATCATGTGGTTATAAGATGAAAAGATATCTCCATTGGTATGAGATCTTTTGGGTAAAGTCCAAAAAAAAAATCATGAGGGCTTAGGCCCAAAGTGAATAATATCATACCATTGTGGAGATATGTTGATCTTATAGACACTAACAAAGGAAGTTAGAGCCCCAATTCGTAAGAGCAAGGAGCATATAATATCCTTCAAGTGCAACAAAGGGGGATATTACCGGAGTCAATGACCTAGAGGGAGTCACCCTCAGAAGGGAAAAAGAGAGAGTTCAAATATAGGGGGGATAAGGCAAACCCTAAGGTAAATTTAAATAATATTCTTCCTTTACGTAATGTTAGAAAGCATGCTCATAATTTTTTTGCTATTGCTCATGAACAAGATCATGCTAGAAATAAATATTATTGCTTAGGTGTTAAACATGTTAATTTGCCTAAAGACAATTCTAGAACCACACTACCTAAGGATGGGAAGGTAGAAAATAAAAATCTAGGCTTTAATCCTAAGAAATATAGACACATGTAAGGACAAAAAAGGATATCCCAAGAGATTATAGAGATTCAAAATTGGAGAAATTAGAAGTGGAAAATCAAACTTTGAAGTCAAAGCTTGAGAAATTAGAGAAGACCCTTAGAAAAATAGAAAATATGATTATAGGGTATAATGGTCAAAACATAGGAGTTAGGAGGCAAGAATCTTCTAAGGACAGAAAGGTTTGGGTCACAAGCCTAAGTCCAAGGTAATCAAGCTCACCTACCACAATATTCCATTTAATTATGGAACTACTCCTAAGTCTAGGAAAGTCAAGGTTACTAGGGAAGTCACCCCCTAAGGCTAATCTTGACAAGTGTCTAGTGGCTAAGGTTTCAAAGAAACCTAGGAAAGTCACTAACAAAGTTACAAGGGAAGCAATCCCTAGGGTTAACCTTGACAAGACCAAAATGACCAAGGCTTCCAAGTCTAGGAGGGGTATTAAGAGAAGTTATTTCTAGGGAGTACCTAGTAAATCCAAGGAGCTCCAATAGGTATTGGGTTCCTTAGAGCGTGATTCCCTCACACTAGATGGGTTAGAGTGTGGCAACCTCAAATGGATAGGTAGTTAACCTAACCATGGTAGAGTTGACACTTTAGGATATTTTCAAGTTTATGGGATTCCTTATAAATAAGATTAAATTATGTCCTAAAAGATTTTTGGACATGCTAATGAATTTTATAGAAGTTGAAAAATTGATCAAAATTGGCACATTAGGTTTAAAGTCATAGTATACCATTTTGGATTTTTGACACACTTTGAGATTTAATTTATTATGGAAAAATGGGGTTTAAATATAGAAAATGGCAATTAGGTTTAAAACTTAGGTATGGTTTTACCTTTGTATTATTTATATGGCATGCTTTGTTTGTCATATGTCGTATCATGATATCATATTTTATTTGATCATATAAAATGTCATGATAATGATTAGATTAATTATGTCATGTTTGTACTTAGATCTATTTTTATGTCATGACATTATGATCATTGGTTATGTTTTAATTCATACTATATATTATGCCATGATCATCATTCATTCATTTAGGTTTATTAAAATTGATTTAAGGACAATGACATGATTTGAAGTCTCATGATAAAGGAATCAAATAGAGTTATCTAGATAAAATGCATAAGACCTTAGATTAGGGAAGAGCATTATAAAGCATTAAGGAATCATGAGGAAAACCAATGTGCGAGTCATGTACATCTAGCCATTGACTATGATTCAATATAAGATTTTGAAAATATTTTAAAATTATTTTAAAAAATCTTGGTGAAGTCTATCTTTTGATAACAAACCATTGAGAAGATTGAAACAAAATTGGCTAAAAACATTGAAGGTTTTAATGTTTTTGAACTTTGTATCATTCTTTGAATTTAAAAGTTATTTTCATATAAAATTATCTTTTTCCTATAGTATTTGGCATAAGTAATGCGAGGATGAAATTTCAAGATTTTTTAAATTTTTTGGAATTATTTATGCATTTCTGAAGTTCGTCTGAAAATTCGAATTTAGAAAAATCAAAACCAGTCGAGGTGCCACCTCGATTGGAGATGCTGCCACTCGACTAGAGCCTTCTCAATCGACTGTTAGCACTATTTTTAGCTTAACAATGCTAGTTTAAGCCATCTAACCATAACCCTAGGTTAGATAACTACTCCTAAACCTCTAATATGCTTAGACAAGCATTGAAAGAGTGAGATTTTTATTGGAAATTAATCGGAGAGTTAATTAGGGTAAAAATCAAATTTTAAGATAGATTAAAGTTCAAGTTTTAACTTTTATCCTTATTTTTTATTTTTTACTCTCCAAGAACATTGTTGGTGCAATAATAAAAGGGGAGCAAGTCTTTAGTAGGAGATTATCCATCTAAGTATGATGGATGATGGCTTATAAAAAGGGGGGAAAATGGAAGATATACACTAAACCCCAAAAATGGAAGGGGTTAAGTTAGCATCAATCATAATATATACTAAACCCCAAAAAATTTAAAAATTTAAAAGTCTGAATTGGGAACTCTTCGTTATGCTTTGGCATAAGAAGAGTCAAGTTGTGTTTAGGATAACCTAACTTAACGATATTGTCAAACATCAAAAAAGAAGAGATTGTTAGTGCAATCAATCCAAGTCACAATTGACCAGACTCAAGTGAGACTCAAGTAGGGTTTTGATGTTTAACAATGGTTTACAATATGATTTAACCATATTGTTAGTGTAATCAGTCTAGGTCATGATTGATGAGACTCGAGTGAGACTCAAGTAGTATTTTGATGTTTAATAATGGGTTTGACCATTGTTTGACAATGGGTTAACCATAAGGATGACATGAGTTTGACCATCTGAGGAGATAGCTTTATGAGGAGATTGTTGAAGCAATCAACCTCAGGTCAAGGTTGACCTAGCTCGAGTAGGACTCGAGAGAAGTCCAAGTCTTGGGTACTTGGCATGAAAAATTCAAGCATGGGTCTTGGTAATGGTAAAGTATGGGACTTTTTCATGCTTTATAAATTCAAGCATGGGACTTTTGATTGCTTGGCATGAAAACCTAATTTATAAAGTGTTTTCACTTCTTATCTCATTTGCTTGTATTTATTTCTTATTGTTGTAAGAATCTTATAAGAGATTTCTCCACCTCCGGATTATTCTGAGAGGGAGAAGATTTAGTAGTGGTGTGCATCACTAAAGTTCACTTGATCTCGACCCATGGAGTAGAAATCCTAGGTTTCGAACCATGTTATATTATTGTGTATTGTTTGTGTGTGTTTGTCTTTATTTTGTTTGTGTATTTGTATTTGTATATTCAGCTGGACACTAACTTATTGTAGGCGAGCACGCAATCAAGCAATTGAATTAAGCGCAAAATCAAGAACCGCTATTCACCTCCCCCCCCCTCTAGTCCGAACAAATCAATCCCTACAATTGGTATCAGAACAAGGACTCTCTTCAAATGACTAACCACCAAGAGAGTAAAGCGCTAGAGGAGAAGAAAGATGGAAGTGTCAAACATTGGATTGAGCCATGACATCAACACACCACCATCCTACAAAGACTACGGATTGGAGGGCTTTGATCAATGGAAAGCAAGGATTGAGAACTTCCTGATGATGATGAATATCAAGTTATGGTCCGCCTTGATAGAAGGTTGTGAATTTCCAAGGGTCAAGAAGGGAGGAATCCTCAAAATGGAGAAATAGACCAAAAAGCAACTCAAGAAATTCAAGACAAACCTTATAAGGATACCAAGGAGTTTTGGGGTGAATTGGTAAAGTTTCATGAAAATTCCTCACCGTCACAAGTAGAGAAGGAGCTTGAAAAAGAGTACTCCTCATCTCAAACTCAAGAAGACTTGGAAGTTGAGAGATGTTCAACATTTGAAGAGGAAGAATCATCATCATCATCTCAAGAGTTTGTAGAGTCAGAAGTTGAGAGGTGTTCAACGTCTGAAGGAGAAGAAGTCAAATAGGTTGGAGAAGGCTCCACCTCTATGATTAAGGGGGAGGAGAGACCATTGGCACCATCCAAGGTGTTCACCTCTACTTCCTGAAGAGAAGAAGAATCGGACCAAGAGTCTCCTACCACCATCCAAGAAGGTAACTCAAGCATGTTAAATAAAAATAAAAAACGCATAACATGCTTTGAGTGTAGGGAGCAAGGGCATTAAAAGAGCAAGTTCTCAAAAAGAGTCAAGAAAGTTCAATCGGTACCTAAAGTCAAGGATAAGTCAAAGGAGATCGGTGCCTCGATTTGCAAAAGCAAGGAGTACATTGTATGCTTCAAGTGCTAACAAAGGGGCTACTACCGGAGCCAATGTCATAAGGGGAGTCACCTTACCAAGGACAAAAGAAAGATCTCAAATGTAGGGGGAGTTGAGGCAAACTCTAAGGTATCATTTAATAATGTTCTTTATTTTAGTCATGATAAGAAACATGCTAGTGATGTATCACATGCTAATATACTTGCAATTTATCATAAAAAGCATGCTAGTAGTAAGTCTAAGGATCAATCTAGAAATAAATATTTTTATTTAGGTACTAAAAGTTATGAATTTAGGTCTAAAGATAAATCTAGACAAACTACCTCGAGACCTAACTCATCTAAGGATAACAATCAAGGCATTAACCCTAAGAAGGGTAAACATATGCCTAGAAGAAAAGGAAATGCCCCAAGAAAGAATGAAATTTCGAAAATTAGAAAATCAAGCTTTGAGGTCAAAGCTTGAGAAAATTGAAAAGACTCTTAGGAATATGGAAAATATGATTAAAGGGTCTAATGGGCAAACCATAGGTGTTATGAGGCAAAAAATATCCAAGGATAGGAAATGCTTGAGTCACAAGGCTAAGTCCAAGGTAGTCATCCTTATCTACCATAATGTTCTATTTGACTATGCAACTTAGTCTAGGTCTAAGAAAATCAAGGTTACAAGGAAGGTCATCCCTAAAGATCCCTAAAGTTGACCATGGTAGATGTCTAGTGGCTAAGGTTTCAAAGAAACCTAGAAAAGTCACTAACAAGGTTACAAGGAGAGTTACCCTTAAGGTTAATCTAGATAAGACCCAAATGACCAAGGCTTCAAAGCCTAAAAGGGTCATTAAGAGGGTATCTAGGGAGGTCATCCCCAGTGAATATCTAGTTAACCCAATGAGCTCAAATACATTTTAGATTTACAATATGATTTAATCATATGACTAGTAGATGATATGGAACATCCAAGGTCATATGAGGGAGATTATTGAAGAAATCTAAGTCGGTCAAAGTTGACCGGACACTTGGTGTGGAGAAGTCCAAGTATGGTGACTTGGCAAGGAAAAGTCCAAGTATAGTGACTTGACAAGGAAAAGTCCAAGTATAGATATTTGGCAAGGAAAAATCCAAGTTGATCAAGGGAGACCAGACACTTGGTGTTGGAAAGACCAACGGGGAGTTGGCGAGGGAAGTCCCACCAGGTATGGGAGACTGTGCTTGGCAAGTGAAGTCTCAAACAAGGAGTCTTGACAAATGAAGTCCTTGACAAGAAGTCTTGGCAAATGTGTTAGTGAAAGCCCTAGAGTCAATCATGTGATGATTGTTGTATGGACTTTATTATATCATATTCCTATTTATAAAGGTATGGTTATTATATTTACTTATATTGGTGCCAAATAACTAAATATAATAATGTCCTTGAGTAGTAGGTTCTTATTTATATCAATCGATTGGTTGAATCGATAATGAGATGATATAGAGAACACTACTCTTAATCATTCCTAGTCGAGTATTAACATTCAGGGACAATATTAATGCGTAGAGACTAGCATGTAGGTCAACACGATAACTTGATCTCACAAGTCATGGATATGAGATATCAAGTTGACACATGGGTATGCATTGGAGAATGTATACTGAATGACCCGCCATGAGAAAGTATCATGGATCGTTATATGAGTGTCATATACTTTCTCATGTGGCTATTAGTATGACTATTAGTCCTTAGACCTGAAGTCACCATGGTTCCCTACATAAGGAGTTGTATACTTTGATTTCGTCAAACGTCACCCATAAATGGGTGGACTATAAAGGCGATTACTGGGTATGTAATAAATTATGCGGAGGGATGTGAGTGATGTAGATGGGATTTATCCCTCCTATATGATGGGAGTGACATCGATATTCTTGATAGAGTGAGACCACGAAGTACATGGTCATGTCCAAATGAGTCAATATGAGATATTGAGCTCATTTGATTAGAGTGAGTCTACTTGGAGTTCAAGATATAGATTATACCGAGGATGACACAGTCTATGCCTCGATTGGTCAATCTAGATGTCAAGGATAGAGGGACATTGTCACATATTGTAAAAGTCACAATTAGTAGTCACAAAGGTGATGTTGGAGCTCAACATTCTTGTAACTTGGGTAGCAATGATGTGTTGCTAAATACCGCTCATTGCTTATGTTCCTAAATCGGTTTAGGGACATTGCCAACGTTACAAGAACCTATAGGGTCACACACATAAGGGCAATTAGATGGAGATTAGGTTCATATGATGAACCATGAGGATTAGGTTCATGGGATGAACCAAATTGGATTAAGAGTAATCCTAATTAGACTAATTGAGTTGGACTCGATTTGATTCAAGTGTTGAATGAGTCTAATTTAGATTTGATTCATCAAATCAATTTAAATTAATGAATAGAGATTCATTAAATTAAATTGACTTGAGTCAAGTGGTTAGATTTGATCAACCATGGGAGATAAGAGGTCAAGTTTGACTTGACTTTAGAGGAAGATGAAAGGTCATGTTTGACTTAACCAAATGTCATGTCATGATGATGACTTGGCATGGCCGGCCAATGATGATGCTCCACATCATCATTAACTTATCATATGGTGCCACCTCATGAGGGAGACCAAGAGTCATTGGAGTTACATGCATGCATGTAACCTCCCAAGCCTTATTGTGGCCGACCACTTTACTCCATTTGACGGTGAAATTGATTTGGTGAGTTACACTCCAACTTCATCTTCTTCCTTGGATCATCTTCCTCTCAAGCTTGCTCTACCATCCCTCTTTTTGGTCGAACCATCCATAGGGTGCTAGCACACTCAAGGGTGTGTTTTCTCCACCTATTGCTTGTGTGGATACCAATAGAGGAGTGTGCACTTGACACTCTCGAGTTCCAGCGAAGCTTTTGGACGAGCGAAATAAGCGAAGCTTTTAATATATCTTCGCACGGATCCGTGGTTGGACTTTCGGGGTTCCAAAGCGGTTTTTGTGTTTCATTTTTGTAGTTTTTGTATTAGATATACAAATTACAGATTTTTATGTTTCTGTAAATTTTCTATTTTTATAGAATTTTTGGGTATTTTTCTCGAAGAGTCGAAGCAACGAGTGTTGGGACACTTGTAGGCTTCAACCATCGATAAAAACTCTCCGAAACGGTGAGTTCTCGCTTTAGGTTTTTGGGACAGCGATTTAAGTCGTTGTAAGATCGTAGTAGGGACACTCGCAAAGTTTTTTGCGAGTAGGGGCGCTGCCCCTATCCTTGAAAGGGGCCTTGTCCTGCGATCGCGCCCGGAAACCGCTTAGCGGGACCGTTACGGAGAGGTGACTCATAAAATTAAAAAAAAATAGGAAAAATTATAGAAATTTTCTGTAAAAATACATAATTTAGAATTATGTATAATTATGTGATTGTCATGTCCCAATGACCCCAATTTGATTGGATTATGATGTGTTGTAATTCATAATACGATCTGCGTGCCGTTTTTATGGTTGTGCGTGTTGTATAGTGTATGCGACCTGCGCGCCGTACTTCTTCTTTTGAAATTCTAGTTGTAAATAGTTTTAGACTCGAATGTAACTCGAGTTTCATATTTGTAATGTAGAAAATGGAGCGGTGGAAAGTCCACTTGTAAACGAAGTTACGAGAAGGGTGCCGACGACACATGGCGGTCAAAGGAAGCGCTTGGAGATACCGCTAGCCTTAGGTTGACCGTCCGATCTTCTCATTGGCCTGAGAAGATCATAGTAGGGCCATGACCACATCACAATTAATTTTATATATATATATATATATATATATATATTTGATTTTGCTTGTATGTATGTGATGCATGCTAGTAGAATAATGCTTGTATGTATATGATGCATGCTAGAATAATGCTTGTATGTATGTGATGCATGCTAATATAGGATAATAAAGGCCTTAATGTGTATATGATACACATTACGATTAGATTAGATCTTAATCGAATCAACTCGTAAATGTCTACCAAGTCCTTGATACCTATCACTACCTCGATCATTTGTAGTTGTTGAATCTGCCAAAGCAGAGCAACGCATATTATCTTGGTAGGGTGTGGAGGGACAATCTTGGTACCGCCTATCACGGCTTGGGTTAGAGTAAGCTCAATTAGATTGAGTAAAACTAGTTAACTCAATTGGATCGAGTAGAACTATAGGCATATTCCAATCGTTGGAAAGATAGGATAAGATTGCATTTATACTAAATCTTGGGTGATTTAGCCAAAGCTAACTCAAGGTCTTTTGTAAATGTGGGTCTTGATCCTATAAACAAGAGTTGCATAGAGATATAATCGGTAATGTGTTACCCACCGATCGTACTAAGTCTTGGGTGATTTATCCAAAGCTAACTCAAGGCTTAGTATGATGTGGATCTTGTCCCGCAAGAATTATAGCTAGTTTGTATGAATCTAGTAATGTGGTTTGACCACATCCATAACTCGATTCTACAAAATTCCTATAATTCAGTGGGAGTATCATTTGATTAAAGGCCTAATTAAATGATAAAAGGAATATGATATTAATTCTCTGCATTGTATGTTGTAGATTACTATGTCGACAAACACGAACACTCTCTCTCTGCGTTCTGTCCTTGAGAAGGACAAGCTCTATGGAGCAAATTTCCTAGACTAGTACAGGAACCTGAGAATTGTTCTCACCCAAGAAAGGAAGTTGTACATTCTGGAGCAGCCCATTCCGGAGGCACCTCTTGCCACTGCCTCGCGAGCTGACAAAGATGCTTACAAGAAGCATCAAGATGATGCATTAGATGTGTCATGTCTAATGCTCGCAACCATTAACTCTGAGCTTCAGAAGCAACACGAGTTCATGAATGCTTATGATATGGTTGAACATCTTCGTCAACTATATCAAGGACAAGCAAGGCATGAGAGATATGAAGTCTCTAAGGCATTATTTGGGTCCAAAATGCAAGATGGGACTCTCGTAGGTCCATATGTACTCAAGATGATTGGGTACGTAGAAAACCTACAAAGGCTAGGATTCCCACTTGGGCAAGAGCTGACCACTAACCTGATCTTGCAATCTTTGCCACAAGCCTACAATCAATTTGTCATGAATTATAACATGAATGAAATTGATAAGTCACTGCCTGAGATGCTCAGCATGTTGAGAACTGCTGAGCTTAACCTTAAGAAGGGAAAATCTGACACCATTTTGATGGTACAAAAGAAGAAAGGCAAGGGCAAGCCTAAAGGTAAGGGAAAGTCCCAAGCCAAGGGCAAAGGCAAGGAACTGAAACCCAAAAGAGGGGTGGCTAAGGAAGGGACTTGCTTCCACTGCAAGGAAGATGGACACTAGAAGCGTAACTGCAAGGCATACCTGGAAGATCTTAAGAAGAAGAGAAGTGAGACTTCTACTTCAGGTATAAATATTATAGAAGTCAATCTATCTATTTCTTCATCATGGGTATTAGATACCGGATGTGCATCTCACATTTGTACCAATGTGCAGGCGCTGAGAAATAGCAGGGCATTGACAAAGGGCGAGGTGGACCTACGAGTAGGCAATGGAGCAAGGGTTGTTGTTGTTGCTGTAGGAACTTATGATATATCTCTGCCCTCTGGGCTTGTACTAGAATTAGATGAATATTGTTATGTGTCTGCCTTAACTAAGAACATCATTTCAGTTTCTTGTTTGGACAAAAAAGGATTTACATTTATAATAAAGAACAAATATTGTTCAGTTTATTTAAATGATATGTTCTATTGTAGTGCATCTCTAATGAACGGACTCTACTTTCTAGACTTAAGTCAAATGAGTTGAACCAAACCTATATCTGGCATTGTCGCTTAGGTCACATAAACGAGAGTCGCTTATCTCAGCTCCATAAGGATGGGTTGCTAGACTCATTTGATTTTGAAGCATATGAGACATGTGAGTCTTGCCTTTTAGGCAAGATGACCAAGACTCCCTTTATTGGACATAGCGAAAGAGCAACAGACTTGTTAGGACTTATACATAGTGATGTATGTGGTCCTTTCAATGTTGCTGCTAGAGGTGGTTACAATTACTTCATTACATTTACTGATGACTTCAGTAGATATGGTTATGTGTATCTTATGACACATAAATCAGAATCCTTTGAAAAGTTCAAAGAATTCAAGAATGAAGTACAAAATCAGCTTGGCAAGAGTATTAAGATACTTCGATCAGATCGAGTTGTGAATACCTTAGCCATGAGTTTCGTGACTATCTAGCTAAGTGTGAGATTCTATCCCAACTCAGTCCTCCTGGAACACCACAGTGGAATGGTGTATCCGAAAGGAGGAATCGTACCCTATTAGATATGGTACGATCTATGATGAGTCACACAGATCTTCCTATATCCTTTTAGGGATATGCTCTAGACACAGCAGCCTTTACCCTTAACCGTGTACCATCCAAGGCTGTAATAAAGACATCATATATGATATGGACAGGGAGAAATCCCAAGATGTTTTTCATGAGGATTTGGGGTTGTGAGACTTACGTTCGACCTCAAGTCTCAGACAAACTGGGACCCAAATCCGATAGGTGCTATTTTGTTGGATATCCCAAGGATACAAAGGGATATTACTTCTACATTCCCAGTCATCACAAAGTGTTTGTGGAAAAGACTGGAATTTTTCTAGAAAGGGATTTTGTTTCTAGAAAAACTAGTGGGAGTACATTCGATCTTGAAGAAATTCAAGATAAGGACCATAGCACTGAGACCTTGATGGAGGTTGAACAGGAACCACAAAGTGTTGTGGGAGATGAGGTTGTTGCACAAAGAGTTGTGGAACAACCACCTGTTCAAGTAGACCTACCTCTTCGCAGATCTGATAGGGTACGTCGTCAGCCTGAGAGATACTCATTTCTCTTGTCTGACCATGATGACGTAATGCTCATTGAGAATGAGCCTACCTCCTATCAGGAAGCTGTGATGAGCCCAAATCCTGAGAAATGGCTAGAGGCCATGAGATCCGAGATGGAATCCATGTACACCAACCAAGTATGAACTTTGGTTGATCCACCTGAAGGGGTCAAACCTATTGGGTGTAAGTGGGTCTTTAGGAGAAAGACTGACATGGATGGACTTATGCATACCTATAAGGGTCGATTGGTGGCTAAAGGTTTCAAGCAAATTCATGGTATTGACTATGATGAAACCTTTTCTCCAGTGGCAATGTTTAAGTCCATTCGGATCTTGTTTGCTATTGCAGCATACCACGATTATGAGATCTGGCAGATGGATGTCAAAATCGTGTTTCTGAATGGAAACTTACTCGAGGATGTGTACATGACACAACCTGAGGGTTTTTATATCCACAGCATACTGGGAAAGTATGCAAGCTGCAAAGGTCTATTTATGCGCTAAAGCAAGCTTCTCGGAGCTGAAATCTTCGATTCGATGATGCGATCAAATTGTTTGGTTTTATTAAGAATGAAGATGAACCCTGTGTCTACAAAAGGGTTAATGGGAATACAGTTGTCTTCCTTGTATTGTATGTGGATGACATACTGCTCATTGGGAATGACATCCCTTCGCTATAGTCTGTGAAGACTTGGCTGGGGACGTACTTCTCAATGAAGGACTTAGGTGAAGCAGCCTGTATTCTAGGCATCAAGATCTATAGAGATAGATCTAAAAGATTGCTTGGCCTAAGTCAGAGTACATACATTGACACGATATTACTACGGTTTGCCATGCAGAATTCCAAGAAGGGACTTCTGCCGATGTCACATGGTGTGAGTCTTTCAAAGACTCAAAGTCCCTCTTCTAGAGAGGAGAGAGACCGCATGGATAAGATCTCTTACGCATCTGCTATAGGATCTATCATGTACGTCTTGCTGTGTACTCATCCTGATGTCTCGTATGCTTTGATCATGACGAGTAGATACCAGTCAGATCCAGGTGAGCATCACTGGATAACAGTTAAGAATATTCTTATGTACTTGAGAAGGACTAAAGAATATTTCTTGATATTTGGAGGCGATGAGGAGCTAGTTGTAAAGGGTTACAGTGATGCTAGCTTCCAAACTGACCAAGATGATTATAGATTGCAGACAGGGTTCGTGTTTTTCTTGAATGGTGACGCTATGAGCTGGAAGAGTTCGAAGCAGGACACAGTTGCTGATTCTACAACAGAAGCCGAGTATATTGCTGCATCTGAGGCAGCAAAGGAGGCAGTTTGGATCCGCAAGTTCATTACTGAGCTTGGGGTGGTTCCTAGCATAGCAGATCCCATAGAGCTCTATTGTGACAACAATGGAGCGATTGCACAGGCTAAGGAACCTCGCTCACACCAGCGGACCAAACACATACTACGACGCTTCCATCTCATTCGAGAGATTATCGATAGAGGAGATGTGAAGATTTGCAGAGTACCCACAGAGACTAACATCGCAGATCCCTTGACCAAGACTTTTGCACAGAAAAAGCATGATGGTCACACTAGGTCATTGGGTATTAGATACTACGGTGATTGGCACTAGTGCTAGTGGGAGATTGTTAGTGAAAGCCCTAGAGTCAATCATGTGATGATTGTTGTATGGACTTTATTGTATCATATTCCTATTTATAAAGGCATGGTTATTATATTTACTTGTATTGGTGCCAAATAACTAAATATAATAATGTCCTTGAGTAGTAGGTTCTTATCTATATCAATCGATTGGTTGAATCGATAATGAGTTAATATAGAGAACACTACTCTTAATCATTCATAGTCGAGTATTAACATTCAGGGACAATGTTAATGCGTAGAGACGAACATGTAGGTCAACACGATGACTTGATCTCACAAGTCATGGATATGAGATATCAAGTTGGCACATGAGTATGCATTGGAGAATGTATACTAAATGATCCGCCATGAGAAAGTATCATGGATCATTATATGTAACGCCCATAAAATTCCTAGCAATTTTACAAGAATTTTTGGCTTGATGATAATGGGCTTTATGTGGGCCTTTTCAAAAATAAAAGAAAATAAGCTAAAAAGGGATGCAAGACCTAGGAATTGAACCCCAAACCTCTAGAGATAGCCAAGCCCTATAGATGCACCCACTAACCAGAAGCCCAATAGGATTTTATCATTATAAGAATAGGGGAAATTATGGTTAAGTGTAAGGGAGATCAAGGGACTCTCCAAATGAATAAATAGGGGAAATGAGGGGGCATGAGTTATCAAACTTCACTTCTCCTTCTCTTCTTCTTCCTCACCGAATCCTAGAGCTCTCCCTCTCCATCTTCATCCCTTGGCCGAAACTCATCCAAGCAATAAGCAAGGGCTAGGTTTGGTTCCTTAGGTCATCTTCCCACTACAAGCAAAGCGAAGGATGTAAGTATCCCTCACCTGCATACGAGTAGCTTCGATTGAAGTTTTGTAAAAGAAAATCCATATGTTATATTCGTCCAAGCTATGTTTTTGGTGTATCAATGAAGTTCTATGCTATGTTTTGTAACTATATGATAAAGTTAGGATTTAAAATGGATTAGGACAAAAGTTAACCCTAATAGCCACCAAGATCCATTCTGCCAAGCCATGTTTCTAAGGTTTCTATGCTATGTTTTGTAACTATATGATGATGTTAGGATTTAAAATGGATTAGGAAAAAAAGTTAACCCTAATAGCCACCAAGATCCATTCGGCCAAGCCATGTTTTTTAAGGTTTCAATGAAGTTCTATGCTATGTTTTGTAACTATATGATGATGTTAGGATTTAAAATGGATTAGGTCAAAAGTTAACTCTAAAAGCCAACAAGGACCATTCGGCCACCCCTATATTTTGATGATTCAATGAAGCTTTATTCCATGTTTTGTATGCTTATGATGTTGTTAGTAGGTTAATTGAATTAGGGTAAAGGACTAGCCCTAAAAACCTATAAGGACATTCGGCCACCCCTATATTATGGGGATTCAATGAAGCTTTATTCCATGTTTGTATGCTTATGATGTGGTTAGTATGTTAAATGAATTAGGTTAAAAAAAAAGATAACCCTAGAAACCCCTATGGACCATTCGGCCATCATGTATTTTTGGTGATTAAATGAAGTTTAATTCATGTTCTATATGCATATGAAGTTGTTGTTATGTTAAATGAATTAGGTTAAAAGATAACCCTAGAAACCTCTATGAACCATTCGGCCAACATATGTTTTTGATGATTAAATGAAGTTTTAATTCAAGTTTTATATGCATATGAAGTTGTTGTTATGTTAAATGAATTAGGTTAAAAGATAACCCTAGAAACCCCTATGGACCATTCGGCCATCATGTATTTTTGGGTGATTAAATGAAGTTTAATTCATGTTCTATATGCAAATGAAGTTGTTGTTGTGTTAAATGAATTAGGTTAAAAGATAACCCTAGAAACCCCTATGGACCATTCGACCATCATGTATTTTTGGGTGATTAAATTAAGTTTTAATTCAAGTTTTATATGCATATGAAGTTGTTGTTGTGTTAAATGAATTAGGTTAACATGTGTTTTATGTTGGGTGAATTCATGTTGACTTGTGATATTAAGTGATGCTAGATGAAGATAACATGTCTTAGGTTAGTGTTTACTTACTCTTGATGCCTTGCCTTATGTCATGCTTATGTGTATGTGATATTTAAGATATGTTATGAAATGGAATACGATAAGATTATGAAATGAAACAAAACGATATGTTCATGAAACGAATATGATATGATGATGAAATGAAGAATGATATGTTATGAAATGAAGTATGATATGTTTATGAAATGAAAGATGATATGTTCATGAAGTGAAGCATGATATGTTATGAAATGAAGTATGCTATGTTGCGAAATGAAATAAGCTATGTTATAAAATAAGCATATAAGTATTTTACCTTCTGCATGGCTTGTACCAAGACCTTAACAAGGTCCAAGAAGGGATGGGCTCCTAAGATGCCCTAGATCGATGGAATAAGACTCGGGCCTAAGATGAGATATTGAGCTCATTTGATTAGAGTGAGTCTACTTGGAGTTCAAGATATAGATTATACCGAGGATGACACGGTCTATGCCTCGATTGGTCAATCTAGATGTCAAGGATAGAGGGACATTGTCACATATTGTGAAAGTCACAATTAGTAGTCACAAAGGTGATGTTGGAGCTCAACATTCTTGTAACTTGGGTAGCAATGATGTGTTGCTAGATACCACTCATTGTTTATGTTCCTAAATCGGTTTAGAGACATTGCCAATGTTACAAGAATCTATAGGGTCACACACATAAGGGCAATTAGATAGAGATTAGGTTCATATGATGAACCATGAGGATTAGGTTCATGGGATGAACCAAATTGGATTAAGAGTAATCCTAATTAGACTAATTGAGTTGGACTCGATTTGATTCAAGTGTTGAATGAGTCTAATTTAGATTTGATTCATCAAATCAATTTAAATTAATGAATAGAGATTCATTAAATTAAATTGACTTGAGTCAAGTGGTTAGATTTGATCAACTATGGGAGATAAGAGGTCAAGTTTGACTTGACTTGAGAGGAAGATGAAAGGTCAAGTTTGGCTTGACTAAATATCATGTCATGATGATGACTTGGCATGGCCAGCCTCCACATCATCATTGACTTATCATGTGGTGCCACCTCATGAGGGAGACCAAGAGTCATTGGAGTTACATGCATACATGTAACCTCCCAAGCCTTATTGTGGTCGGCCACTTTACTCCATTTGATGGTGAAATTGATTTGGTGAGTTACACTCCAACTTCATCTTCTTCCTTGGATCATCTTCCTCTCAAGCTTGCTCTCCCATCCCTCTCTTTGGCCGAACCATCCATAGGGTGCTAGCACACTCAAGGGTGTGTTTTCTCCACCTATTGCTTGTGTGGATACCAGTAGAGGAGTGTACACTTGACGCTCTTGAGTTTCGGCGAAGCTTTTGGACGAGCGGGATTTGCGAAGGGCGTCGCATCGAGGGTAATGATCTCACCTTCTAGATCTAAGGTAGATCTAGGGTTTTTAGTAAACACATACGTGTTTTAGTTTTAATACATCTTCGCACGGATCCGTGGCCGGACTTCCGGGGTTTCCGCAACGCAAAAAGCAGTTTTTGCGGCTCAGAAAGTCCAACAAAATGAAGTCCCAGACGAGGAGTCTTGGCAAGTTAAGATCCGGATGAAGAGTCTTGGCAAATGAAGTCCCGGACGAGGAGTCTTAGAAAATGAAATCTTGGACGAAGAGTCTTGGCAAATGAAGTCTCGGACGAAGAGTCTTGGCAAGTGAAGACCCGAATGAGGAGTCTTGGCAATGAAGTACCAGAGGCGTGACCTCTTGGCAGTGAAGTCCCAGAAGCATGACTGGCCTCTTGGCAAAGGTAGACTCAAGAGCATGACGATAGCCGATGAAAGCACTTGAAGGCTAACATAAGGATGAAGAGTCACATACTCGAGGGATCCAGAAGGCGTGAGGTTGATAGATGTGGGTTGAAAGCTTAGGTCTAGGCTAGGGTGAGTATCAAGTATAAAGGGATAATACTTGGGGTGCTAAATCTCAGTATTGAAGTATAATAGTCGATTGGGCTTTGTTTGTAGACAAACAGAAGTAAGGTGACCTCAACTAGTGCCTCGACTAGGATAGTAGTCGAGGCGACACCTCGATTGGAAGTGGGTGGACAAGCAGAGCTCGGGTGCTAGTGCTCTGGAAGCACTCAACCAACACCTCGACTAGAATCCAATCAAGGTGGCACCTCGATTAGAGGCACTCGGCCAGTACCTCGATTGGATCTAGGAGCAAGCATGACAGCAACCACTCAAAAGTGAGGCATGCTCGACCATCAGCTCGTCTAGGTGCTAGTCGAGGTGGCGCCTCGACTGGATATGAGATGGGCATGAAAATAGCCGATCAGAAGCAAGGCAGACTGGACCAACACCTCGACTGGGGTATCAATTGAGGCGGCGCCTCGACTGCCGAAGCGACAGTTGTGCTGCAATGTTCAAAATCACGAGTGCTGATGGGAGAAGTTGGAGGCTTCGACGGAGATTATAAGAAGGAGGCTTATGGACATTTTTCGGGGCCAACTTTTGGGGAGTTAAAAGGCAAAGTATTGTTGCATTCCAACCTTCTAGAGCATTCTTCAATACAACCAAAATGAGCAATCAAGCAAAGACATTCATGTATAGTGTTTTTTGTTTTTTTTTATTTCATTTACATTTTGCATTTGGTGGTTATTGTTATAAGCTCTATTGTAATTAAGAGGTTTTTCTTGTTGATTAATACTTGTTCTTCTTGATTATCCGGTTGGAGTTTCGACTTGTGTCGGAGGAAAGATCACGGAAATCCGAAAGGCTCCTCTGTTTCCACAAACCAAGATCCGGATGTTTCTCTCGCTTCTCTGATCGAAATCCACCGCCGAGGAGCCTCTTTTGCCTTGCAGCCGAACCCCTCCTTGGACACACAGTCGAACCCCTCCTTGGACGCACTCCTTCCCTTGATAAGGGAAGGAGATGCCTGCTGACGGCTCAAGCCGGGCGTGCTCAGCGTTCCACGAATCGCCTCTGTGCTCGATGGAACATCATCTCCCACTCGTCCAAGGTATGTCACACAGACAAAAATGATCACACAGACCATTTTAGAAGGGGTGTTTAATCACATAGACTAAATGATCACACAGACCATTTTAGAAGAGGTGATTAGTCACATAGACTAAATCGAAGCAACATCTATTGTCCCAAAAGACTAATAGAACAGAGATTAATAGTCACAAAGACTAAATGAAACATCAAATTAGAAAATGGTTCGTGCGACAGCAAGCACATTGAGCATTCAAATGCCAAGAAAGTTATTACACCTTACTTAGCTGCTCATAGAGTGATACATACTAAGAGAAGTTGTTACGCTTAACTCAGCCACTCTACATATGATATATAATCATTCTCTCGATGACACAAAGTCATCTCCAGGTGGTACAAAACCCTTTATCTTATGACACACAACCATTTCCCAGGTGACACACAGTCATTTTCCAGATGATACAAAATCATATTTCTGGTGGTACATAACCATTTACCTGAAACATTTATGTCTTGCTTTTTACCCAGATTAAATAATCTCATTTACATCAATATGAACATCTCTAATCCCTTAAATTGACCATCATGTCAAGAGCATGTCTCATATTCCAAATATTCACAATCATTTTCATACACAACAGAAATGGGTCGACCAGTGAATAATACCCATTAGATGTAAACTTATTTAATCTTCCTTTTTAGTGTGAATCTATTCATTTTAATCAATCGCTTTCCTAGACATGTTCCATAGACCGAATCATCCATAGTCAATAGGTTTACATGCTAAAGTAGCAGACCCTGATCAAAACTTCAAGTAGACACCTAAATAGTCACAAAGGGCAAATATTGAGATCAACATATAATCTCAAAGGGCTCACATAGTAGAGAAGCAGGGATCCATTCTCCTACTACCCTTATATGTCGTCTTAGCACATGTGATATGATTCACATGCTACGATGTCTTCCTCTTTACCAATAAAGAGCGCATGTTTCCCTCAAATTAACATCGTACAGATTTCGATCTAGACATTTCCAATGTCTAATCCAAAATTCAACACATGAATCCTTATCTGGCTCACAAACAGACATAGTAAATGGTGGGTTCATTTACTTCGATCATCTATCACAAAATGATCTTATCTTGATACAAATATCAAGACGACCCTAACTTATAGGAATGTAACAAATTTTACAGCTTCCAAAGCTAACAATCACATAGGTTGACCTATAAGCATCGGTCTTACCTCTATTCATACGCAACAAATAGAGATGATTGTCCATGTGAGAGGACCAATCACTACCTGCCAACATGTTTATCGAGATCTTATCACTAGAATGTAACATAACATACACTGAATAGATTATGACTGACATTTCAAACAATCAAATCATAACATTCAATTGTCATTGGAAAAACTGTTACATTCTACGAAGTCCCATGGACTTTACATGCTCATTAAATGACTCTTTAGTCATTGGCTTAGTAAAAGGATCTGCAAGCATAGCTCGTGTAGGGATATACTCAAGAATCACCTGTTGGTGTAGTGGGCACCAAAGTCGAACCGGTATTTTGATTATGGCAAAAGGCTCAATAGTTAAGGGTATATTTGTTATCTTACGAGCTCAATTAAGTGTGCAGAAATGCTAAAGTTGAGCGGAAGGTCTGCGACACCCGGTGGGAACCGAGGTGGTCGGGCAACGCCAGAGGGATTTCGGAGGAAGCCGAGGTACTCGGGTGAAGACCGGAAGCGAGGCTACAAGGTAAGCTCGTGTGAAAGCGAAGCAAGGACGTTAAGCGTAGATCCGACCCAATACCTCCAATGGAAGGTCTAGGTCGAGATCAGTTGGTTAGAACCATCGTACTTTATATTTTAAGCTAACTTGTACTGCAGTCCAAAACCCTTTGACCAGTCGTCTACTACAGTCAACTGCTGATCTAGTTCCAGCCTCGAGAAGAGCTCGAATTTCAAGGGGGTGAATTTGGACTTGACTCGTGTTTTGGTACAAAGGGTGATGTGGCATCAAGGTGGACATCCAAACCATCACCAAGCTTGGACCCCCAAAATTAGGTGATGTGGCATCAAGGTGGACATCCAAAACCATCATCAAGTTGGACGCCCAAAATGAGGAGAGTTGGCACAAGATGGTTGGCTCCCATGATGTGGCACAAGTTGGATGGCTCCAACAAGTTGGCGTGAAGGCCTCCTTGAGGTGGCACAAGGTGGTTGGATGAGCACCTCATCCTTGAGTTGTGGCACAAGGTGGTTGGATGAAGCACCTCATCCTTGAGTTGGCGCAAAGGATGTGGATGAGCAAGACTTGGGGGATAAGAACCTCACCTTGGACACTACCTATGTCTAAATTCATAGATCAATATCCATAAATAGACATGTTCACGCCAAGCAAAAAAGATATAAGAAATCAAGAGCTCTCAACACGCCGTCGTAACGCCGCTACTACTACTCACATTTGCTACGACGAAGTGCCGCCGACAACGAAAACTACATCTTCTACTTATAAGAGTTGTCGGTATATTTATTTAAGTTCTACTTCTTTAAATTGTCTTTGTGCTTTAATCGTAACAAGGAAAGGGGGAGTGTCCCTTTGCCTTGATTTCTTTTTGTGATCGTTGCTCCTACTTCCAACGAGGAGGAGTGGTTTTAGTGAATTGCCCTCCGTACGTGATCAAGGATCACTAGGGCCGTGGATTAGCAATCGAAAGATTGTGAACCACGTAAAAATATCTTGTCTACTTTATATTTCCGCTGTGCACTCTCTACTTGCTTTTTACTTATTGCAAAAGTTTTTTTTAACGACACCGTATCGCTATTCACCCCCCCCTCTAGCGACACTTTCGATCCAACAATTGGTATCAGAGCCGGGGGCGCTAAGATTCGGTGAAACCACCAATCTAGCTTTGTTTTTCTTTTTTGTCACAGATTTTTTATTTATTTATTTCTGTTTTCGTATAATTATTTCACTTGCGTATCTTCTCCTACATATAGAATTGCATTAGAGGCTTTAGGATCCGGATAAGGTTGTCCTTCGGGTTAGATCCCGAGTAAGGTTGTCCTCCGGAACTTCAACGACATTCGCATTTGATTGTTTATTTCTTTTGCAAGTTACATTTTATATATATTTTTTTACTTCTGCACTACTAATCCAAGGCGAAAGTCTTGGAATATTCTTTTCGTGTGTGTTTTGCAAGATTCTTTTTCGTTCTTCTTCTTGTTTTTAAATGGCCCATCTCGAAGGGTTTAGCATCTTGACCCCGTTTTACAACGGTAATGACTTTCGTTATTGGAAGGGTCGGATGGAATGCTTTCTTAAAACCCAAATCGAGATGTGGATCGTAATCAAACCGGTTTCACACTTCCTATTAATGAAGATGGTGAATCTTTGGGTTACGATCAATGGTCAAATTCCATGAAAAACAAGTAGAAGCCGATGCCAAGGCAACTCAAATCTTGCAATGTGGGTTGTCCAAGGAAGAGCTCAACCGTCGGCCTTCATTAGTGCAAAGGACTTATGGACCAAGCTAGTGGAACTACGAAGGCACCGACGACACGAAGGTATGTAAAGAGATTTACTTTTAAATAAATTGTATAACTTGAAAATGCAGGAAAACGAGACCGCAACTCAACTACATGCTCGTATCCAAGACATCGCCGTCAACCAACTCCATGCCATCGGACAAAGGTCGAGAATCGCGACCTTATCAATTCTCTTAACTCGTTTCCTAGGACCACCTTGTGGGCATCCATGGTCGATGCCTACAAGGTCTCCAAGACCTTTCTAAAATTAGGTTAGGCAATTGTTTTGAACTTGAATTACATGAGCAAACTAACGTGGTCCGGAGAAGAGTATTGCGTTAGTTGCGGGTTCCAAGAAGAAGAAGCCCGCAAGCAAGCCACCCCGAAGGAAGAAGACAGTCCGAATCGGAAGTAGACTCGAAATAGAATCCGAACTAGTCAATCTAGTTCAAGATGATCAAGAGACGAAACGACCAACAACTCAAGGTAAGCCTAAACCTAATTCAAATACTTCTAATTTTAGATGCTATGAGTGCAGCGAGTTCGGTCACATCAAGTCCGAGTGCCCAAAGCTAAAGAATAACGCATCAAAGACCAAGAAAGCGCTAACGCTACTTGGGAGGAGTTGTCGGAGGAAGAAGGCGATATCAAGCTCTAATGGCCAAGCCGACCGAGCACGACTCGAACCGAAGAAGAGTCCGAGTCCGAATCTGATGAGCTTCCATTCAAGACAAGCCACGGATCCGTATCCGGTTCAAAAGAATCATTAAGGGTAAGTCGGTCGTTACTTAATACTTTGTATGGTGCAATTAAATTTTTATATAAGAAACTAGCTAAGTCCGAGTCCAAGGTCGAGACCCTAATTGAGGAGGTTAACCTCCTCAAACATGAGGTCTCCTAACCTCTTCGACTACTCGTATTCAAGAGGAGGACTCAACTCAAGTTGAAAAGCTTGAAGTTGAGAACTCGCTTTTGAAAACACAAGTCGAAGACCTTAGGAACACCGTTGGAAAGGTTCACTTTGGGATCCAAGGGACTTGACCTCTTACTTGGATCACAAAGGGCCGTGTACAACAAGGCCGGACTCGGGTTTAACTCAAATACAACCAATAAGTCATATATGTCTATAGTAAACCAACATAAGAAAAATGTCCAAGCATGGGTCCCTAAGATCACTTTGATTTCAACTTTAGGATCTAACATGTATTGGGTTCCCAGGACCAAATTCACTATGTGAATAGACCCACTCGATTCAATGGTCCAGGGGGAGCCAATACAAAATGTATTTTTGTTAAGTCTTAGAAATTGCATGCTTAGTTTTTCCTTTATTTTTAGAATGGTTAGATAGGACTCATAATCAACTAAAATCCTCCGAAAGATTGAGCCTCGGGGAGCCTCTTTTCAAAAATAACTAGTTAGACCAAGATGTAGTCTCAAGTAAGTCGAGTTATCAATTTCTTGAAATTAGCTTTGTCTAAGGAAGTGGTCGTTGTTCCGATCAAAGAAGGCCTCTGTGCCTCGCCACGACCTGGAAGCTAATCTCTTGAAAAGATTACTTGATGAGCTTAGACTAAATCCGAATCTAACCTAATGTTGGTTAATTTAAATTCATTAAAATTAATCAAGTAAAATTGAAAGTCATCTCACAATAACACATAGGAATAACATGTTTTGATCATGTAGATATTGGTGAGATGATTTAGGTTTAAAAACTTACAAACAACCCTTTAGTAATTCCAATATCCGATCCAACTACCTTATATGTAGGATCAATGGATGTTGGGCGATGGTTACTCGACACATGGCCGGATCAACTCGATTTTGGTTACGATTCAAACGACAAGGATCGGTAGCCTTCGGAAATAACGGCAAGCTCAAAATCATCGAATCAGGTGATATTGAGCTCAACTCTAACTTTACAATTCAAAATGTCTTATTAGTAGAAAACTTTCAATATAATTTACTTAGTGTAAGCCAATTGTGTGATAACAATTATAAGGTCATATTTCTAGAAAATGAATGCGTAATCAAGATAAATGCAACATCTAAAATAATACTTAAAGGAACTAGGAATAGCAACATCTACACAATAAATTTACCCAACTCCTCAACCAAGTGTCTTATGACACAGCAAGAGGAATCTTGGTTATGGCAGAAGACTGGACACTCGCACCCAAGACTCGTCCACAAGATGAGTCAGTGAAGCTTAGTTATAGGTTTGCCTAAACTAAACAACTTGGATAATAAAATATGTAATGCTTGTCAACAAGGTAAACAATCTAGGACACAACATCAATTAACTAATCAAGAACGAACCAAAAGTGTTCTTGAGCTCCTACACATGGATCTATTTGATTCACATGGAGCTAAGTCACTCAATGGTAGTCAATTTTGCTTAGTCATAATTGTGACTATTCTAGATTTACTTGGGTTAGGTTTATCAAACATAAAAATGATACCTAGACCAACTAATCAATCTTTGTAGGTTAATCGAAAATCAAAAGAACCTTAAGATTAAAAGACTTAGAAGCGATCATGGTGGTGAATTAGAAACCACAGGTTTACAGATTTACGTAACCTAAGCGGATACCACCATGAGTTTTCATGTCCTAGAACCCCACAACAAAATGGGTTAGTCGAGCGGAAAAATAGAACCCTACAAGAAGCCGCTAGGACAATGTTAAGCAGTATAACCTACCCGATAGATTTTGGGGCAGAGGCCGTTAGTGCGGCTTGCTATGTCAAAATAGGATCCTTATGGTAAAGAGGCACCAAAAGTCCTCGTCTGCGAGATTTATCACGATAAAATACCAGACATCAAATACTTTAGGGTATTTGGATGCAAGGTACATATCTTAAACACTAAGGATTACCTAGGAAATTCAAATCCAAAACCTCTTTGGAACCTTTCTAGGATACTCAACCACCGATGGGTATACAATCACGACACTCTTAGAGTCGAAGAAACCATTAATATAGTTTTCGACGAAGGACATGAACCCGTTCAATCCTTAACAAAACCAACTAGCAAATCAACTTATAGCGAAGCAGGACTCGATCTTGAACTTGAATCTCGTCCTAACCCAAGTCATCCTATCGACCAAGTGATAGATGACCCTAACCCAAGTCATCCTATCAATCAAGTTATAGGTGATCCAAATTTAGGGGTTGAACTAGAGCTTCATCACAAAAACATTAGTATCTCGTTAATTTCCAAAATCGAACCCAAAACTATTGAACAAGCACTTCTTGATCCCGACGGATTATTGCTATGCAAGAAGAGCTAGCTCAATTCACTAGAAATGAAGTCCGGGAATTAGTACCACCACCTAAAGAAAAATCAATTATTGGAACAAGGTGGGTATTTCGAAATAAACTTGATGATAAAGGTGAAGTAGTTAGAAATAAAGCTAGGTTAGTCGCAAAAGGGTTTAGTCAAGTCGAAGGTTTAGATTACGATGAGACCTACGCCCCAGTAGCAAGACTAGAGACCATCCGAATGTTGTTAGCATATGCCGCACATCGAGGTTTTAAATTGTTTCAAATGGATGTCAAGTCAGCATTTTTGAATGGATACATTAAGGAAGAAGTTTACGCTACCAACCTCCGGATTCAAAAATCTAGATAAACTCGACCATGTCCTTAGACTTAAGAAAGCCCTATATGGACTCAAACAAGCCCCAAGAGCTTAGTACGAAAGGCTTTCGATCTATCTTAAGTCCAAAGGATTCAACCAAGGTTTAGTCGACCCAACCTTATTCGTAAAAACCGTAGGAAAAGAAATCTTTATAGCCCAAATCTATGTAGATGATATAATTTTTGGAACTACCAACTCGATCCTGCTAAACGAATTCATCTCACTTATGGAAAGTGAATTTGAAATGAATTTAGTAGGAGAGTTAAGTTTCTTCTTAGGTTTACAAATTAAACAAACTAAAGATGGAATATATTTACATCAACAAAAATATACTAAGGACTTAATAAATCGATTTGGAATGCAAGATGCTAAAATAATTAATACACCTATAGCAACTAATGTTAATATAAACGAAGATGTGTATGAAAAACCCGCTGACCTAAAATACTATAGGAGCGCAATAGAAGTCTCCTATACTTAACATGCGCCGACCCGACATTTTATTCGCGGTAAGTATGTGCGCAAGGTTACAAAACATGCCAAGAGTCTAACCCTAGTCAGCGTATCCTTAGATATCTAAAGACACGCTAAGCGTAGGTATTTGGTACCCTAGATCTCTAGAGTTTAATCTAATCGGCTACTCAGGCTCGAGCTTCGGTAGTAAACTCGATAGAAAGAGCACGAGTGGTTGTTGTCAAATCCTCGGCCGAGTCTAGTGAGTTGTGCGAGGAAGCGATTGCGTTGCCTTATCTACCACCGCCGAATACGTTATGCGATGGGTGAGTGTGTCTCTCGGCTCCTGTGGATGAAGCACACTCTCCAAGACTTTAGCTTAATCTTTAACAACATTAAAACCTACATAGATAACATCAGTTCAATTAACTTAACTAAAAATCCAATATGTCATTCTAGGACAAAACATATAGAAGTTAAACACCACTTCATTAGGGAACATGTAACTAATGGAACTATACAACTAGAGTATGTTGAGTCCACATCAAACCTAGCGGACCTCTGCACCAAACCACTACCCGAAGCCGAATTTAGTTTATTAAGACGAAAGTTAGGTATGTGCGTAATAGAGTAGGATTTAAATTTTTCTATATATGTACTCTATTTTTGCTTCTTTTTATGAAATTAGCCTAAGTCTTACCTTAGAAATCATATACCTATAGATTTAAGGAGCCAACACATCTCACAACACATAGGACTAATGTGTTTGTGTACTTAGCCACGAGAGGCGTGAGATGTTAGGACCTTACTCCGGTTCCAGATGTAGATTCTGCATCGATATGAACCATGGAGTATAATTATTTAAAATTAATCAACTCCTTCAAGACTTATTGATCATTCTATATCAATCAAGTCCAACCGGAGTTGTACATTTTAGATGAACATATTTTCAAGCTTATTATTATTTTAAAAAAAAAAAAATATATATATATATATATATATTGGGAACTTGCTTGGACTTACAAACCCTAAAATATATTTACAAACTTTTTGAGTTAAGGCAAAAGGGGGAGAAAGTCACAAAAGTAACCAAAATTAACCAAAATTAAAGCGGAAGAAAGTAAACAAAATTATTACCTTTTATATTAAGTAATTCCGATTACTTAAGCAACTATTAAGGGGGAGTAAAAATTATTTTTCAAGAACTCACCTTCGGTCAAGGGGGAGGTTACCTCAAAGGGGAGAACTTGAAACAATAATATTTCTCATTCATATTTAATCATTATGCTAGCTCATTCATATTTAATCATTATGCTAGTTCATTCATATTTAATCTTTATGCTAGCTCATTCATGCTTAATCATTATGCTAGCTTAATTTTTCCTTAACTTTTGTGTCGGTTTGCCATGAATCAAAAAGGGGGAGATTTTTGGTGCAGTGGGCACCAAAGTCGAACCGATTTTGATTATGGCAAAAGGCTCAATAGTTAAGGGTATATTTGTTATCTTACGAGCTCAATTAAGTGTGCGTAAATGCTAAAGTTGAGCGGAAGGTGCGACACCCGGTGGGAACCGAGGTGGTCGCAACGCCAGAGGGATTTCGGAGGAAGCCGAGGTACTCGGGTGAAGACCGGAAGCGAGGCTACAAGGTAAGCTCGTGGCGAAAGCGGGGCAAGGACGCAGCGTAGATCCGGCCCAATACCTCCAATGGAAGGTCTAGGTCGAGATCAGTTAGTTAGAACCATCGACTTTATATTTTAAGCTAACTTGTATCAGCCCAAAACCCTTTCGACTGTCTACTACCAAGCTCTGGTCTAGTTCCACCTCGAGAAGAGCTCAATTTCAAGGGGGTGAATTTGGACTTGACTCGTGTTTTGGTACAAAGGGTGATGTGGCATCAAGGTGGACATCCAAACCATCACCAAGCTTGGACCCCAAAATTAGGTGATGTGGCATCAAGGTGGACATCCAAAACCATCATCAAGTTGACGCCCAAAATGAGGAGAGTTGGCACAAGATGGTTGGCTCCCATGATGTGGCACAAGTTGGATGGCTCCAACAAGTTGGCGTGAAGGCCTCCTTGAGGTGGCACAAGGTGGTTGGATGAGCACCTCATCCTTGAGTTGTGGCACAAGGTGGTTGGATGAAGCACCTCATCCTTGAGTTGGCAAAGGATGTGGATGAGCAAGACTTGGGGGATAAGAACCTCACCTTGGACACTACCTATGTCTAAATTCATAGATCAATATCCATAAATAGACATGTTCACGCCAAGCAAAAAATATAAGAAATCAAGAGCTCTCAACACGCCGTCGTAACGCCGCTACTACTACTCACATTTGCTACGACGAAGTGCCGCCGACAACGAAAGCTACATCTTCTACTTATAAGAGTTGTCGGTATATTTATTTAAGTTCTACTTCTTTAAATTGTCTTTGTGCTTTAATCGTAACAAGGAAAGGGGGAGTGTCCCTTTGCCTTGATTTCTTTTTTGTGATCGTTGCTCCTACTTCCAACGAGGAGGAGTGGTTTTAGTGAATTGCCCTCCGTACGTGATCAAGGATCACTAGGGCCGTGGATTAGCAATCGAAAGATTGTGAACCACGTAAAAATATCTTGTCTACTTTATATTTCCGCTGTGCACTCTCTACTTGCTTTTTACTTATTGCAAAAGTTTTTTTTTAACGACACCGTATCGCTATTCACCCCCCCCTCTAGCGACACTTTCGATCCAACATCACCTTCTTTTTAGCAACAATATCCCTGATAAAGTTGTATTTTATAGCAATATGCTTGCCCTTGCTGTGATATTTGGGATCCTTGGAAAAAACTATCGCAGCTTGACTGTCACAATAGACAGTCACTGGACTCCCACTGTTCTCAGCAATCTTCAAATGCTTTAGGAACCTTCTCAACCAGACTGCTTCTTGTACAGCTGCTGAACATGCCACATATTCAGCTTCCATTGTAGATAAGGCCACACAGGCCTGTTTCTTGCTGTTCCAGGAGATGGCGCCACCATTCAACAAGAACGCATAGCCTGATGTTGATTTTCTATCATCCAGGTCCCCAGCCCAATCTGCATCTGAATAGCCCATAAGGCTCATATCTGATCCTTGATAACAGAGACAATAATCTGTCGTCGCCTTCAGATATCTGAAAATCCTTTTCACTGCCTTCCAGTGTCTCGATCCTGGGTTTGACTGGAACCGACTGACTAAGCCCACTGCATAGCTGATATCGGGACGAGTACACAACATAGTATACATTAAACTACCTATGGCACTGGCATATGGTTTTTTATTCATGTCGGCTATTTCAGCTGGAGTCTTGGGACTCATACTTTTGCTCAAAACAGTACCTTTCGCAATAGGTGTCTGTTCACAGTTGCAGTCAGACATGTTGAAATGTTGTAACATCTTAGTAATATAAGACTCTTGTGACAAACCCAAAAGTCTCTTTGATCGATCCCTGATGATCTTTACTCCTAAGATGTATTCAGCTTCTCCCATATCTATTGTGTCAAATTGTGAAGACAACCACTTTTTGACTTCCACTACAAAACCTATGTCATTTCCTGCTATCAGCATATCATCAACATATAATGATAAAATGACATACTTTCCTTTTTCCTTCTTTAGGAAAATGTAATGATCCTCATTGATCATTTCGAAACCATAAGATAAAACCACTTTGTTAAATCTTATGTTCCATTGTCTTGACGCTTGCTTCAACCCATATATAGATTTCTTCAATCTACATACTTTTTCCTCTTGGCCTAAAGCAACGAAACCTTCTGGCTGAACCATGTAGATTTCCTCATCAAGCTCACCGTTAAGGAAAGCGGTTTTGACATCCATCTGATGTAATTCCAAGTCATAATGCGCCACAAAGGACAAAATAACTCGGATTGACACAAACTTTACTACGGGAGAAAATGTCTCTTCAAAGTCAATACCCTCTCTTTGGGTAAATCCTTTTGCAACCAAACGAGCCTTGTATCGATTAATCGATCCATCAGACTTCCTATTTATTTTGAGAATCCACTTATTCCCAATAGCCCTTCGGCCAGGAGGAAGATCGACTAACTCCCAAACTTGATTCCTAATCATTGACTTCATTTCTTCTTCCATTGCATTTTTCCACTTATCTCTAACCCTACATCCCAACGCTTCCTCAACTGATTGAGGTTCATCTTCGCCAACTGGGAGTGTCATCATTGCCTCATTCTCAATATCAAACCTCCTTTTAGGTATGATCTTACGAACACTTTTCCGTAAGTTGGGCTGTTGAGAAGTCACCCCGTGATCAGGCATATTACTCCCACTCGGTTGACTAGGTTCAGGTATCCCACCGGACATCTGTCTTGTTGATAACGACTCATTCTCCTCAAAAAGAGGAACTGTCTTATCAACTTCACCCTTTATTGGGAACTCAGTTTCTAGAAAAGTGGCATCTCTAGACTCAATCTCAGAGATCGTTCCATCTTGTTGCTCACCTATAAAAATATAACCTTTTGAGGTCTCAGAATATCTTATAAAGATACATTTCTTACCTCTAGGTCCGAGTTTTCCATATTTATGAGAACTATCATGAGCGGTGACCCCGGGGTCTCAGTTGCTCAAATCGTTTCGCCGTCAACGTTCATATGAGGTTGATGGAACTGACTTTGAAGGCACTTTGTTAAGTATATATGCCGCAGCTAGTAATGCATCTCCCCAATAGGAGACCGGCAAATTAGCCTGCGCCATCATAGACCTAACCATTTCAAGAAGAGTCATATTTCTTCTTTCAGCAATCCCATTTTGCTGTGGAGTTCCTGGGATCGTTAGCTGTCTAATAATCCCCTTATCATTACATGTCGTCTTGAACAAATCAGACAGATATTCACCCCCACGGTCAGTACGTAAGGCCTTAACCTTACGTTCCGTTTGATTCTCAACTTCGTTCAAATAACGAATGAAATAATCCAACGCTTCAGATTTTTGAGAAATCAAATACACATGACCATACCTAGTGAAATCATCAATAAATGTAATGAAGTAGGAAGCTCCATGCCTAGCCTTCACACTCATCGGTCCACAAATATCCGAATGAATCAATTGCAATGGCAAGTCTGCTCTAATAGCCTTTTCAAATGGTTTCCTAGTTGCTTTTCCAACAAGACAATGCTCACATATGGACAAGCTAATCTTAGCACGAGAGCCCATCAAACCCTCTCTAGCTAATCGATTCATGCGATCTTGTCCTATATGTCCCAATCTAGCATGTCAAACCTCATCAGATATATCCGCATTACTAGTAAGAGCAATGTTTGAAAAACAACTATGAATTGCACAATTCACATCAGGCACCACATCTAGTACCATAAAACCATTAGATAAATAACCATATCCGATTGACACAGAGTCAATCTTAAGTTCTACACAGCGACTGAAAAAATTTACAGAGTATCCTAAATCAAGAAGACAAGTAACAGATACAAGATTCCTTCGAATCTCTGGAGTATACAAGACATCATGTAGAAATAAAGTACTTCCACCACGAAGATTAAGTTTGTAAGTGTCGACTCCCTTGACTTCGACTCTTGCATTGTTTCCTACATAGATCCATTTGTTGCCAGCAGGTACCCGACGGTACTCCACATATGTAACCCGCTCTCGAGCTACATGGTTGGTTGCTCCCGAATCTATAATCCACAAAGGATAAGAATCAACCATCAACATAGTACTAGCAACAAAATGCTCAGAAGACAGATTAGAAGTTACCTTCTTTGGCTTAGTACACTCCTGAGCAAAGTGGCCCTTCTTGCCACAATTAAAGCAAGATAACTTGCTTTTAGGCTTCTTCCCTGTCTTCTTCTTCTTGATTTGATCCTTCCCGTGAAGAATAACGCGTTTTATTCTTTCCCTTTCCTTCTTGTACCATTTCTTCTTGGATCCAGGATGATCCGTGAGCTCTGACCCAAATAGGCTTGGCCAGAAATCCTCGCGGATTCTACTCTCTCAGCCTCCAGCTCAACATGCCGTGAGACATCAGCGAAAGTCTTAATACTCTCACTGTGAGTTAAGGTCTGCTTCATGGTCTCCCAAGAATCGGGAAGAGAACGAATAACCGTCTGAACCCGTTGTTCATCGGTTAACTCATGACCGGCAGTTTTCAGCTCCCGAATCATGTTAGACATCTCCCTGAGATGTTGAACCATCGTTGCATTCGGGCGCTTCTTGTAGCTGTCGAACCTGATCGTCAGCTGACGAAGCTTACTCAGACTTATTCCACTGTATCTTTCTCTAAGGGCTACTCAGACTGCATGAGCTGAAGGATATGACTCATACTCTAACACTAGGTCATCCACCATTGAACTTATCAATATGCCCTTAGCAGTGGAATCCTTCCTTTTCCATACCTTATAGGCATCATGGTCACGTCTGTACTGTGCTGCATTACTCTCAACAGGTTCCAACATAACCTGATTAACAACCTCTAGAACTTCTTGTTCCTCAAAAACATACTGAATCTTAAGGTGCCATATTTTATAGTTATCCTCATTCAGTTTTTCACCTTTGTTCAGTTCAGCTATGATGTTCTTAGTTGCCATAATCTAACATAAATAAACACATTATTTAGTTACTCAGTGTATGCTTTTATGTATGTAATCTCAAAAATAAACTCAAGATAAATCTGATCTGGTTTACAAAATCAAGTGACAACTGCGTTATCACTCATCATTTGTATGTGTCAATCAGACTTAGATTGATATATTTTATTACATACATCTCACTTAATGATATTAATCATTATTACAGCATGATATTACATATTAAATGAACATATCATTATATACTCATTTGAACTAATCAAAGGCATATTCCGAAATCATGCATCATTTAGAGTCAACAACATTAAATGAACTAATCATTTTAAATGAACACATCATTAAAATAAACATGTTGTACAATGTTAACAAATAACAAAGTCTACTAAGAATGTAACAGATTACATTCTTCCTACTCATAAACTAAAAATAACTCCTAATAGACTAGATAAGCAATTACTGCTCCCACTAGGACAAGCCCTAGCGCAACAGTAATCATGACATGTCCCCTCCGTCTGGACTCAACTACACTACTCTCTGCTGGGACACTCACAGGCAACACATGCTGCCCTGATACAGAAACCTTTAAAGACCTCACTATTCGAGAACCAAAATCCTCCACAGGGTCTTCTTCAGGATCATCTTCACAGTCAGCATAGTTAATCAGCTCTGTGCACAACTGGGTATATGAAACACATCCTTCATGTAACCCCCAAAATTGTCGTGTCGCGTCAGCAAGATTATCGAGCAATGAACGAATCAACGCCCAAATCCTGTAGTTGTCTAATACTGGAAACTTCTACATCTCGAGCTTCCAGAACAGTCTATCCATCTTCCCAATATGTCCAAGGACTCCATGGTAAGGGTCATAGTCCAAATCTTCGATAGCCTCCCTATACCGATTGCGCAACACATCGCGCCGGGTCATAGTGGTATACATCCGCACCATCTGTAAAATTGAAATAAATCATGTAAGTACATAACCGACAAAATCAGTACAAATACCGGTATATTTCAATTAATCAAGGCACAGAACAAATACTCATTTATCAAGAAGAACTAAACTTCTTGAATTTTAAGCTACAATTAATTGACTCATTGATCAATCAATTTTGACCCATAGACAGTCATAATCTAGTCCTATCTTTGAGTTATTCAAAAATAAATTTTATAATCTGTACAAAACAAAAAAAAATATTTATTTATGAGTTTTTCGTGTTAACAGGGTGGCGTATCAAAACAACACAGGCGTGTCGTCATTGACATGTCCGTGTCAGCACTCAACACGCCCTATTCAGCAACCGACACGCCCCTTGTTGGTCGCGACACGCCTGTGCCGGCATGGCGTGTCGGCCGTGACACGCCCTGTGCGGCATGAGCGTGTGGGCTGCGACACACTCGCGGCGATGGCGCGGCAGCGTGGTCGCCGCTCGCCGCCTCCGCCGCGGCCGGCCCGGTCGCCGCCTCCATCGCCGCGATTCGACCGCCTCGGAGGACGCCGCTAATCGCGAAGCGATGTCGGCGCCGGCGCGACGACGATGCGCATCGCCGCCGTCGCGGCCGGATCCATGCATCGCCGAGGCGTCGGCGGTCACGCCGCTTCCGAGGTCGTCGGAAGGGCGTCGGCTCGCGCTGCTTCCGGCGGCCGATGCGGCGATCCGCGATCAAGGCCGCGATCGATTTAATCGAGCAGAGAATTCGGTTGTCTTCTCCGACGAGGGTATCACACAGGTATGAAATAAATTCAGAATTTAATTGCTCTGATACCAATGTTGATTAATACCTGTTCTTCTTGATTACCCGGTTGGAGTTTCGACTTGTGTCGGAGGAAAGATCACGGAAATCCGGAAGGCTCCTCTGTTTCCACAAACCAAGATCCGGATGTTTCTCTTGCTTCTCTGATCGAAATCCACCGCCGAGGAGCCTCTTTTGCCTTGCAGCCGAACCCCTCCTTGGACGCACAGCCGAACCCCTCCTTGGACGCACTCCTTCCCTTGATAAGGGAAGGAGATGCACGCACGGCTTCAAGCCGTGCTTGCTCGAGGCGGTTCCACGAACTGCCTCTGTGCAGTTCGTGGAACTGTCACGAACTTCCATCATTTCTACCTCCAGAGTATTTCCGAGGAGTAGGTTTAGTGATGGTGGACATCACTAGAGCTTGCTTAGAGTCGTACTTAAAATTTTAGGGGCCCGAATCGAATTTTAAAAAAAACATACTGATGAATTAATTTTTAAGTCTTTTATATTAATTTTTGAGCCCTCTTTAAAAGTCATTTGAACTACTTTAAAAATGGATTTGAGGCGATCGCCTCTTTTGTCTTACATCAGATACGGCCCTGCTTGCTAGGGCTTGAGCGTAGAGTAGAAATTAGGATGTCGAACTATGTAAAATTCATATATCATGCTTGTGTTGTGTTTTGTATTTATATTTGTATTTCTTCTGCGTACTAACGATGGTAGATAAGTACGATGAATCCAAGAGAATAAATCGATGAATTACTATTTATCTTCCTAGTGATGCCATATCGATCCCTATATTATTATATTATTTTATGTTAATTTTTTTTAAATTGTTTTGAATTTGCTCCTGTTTGAAAATTCTCAGGACGCCACTAGCTATGATGATACTAAAAATATTATAAATATTGCTTACAGGGTAAAAGTCTTGAATTATCCCATTAAAATATGGTATTTCTTATAAAAGTTCAAACATCTTAAAAGTAATCATTCAAATATTTCGCGTAACATAATTATTAATTTTTCTGAGAGAACTATAAGAAACGAAACGTTTGTAAATATACGTCTTTCTAGTTATTTCATTTGACTTTATTTATTATTTTATTTAGTCCCCCGTCTTCTATGTCGTCTAAGGAATATATAAAAAAAAAATTGCATGCATTGCACCGACGCAAACAAATGAGCTCTTTTTTTTCTTCCTTTTATTTATTTATTTTTTTTATATTAACATGACATATTAAACATGTTTAACGGATTAATTCAATTCGAAATCGAGTCGAAATCAATCTGTTAAATTCGAAATCAGAACCGATTCGAATAAAGCGGTTCGAACCAATCAAAACCGCCCGATTCGATTTGGTTTGCCTAACGGATGAATCGTTTAATCGATTCTGAATCGCTTGAATCCTGTCGAATCGCTCACTAAGCTCGAAGTTCGAGAAAGATGATCCGAATCGTTTGAATCGGCCCGTAACTATTTCGAATCAATTCTAACCGATTCGAATCGTAATCGAATCGCTTCTAATCAATTTTAAAATAGTTCGAATCGATTTCAATGTTAACAGATTCGGAATCGATTAGAACCGAATCGAAATCGAAATCACGGAACCGATAAATATGCCTAGACATATCCAATTTTAGATGAAAAAAAATCGCTAATACTCTCTTTTATTTTTTTTCGTCATCTGTCATCGTCTCGATAGTACAATGATTTAATTAGCGAAAGTACAATGACTTTAATTATCGAACGTACAACGATGAATACTCCAAGAGTGCATTTAATTCGGAACTATTGTTAAAATTTTATTTAATTTAGAATTTGAATTATAATAAAAAATATTTGACACATCAGTAAATAGAGATATATAATTTGTAATCAAAAACCTAAGAAAAAAAGGTTTTCATTGATTTTGAAATTAAGATTTTTTTTTCAATATTAATCTTTGATTTTTACCTGTTAGGGGAAAAAATACCTTTATCCATTTATAAAATTTCAATCATCGATTATTACGTGTGCTCAATATTTTCTTGTAAAAATTAATGAATTAGGCCTTGATTAAGTAAGAATAAAAAATATTATTTTTGCATTACTTAGTTTCCATGATAGAGTTAAAATTAAATGGAGGATAATATAATAAAATATACTAAATTGGATTATGCATGAAAAACTTTCAAATAAATAAATTTTTATTCTATTACTTAAAAAGTAAACCAAACAATATAAATTATATTTTATTCTCTATAATCTTGATTATGTGATTACTTGATAATCACATAATCAAAATTATATACGACAACTTGAACCAAACACACTATAATACTCTTAGTAAAAACCTTAATATTGTTAGAGCAAAATAAAACCTTTCCATTGAACCATCAAAATAAGTTAAATGTTAGAAGTCTACCTATAATCATGGGGAGACCGTGATGATTAAGGTACGACGGAGCTTACGGATAAGACAAGAGTCGATTCCGGAGGAGGTCTAAAACTTTTTCTTGGATTCAGATGACCCCCACGTATATCTTGACCACCACGTCAAGACCCATAAAGCACTCGCGATTTACCTCGCTCATAATGGTTGTGGGATAGGCTGATGGAGGTTGCTAGATTAGCGGTTCCAATCTTTTACGAAAGATAAACGATTTTTTTCTACGTAAATCCTATACATACATAGATTTTAACTTTCAAAATATTTGTCCCATTTAAACACACATCTAATAGTATACATGCAAACATATTGACCGTGCCAGCCTAAGTCATACAAAGAGCGTCTCTGAAACTATGGTGCAACGATAGAATGTTCAATTCAATTTTTAAATATTTACGATTCGATCTCTAACTATCATAAATTTATAGAATTTTTTTTCAAATGGGATGATAAATAAAAAAAAATTAAGATTGTCTATATAAATATTTTTTAATTTATATGTAAGATAATCATAACTAGAGAGACCAGTAATGTGATGAATTTGTATTTTTTTTTTTTAACCATACAAGGAGATATTGAAGACGAGCAGAGAATGAATTTGGGTAGGTGCATGATTTGTGTTGTTGATTTTATTTTATTTTTTAAACCATGCATGTAACGAGCTAATAGATGATTATGGGTAGGTGCATGATTTGTGTTGTTGATTTTGTATTTATTTTTTAAACAGGAGATATTGATGATGAGAAACTAGTGGTTGGGTAGGTGCATGATTTAATTTGTGTTGCTCTCGTAGGAAAATTTAAGTGGCTAACGCAAGTAGATGTTGCACCGGTCGTAAGATAACAGATTAATTCTTTACAAATATGAGGGTGTCATCTTTTCATGCATTAGTTACTAATTTTCAAGGGTCAAAAATCTATCGTAATTTACCTCTCTTACGATAATCCGGAGACGAACTGATAAGGATCGTTAGATTAACAGATTCCAATCTTTTACACCGTGATTTAATTTGTGTTGTTGATTTTGATTGAATGAGATTGGTTTAGATAATAAGAAGTATGAATCGGATCACATGGATATTTTGATTACGTCCAAAAGGATCTATCTTAATTTCCGTATAAGATTGATATAAATTACGTCCAAACAAAGCATACGGAGGAAGTGTACGTAATTATATAACTGGTATATATATCCAATGACTGATCTCTTGAAATTGGATACGGGAAGACGTACAGCTATTGCCACTTGGCACCATGCATTGATTGGTATCTTAACTGGTCCGCCTGTCTCTGTGCAATTCTGAAGATTTTTCTGTTCAAATCATAAATAAATAGTCCTTGATTACAATATGATTGATTAGTATAATGAAAGATGAAACATCTCAATTAATATTTTCATTCAATAATAAAGATAAAGATAGATCTACAAGGATCTACAAAGATAAAGAGAGAGAATTCTCTATTGACATATATGTGCTGACTAAGAATATTAAAAAAAAAAAAAAACCTTTTGCTTGGTGATTTTAGATTTAAAATTTATTTTCATAAATAAAATAAGATTTCACGATTTTATAAGAATAGTACGACCATGAAAGTCAAATTTGGCCGTGAATACTTTTGAATATATCTAATGAACAAATTAGAAAAAGATCCTCCACCTTCAAAATAAAATTAACGAAGCGAAGTTTAAACACTTGGATTATAAAAAAAATCCTATTTGTGATCCGATTAAACAAAGCGAAGTTAAACTGCACGCTTCCACTGATCTATTTGTGATCCATTTGGATAAGATACGCACGTGTCCACTCAGTTTGACAGCTGTCTGTCATTGTCTTTTCTTCCTTAAAGACGAGAAAATGACAAAATATTTGTTATGTATATATAAATAAAAAATTAAAAGAACATTTTTAATTTTTTATCGTATATCGTCTCTTTTTTGCAAATTCATCCACGAGGCACAATAAATGAGAAATACATAGTAATTTTTTATCGTGCAATTTCTCTTTGTAGTTGTCATTCGATTAGAATGTCAATTGTGATTCGACTAATATCGGAGTCCGATCGAACCGCAGTCAAATTTCGATCGAATTGTGATCGCACCATTGATAGTCATAATTCGATCGAATTCCAATCGCAATCCGATCGGAATTTAGCTGAGGTCTGATTGGTCGAACGACAATGTCGACCTAGATGAATTTAGGAGTTGGATTATAATGCTCATCGGAAACGGAAATCCTAGGTGGAAGCACTATGCATTTCTCATTCATTGTACAATTACAATGGATCAATAGTGGAAAACATGACACACATGAGTCGTGCACGGATCGATGCCCAAGATATCAAAACTCTATATAGAGAGAGAAATGTTATCCTGGATGATGCATGGGTATGCGTCTGTTTGCAATGAGCTCTCCACCGTCTGATTAAATGTGATTGCACAATAAATGAAAAATACATAATATTTCTCTCCTATGATTCTGATCAAATTCTTCTTCGTCGATCGTAATCCACACTATAGTCTAACTCTTGGATTCATCAGATCATCGTCGTCGTCTGACCGACCGAATTATAATCGGATTCTAACCGGATTAGATCCGAATTCGATTGAATTGCGACCACCAATGTCATGGTTATTAGCGGCCACAATCTGACTATGGTTCGATCGATATTGAAATCCAATCGAATTGTGATCGAATCGTAATTGAAATCCGATCGATTTACGATCGTCGACACCGTGGCGGTTGGAGGTTATGATTTGATCAGAGTCAATGAACTTTAATACTGATCGAATTATGATTGAATTTAGATTGAAATTCAATCGCTCGGCCATATTGACTGACAAAAATTCCGATGGATAGAAACATTCATCTCTCAATGCACCGCAGCATGCGCACCTGTCATGTGACTGTGCATCGATAGACATGTAAAATATCATTACTCTGTGTATATATAAAATAATTTTAACTAAATATTGTAACAAAAATATTTTTAAAATAAAAAATTAAATGAAACGTCGCTTTTGTAATTTTAACTACAAAAATAAGAAAGGCTGTGTGTACATGTATATGTGCGCGTCTTTTGTAAACTATTCCTTACTCTCCCAGACTTTCCACCGCACCTATACGACAGCAAAAAGAATACACGAATAGTTTATGGCTTTTTTCTACATAACATACCCATAGTCTATTAAGCTAGCGATTTGTGTTTATTTATCTAGGAAGTTGGATTCTAACTTTAATGATGACATGAAATCAGATAATTTAGATAAAAGAGATGAAAAATACGAAATGCGAGTATCCGAATCACCTAAAGGACGCGTAGTTAAGAAATTTTTTTTAGAGAAATAAATAACTCAATTATTTACTCAAATAATAAAATTAACACCACATAATTCACGGGAAAGTAACAAGGACACTAACTACGCAATCGAGTGTTGAATCGGACATACATAATAATCATCTTTTCTATGATCAAGCCAATATTCTAATTGTCATACGAAGAAGTTTAATTACACCCTCTTTGCTAGAAAAGACAAAAGAAAAAAAAAAAAAGATAAATAAATCTAAAAAAACTTATAAATTCATTTAACAAAAGGAAAGAGTGAAAAAAAGTCTTATAACTTAATCTATCACAACAACTGCTAGAAAATAAAGTAATAGATAAATTTATTTATTAAAAAAAAACATTATGAACAGAGAAAATACAATATAGAGATTCATTTTTCACTCTACCGTTTTCACAAGGGACAATGCAATTATTATTTTTTACCGCTTTATTTATTTATTTATTTTTATTTACCGCTAGAAACACACTTTAAAAAAAAAACATGTCAGATACTAATTTGTAAATTCAGGTTCTATTACAAGATATGAAGCCTACAAATCCATCAAACTTAAACCCTCTAAAGATGATGGTGTTTGTAAAGTTTACTAAAAGAAGATTAGCAGGAATACACGTCTGACTTCGCTAGACTACTATTTCACTTTGCTAAAGCAAATCGATATAGAATCCACTAGCACTCAGAAGGGGATTGAAACATGTTAGATTCAAGCAGAAGGAAAAATAATCGATACCTCCATTCTTCATCAGAGTATTTATCATCTTATAGGGGTTAGGTTACCTTTTTTTTTTTTTTTTTTTTTTAGCTAAAAGTACTCAGGAGCCATGCAAATATTGCTGCCATTGCTGGAGCTCCTCCACTTCCATTTCATTAGTTCCTGGCTTGCTCTCTGCTTTCCTCAACTGCCATGAGAAGCTACAAAGATGATCACGTAACAAAGATTAGTAAGAATATAACAACAACAACTATTAAACTTTATTTCATTAGGTGAGATCGACTATATAAATCCTTTTACGTCATTGAATTCTATCCCTTACTATATCATCTATACTTAAATAAATTTTATATTATTTCATTGTTGTTAATCAAATCTTTTTTGATCATCCTGTTCCTCGTTTGATATGTGTATTTGTCATCGTTTCACGTCGCCTAACTGGAATATTTATTGATTGTCTAAATACATATTCGTACCATCTTAAATGTATCTCTCAAAGTTTTATCTCAATATATACAATTATGACTTTCTCTTTAATATTCTCATTTCTTATTATGTCTATCCTCGTATGTCCACACATCCACCTTAACATCCCAATCTCTGCAACTCTCATCTTTTGCTCATGTGCTCGAGTCGTCCAGGTGTTTATTATAATACAATTTCACGAGACTACTACTGTTTCATTAACTTTGATAGAGCAATTTGCTAATGAATTTATTAGCATTAGAAAGAGATAACACGTTCAGAATTCACCTAGAAGGAAGGAAAAATGATCCGTACCTCTGTTCCTCTTCTTGGTTACCATATTATAGGATTTGGTGTATTAGGCAAGTGCTTAGAAGTCATACAATGTTGCTGCCATTGCTGGAGTGCATTTGCTTCGAATTCATTAGCTCCTGCTTGCTCTTTGTTTTCTTCGACTTCCATGAGAACTGCCTCAGATTGTTCGGATTCCATTGGATCATGTTGTGGATCACTGAATTGAGTGGCAATGAGCTCATAAGCATTGAAAGATTCCTGTCGTGGCACCCAAGGAACCAATGCTAGTGATTCATTGGATGCAGCTACTTTGTCGTCCATGTTGAAGATAGTTTGATCCTGAAGTTTGAACAGTTTGTCTGCAGCAAAGTGAAGCATGGTCAAAGATGATGCTAATGGTAGATCCACTGAACTTGTTCTATCACAACTGCAGATTAAGTTTTGAATCTACTTCATAAGAGTTATTCATATTATTGGTGAATAAACTTATTTTAGAAAAAACAAGGTGTAAATATCTTTTGTTGCTGGATTTTCAGACTTCGAAGTACCATCTCGTGCTAATACTCAGCAAGTTTTGGCACACTTCAAGATGAGCTGAAAACACAATTCAAATACTTGTAATCATATAATGTCATTCTATTCAATAATAATTAGAAAGTTAATTAGATTACACCTTAGAGTAACAATTTCTAGAAATATTACAAATATTCAACTAATGATTAATTCTTAATAATAGCAAAATCACTGTTGAGCATCGTATGAAAACCTTAGATCCAGTAGTCTCATAGTAAGAACAATTCCGTAAATTTCCAATATCCAAGTTAAAAAGACATTTGGTATTGAAATTAATTTTTCACATGTCTACAAGTATATCCAAGTTAACTACTAGGAGTTGGACTTGAACTGGGACAATTGAAATTTGAACAGATATAAACATAGAAAATAGATGCATCTCGATTTCTCCTACTCCGTGGTCACTTGGTTAAAGGTGTTCTACTTGATGTTTCCCCTTTCCTTGATTTTATAGTGTTTCATCTGCACCATGTGACTGGTGTATGAATAAGGTTGAGTTAAGAAAAAAAAAAAAATTCATGTCTCAACCAATATGAGTTGAGACAAGACCTATGTCAATTAATACCATTGAAATTATGTCAGCACAAGCAATTTATCCGTGCCAGCCGTCCAAATCAATATGTTTTGACCATGCCAACTAAGAGAGACAGAACTTGGAACCATATAACATTTAATGATACTAGATAGTTGAACCTATTGATTGATATCCAATCTTTTTGAGAAACTTATCTGATAGCCCTATGATTGAATACTCACTTAAAATCAAGAAACAAGTTTCTGTGAGATGATGCACATTGACATCAAAACAAATCAGCAGGAGAATATCGGATCAAAGGGAAAAAAATATTCCAATTATTGTACCTGATAAAAGATTAGGGTACTCGTTACTGTCTATTTACAATTTGGATTGTGAGTACTTACTTTTGATTCCGTGAATCAAATTTGAGCTCATTCTAAAAGAAACCATTGGATCATCAGCGGGTAAAACTGGTGAGGCTTCAGGAGTGTTATAGATAACTAAAGATCTCTCCTTATTCGGATGATATGTTGCCACATTATGGGTTGGAACAAGTTCCATGTCTTGCAATTGCTCCTTCAGCAGCAGATAGCTAAATCTGGACATGGTGATTGTATCATTCTCTTCCATTGCAGAGAGCATGTCTGCATCCTAGAAAAACAAATTGCAAACATCATGATAACGGAAGGGACAAAACATAAGAAACACTGTAATAGCTGATGAAGTACTACAATAAACAAAGAGAAGTCATCAAAGGAATGTGTATCATTTTTAAACAACAGTTCAACTAATAATAATTAGATCAATCTGCACTTCAATCAGCACATGCAGATTAGGGATCTCAGAGAATCAAAGGGTTATAGTGCAGGAACATGCATGATTGAATGATGCAAGCATATTTCATTTATACCTGACAGCATAAATCTTAATGTTGCAAGGACTGAATTCAACTTAAAGAGGAAGGATTAACTAAATAATCAATCAATAAAGAATTGCCAGTAAGGGCTCTGCAACCAATACTTTAAAAAGGATTAAAATAAAAAGCTATAGTTATAAAGTTACTAGTTAAATCAACCAGAGTTGAAAATATAAGATGCAGAAAAAGACCAAAGAAGATTTAATTAATAAAACATGATTTCAGAGGCCTGAATATCACTAGTGATATATGGCCTAGCGTTGAGTGTAATGGTGGATGGAGAGAAAGATTCATGAATCCTACCTCAAAAATTTGAAAGTAACAAGCCTCACAATTATAACAATGATTGTCCTATAAATTATTCATTCAGATTGAAATGGACCTGAAGTAATTGGATAAAAGAAGGGAAGAATATGATGAGAACCATGGTTTTCAGTTGTCCTCAACATGTTGGGGAAGATCTTTGAAAAAAGAATCAAGAGAATGTACCAAGCAGTGTCCCTTGCAAATTATTTTCTACAATCCCTTTGACACCTAATGACTAGAGGCCAACTCATTGCAAGCACAATGAATGCTCACCTATGTATGTTTGATGGTTGAAAAAGAACGTCTACTTTGGTTATTTAAGGTTGCTGAAACATACCATCATGGACAAGAAACTAAACCTATAGGATGTTGATACCTAATAACCTCGAATAGCAAAGTGAATTGAAATGTTTCTTAATCAATATATTTTGAACACCACTAGTATTTGTACTATAAAGTTGGCAGTTAAATTTTGTATTTGATGGCTTTATTGTCATAAGAACAATCAAAGCACATTCAACACAGATCAAATTAACTCATCACTTACAAATAAGCATAGAATATTTTTGTTAGTCAGCTGCCAGAAATTGATTCAAATCTTAGATAAAGTGTGATCAAGTTCACAAGAATTCACTGGAACTGGGAACTATTCAGCGGAAATTGAAAGGAAGAAATGAAGTGAATGTCAACTCGCTTGAGTTCGAATTGGTTATGCTCAATTCTACAACAATGAAGGATGCGTCATGTGAGTGGTTATGATGTACAATGCAGGAGCTTGATTTAAGTGATTTTATTCTGCAATTGAAGTGGAGTTAAGTGGGATCAATCAGAGTGGAATAAGAGTGTCCAAGGTGGAGAAATTCTATCACCTTACATGAAGTTCAAGATCTCCAAATAACCACAGTGTCTTCCCTTTTATAGACTCTAAAAATGTATGCCCATCCAATGCCTTCTCGCCACATTTCGTTCAGCCATTAGTAAATTCAGCGATTTTATGCTGTACTCTCTTCTCCTCTATAAAATGTGTCGCTTCTAAACTGGCTCTGTTATGATCCCTCATATCAATCTCTATTACACATGCCTGTCACTAACCCATATATGTGTCTTGGATCTGACAGTCGAAGCACTAGGTATGTCATCCACATTACACAGTAAGATACTGCTCAGAGAATCCATAAAGATATTCAACTATAAACCCAAAGCATGCATTCAACCCGATGGTGAAAGAACCCTAACTCGCAGAAAATTACGATATTTCTTTTTAAAGAAATAAGATAGTTTGTTTCTCCCTTCAAATTGTTTATGCAAAAAAACTGACTGAAGAGCATAATCAGAACCTAGAAAGAAAGAAAACAAAAAAAAAAAACAAGCAAGGCAAACTTCCAACTAAAGAACAGACTAGCGAGTCGGAAAAGCGCTTTACCAGTCTCCTAATCTTCGTAGCAGGACATGACAGCGGGAGGCCCATCTCTTCGTCATAAAACTCTTCCATCTCTTTCCTCTTCGCCTTCCTCGAAGAGAACCCAGCCATCTCCATCCGCTAAGAATCACCACGCCAATTCGAACCGCGACCACCAGAACTCTCAAAAAAATCACAAAAAACAAATCGAACACAGGAGGAAACCCTCGAAGAGATTTCGATCTCGACTCGGTATTTCTCCTTTCGCTTTGTAACTGTTAGTTGTTACTGCGGTCGGAAAGATTCCCCGCCGTCTACGGAGACGGAGCCCCGGGCCATGACTCCCCCCTTCCGGGTTTCTCTAGAATAATCCACGAAAAGTGGAACAGAAAAGCCACCCGTTTTGAATCTTATGCACTAAAACCCCGTAAGTTTAGAATTATTCAAAATGTTCGTCGAAATAATTTCAGCGCAACTTAAAAATGTATTATATAATCAAAGCATCAATTTAATTTTGAATATTTTTATTATTCATCATCTCCTTTGAAATTTAAAAATTTTGAACTATAATTTCACTCGATCGATCAGATAGTAAATAATAAAAATATTTATAAATATAATTATATAGGAATCATTCTTCTCGTATAATTATAAAAATATTATTCATTATTTTTTTTACTCACGGAAATAATCTTGTTCTAATATTAGTATAGCAATTGTGCAACATTTTTAACCGAGTTGCACGATAGAATAGCAATTAGTTTATTATGATAATATCAAAATAATTTTAATTAAATTAAACTAATTTTAGTTAAATTTGAGTAATTTAACCGAGTTAGAATTTCAACATAAAAATATTTTATGTATAATAATTTTAAATAGATCGAATATTTTAAGTTTTTTAATAATAGAACTAGAATATATATATATATATATATATATATATATATATATATATATATCTATATATATATATATATAGTGTTGATCTGTTGCGCATCTTATGCTGCTCGATTTGTGCGTGACAATATCTCAGCCATTGGATCAAAATTGCGATTGACGAGAATGCAGCGTGATTTTCACCGTGTCATCGCGATTCACCGTTGGCCGGTCAGATTCCGATCGAAATCGGCTGGATCTCGGTCAATTGTTGTTGTTTCCGACCGCGATTGAGGCCGCCAGTGGCGCGCCCACTGCGACCAGATTGCAGTCGTTTTCGACTGTGATTGCGATCGAAAATCGATCGGGATCCGACCGGACTTCAGTGCCGGTCGGATTGTGGTCGGAAACGAGCACGATTGTGGCCGCCAGTGGAGCGCCCATTGGCGATCGCAATCGTGTCGGTTTCCGACCGTAATCGCGCCCGTTTTCGACCGCAATCTGGTCGGAAATCGATTGGGATCTAGCCGGACTCCGGATGGCGGTTGGATTGCGGCCGCCAGTGGCGCACCCACTGGCGGCCGCAATCGCACCGATTTCTGATCGCCATCCGATCGAAAACCGGTCGGGATCCGGTCGAATTCCAATGACCGTCGGATCGCGATCGTTTCCAGCCATACTCTGATACTGATCGGATCGGCTCAGATCTCGACCGGATTGCCGTCGGATTCCGACCGAATCGAGGTCGAAATCCGGCCTTCTACCGGCGATCGAGGGCGTCGAGTGCGTGATTACCGCGCGTCACGCATAATCGAGCAACGAAACGGTGCTCAGAATATATATATATTAAAAATATTCAACTAGAAATTAAACTTTCATACCCTCTCGTTATTTCTCCCGTGCATGTACTCATAGGCAACAACAATAAAATATTTCTTTTTAATAAAAAAAATGTACATAATAAAACCCTTTTGATTTTTACCGCTGAATTAGTTTTGTTTCTAAATTCATTGTTTTTAAATAAATATCAGTCTCTAAGTTTTAAAAGACGTGTTAAGGCATTGCCCAATTTTCCTTTAATAACTATAAAAAGTATTTAAAAAATGAAATAGAAAAATATAATTTTATTTTATATTTTATATATCTAAATGATAAAAATCAAAAGGACTATGTAAATCGTCAAAAGAAACTCCATCAAATATTCCGTATCAAAAATATCTCTCTTACTCTAGTATATATATATTGTTGTAGTAAATACTTAGTAATTGTGATAACATGAAAAAAATAATTATTTCACTTTAATTAAAATTATTATATATAAAATGTTATTATATTAAAATACTCTTTATCAATTTGGTCAAAATTGCTTTAAGTGAATTAAAATTACTTTTCAAATAGTTGGAGTAGCTATTTAGGTAGCTGTTATATAGTTATAATTAATCTTAAATTCTAAATTTTTGAACGATAAATCCTAAACATTATTATATCAAAATACTCTGGACTAATTTATCAAAATTATTTAAATTTCATCAAAATCACTTTAAATTAATTAAAATGATTTAACATAGTTGTAGCAGTTACTACGTAGTATAATGTAACGATTATAATACTATAATAGTATTATATTTGCAGGTATAAATTATAATAGCTGCTAAATAATTGTTGTGAGTTATAACGACTAATAATAGTTACTATAATAAAACTAAAAGTAATTAAGATAACAACTAGTTGTAGTAGCTACAACAATATTGAAATAAGAATATTTCTGAAATAAAATATATGATGAGATATTATTTGCGGTGTATACGGTGTTTGCCGTGTCGGGTACTTTGAGCGATTGAATTTCATTTGAGGATCCTATTTATACTAGGTGAAGAGGTGAATTATCCTTTGGTGAGTTTCATCTGAGCCGTTCGATCTAGAGAATTGTGACTCTTCAAACAAACCTTTTAATCTCGGTCGCTAGATCTGGAGCATTGTAACATTTCAGATCTTTTTTTGATCTCAGCCGCTAGATTTGGATGCAGCGATCAAGTCAAGCTGACGCTCTAGATTAACTTTTATCACCAATGGGTCGATCGTGATTCTTCGCAATCAACGCTCTAGATTGCGTCACTTACGATCCATCACCCTCTTTGATCCAACGATGATCATCCGATCGTTCAGTCAGCAGTCAATCATCTCTCTCTGCGCAACCAAGTGTTATGTATATATGACACATCACTCGAGTATCACGTCACTTGGAGCATAAATTTAGTGCAAAGTGCGTCAATATTGTGCATTGCACGCGTGGCGGGTGGTGGGCTCGCAGGTGCGAGCACCTACTCACCTATTGAATGAGAGCATCTGTGTTATTTATATTAATTCAATTAACACAGCAACACATATAAGGAAGTAAATTCTCTCTGAAATTTTCAATGTGAGACTATTTCTCCTTTACTTCCTTTTATAATATTTTGGGTTGATTTTAACAATTAATTTCTTATTCACTCGTAATCAGTTTTGAGCAAATTAATAGTCTAATTCATCTACTTGAAATGTAGATTTCGATTTTAAAATTAATTTAGACTTTTATCAATTGATAGCACCTCAATTTTTTCTTACAAAATCGTAAATCGTATTGATCTTTTAAGACCCAATATCCAACGGATATACATTTGATGATTTTTATAAAAGAGGAGTACATTTGACAATTCGTTAAATGTGGAGTGCTCTTTTGATTTTTGTCCTATCTAAATTATCATAGATACATACTTTTTTAATTTTGTAAATGCTTTCTTGGCTGCATTACAATGTTAAGATGAATATAATATGAGTAACAATTTAATATTATATTGTACGATTGATTTAACTCATTTAATTTTTAAAATCGTACAATTTTTTTTTTAAAAAAAAAACCCAAATTATGTAAATCGTCAAAAGAATGTATATTTTTTTTTAAAAAAGTTAAAAGGCCCGATCATATGTTATATAGTAAAAATCAATTATTCGAGAGAATACTATAATATAATTTTTTTTTCTTTGACGATTACATTTTAATTAAAATTACTATACATGCGATTCATTTAAGGTTTATTGCTTAGGAGGTAGAATTCAAGTCAAAATCACTTTTAAATAAATTGTAATATCTACATAGGTAGCTTCTATATATTTATAGTACTTAACTTGTGTTGTATTTGTTTTGTCGTAAATCATTTAGCTTTCAAAATGAGTCTATTCTATATGGAAAAACTAACTTAAAAAAATATTAAAAAAAAAAACTAACCTCTCTTTTCCTTTTTTTTTTTTTTTTTTTTATGTATCCGAGATGATCAGGGAATGTTTGGTTGGTAAAAAAAAAAATTATTTTTCGTTTTTATTTTTTTTAGAAAATAGAAAATAATTTTTTTGTATGTTTTTATTTTTTCAGAAAACACTCCTTTATTTTTTAAAAAACGAAAATAAAAATAGAAATAATTTTTTTATGTTTTCCAATTTTCCAAAAAATATTCCTTTATTTTTTGAAAAATAAAAATAAAAACTGTCAACAAAACATCATTTTCTATATTTTCTTATTTTCTCATAAAATAAAAATAAAAAATAAAAAAATTTCTAGAAACCAACCGCTCCTTTGGAGTCTTCTTTTTATTCATCTTAGGCAAGATGAGATCCTCGTTTATACTTTATGATCATCAAATCTCATCAAAATGATAATTTTAAATCTAAAATTTATCTTTTAATTGTCGAATCATATCTAATATGTATTCCCAATCTACCAAAGATATTATCGACATCTCTTTTGATAGTTACTTTAATTATCTATAATATATAATTATTTCATAATTATATATTCAATTAATATCTTTATTTCTATGGAAACCATTATAATTCCAGTATCACAATGGTGCAGATTTTTTTGGCGGAAGGAATAAAAAGGGAATTAAGTGTACTATTTGGTAAATATGAAAGTATGAGACGATATTTGAGCATTTCTAAACTTCACGTGCGTTGTTTGATAAATCGCCGAAGATTTTAAAGAGCAGTTGATGATAATATATTGATTAATCCTCGATAGACAATTCATAATTAAAGTAAATAAAAAATCGTTTACTTCTCCAATTACTTCTTGCACTAATTCATCGTTTTATTTTATTTACATCAGATATCAAGTATGATTTTTCTTCCCTATTAATTTTGATAGTCGTCCACTTCGATCCCGTAGAAGTTTTCCAATGATCGACGTAGGTAAATCAGGATGACGCATGACTCAAGCACGTTTAATTTGAACCCATGAGGCACCAGGAAGAGCGACTACGTTGAGACAGAGAGATTGATTTCTATCACCATTTACACAGCACATACTGTCAGAGCGGAATCGACCCCCTGAAAGTATAGAGGGGAACCTCGTAATTAACCAATGTATCGTTCACCATTAATTTATCAGTGAATGGTTCAAATTATAATCTAAGTATGAATTAGTTGGACTCGAGAGAATTTTCTTTCCACTTCCCTTGGAAAAGGAATGAATTCCATACCTATAAATTCATATTCTCTTACTCATTCATTTTAAATGCAAATCTAAATGTAAGTATTGATAGTACGTGCTATAGTAAATTTTTAAAAAATAAATTAAGAATTACATTGAAATGAACATGTGTTTATATTAAGATCTGTCCAAATATAATATTTTTATGATTTAATTTTAAATTTCATATAAAAAATGAAATTATTATAAAATATATAATTAAATCTGTCCTAATCATATATAATCATATTATATATAAATGCCCTCATCTAAATTTCTCCGCATCAACAATTCAAATAAGACTATATCAGTCCGAGAGCAAATTTATAGAGGACGTTGAGTTGACGAATTTCAACCGTGTATAAACTATATCAGTGATACTTTAATTAATTTTATCACGGATTTAATTTAAATTTATTATCATGATCTTAATCCTCTTGTTTATTTAACTCTATATATATATATATATATATATATAAAATAAACTAAGGATTTTGTTAGGATATTCAAGACAATAAATTCCAACTAAACACGTTCAACAATAAATGTCACTTTTATTAAAAACAATTGTAACAATTATAAAATAGTCGCTATAATATTATACAGTAGTTTCTATAATAGTGTTGGAAGTAAAAAATATTTTCGAGATAAATAATATAATAGGATTTTTTTTCTTACTTTTTCTAAGAAAGGACGTTCTTTTTTATTTTGTGCGAGAATCTGTAGACCCATAAAACTGCAAATTGCATGCGCATAAAATAAAATTTAATAGCCACAAAAATTAATCGCGACGATAAATGGATTATTTATTTAAATTTCTTGACAAACAAATATACGTCCGAGTGGACACGTGTCGATGAATAAAGCGAAACTAGGTCGGAATTGGATTAGGTTGCGTGGATCCACTTCGTCCGTCGATTCATCTCTAAAAAAAAAAAAAAAGTGATTGCAGAAATGAATTTATTTATTTAGGACTAAAAAATCGATTTAATTTCGCTCGATTTAGGCGGTTCTTGTGGTTGGACCGGACGGGTTTGAGTGGGTGTCAAAAATGAGCCGGTGTTTCTCGGGCGATCTTTGGACGAGGCACATTGGTGGGTCCCAACCGAATTTCGTAGTCCGTCACTCGCGAACTGCCACCTGTGCAGCCGGTGGATATTAGCGCCGAAGTCCTGGCGGAGGGCGAAGGCTAACGCGAGTGACGTGGACACGCGAGCTTCCAACCACTGGAACGGCGAACAAGAGGCGCCTTCAGGGACGAGAGGTGGTGGGTGGGACTGGGAGACACGGACGGACGAATCTTCCTAATTCGTGTCTCCGGTCGTAACTGGCGGAAACGCATCCCTTTATTTTGGATCGGAACCCCCAAATTCGGACTCCGTGTCTCCTCTCATTTTGCGAGGCCGATCGACTTCGATCCCTATGGCCTTCCAAGCCGCCACCTCTACTTTCTGCTATGTGAACCCGTCCCTCCACGGCACCTCGCAGGGCAGGAGGACGCTGGCGCCGTCGGCGGCGGCGTTCCGCCATCTCTCCGCCGGCTTCGTGTCGGGATTGACCATATCCTCTGTAGGAATCCTCAATTCCGCTCCCAGAACCTCCGGTTTTTTGACGAAACTGAGGAGGACTCCTGGCGTCGCTTATGCCGCCGCTGTTACGGAGAAGAGCGTCCACGATTTCACCGTGAAGGTAGAATCTTATGTGTTCTTGAAATGTTTGCTTTTGTGAAGGTAGGATCTTGTGTGTTCTCGGTGCAAGTTCTCTGGTGGTGGTTGTTGTTGTTGTTTTTATTTATTTATTTTTTTTTAAGTTTTGAACTGATTAGTTTAGTGAAAGTGGGACGTTGTGGATTCTCGATTCGAGTTTTCTTTTCTTTGGATGCTCCATTTGCGATTTTTACGAGGTTTCCATGCGAGTTTTGAACTGATTACTTCAATACTTCCAAATTGAGATATTCGATGGTTTATCAGGAGATTCTGAAAAATTAGTTGATATGCAATCCCTCTTCTTATTGCTTATGAAATTGTGTACTTGGTTCAGGATATTGATGGGAAGGATGTTTCTCTCAGCAAATTCAAAGGCAAAGTTCTGTTGATAGTTAATGTTGCTTCTAAATGGTCATTTCCTGTTCCTTTTTTAAAAAATCAAATCTTAGAATTGTATTGATTATCCTTTAACCATTTTTTGCTCTAAATTTATTAACAATCAAGCATCTGATTTTAAATGCCAGTGGGTTGACATCATCCAATTACACTGAGCTCTCTCACATTCACGAGAAGTACAAGGCACAAGGTATGCTCAATTTGTGAATCAAAAGGATGTTCAGTTGTTCACCTTCTTTTATGATGTAATCTGGATTCATATACAATAAAAGTTATCATATTCCTTTTCTTGAATAATTGTTGCATAAATTCATCGATATAAACCAAATAATTGCATTAGAGCTAAAAAATTATTATTCATGGAACAACCGCATCACTCTTTGTGAGTTGCACAGAGAATTCAGTTCAAGAAACAAACTCAATGTGGCATATTACTGATTTCTGATTCTTGTACCAATTGATAATTTCTGTGTACTGAGTGGCCATTTTCGGATCTTCAATCCAGTATCCATCTTCTGCATCACATTCATAATTGTAAATTTAGCGATTTCTATCTATTATTTTCATGGAGATTAAAGGTTTGTTGACATGTGAGTGCATCCATTACAGATGGAAATGCTACATATAAGAGCACCATAAATCACAAATTATATTAATTATCACGAGTGGGATTTTCAATCTCCTCAAGCAGTGCTTGTAAAAGAATTAGCCATGTGGTTTGGTTTTATTAGAAAGAAAGAACTTATTGCATTTTCTTGGATGTGAACATATGCATCTGAAGTGAACAACTAGATATAGAGAGTGTGCCGTCTAAAGTTGTATGATGCGATTATGAGGATTTTTTCATTGTGTACTTATGCAAACCCTGTGAGATCATTCAAGGAGAGGTTCGTATATATGGGAGCTAAATTTTGTCAGAGATCTGGGATACTATTCTTCTGTATGTTTTACTAAATGTTTACATTTAATTGTAGGTTTTGAAATCTTGGCATTCCCCTGCAATCAATTTGGAGGGCAAGAGCCAGGACTAAACTCAGAAATCAAGAATTTTGCTTGCACAAGGTTCAAAGCAGAGTTTCCAATATTTGATAAGGTAAAACAGGCTCTATTCTAGGCATTTTATAGTACCAACACACGTATTTACCAACTCATCTTTTCTGGGTTTCAACCTTTGTAGGTTGATGTTAATGGACCTGATACAGCACCAATTTATCGATTTCTCAAATCCAGTGCTGGAGGATTTCTGGGCGATCTTATAAAGTGGAACTTTGAAAAATTCTTGGTAGATAAGAATGGAAGAGTTGTTGAAAGATATCCACCCACAACTTCCCCTTTCCAGATTGAGGTGGGGAATAATCTTCTGTTTTGTGCTTTTGTTCGAACTTTAATACTAGTTTTAGCCAACCAATTACAAATTCTGTTAGTTCAAGTGTTTGAGGTTGATTGCATGAATAGTTTCCTATCCTTGAACTCTATGCAAGATTTCATTATCATCCAGTTGCCTTTGTCTCAACTACTTGGAGTCAGCTAATTGAATCTTATCTCTCCATTAAGATTAAGATTCATAGTCGTTGGTTCAGACAATTTTCACTTTGATTGTGTATGCATGTTGCACAACTATCAACCTTTTCATACTGACTTAGGATCATCATGGCATGAATAGTTTCCTATCCTTGAACTCTATGCAGGATTTCATTACCATCTAGCTGCCTTTGTCTCAACTACTTGGAGTCAGCTAATTGAATCTTATCTCTCCATTAAGATTAAGATTAAGATTCATAATCATTGGTTCAGACAATTTTCACTTTGATTGTGTATGCATGTTGCACAACCATCAACCTTTTCATCCTGACTTAGGACCATCATTGACATTATCATCGTCCTATGATGAGACTCTTGGAAAACATCATCATCATCAAAAAGCTGTATTTTTTGCCAACAATTTAGATTGGCTACACAAATCTTATCTCTCCTTTAGGGCTAAAATTCATATCCTTATTCATAAGTTTACACTATCTCAGCAATAGTTTGCTAGGCCTAATATAATCCTCAGCCTTTTCATCCAAACTTAGGACGGACATTGCTGGTTTTACTCTATGCAAGATTTATCACTAAATCATGAATCGTAGTTATAGTTGTTTACATTGCATTTTGTCAATTCTCACGGCAAAGATTACCTCATGATCTTGTAATTGCGCTCTTTGTTGCAGAAGGATATCAAGAAATTGCTTGCAGCATGAGCATATGAATGTGAGTAAGAGGACCAGACCCAGATTCCGGAAGACAAACCTTTTTCTCTTTGACATCTAGTTTTGAACTTTTAATCTGCTTAGTGATTCTGTAGTTTAAGTTCCTAAAGGCTACTCTTTATTGTGGAAAGTGATTCTCTAGTTTTTAAGTGCATAAAGCCTACCCTTTGTTGTAGATAGCTCCCCGAAGGCATATGACTCGAATATGAGTAGTCAAATAGCAATTTTATTTTGTTCTTATACATGCTTTTAGTAGAAGTGATAGTTTTTAGTAGAAACAAATAAGTATGCTTAATGATGTCTTTTGTGAAAATCAAAATATTTGAGAATTTTTATGATAAAATAATGTTTTAGCTATTCAAATGTCCAACTCAAATGAACTGACGAAAAAAAAAGTCAGAATTTAAGCCTACATTTACTCTGAAAGATGGATTATGGCAGAAAGAAATTAAAAAAAAAAATATCACAGAAGGAGAAAAGAAAGAAATTATCTGACGAAGAAAAAATAATTTTTAAAATTTATTTACTTGTAGTTGTGTCGGGATCGTTGCCGTCTGTCGTCCTTTGTCATTCGGTGAGGCAATGAAGGTCAACAATCGATGGTGTGATCGTCGGTAGTAATCAACGGTGATGGCCGATGATCGACGACTAATGATTGATGACGGCTAACGGTGGTGGTCGACAATTGATGACGACGGTGATGGACGATCGATGGCGGCCGATCGATGATCCAGCGATCAGCGATTGGCGGTAGTCGACAATCGGCGGCGGCGGCGGCGGCGGCGATCGATGACCATCGGCAATAATGGCGACGTCAATAGTGACGACCATGGTGGTCGTTGATCAACAGTAACGATGGCGACGGTAGATAATTGGCAACATCAGTCGTGATGACCGACAACCAACAGTGGCAATGGCCGACGATCGGTGACAATGGCAATCGACAACCAATGATGACAGTGATCGACAATCGATGACAGTGGCGGTTGACAATCGTGGTTGGCAATTGACGATGATGACAATGACAACATACCACGAGAGTAAATTTTTATTGTCCCATTAGGGATGACACATTGGTTGGAGCAGGACGACACTTACGAAATGAGCACGGATCGATTTCGGAGGAGGATCTAAAACTCTTCTTTGGGCTTAGATGGTCGTCCTTTGTCTTGGCCAATTGCGTCAAGGTCAAAGATCCTCTGCGATTTACCTCCCTTATAATAGTTGTGGGACAGTCTGGTGGGGGTCATTAGGTTGACGATTTTAATCTTTTACAAAATGGAGTAAATTTTTATTAATCATAAATAATTTAAGAGGAAGAGAAAATTTTTTCGTCCGATTTAGACAGAAAAGTATAAGTAAATGAAGAAAAAAATCCGTTGATGGATAGAATTTTAAATCATCTACTCATTAAGTAAATAAAAAAAAAAAGAAAATATGTTTTTTTCGAAGTTTACAGCTTTTATTTCCTTCCCAAATAAACAGATCATAAAGTAAAATTATAACGATGATTTTCCAACCTTGTTTTAGTTTTATTTTTTTAATCTAAAGTGTAAATTTATATTAATTCATTGAATATACTAACTAAAAATCTGGCAAGCTACATTCCTTAAAATGAAAGCAATACAACATTGTTTTAGACTTAACATTATATATAAAGAGCATTAGGTTTTCATTATAAAGCTTGGATAGTTTAGTTGGTTATCTTATGATTTCTTTGTTTTTATTATATATAAATGACATCATATCTCAAATATTTTTTTCATTCTAAATTTTGCTTAAAAATTTGTTAGTCAAACATCCTCTTAATATATATATATATATATATATATATATATATATCATACATAATTCATCCGTAAATATCCATAAATATTTCTATTTCTATTATCCATCGTTCGATTTTCTAGAGTTTAAGGATTAACTATAATGTGCAAACGATCGGATGATGGATAATAAAAATACTCATGAATATTCACAGATGAATTATATAAGATAATATTTCTCTATAAAATAAATAATTTAAATGATAATTAAATATTAAACATCTTAATCTTATATATCAGGCATTTTGATATTCATGAAATCTTAAAAAGCATTTTTAGTAATTATTTAAAAATTATAAAGATTATATTTGACTCCTTTTGTGTAAATGATTGAATGTTTATAAACACTTAGACAGTTAAACATTTATTTATGTGTAATCGTAATATAAATTATAAAAAATAAATAAATTTGAACATTAAAAATTTATTGATGCAACAACGGAAGGATGGAGATAATATATATATTACAAAATTAAATAAATTTGAACATTAAAAATTTATTGATGCAATAATGGAACGATAGAGATACAATCTTCATTTGAGAAAAATTTATCAATTTTCATGTTAGAAAAAAAAAATAAAAAAAAATTATTAACTTAAAATATAGAGAATACATGAGATTCTAACATATTTTATAGTTTGAGAATGACAACTATTCCTTATAAAATAAAAAAATTAATTTTTCTAATAAAAATCTAATAGACTTTTTTTTAAAAAATAATTAACTTTTTTAAAAGTCACAACTAAATATAAAAATTGCCAACTTATATAATTTTTAATAAATTAAATTCTTGATCACATTATTCTTTCGGTAAAAAAAAAAACTCTATTCCATCGAGTGAGAGGATGAATCAATTGTAGAACAATATATGTCCGGAGATACTAGGAATATAGTCTAAAATTGAGATATAAATCAAATCAAACTTATCTGTTAAATAGATTGAACTGATAATCTTAAGTCACCTTGAAGGTTAGGTCGAGCTAAGCTGTCGAGTCCAAGTGGCAAAGCTATCGAGGTCAAGTGTCGAGAGCCTGAGTCACTAAGGATGAGTGTCAAGTGTTTGAGTTGATTGATTAGAAATTGAAAAGTTGAGATTTACATTCAATACAGATTTCTTAAAATAAATTTGTCATATTTTTATGGTGCTTTGACTTTGTCATGGGTTGTCTGTTTCTGAGACACAATGGCGAATCACAATCCCCACCAAGTACTGATGGTCACATTGAATTGAGAGGCATCTAAATGCTATCACAGGGTTCTATCGAGCGAAAAGAGGTACTTGACAAAGAGAAAGAGATCGAGGGGGAACACAAGTGGATGGACTTCTTCCTCATATTTTCTGCTTAAGAATTAGACTCTTTTTATAGAAGTGTCCCCATAGATGGTCGAATAAAAAATATTAATCGCTTTTATTCGCCACAGTGAAACGTCACCCATTTCAAAATGGATTCTCATTAAATCACATTAATGTATAACATCAATGCATCTTCTATAATTGAGCAAAAATAATTCGAATGGTAAAATATTTATTCATTCGCTTGGGCAAATTTTGCCTCAATTGATCCGACATTCGACGTTCATAAGTCGTGTTCGTACACGAGTCAATTTGGTTCAGTGCAATCTGAGCTCCTAGATTTGCACCCACTCTGCACAACCACACGTGAGAGAGAGTCTCTCCCTATGCATTTATTCACATACATACTTGTGAAATAATATATACCAACCATTTGCTTTGAAACTTTCAATGTGGGACTAAAGTTCCATACACAATGAAGTCTCCTTCATCTATTTCAACTTTTTTTCTATTTATATTTTTTCAATAATTCTTCACATGAATGGAAATAAGTGTTGGACTTTTCGAGCCGCAAAAATCGCTTTTTGCGTTGCGAAAATCCCGAAAGTCCGACCATGGATCCGTGTAAAGATATATTAAAATAAAAATATGTATGGGCTAAGTAAACCTAGATCTACCTTAGATCTAGAAGTTAAGAGTATTACCCTCGTAGCGACGCCCTTCGCTTATCCCGCTCGTCCAAACGTTTCGCCGGAACTCAAGAGTGTCAAGTGAACACTCCTCTATTGTTATCCACACGGACAAATGGTGGAGAAAAATATCTTAGAGTGTGCTAGCACCCTTTAGGAATTTCGGCAAGATGAGGGGTTGGAGAGCTTGAGAAGGTGATCCAAGGAAGAAGATGAAGTTGGAGAGTAACTCACAAAATGAATTCACCCATGATGAATAGTGGCCGACCACTTCAAGTTGGGGGGTTACATGCATGCATGTAACTCCAAGAGCCAATGGCTCTTGGTCTCCCTCATGAGGTGACACCACATGATAAGTCCATGATGATGTGGAACATCATCATTGGCCAGCCATGCCAAGTCATTATCATGACATGACATTTGGTCAAGTCAAACTTGACCTTTCATCTTCCCTCTCAAGTCAAGTCAAACTTGACCTCTTATCTCCCATGGTTGATCAAATCCAACCATTTGATTCAAGTCAATTTAATTTAATGAATCTCTATTCATTAATTTAAATTGATTTGATAAATCAAATCTAAATTAGACTCATTCAACACTTGAATCAAATTGAGTCCAACTCAATTAGTCTAATTTGGATTACTCTTAATCCAATTTGGTTCATCCCATGAACCTAATCCTCATGGTTCATCATATGAACCTAATCTCTATCTAATTGCCCTTTGTGTGTGACCCTATAGGTTCTTGTAACGTTGGCAATGTCCCTAAACCGATTTAGGAACATAAGCAATGAGCGGTATCTAGCAACACATCATTGCTACCCAAATTACAAGAATGTTGAGTTCCTACATCACCTTTGTGACTACTAATTGTGACTCTCACAATATGTGACAATGTCCCTCTATCCTTGACATCTAGATTGACCAATTGAGGCATAGACCATGTCATCCTCGGTACAATCTATATCTTGAACTCCAAGTAGACTCACTCTAATCAAATGAGTTCAATATCTCATATTGACTCATTTGGGCATGACCATGCACTTCGTGGTCTCACTCTATCAAGAATATCGATGTCACCCCCGTCATATAGGAGGGATAGATCTAGGGGAGGATCTAGGCTGTTTTTGGGGGGGCCATGGCCCCCCTCCCAAATTTTAAATCATTATTATCAAAATTTTTATTTATTTATTTATTTTTAATTAACATTATTATATTTTAGTATGACGACCTCCCCAATATAAAATCTTGGATCTGCCTCTCACTCATAGATCCCATCTACATCACTCACATCCCTCCGCATAATTTGTCACATACCTAGTAATCGCCTTTATAGTCCACCCATTTACGGGTGACGTTTGACGAAGCCAAAGTATGCAACTCCTTATGTAGGGAACCATGGTGACTTCAGGTCTAAGGACTAATAGTCATACTAATAGCCACATGAGAAAGTATATGATACTCATATAACGATCCACGATACTTTCTCATGGCGGGTCATTCAGTAAACATTCTCTAATGTATACCCATGTGTCAACTTGATATCTCATATCCATGACTTGTGAGATCAAGTCATCGAGTTAACCTACATGCTAGTCTCTACGCATTAACATTGTCCCTGAATGTTAATACTTGACTAGGAATGATTAAGAGTAGTGTTGTCTATATCATCTCATTATCGATTCAACCAATCGATTGATATAGATAAGAACATACTACTCAAGGACGTTATTATATTTAGTTATTTGACACCAATACAAGTAAATATAATAACCATGCCTTTATAAATAGGAATATGATACAATAAAGTCCATACAACAATCATCACATGATTGACTCTAGGACTTTCACTAACAATCTCCCACTAGCACTAGTGCCAATCACCGTAGTATCTAATACCCAATGACCTAGTGTGACCATCATGCTTTTTTTGTGCAAAAGTCTTGGTCAAGGGATCTGCGATGTTAGTCTCTGTGGGTACTCTGCAAATCTTCACATCTCCTCTATCGATAATCTCTCGAATGAGATGGAAGCACTGATATATTCAGCCTCTGTTGTAGAATCAGCAACTGTGTCTTGCTTGGAACTCTTCCAGCTCACAGCGCCACCATTCAAGCAAAACACGAATCCTGATTGCGATCTATAATCATCCTGGTTAGTTTGGAAGCTGACATCGTTGTAACCCTTTATAGCTAGCTCCTCATCACCTCCAAATATCAAGAAATATTCTTTAGTCCTTCTCAAGTACTTAAGAATATTCTTGACTGCTATCCAGTGATGTTCACCTAGATCTGACTGGTATCTACTCGTCATGATCAAAGCATACGAGACATCAGGACGAGTACACAGCATGACGTACATGATAGATCCTATAGCAGATGCGTAAGGGATCTTATCCATGCGGTCTCTCTCCTCTCTAGAAGAGGGACTTTGAGTCTTCGAAAGACTCACACCATGTGACATCGGCAGAAGTACCTTCTTGGAATTCTGCATGGCAAACCGTAGTAATACCGTGTCAATGTATGTACTCTGACTTAGGCCAAGCAATCTCTTAGATCTATCTCTATAGATCTTGATGCCTAGAATACAGGCTGCTTCACCTAAGTCCTTCATTGAGAAGCACGTCCCCAGACAAGTCTTCACAGACTGTAGTGAAGGGATGTCATTCCTAATGAGTAGTATGTCATCCACATACAATACAAGGAAGACAACTGTGTTCCCATTAACCCTCTTGTAGACACAGGGTTCATCTTCATTCTTGATGAAACCAAACTGTTTGATCACATCATCGAATCGAAGATTCCAGCTCCGAGAGGCTTGCTTTAGCCCATAAATAGACCTTTGCAGCTTGCATACTTTCCCAGTATGCTGTGGATCTTCAAAACCCTCAGGTTGTGTCATGTACACATCCTCGAGTAAGTTTCCATTCAGAAATGCGGTTTTGACATCCATTTGCTAGATCTCATAATCGTGGTATGCTGCAATAGCAAGCAAGATCTGAATGGACTTAAATATCGCCACTGGAGAAAAGATTTCATCATAGTAAATACCATGAATTTGCTTGAAACCTTTAGCCACCAATCGACCCTTATAGGTATGCGTAAGTCCATCCATATCAGTCTTTCTCCTAAAGACCCACTTACACCCAATGGGTCTGACCTCTTCAGGTGGATCAACCAAAGTCCATACTTGGTTGGTGTACATGGATTCCATCTCGGATCTCATGACCTCTAGCCATTTCTCAGAATCTGGGCTCATCACAACTTCCTGATAGGAGGTAGGCTCATTCTCAATGAGCATAACGTCATCATGGTTAGACAAGAGAAATGAGTATCTCTCAGGCTGACGATGTACCCTATCAGACCTGCGAAGAGGTAGGTCTACTTGAACAGGTGGTTGTTCCACAACTCTTTGTGTAACAATCTCATCACCCACAACACTTTGTGGTTCCTGTTCAACCTCCATCAAGGCCTCAGTGCTATGGTCCTTATCTTGAATTTCTTCAAGATCGAACGTACTCCCACTAGTTTTTCTAGAAAGAAAATCCCTTTCTAGAAAAACCCTAGTCTTTGCCACAAACACTTTGTGCTGACTGGGAATGTAGAAGTAATATCCCTTTGTGTCCTTGGGATATCCAACAAAATAGCACCTATCGAATTTGGGTCCCAGTTTGTCTGAGACTTGACGTCGAACGTAAGCCTCACAATCCCAAATCCTCATAAAAGACATCTTGGGATTTCTCCCTTTCCATATCGTATATGGTGTCTTTATCACAGCCTTGGATGGTACATGGTTAAGGGTAAAGGCTGCTGTGTCTAGAGCATATCCCCAAAAGGATATAGGAAGATCTGTGTGACTCATCATAGATCGTACCATAAGTAATAGGGTATGATTCCTCCTTTCGGATACACCATTCCACTGTGGTGTTCCAGGAGGAGTGAGTTGGGATAGAATCCCACACTCAGCTAGATAGTCACGAAACTAATGGCTAAGGTATTCACCACCTCGATCTGATCGAAGTATCTTAATACTCTTGCCAAGTTGGTTTTGTACTTCATTCTTGAATTCTTTGAACTTTTCAAAGGATTCTGATTTATGTGTCATGAGATACACATAACCATATTTGCTGAAGTCATAAGTAAATATAATGAAGTACCTGTAAGCACCTCTAGCAACAACATTGAAAGGGCCACATACATCACTATGTATAAGTCCTAACAAGTCCGTTGCTCTTTCGCTGTGTCCACTAAAGGGAGTCTTGGTCACCTTGCCTAAAAGGCAAGACTCGTATGTCTCATATGATTTAAAATAAAATGAGTCTAGCAGCCCATCCTTATGGAGCTGAGATAAGCGACTCTCATTTATGTGACATAAGCGATAATGCCAGAGATAGGTTTGATTCAACTCATTTGACTTCAACCTTTTGGTACTTATATTATAGATAGGACTCTCTAAGTCTAGAAAGTAGAGTCCGTTCATTAGAGATGCACTACAATAGAACATATCATTTAAATAAACTGAACAATATTTGTTCTTTATTATAAATGTAAATCCTTTCTTGTCCAAACAAGAAACTGAAATTATGTTCTTAGTTAAAGCAGACACATAACAACATTCATCTAATTCTAGTATAAGCCCAGAGGGTAGAGATAGATCATAAGTTCCTACAGCAACTCTTGCTCCATTGCCTACTTGTAGGTCCACCTCACCCTTTGTCAATACCCTGCTATTTCTCAACGCCTGCACATTGGTACAAATGTGAGATGCACATCCGGTATCTAATACCCATGATGAAGAAATAGATAGATTAACTTCTATAATATTTATACCTGAAGTAGAAGTCTCACTTCTCTTCTTCTTAAGATCTTCCAGGTATGCCTTGCAGTTACGCTTCCAGTGTCCAGCTTCCTTGCAGCGGAAGTAAGCCCCTTCTTTGGTCACCCCTCCTTTAGGTTTCAGTTCCTTGCCTTTGCCCTTGGCTTGAGACTTTCCCTTACCTTTAGGCTTGCCCTTGCCTTTCTTCTTTTGCACCATCAAAATGGCGTCAGATTTTCCCTTCTTAAGGTTGAGCTCAGCATTTCTCAACATGCTGAGCATCTCAGGCAGTGGCTTATCAATTTCATTCATGTTGTAATTCATGACAAATTGATTGTAGCTTTGCGGCAAAGACTGCAAGATCAAGTCAGTGGCCACCTCTTGGCCAAGGGGGAATCCCAATCTCTGTAGGTTTTCTATGTACCCAATCATCTTGAGTACATATGGACCTATGGGAGTACCATCTTGCATTTTGGACCCAAACTATGCCTTAGAGACTTCATATCTCTCGTGCCTTGCTTGTCCTTGATATAGTTGACGAAGATGTTCAACCATATCATAAGCATTCATGAACTCGTGTTGCTTCTGAAGCTCAGAGTTCATGGTCACGAGCATTAGACATGACACATCTAATGCATCATCTTGATGCTTCTTGTAAGCATCTTTGTCAGCTCGCGAGACAGTGGCAGGAGGAGCCTCCGGAATGGGCTGCTCCAGGACGTACAATTTCCTTTCTTGGGTGAGAACAATTCTCAGGTTCCTGTACCAGTCCAGGAAATTTGCTCCATTGAGCTTGTCCTTCTCAAGGACAGAATGCAGAGAGAGAGTGTTCATGTTACATAGTAATCTACAACATACAATGCAGAGAATTAATATCATATTCCTTTTATCATTTAATTAGGCCTTTCATCAAATGATGCTCCCACTGAATTATAGAAATTTTGTAGAATCGAGTTATGGATGTGGTCAAACCACATTACTAGATTCATACAAACTAGCTATAATTCTTGCGGGACAAGATCCACATCATACTAAGCCTTGAGTTAGCTTTGGCTAAATCGCCCAAGACTTAGTACAATCGGTGGGTAACACATTACCGATTACATCTCTATGCAACTCTTGTTTATAGGATCAAGACCCACATTTACAAAAGACCTTGAGTTAGCTTTGGCTAAATCACCCAAGATTTAGTGTAAATGCGATCTTATCCTATCTTTCCAACGGTTGGAATATGCCTATAGTTCTACTCGATCCAATTGAGTTAACTAGTTTTACTCAATCTAATTGAGCTTACTCTAACCCAAGCCGTGATAGTCGGGACCAAGATTGTCCCTCAACACCCTACCAAGATAATATGCGTTGCTCTGCTTTGGCAGATTCAACAACTATAAATGATCGAGGTAGTGATGGGTATCAAGGACTTGGTAGGCATTTACGAGTTGATTTGATTAAGATCTAATCTAATCGTAATGTGTATCATATATACATTGAGGCCTTTATGCCCTACTACGATCTTCTCAAGCCAATGAGAAGATCTGACGGTCAACCTAGGACTAGCGGCTTCTCTAAGCGCTTCCTTTGACCGCCATGTGTCGTCGGCACCCTTCTCGTAACTTCGTCTACAAGTGGACTTTCCACCACTCCATTTTGTACATTACAAATATGAAACTCGAGTTACATTCGAGTCTAAAATTATTTACAACTAGAATTTCAAAAGAAGAGGTATGACGCACAGGTCGCATACACTATACAACACGCACAACCACAAAAACGACACACAGGCCGTATTATGAATTACAACACATCATCATCCAATCATATTGGGGTTCTTGGGCCATGACAATCATAGAATTATACATAATTCTAAATTATGTATTTTTACAAAAAATTTCTATAATTTTTTCTATTTTTTTTTTCAATTTTATAAGTCACCTCTCCGTAATGGTCCCACTAAGCGGTTTCCGGGCGCGATTGCGGGACAAGGCCCCTTTCGGGGATAGGGGAAGCGCCTCTACTCGCAAAATAAACTTTGCGAGTGTCCCTACTATGATCTTACAGCGACTTAAGTCGCTGTCCCAAAAATCTAAAGTGAGAACTCGCCGTTTCGGAGAGTTTTTCTCGATGGTTGAAGCCTACAAGTGTCCCAACACTCGTTGCTTCGACTCTTCGAGAAAAATACCCAAAAATTTGATAAAAATAGGAAATTTACAGAAACATAAAAATCTATAATTTTTATATCTAATACAAAAACTACAAAAATGAAACACATACATGCTTCACACATGGCTCTGATACCACTGTTGGACTTTCCGAGCCGCAAAAACCGCTTTTTGCGTTGCGAAAACCCCGGAAGTCCAGCCACGGATCCGTGTGAAGATATATTAAAATAAAAATATGTATGTGCTAAGTAAACCTAGATCTACCTTAGATCTAGAAGTTGAGAATATTACCCTCTTAGCGACGCCCTTCGCTTATCCCGCTCGTCCAAACGTTTCGCCGGAACTCAAGAGTGTCAAGTGAACACTCCTCTATTGGTATCCACACGGGCAAATGGTGGAGAAAAATACCTTAGAGTGTGCTAGCACCCTTTAGGAATTTCAGCAAGATGAGGGATTGGAGAGCTTGAGAAGGTGATCCAAGGAAGAAGATGAAGTTGGAGAGTAACTCACAAAATGAATTCACCCATGATGAATAGTGGCCGGCCACTTCAAGTTGGGGGGTTACATGCATGCATGTAACTCCAAGAGCCAATGACTCTTGGTCTCCCTCATGAGGTGGCACCACATGATAAGTCCATGATGATGTGGAGCATCATCATTGGCCGGCCATGCCAAGTCATTATCATGACATGACATTTGGTCAAGTTAAACTTGACCTTTCATCTTCCCTCTCAAGTCAAGTCAAACTTGACCTCTTATCTCCCATGGTTGATCAAATCCAACCATTTGATTCAAGTCAATTTAATTTAATGAATCTCTATTCATTAATTTAAATTGATTTGATGAATCAAATCTAAATTAGACTCATTCAACACTTGAATCAAATTGAGTCCAACTCAATTAGTCTAATTTGGATTACTCTTAATCCAATTTGGTTCTCATGAACCTAATCCTCATGGTTCATCATATGAACCTAATCTCCATCTAATTGCCCTTTGTGTGTGACCCTATAGGTTCTTGTAACGTTGGCAATGTCCCTAAACCGATTTAGGAACATAAGCAATGAGCGGTATCTAGCAACACATCATTGCTACCCAAATTACAAGAATGTTGAGTTCCTACATCACCTTTGTGACTACTAATTGTGACTCTCACAATATGTGACAATGTCCCTCTATCCTTGACATCTAGATTGACCAATTGAGGCATAGACCGTGTCATCCTCGATACAATCTATATCTTGAACTCCAAGTAGACTCACTCTAATCAAATGAGCTCAATATCTCATATTGACTCATTTGGGCATGGCCATGCACTTCGTGGTCTCACTCTATCAAGAATATCGATGTCACCCCCATCATAGAGGAGGGATAGATCCCATTTACATCACTCACATCCCTCCGTATAATTTGTTACATACCCAGTAATCGCCTTTATAGTCCACCCATTTACGGGTGACGTTTGACGAAGCCAAAGTATGCAACTCCTTATGTAGGGAACCATGGTGACTTCAGGTCTAAGGACTAATAGTCATACTAATAGCCACATGAGAAAGTACATTCATTAATGTATCACATCAATGCATCTTCTATAATTGAGCAAAAATAATTCGAATGGTAAAATATTTATTCATTTGCTTGGGCAAATTTTGCCCCAACTGATCCGACATTCGACGTTCACAAGTCGTGTTCGTACACGAGTCAATTTGGTTCAGTGCAATCTGAGCCCCTAGATTTGCACCCACTCTGCACAGCCACACGTGAGAGAGAGTCTCTCCCCATACATTTATGCACATACATACTTGTGAAATAATATATACCAACCATTTGCTTTGAAACTTTCAATGTGGGACTAAAGTCCCATACAAAATGAAGTCTCCTTCATATATTTCAACTCTTTTTCTATTTATATTTTTTCAATAAATCTTCACATGAATGGAAATAAGGTATGTGATAACATTCAATAGTCAAGTCCAATATAAAACAGGGAAGTTTTATCCATTGAACCTTTCCTTGTGAAGGTATGTTTGTTTACTGGTTGATAGTTGACACGATGTCTTTGAACTATTCTATCACCTATGTAAGCATTTCCATTCAAGACTCTCCTTGATACACTTCAATTCTCATGGGTGTGTTCATTTTGTTAGTGTCAGCTCTTAGTGTCAATCATGAGATGATTGATTTGGGAGCATACGTTTCATATTTCATTAATAACAGACAAAGATTGATTATTATATTTACTTTATGCATGTGACAGCCAAATAAATATAATAATACCCTTGAATAATAGGTTTTAATCTACAGTATATCAATTTGTAGAATTGATTATGAGAAACTGTAGAGAACACTATACTTAGGCTACGTTTGGTACGGAGTAATGTAATCAACTTTGTAATGTAATCAAGTTTATAATGTAATGTAATGTAATGTGTATTACATTACTGTGTTTGGTTAGCGATTGATGTGTAATCTTTGATTACAAAAGTGATTACATTCGTTTGTTTGATATCTATATTTGTTATAAGGAATGTAATTCATATTATTATAAAATGATAAAAATACCCTTATAATTTCTTCTTAAGGTAATATAATTCTTCGTCGCCAATCGCCGATCGCTGGCCATCGGTCGGTCGTTGGTCGTCAGTCGTCGACTGTCATCGGTCGTCGTCGACCATCGCCGGTCGATCGTCGACCGTCGCCAGTCGGTCACCGCTCGATTGCCAGCGTGTTGCCGGCAGCCGACCGATCGTCGGCCGATCGCCATCCCCGACCGCCGACCGATCGCCGATCGCCGATCACGACCGATCGCCGGTCGTCGGTCGATCGCCGCTCGATCGTCGACCGCCGGTCGCTGGCCGATCATCGGTCGATCGCCGACCGTTGGCCGGTCGCCATCCGCTGGCCGATCGCTGGTGGGCCCCGACCGTTCGCCGACTGTCGGTCGATCATCGTCGGTCGGTTGTCGACTGTCGGCCGGTCACCGACCATCGACCGATTGCCGATCGATCATCGGGCGGTCGTCGCCCGTCGGTCGGTCGCCGATCACCGGTCGGTCGTCGATCGCCGACCAACAACCATCACCGGCCAGCAACCGTTGCTGGTGGTCGTCGTGGACGAGCGTCGGGAAGCAATGAGAAAAATAAAAGAAGGATATATTTGTCATGATAAATATTGAGTCCGTAATGTAATCGGATTACATAGCTTTTCCTTCGTAATCGAGATTACGGATCTTGGCTCTTATTTTGTAATGCAATTACATTACATTACATCTTTGAAATGTTACCAAACAAAGTAAATCATCTTGTAATGTAATCCTGATTACATTACAAGCCTGATTACCTCGTACCAAACGTAGCCTTAAACATTCCTAGTCAAGTATTGTATTAATAGACTAAGGGATATATCGATACATTGAGACTAGCATGTAGGTCAATGGATAACTTGATCTCACAAGTCATGGATATGTGATATCACATTGACACATGAGTATATATATTGGAGAATATATGTACTGAATTGATCCGTCATGAAAAAGTGTCATGGATCGTTATATAAGTGACATATACTTTCTCATATGACTATTGGTATGAATAGTCCTCAGACTTGAAGTCACTATGATGTAGGGGATCTCGTGATCGCTAGAGGGGGGGGGGGTGAATAGCTCGTTTCATCCGATAGAGGAATTCGTTGCGTGCTTGCTACAAATGATTAGTGCACAGCGGAAATAAAGCAATAACAAGATACATACACGCAAACACAATGATATAACGTGGTTCGGAACCAAATAGTTCATACTCCATGGATTGAGCTCTAAAAGCCCTAGCAATGCAAATACACACTACTAATCACAAATACTCCTTCTTCGAAGAATTCAGAGGTGGAGAAACCTCTTACAATTATTTACAACAATAAACAAATAGATACAAACAAATACAAATATGAAATATGCTACAAGTAAAGAAAAAACACTTTACAATTGCTCTTTTGATTGTTTGATCTTTGGTTGCTTGAATTGCACTTGGAGACCCAGATTTGCAGCAACAAATCACCCCAAAGACGTCCAAGAATCGGTGCTCCATCCTCCCTCCACGAGCACCCTTTAAAGTTGCTCCTTGGGCTGGATTTCACCTAGCAGTCGACTGATCGGGACCATCAGTCGACTGCCCCTGTAGCTGTTGTCTCACAATGACAAGAAACACGTCGGATAAGTCCAACGGTTACACCATCAGTCAACTGATCCTCCTCATCAGTCGACTGATGGCTCAATCAGTCGAGTGGTCGGACCGATCACTCGACTGGAGAACCTTCTGTGCCTGAGATCTCGAGTATCAGTCGACTGCCAAGCTCTAACAGTCGACTGGTAGGATACTTCCCGCAGTCAAACCCTAGTTGACTCACACCAGTCGATTGACCCATGGTCCCAGTCAACTGATACACCTCAAACATGAGGTTTTAACCCAAGTATGGTGCCCCCATACTTGCTAGACCACCCTTAGCCTAGACCTAAGCCTTCTAGTCACCTCCCTCAACATCGCGCATATCGGATCCCTCTAAGTCATCCATGACTTGTTCATCCATACGCTAGCCTTTAGGTGTTTCCATCGGCTATCGTTATGCTAACGGTGTTTACACCGCCAAGGCACATTGGACTTATGCTACCAAGACTTCCGCTTGAGCTTTACGCCGCCAACCATTGGACTTATGCTACCAAGACTCCACCCTTGGACTTTATGCCATCAATATCAAACCCCTTGGACTTTTCAAATGCCAAGTACCCATGACTTGGACTTTCACGGCCAAAACTACACCATTGGACTTACGTGGCTAAGACTATACCCTTGGCCTTTACTTGCCAACCCATATTGGACTTTTCATGCCAAGACCCATGCTTGGACTTTCCTTGCCAACCCATGTTGGACTTTACATGCCAAGTACTCAAGACTTGGACTTTTCAAATGCCAAGTGTCCCATTTGGACTTTCCATGCTAAGTACCCATGACTTGGACTTTACCATGACAATCACATTGTCATACATTTTGTCGAACATCAAAACATCGCTAGAGTCAGACTCGAGTCCGGTCAATTGTGACCTGAGCCGATTGCACCAACAATCTCCCTTTTTTTTATGTTTGACAAAACCACATACCTTTGAGTTAGAATACTAACTCAAATCTCCTTACCAATTATCCCAAATTGGTAATCCCATAAATTCTCTCCCTTTTTGACTAACATCAAAAAAGTTCTCTCCAAGGAGGTCAATGTCTCATATCCAATGAGATTTACAATCTCCCCTTGATCCAAAAACATCTATGATGCCTACAATCTTCCTAGTGATAAGTCCTATATCACTTAAGAGAGATAATCCTACACACTCTCTCAATTTCTAAATTGGGTATTTCAAAATCTCATTTTTCCCCCTCATGAGGAAAAATAACATCCATCATCCCATAATGGATACCTCCCCCTAAAGGCTTGCTCCCCCTTGACCATTGCACCAACAATGTCCTTGAGAAGTCCCTAAGCCAATAGGAACTCTAAACCATCAAAAATAAGGTTCAAAGTTCAATATAGAACTTTCTCACACCTTAAATTTGATACACCATCCTAACAACTCTCCTAATCCATATCCAATGAATTTTCACCCTTTATAATGCTTCCCAAAGTATATTCTAGGGTTAAGAGTAGTTAGGAAATCTTACCATAGTTGAAAATGGGCTAAACATACCTTGTTTCCTCAAAATTAGCATTGACAGTCGACTCTCTCAGAAATCAGTCGATTGCCATTCACATCAGTCGACTGCCATCAATGGCAGTCGACTGATAACTAAAATTTCCAAATTTCAGTTATCAAAAATGAATTTCGAAAAAGCATAAGTAATTCTACGTATATCGAAAAATCATGAAAATTCATATGTATATTACTTATAAGAAATACAATGGGAGAAAAATGTTAGAAAAATATTTTACTCATAAAATAGTGAAATTGATACAAAGTTCAAAAGTGAAGAAAAACTTCAATGTTTTAGCTCACTTTGTATCAACTTCATCAATGGTGATTGCTATAAAAAGATAGACTTCACTAAAGTTTTCTAAAATAATTTTAAAACATTTTTGAAAACCTATATTGGATCATATTCCTTGGGCTTAATGTACATGACTTGAACATAAGCTTTCCCAATGATCTACAACATGATTTTTAGATGAGTTTGAGTTCATCTAGATGCAAAAACTATGCATCTTGAACTTAACTCATATCCTAGCATCTCACATATATCTAGGGTGTATAAAACACACACAAGTCAATGTGATGTGAGATGTAAATTTTGTTCATCCTAATATAGGGTTTCATACATTTTCTAGGGCAACCCTACTTGATTCCCTTATAATGGGACTTCAAGTCATGCCATAGTCCTTAAATCAATTTTAATCAAATTAAATGCATGAAGTATGATCATGATATAAATTAAGCATGGCCAATGATAATGATGTCATGACATATGATATAAAACTAAAAACACATGACATTAAGAACTAACCCTAAACATACTCATGACATTTTATATGATAAAGATAAATATGATGTCATGACATGTTATATGACAAACAAAACATGAAAAATAAAATATAAAGGTATACTTAAAATTTTAATATTAATTGTCATTTGATATTATTTTGTCCATTTTTCCATATTATTACTTATCTTCCAAAGTGTGCCAAAAACCCAAAATGACACATTTCAACCTCTAAATCTAAATTGTGTCAATTTGATTGATTTTTCATAATCTTCAAATTATATTGACACAACCTAAAATCTTTTAGGATTAAAATTCAAATCTATTTCCAAGGTATCCATAACCTTGAAAATAACCTAAAGTGCCACCTTTACTATGGTTAGGTTAACTACCATCCATTTAAATTTGATACACTTAAACCCATCTAGCGTGAATCGATCATGCTCCTAGGAACCCAATACCTATTGGAGCTCCTTGGATTAATTAGGTATTCCTTAGGGATAACCTCCTTAGATGTTAGTAATATATGAGAGATGTCCTAAGGTAATCGTCTTATGAACCATTTATATGATAAATGAAGATTCACTATTTGAGTATACATGTTTTCATGTATTTGATTGGATCTTAAACTCATCTACTGAATGTCCACGATACGATTCACAGCATGAGAGAATTTGTGATTGGATCACAACTAGTGAGTATCTCTACTTGTGTAATTGTGATGTATCAGAATTATCCCTAGTCGATGAATTGATGGAATTGGACACCATCAATTCTGTCGAGACTAGCACGAGGTATACTCCTTGGTGTATCCAAGCAGCTGATTCTCACTGGCTGGAGACATTGTGATGTCCGGAGTTGATCGTGGATGCTAGTTATGGTAACTAGTTCATTGGAGTGACCAGCCGTAAGACTTCATATGGTTCTCTGCATATATAGATATGTCAATGAAGTTCTTACTGTGGCTTAAGTGCGATGTTCCTTTGACTTGCGGTATTCAAGTCATCTTGATCATAGAGACTTATGCTTTGACATCTTAAGCAAGCATCTCTAAGGAGATGTGGACCCGGGATGATTGGGTATAAGTCGAAGTGATCGAAGGTGTTTGAATAGCCTATAAAGGATTCACCACTCTTTGCGAGGAGATGTATACCCATGGCCTCTCGTCGGATTGTTACTAAAGTCTTTGGCCAAAGCATTACATGTTTAGAGTAAGGTACTCTTCGATACATGTGGAGTAACTAGAATCCGTAGGACGAGGAAATAATACTTGGGCTAGGTGTGACGTAGTCAGCCTAGTGGGGACTGACACTATAGACCATGTCCTGAACCAAGTGGGTATAAGATGAGTGAAGGGAATGGGGCACGAATCATTCGAGCTGCTGAAGGGTTTCAGAAATAGTTCTGGATCAACCGTTGATCTTTTCGGTTAATTGGGGATCATGATGTACTACTAGGTGCCACTCATGATCGTTCAATAATTAATGGTTAATTATAGACGGCCAACATAAACCGAGAACCTATTTGGTCACACGCACAACGAGCGTAATCCAAAGGATTTAAAACGAGCTTGAGAATGGGATTCTCAGACCGAGAGAAACTAGGTTTGGTTGTACCAAACATAAAGCGAGCATGAAATCGTTTCAGTCGCAATGGAAGCATGGATGGGCCGAGTCTTATGAAGACGTAATGGATGAACCAAAATGGTTTGGTTCTAATCCAATGGAGGAGAATAAACCAAAGGGTTTGGTTTATTTTAAACGAATGAACCAAAAGTTGGTTCGGTTCGTTTTAACTTAAAATAAACCATCATGGTTTGGTTTATTTTAACTTATCTTAATGGAGCGGGTTAACGGGCCTAATGGTTATGATCCAATAACCATTAAGAGAATTAGTTCTCTATAAAAGAGGGCTTAAGGGATGGTTTAAGCCCTAATCCACAACCCTGTTGCCGCCACCTCTCCTTGGAGAAATTCGAGCTAACTCTCCTCCTCCGCCGCCACCTTGAGGCTCCAACCGCGCCCAAGAAGGCTGCTTCTTCCTCACCGCGCCGAGCTGCCGGTTAGTGCCCGGTGATCTCCTTCAAGTTTGGCATCAAGGTGAGCTCTATCTCCTTGGTTGGCCGGGCGCTATCACTTCCACCAAAGCTGTCCAGTTTTCTGACAGCTTGTTCTCCTCGCCGGAGCGCCGCTTGACGACGGTTAGAGCCCGACAGCGGCTAACTTATCGGGATTCTGATCTCCGTAATCCTCTGAGGTGGAGGACGGCGATTCGCCAATTGGTTGACGAATACCTCTCCGGAGAAGCGAGTTTTGAGAACTCGTATTAGGATCCGAATTTGGATTCGGATCGTGATCATTTCTCGATCACGTCGTCTTCAACATGAGGCTAGTAACCCATACGAAGACGAAGCTCGTGGCTTAGCGAAGTCATCCCGAGGAACTCGGCGTGGATACGAATAGAGACGATTCTAGCGAGGATCGTTCCGGTTGATGCCGTTCCCGCTACACGTCATACGAAAGGTATAACGTAGATAAATTTCCTTTTATTGCAAATTTAAATTTACGGTTATGTCTACACTTGTTGTAATATGCATGCGTGTGTTGTGTGTGTTGTAATAAATGTAGATTTATTATTTTTATTGCTTCCGCTGTGTTCATGTTTACGAAACGTGATCGAACACACACACACCGCGGTGCCGGAAACCCAACATTAGATACCCTCCTAATAACTCTTCTAGGCTTGTTAGCCTTGGTCATGGTGGTCTTGCCTAGGTTAACTCTAGAGGTGACTCCTCTTGTAACCTTCTTAGTGACCACCCTAGGTTTCTTCGAAACCCTAGCCACTAGACATACACCTTGGTTACCCTTAGGGATGACTTTCCTAGTAACCTTGGTCTTCCTAGACCTAGGTTTAGTTCCATAGTCAAATGGAACATTGTGATAGGTAAGCTTATCTACCTTGGACCTAGGCTTGTGTCTCAAGCCTTTATTGCCCATAGATGAGCCTTATCTTCTAGACTCCAGGTGTTGACTCTTTGACTTAGACTTTTGATCATTTGACCCCTTAAATTGATTTTGCATAATCCTAAGGGTCTTCTCTAATTTTTCAAGTCTTGACCTCAAGACTAGATTTTCCAACTTTAATTGCTCAATTTTTGATTTTTTATTTAGTCTTTGGGCATTACCATTTCCTCTAGGTATATGCCTATCCTTCTTAAGGTTAATGCCTAAATAGTTTTCTATTTTCCTAATGCTTTCCTTAGGAAAAGTTTTTCTAGGGACATTAGTCCCAAATTTCTCCTTATTTGAAAAATTGAAACTCTTAGCACCTAGACAAAAGTATTTATTTCTAATAGCATACTCCTTATGAACAATAGAAAGATTGTTTAAATTATTTCTAGCATGCCTTTTGACATTAAAACTAGAAGATGCATACTTAAAGGCTACCTTTGGGTTTGCCTTAGCTCCCCCTACTTGTGATGCTTCTTCTTTTCTCCTGGGGCATTGGCTCCTATAGTGTCCCGGTTGTCGGCATTTGAAGCACACCACATGCCCTTGCTCTTCTTGGTGGTGACACCGACATCCTTGACTTTTTCGTTGACTTTTGGTGTTGGAGAAGTTTTTTTTACTCTTTTCGGGCACTTACTCTTGTAGTGCCCGAATTCCCTACACTCAAAAGTAAATTATATAATTTTTATTTAAACCTAAATTGCTTGAGTTACCTAGGGTGGTGGTTAGTGCCGGAATTGATTCTTCACTTCTTCCGAAGGTTGAAGCGACTTCTTGATTTTTTTCGGCTCCGGCATGGATGGTCTCTCCTCCCCCTCAATCCTAGAGGTGGAGACTTCATCTACTTCTTCCCCTTCCGATTTGGATCCGGATGTTGATTTCCTATCAACCTTCGAATCCTCACTTTCTCGTGAGGATGATCTTTCTTCTTCTTTGGGCTCTCTCTCTACTTGAGCCATGGATGGTTCTTCATGGATCTTGGCCAATTCACTCTAAAATTCCTTTGCATCCTTGTATTCACCTAACTTAGACACAACATTGTTAGGTATTAATTCAATAAAAATCTTATTACCTTTTGATTTCTCTTGAACTCTTGGAGTTGTTCCTCGATCCATTTCTTCATCTTGAGGATATATGAGAGATGTTCTAAGGCAATCACCTTATGCTTGAACCATTTATATGATAAATGAAGATTCACTATTTGAGTATACATGTTTTCATATATTTGATTAGATCTTAAACTCATTTACTGAATGTTCCCGATAAGATTCACAGCATGAGAGAATTTGTGATTGGATCACAACTAGTGAGTATCTCTACATGTGTAATTGTGATATATTGGAATTATCCCTAGTCGATGAATTGATGAATTGGGACACCATCAATTATGTCGAGACTAGCACGAGGTATACTCCTTGGTGTATCCAAGCAGTTGATTCTTATTGGCTGGAGACATTGTGATGTTCGGAGTTAATCGTGGATGCTAATTATGGTAACTAGTTTATTGGAGTGACCAACTGTAAGACTTCATATGGTTCTCTTCATATATAGATATGTCAATGAAGTTCTTACAACAGTTTAAATGCGATGTTCCTTTGACTTGCGGTATTCAAGTCATCTTGGTCATGAAGACTTATGCTTTGACATCTTAAGCAAACATCTCTAAGGAGATGTGGACCTGGGATGATTGGGTATAAGTCGAAGTGGCCGAAGGTGTTTGAATAACCTATAAAGGATTCACCACTCCTTGCGAGGAGATGTATACCCTTGGCCTCTCATCGGATTGTTACTAAAGTCTTTGGCCAAAGCATTACATGTTTAGAGTAAGGTACTCTTGGATACATATTCAGTAACTAGAATCAGTAGGACGAGAAAATGATACTTGGGCTAGGTGTGACATAGTCAACCTAGTGAGGACTGACACTATAGACCATGTCCTGAACCAAGTGGGTATAAGATGAGTGAAAGGAATGAGACACGATTCATTGTAGTTGCCGAAGGGTTTCAGAAATAGTTCTGGATCAACCGTTGATCTTTCGGTTAATTGAGGATCATGATGTACTACTAGGTGCCACTCATGATCGTTCTATAATTAATAATTAATTATAGATGACCAACATAAACCGAGAACCTATTTGGTCACATGCACAACGAGCGTAATCCAAAAGATTTAAAACGAGCTTGAGAATGAGATTCTTAGACCGAGAGAAATTAGGTTTGGTTGGACCAAATAAGGATCGAGCATGAAATCGTTTCAGTCGCAATGGAAGTGTGGATGGGCCGTGTCTTATAAAGACATGATGGATGAACCAAATTGGTTTGGTTCTAATCCAATGGTGAAGAATAAACCAAAGGGATTTGGTTTGTTTTAAATGAATGAACCAAAGTTGGTTCGGTTCGTTTTAACTTAAAATAGACCAACTCGGTTCGGTTTATTTTAACTTAAGTTATTGGAGCGGATTAATGGATTTTGGTTATGAACCAATAACCGTTAGGAGAATGTGTTCTCTATAAAAACATGGCTTAAGGGTTTTTGTGGAGAATTTTTGGTTGTTGGAAAAACCTAGCCGCCCAACCCTCTCCCTCTCTTCTCCTTGCCGCCGCCCAAGGGTTGCCGCCCAAGGGTTCCACGCCGCCCAACTTTTTGCCTCTGTCCACCCTTGCTGTCGGCGTCCAACTGCTATAGGCCACTCCTCCGGCGACCCTCCGATGACTCACCTTGGTTCCGGCGACCAAGGGTTGGCCGGCCATCCTCTTTGGTCGGCGCAACATCCTCCACCAAGCTGTCCAGTTTCCTGGACAGCTTGTTTCCTTCGTGTCGGAGCGTCATTTGGATGACGTTTGGAGCTCCGACAGCGGCTACCTTGCCGGAGATTTGATCTCCGATAATCCTCATAGGTGGAGGACAAAGGATTCGTCAAACGGTTGACGAATACCTCTCCGGAGAAACGAGTTTTGGGGACTCATTTTTGATCACATCGTCTTCGACACGAGGCTAGTGACTCGTACGAAGACGAGGCTCGTGGCTTTGTGAAGTCATCTCGACGATACTCGACGTGGATATGGATAGAGGCGATTCTAGCGAGAGTCACTCCGATTGATGCCTTTCCTGTTACACGTGATACGTCAGGTATACGTAGAGTAATTTCCTTTTATTACAAAATTTGAAACTACTATTATGTCTACACATATTGTACTATGCATGCATGTGGTGTGTATGTTGTAATAAATTAGATTTATTACTTTTTATTTCTTTCGCTGCGCACATGTTTATGAAACATGTTCGAACACACACTCGCCGCGGTGCCGAAAATCCAACACCTCGGTCCATTTCTTCATCTTGAGGAATCCTCCTTTTGGCCCTCTCGGAAAATCAAACCCATCCATCAAGGCGGACCAATCTTCGAATCCTTCATCATAATGAATTCTTCGATCTGTCCCCTCCATTGCCTAAACCCTTCTTGTCCATAGAAGGTGTACGGGATTGGGGTGTTGACGTCCCATCCCAATTTATCTTCGAATTCCATCTTCCCTTTAGCTTGCTCCCTCGGATGTGAAGCCGATGAAGAGCGACCCGCTCTGATACCACTTGTAGGGAATCTCGTGACCGCTAGAGGGGGGGGGGGGTTGAATAGCTCGTTTCGTCCGATGGAGGAATTTGTTGCGTGCTTGCTACAAATGATTAGTGCGCAGCGGAAATAAAACAATAACAAGATACAAACATGCAAATACAACGATATAACGTGGTTCAGAATCGAATGATACCTACTCCACAGATTGGGCTCTAAAAGCCCTAGCAATGCAAACACACACTACTAATCATAAATACTCCTTCTCGAAAGAATCCGGAGGTGGAGAAACCTCTTACAATTGTTTACAACAATAAACAAATAGATACAAGAAAATATAAATATGAAATATGCTACAAGTAAAGGAAAAACACTTTACAATTGTTCTTTTGATCGCTTGTTCTTTGGTTGCTTGAATTGCACTTGGAGACCCTGATTTACAGTAGCAAATCGCCCTAAAGACATCCAAGAACCGGTGCTCCATCCTCCCTCCACAAGATCCCTTTAAAGCTGCTCCTTGGGCTAGATTTCGCCTAGCAGTCAACTGATCAGGACCATCAGTCGACTGCCCCTGTAGCCATTGTCTCACAACTGCAAGAAACACGTCGGATAAGTCCAATGGTTACACCATCAGTCGACTCATCCTACCCATCAGTCGACTGATGGCTCAATCAGTCGAGTGGTCGGGCTGATCACTCGACTGGAGAACCTTCTATGCCCGAGATCCCGAGCATCGATCGGTGATCACGGATCGGATTTGCTCAGTCGGCGATCGGCTGCGAGCTCACAGCGATCGACTACTAGGATACTTCCCGTAGTTAAAACCTAGTTGACTCACACCAGTCGACTAACCCATGGTCCCAATCGACTGATACACCTCAAACATGAGGTTTTAACCCAAGTATGGTGCCCCCATACTTGCTAGACCACCCTTAGCCTAGATTGAAGCCTTCTAGCCACCTTCGTCAACCTCGCACCTATCGGATCCCTCCAAGTCATCCATGACTTGTTCATCCATACGCTAGCCTTCAGGTGCTTCCATCGGCTATCGTCATGCTAACGGTGTTTACACCGCCAAGGCACATTGGACTTACGCTGCCAAGACTCCTGCTTGAACTTTACGCCGCCAACCATTGGACTTATACTGCCAAGACTCCACCCTTGGACTTTATGCCGTCAATATCAAACCCCTTAGACTTTCCAAATGTCAAGTACCCATGACTCGGACTTTCACGGCCAAGACTACACCCTTGGACTTACGTGGCCAAGACTATACCCTTGGACTTTACTTGCCAACCCATGTTGGACTTTCCATGCCAAGACCCATGCTTGGACTTTCCTTGACAACCCATGTTGGACTTTACATGCCAAGTACTCAAGACTTGGACTTTTCAAATGCCAAGTGTCCCACTTGGGCTTTCCATGCCAAGTACCCATGACTTGGACTTTACCATGACAATCTGATGTAGGGGCATCTAACAATAAACATGATCTAGAGGCACTAAAATAGGATTTTGAATTTTCTATTAAAGTTTGTTTATTTTTTTGATCTAGATAGAGTTTTGACTTTTTCTATTAAAATTTGTTTATTTTTTTCGATCTAGATAGGGTTTTGAATTTTTTTGTTTATTTTTTTCGATCTAGATAGGGTTTTGAATTTTTCTATTAAAGTTTGTTTATTTTTCGATCTAGATAGGGTTTTGAATTTTTCTATTAAAGTTTGTTTATTTTTTTAGAAACTTTCTCTTTTTCTAAGCCTATTTAAATATAGGTTTAGGCTTTTGTAAGGCATGTAATTTTGGATTAACAATATTTCTTTTTCGTTTTACTAAGAGGTGTCCCTCTTTGTTAGTGAAACTCCTCCTCCTACGACTCTTTTGCTCTCCCTATTTTCTAACTATGCACAATTAGCTCCTATCCCTCTATATGCCTGCGTCAGTTGGTATCAGAGCCTTAGATCCATGGAAGGTCAACGAGGACGTGGTAGTGGTCGACAGATTCCGATTAAGGAAGCCGCACCTCAGGATCAAAATCCCATAGAGACCATCAAAGATCTACGGAGGCAAGTCATGGAGTTAACCCAACAGCTGGCTGCACGGGATTTGGATGACCGTGAGGTACTAGATCAACACTCTACCGCGAGTCTTGACAATCTACATCATTGAGGTCACCATGGGCATGTCGAACGATATGGAGACCTTGGTTTTTGTGTTGATCTCCCCGAGTTTTTTGGCACTTTACATGCGGAAGATTTTCTTGATTGGCTTGATGAAATTGAACGAATTTTTGAATACAAAGAAGTCCCTGATCGTATAAAAGTAAAACTTGTCGCCCTCAAGCTCAAGGGTCGACCCTCAGCTTGGTGGGAAAAACTCAAGCACTCACGTGAGAGGCAAGGCAAGACCAAAATTACCACTTGGGACAAGATGAAGAAGCAACTGCGAGGTCACTTCCTTCCTTTTGGTTATACCCAATCATTATTTTTGCGTCTTCATAATTTGAGACAGGGTCCCCGATCTATCAATGATTTTATGAAAGAATTCTACCAACTTGTTGCTCGGAATGATCTATATGAGATGGATGATCAACTGGTTGCACGATATTTAGGAGGCTTGTGACAACACTTCCAAGATAGCCTCAGCTTGCACTCTTTTTTGATGGTTTCCGAAGCTCATCAACGAGCCTTGGTACTTGAAAAGCAACAAATTTGGAAGCCCCCGATTCGAAGCCACCAAGAAGTCCACCCCTAGGAATCTCAGCCTACGCCACAGGTTCTCCCTAAAATTACTATCAAATGTTTTTGTTGTGGTGAACCAGGGCATAAGGCTCCTGAATGTAAGAAATTTGCCAAAGGAAAAAGTATGCTAATTGAAGAAGAAGACGACGAGGCGCCCAAGGACCCAGCATATGGTGAAGATAACGATGATGATATCCTCTATGGAGATGGTCAAGAAACGTTAGTTTTTCATAAGACACTTCTCACTCCCAAGGAAGAGGCTAAGGATGATTGGTTGAGAACAAATATTTTTCACACTACATGCATAATTGCGGATAAGGTATGCAAGATGATCATCGACAGTGGTAGTTGTGAGAATGTGGTATCTAAAGGAGCTGTGCAAAAGTTACAATTGAAGATAGATCATCATCCTAAACCGTACAAACTATCTTGACTCAATAAGGAGAACGAGGTAATAGTTGATCAGCGATGCCTTGTTTTTTTTTCCATTGGCAGTAAATACTTCGATGATGCATGGTGTGACGTCGTGTCAATGGATGCATGTCACATACTATTGGGACAACCTTGGCAATACGACCGTAGCGCTATCCATGATGGATGGAAGAACACTTACACCTTCCACCTCCAAGGGAAGAAGATCATGTTAGCCCCACAACGAAAGGATTCTCCACCAGTACCGGTATCCCCTAGCTCTTCTCTCCTCTCTATATCCAGATTTCTAAATGAAGTAGCTCAAGAAAAAGTTGTCTATGCTCTACTACCTCACTCGAAAGACACGATGGACTCCGAATCAGATTTACCAGTGGAGGTACAACATATACTTGAGGAATTTTCGGATCTAATGCCTATGGACCTTCCCTCCAGACTACCACCCATGAGGGCCTTCAGCACTAGATTGATCTTATCCTAGGATCGAGCTTACCTAATCGGCCAGCTTATTGCCTCAGTCCTAAGGAGGCCGAAGAGTTACAACGACAAGTGGTGGAGCTTTTAGAACGAGGATACCTTCGAGAAAGCATGAGCCCCTGTGCCGTCTCTGCCCTACTTGTTCCAAAGAAGGACGGATCATGGCGTATGTGTGTGGATAGTAGGGCCATCAACAAAATTACCTTGAAGTACCGATTTCCGATTCCACGATTGGATGATATGTTGGATCAGTTAGCAAGTGCAAAAGTCTTCTCCAAATTAGATCTCAAGAGCGGTTATCATCAGATTCGGATCAAACCGGGTGATGAATGGAAGACGACGTTCAAAACGCAACATGGCTTATACGAGTGGATGGTCATGCCTTTTGGATTATCCAATGCATTGAGCACCTTCATGAGATTCATGCATCAGGTACTACGATCTTTTATGGGTAAATTTGTTATGGTTTTCTTCGACGACATTCTTATTTATAGCCCCACCTGGTCATTACATTTTGAGCACCTACGAGCAGTTTTTGAGAAACTGAGGTCAGAGCAATTATTTCTTAATCGAAAGAAGTATTCTTTCTTCTCCACATCAGTAACTTTTCTTAGATTCATTGTCTCTACGGAGGGCGTTCATGCGGATCCCTCAAAGATTGACGCCATCCTAAAATGGCCAACACCACGAACCTTGCATGATATTCGGAGTTTTCATGGATTAATTTCTTTCTATCGTCGATTTATCCGAAACTTTAGTACTTTGGTAGCCCCTATTATCGAATGTCTAAAAGGGAAAATTTTCAAATGGTCTGAGGAGGCCGAGAACATCTTTCAGTTGATTAAGCAAAGGATGACCGAAGCTCCCATCTTAGCACTTCCAGATTTTGAAAAAGTATTTGAGGTACATTGTGATGCTTTTGGCACTGGTATCGGTGGAGTTCTTAGTCAAAGCGGACGACCCGTGTCCTTCTTCAGTGAAAAATTGACCAGTTCTAAACTAAACTACTCTACTTATGATGTCGAATTCTATGCCATTATCCAATCTTTGAAATATTGGTGACACTATCTCATACAACGAGAATTCATCCTCTTCACAGATCATGAAGCTTTAAAATACATCAATGGGAAACACAAGTTAAGTAGACGACACGCTAAGTGGGCGGCATCTTTACATGAATTCACTTTCACTATTCGACACCAAGCGAGGGTCCTGAATCATGTAGCGGATGCCTTGACCCGACAATCTTCCTTACTTACCACCATGCGAGCCAAAGTTACCGGGGTTGAATCTTTTACGGAGCTTTATGTATCCGACCCATCTTTTAGCAAAATCTTTCAAGAAGTCCAGGAAGGACTTCGTCATGATTACATAATACTCGATGGTTTTCTATTTCGAGGACTACAACTATGCATTCCGAATTGTTCACTAAGACGGCAAATTTTGGAAGAGTTACATAATGAGGGTCATTTTGGTCGTGATAAGACATTATCCCTCATATCATCAGATTTTTATTGGCCAAAATTGAGAAGTGACGTAACACATTTTGTGGCACGATGTTACATATGTCAACAAGCTAAGGGAACTCCCATAAACACTAGTTTATATACTCCCCTACCTATTCCCGAAGCTTCATGGATAGACGTCAGTATGGATTTTATACTTGGACTTCCCCGTACTCAAAGGGCGTCAAATTCTATTTTGGTAGTGGTTGACAGGTTCTCCAAGATGGCTCACTTTTTGGCTTGCACAAAAACTATGGATGCAACACGAATTGCTCACCTATATTTCAGAGATGTGGTTCGACTACATGGCATTCCCCACTTTATTACCTCAAATCGAGACACCAAGTTCATCCGTCAATTTTGGAAGTACTTATGGAGTAAAATGAGGACTAAGCTTAATTTTAATAGCACCTATCACCCATAGATAGATGGACAGACAGAGGTCGTCAATTGAAGCCTAGGCAACCTATTGAGGTGTCTAGTGGGATCTAAGCAAAAATAGTGGGATATGACGCTACCTCAAGCAGAATTTGCCTATAACTGATCAAAGAACAGAACTACCGGACTTACCCCTTTCGAGATAGTGTATGGGCGGAATCCATCTGGCATATTAGACTTAGCTCCCATCCCTCACATCAAACAACATAACCATAAAGCAGAAGAGATGACTAAGCACCTTCAAAATATCCAAGAACAAGTAAAGCAAGCCCTTAATAAAAGTAACGCTAAATACAAGGAGCAAGTGGATCATCATCGTCGTCAAGTACTTTTCAATGTTGTAGATTTGGTTTGGATTGTATTAACCCGTGATCGCTTCCCTATTAAAGAATACAACAAGCTAAAAGAGCGAAAGGTGGGTCCTTGTGAAATCCTGCAAAAAATTAATGACAATGTTTACCGATTACGCCTCCCTAGCCACATGAAGACATCGGATGTATTCAACGTCAAATATTTAAACCCTTATATAAAAGAAGGAGAAAAGTCAACTTTGAACTCGAGGTCGAGTTCTTCTCAACTCGGGGCACCTGATGCAGGGGCATCTAACAATAAACACGATCTAGAGGCACTAAAATAGGATTTTGAATTTTTCTATTAAATTTTATTTATTTTTTTGATCTAGAGAGAGTTTTGACTTTTTCTATTAAAGTTTGTTTATTTTTTTCGATCTAGATAGGGTTTTGAATTTTTTTGTTTATTTTTTTCGATCTAGATAGGGTTTTGAATTTTTCTATTAAAGTTTGTTTATTTTTCGATCTAGATAGAGTTTTGAATTTTTCTATTAAAGTTTGTTTATTTTTTTAGAAACTTTCTCTTTTTCTAAGCCTATTTAAACATAGGTTTAGGCTCTTGTAAGGCATGTAATTTTGGATTAACAATATTTCTTTTTCGTTTTACTAAGAGGTGTCCCTCTTTGTTAGCAAAACTCCTCCTCCTATGACTCTTTCGCTCTCCCTCTTTTCTAACTACGCACAATTATCTCCTATCCCTCTATACGCCTGTGTCACAATCACATTGTCATACATTTTGTCGAACATCAAAACATTACTCGTGTCAGACTCGAGTCTGATCAATTGTGACCTGGGACGATTGCACCAACATACGATTCCCTACATAAGGAGTTATGTACTTTGGTATCGTTTAATGCCACCCGTAATAGGGTGCACTATAACGATAATTACTGGGTATGTAACGAATTATACGGAGGGATGTGAGTGATATAGATGAGATCTATCCCTCCCATATGACGGGAGTGATATCTTTGGCCTCTTAATAGAGTATGACCACGAAATGCATGACCATGCTCAAATGAGTCATTATGAGATATTGAGCTCATTTGTTTGAGTGATTCTGCTTGGGGATCAAGAAACATAAAGATTGATAAGGGGATGACACGGTCTATGCCTCATTGATTGATCTAAGATATCAAGGATAGAAGGACACCGTCATACATGATAATAGTCACGGAAAGGTTGTCGAATCTTGACTTTCTTGTAACTTGGATAATAATGATGTATTGCTAGATGTCGCTCATTGCTTATGAGTCTAAAAGGGATTTTAGACACATTGCCAACATTATAAGAGCCTATTGGGTCACACACAAATGACATTCTATTTTGGAGATGATTTCTTTTAGTTGACTAAAAGAACAATTGAGCAAATGATCAAGACTTGAGTTAGACTCAAGCTGGTTAAACTTGAGTTGGACTCAAGTTAAACCATGGAAGATGATTAATCATGCAAGAGAATACCAAGGGTCTTAGTATTCATGATGAGGAGATGAGAGGTTTTCATGAATTGATGAAAAAGAATACCAAGGGTCATGGTATTCATTAGGAGATAAGGGAGTTGATGGCTTGGGGGCTTGAGAGGCTTTCAACATGAAAGCTAGAGAGGCTAAGAGTTATGGACGTGCAAGCCAAAGTGGGGCTCTCCTTCTTCTCCTTCTTTTCTTCCAAGTGTTCTTGGTGGTTTGCTAGGGTTGCTAGCACAACGTGACTCCAAAACTACTGAGTGTCAGTGTGGATATTGTAGAGATATGGTTGTTCTTATTGTATTGAGATCTGGAAGTGCTTGGATTAGCGGGATTGCGAAGGGCTCGCATCGAAGGTATACTTCTTCTTCTAGATAAGATCTAGATAAAGTAGGATAATCGAAATGACTTATATGTTTTGCATGGATCTCTGGAGGGATCCGGTTTATATTTTATTTCCGCTGCGATTGTGTGAAGTATTTGCCCGTGATATTGAGAATGTCACGATCTGGATTTTCCCTACAGTGGTATCAGAGCCACTTGCAAAACGTATATTTCATTATGATGATTTATATGTGATATAAATTTAAATTTTCATGTTTTCTATGAGATATAAAACATGTGCATTATGGGTACACGAATTTTAGGCTTGGAATGTTGATAAGGGGCAAAAATGAGGTTGAACAGAGCGACACACGACCGTGTTGAAAAACACGGCCTGGCCGTGTTCACAACCCATGACCATGTTGAAAAACACGGCCTGGTCGTGGGAACCTCTGATCACCCCAGAATGGTCATGCCAATTGGCATGACCCGACTTTGTTGGACACAAGATGCTCCGAAAATGAGGGTCTTGGGTTCATATTGATGGAGCAAGGGCAGCAACTCATTCAAGGAGTTGAGTTGAAAATAAAATTTTTCTTCGGGGGCGCTGCCCCCTGAGCCCCGCAAGGGGCGCTTCCCCTTAACCCCGCCTGCTAATTGGCCAACGGGACCATCGTGGTGTTGTGGCTTATCGGTGAAGCGGCTTAAATTCATATGTGTATTCATAATAAATTTTATAAAATTACATCATTATGAATGATATGATGCATTGTGCATGGTTATGACCTAGGACCCAATGTGATTGTGGTTGCGTGTTGTATGTGCATGTTGTAATTTATAATACGACCTGCGAGTCATGCCTCCCTATTTTTCTAAATGTAAAATAGATCTAGACTCGAATGTAACTCGAGTATTCTTATTTTATAATGTACAAAATGATGAGTGGAAAGTCCATTGGAGGATGAAGTTACAAGAAGGATGTCGACGACACATAACAACCAAAGGATGCACTTAGAGAAGATGCTACCCCTAGGTTGACCCATCACTCTTCTCATTGGCTTGAGAAGATTGTAGATTCAGGCCATTACCATGTCACATTTATGATTATGCTTATATGTGATGCTTGTATATATGATGCATGTGATGTTTGTATATGTTATGCATGTGATGCTTGTATATGCGAAGCACGCGTAGTTAGTTGTCACAAAAATTAGGTCACTTATTATATGCCTACTAGAGTTTAATACTTACTATTATCTTGTTCAATCGTAGCGCATTTGGCAAAGCAAAGTGACTCAATTTACCTCGGTAAAGTACGATAGGAAAATCGTGATGTCCTCCTATTAAACTTTGGGTATGACTTAACTAATCTCTCTTAATTAGATTGATGAGCTTAGAGGCATAACTCATACGAGACATCTACCTACATTATACAAATCTTGGGCAATTAGCCAAAGCTAACTCAAGATGAGTGGTAATTTAGAAAGATATCTCATGCGATGGGTACAATGAACAAATAATGTTGTTCATATACAAGAGTTACATTAGATGTAATTGGTACGAGTTACCTACCTAATTTATACGAGTCTTGGGAGATTAGCCAAAGTTAACTCAAGATGTGGTATAATATGGATTTTGTCCCACTTTGTGACCAGTGGGAGAATCATTTAGTTAAAGGACTAATTAAATGATTGAAATATGATACATTTCTGCATTTCTGTATTGTAGATCACCATATCGTCAAATACATCAAATACACTCTCTTTGCGATCTATCCTTGATAAGGACAAGCTTACTGGAGCTAACTTCCTGGATTGGTACAGAAACTTGAGGATAGTTCTCAAACAATAACGCAAACTGTATGTCCTAGAACAGTCCATTCCTGAACCACCCACCCCTACGACCACTTGTGCTAACAAGGATGCTTACAAGAAGCATCAAGATGACGCACTGGATGTGTCATGCCTTATGCTTGCCACCATGAACTCTGAGCTTCAGAAGCAACATGAGAACATGAATGCATATGGTATGGTTGAGCATTTAAAACAACTATATCAGGGACAAGCAAGGCACGAGAGATACGAAGTGTCAAAGGCCTTGTTTTAATGCAAAATGCAAGAGGGAACTCCCGTAGGTACTCATATACTCAAGATGATTGGGTACGTTGAGAACCTAGTGAAATTGGGATTTCCATTAGGCCAAGAGCTGGCCACTGACTTTGTTTTATAGTTGTTTCCAGAAAGCTACAATTAATTTATCATAAACTACAACATGAATGAAATTGACAAGCCTTTACCTGAGATATTGAGCATGTTACGAATTGCTGAACTCAACCTTAAGAAGGCAAAGCCTGGTACAATTTTGATGGTGAACAAAGACAAAGGCAAAGGCAAGCAGAAGCCTAAAGGTAAGGGTAAGACCCAAGATAAAGGCAAAGGCAAGGCAAATGCATTGAAACCCAAAGGAGGGGTGTCTAAGGAAAGGGAATGCTTCTATTGCGGTGAGATCGGACATTGGAAGAGAAACTGCAAGCTATACCTGGAAGAGGTAAAAAGGAAGAGAAGTGAGACTTTTGCCTCAGGTATACATGTTATCGAAATCAATTTATCTATCTCATCTTCTTGGGTATTAAATACCGGTTATGCTTCTCACATTTGTACCAATGTACAGGGCCTTCAAAAGACTAGATCATTGACGAAGTGCGAAGTGGACCTACGGGTAGGCAATAAAGCAAAGGTTGTCACCATCTCTGTAGGGACATATTCCTTATCTTTGCCCATTGGGCTTATCTTAAAATTAGAGGACTGTTATTATTTGCATGCCTTGACGAAAAATATTATCTCTGTTTCTTGTTTAGATAAGAAAGGGTTCTCATTTGTAATAAAGGACAAGTGTTGTTCCGTTTATTTAAATGATATGTTTTTTTGTAGTGCACATCTTGTGAATGGTCTCTATCTTCTAGATCTTGAAACCTCAGTTTATAACATAAATACCAAACGGTTCAAATCTAATGATCTGAATCAAACATATCTCTGGCATTGTCGCCTGGGTCATGTAAATGAGAGTCGCATATCCCAATTCCATAAGGATGGATTACTGGACTCATTTGATTTTGAATCATATGAGATATGCGAATCTTGTCTTTTAGGCAAGATAACAAAGGCTCCATTTAGTGGACATGGTGAACGAGCTACTGATTTGTTAGAACTCATACATACTGATGTATGTGGGCCTTTCAATGTAGCAGCTAGAGGAGATTATCAGTACTTTATTACTTTTACTGATGATTTCAGTAGATATGGATATGTGTATTTTATGAGACACAATCTGAATCATTTGAAAAGTTCAAAAAATTCAAGAATGAAGTACAAAACTAACTTGGTAAGAGTATTAAAGTGCTTCGATCAGATCAAGATGGGGAATGCCTTAGCCAAGCTTTTCGTGACTATCTCATTGAGTTTGGGATTAGATCTCAACTCACTCCACCTGGAATACCACAGTGGAATGGTGTATCAGAAAGGAAAAATCATACATTATTAGATATGGTATGATCCATGATGAGTCACACAAATCTTTCTTCTTTCTTCTGGGGATACGCTTTAGAGACGACTGCTTTCACACTAACTGCGTCCCATCTAAGGCAGTCATAAAGACACCATATGTGATATGGACCGGGAAGAGTCCCAAGATATCTTTTATGAATATTTGGGGATGTGAGGCTTATGTTTGACATCAAGTCTCCAATAAACTAGGCCTCAAATCAGACAAGTGCTACTTTGTAGGATATCTTAAGGAAACAAAAGGATATTACTTCTACAATCTCACGCAAGACAAAGTGTTTGTCGCTAGAAATGGAGTATTTTTAGAAAGAGAGTTCATCTCTAGAAGAACTAGTGGGAGTAAAATACATCTTGAAGAAATTCAAGATAAAGATAGCACCGAGATGGAAATTGAACAGGCACCACAAAGTGTTGTGGATGATGAGATTGTTGCACAATAAGTTGTGGAGCAACAACTTGTTCAAGTAGACCAACCTCTTCGCAAGTCTGATAGGATACGTCATCAACCTGAGAGATATTCATTTCTCTTGTCTAATAATGATGACGTTATGCTTATTGAGTTGAACGAGCCTATATCCTATCAGGAAACTGTGATAAGCCCAAATTCTGAGAAATGGCTAGAGGCCATGAGATCCGAAAACACTAACCAAGTATGGACTTTGGTTGATCCACCTGAATGGGTCAAACCCATTGGGTGTGATATGCACGGTTATTTGTGTCGTGTGGTACCATTTCAAATTAATTACTAACCCCCCTAACTACACTAACATAGCATAGTGGATGGCCCGAATCGTTTCCCAACGAGTGTAATCGATAGAATAGTAAACTTAGGATAACTAATTATTGCTTTGGGTTTTCTATTGAATATTGGGGGTTTTCAATTTGAGATCTAACCTACGATTGCAAGGTAATTAAAGCTCTAAACTAATATGCAACAACTAAATCAAATAATGCAGGAAGTAAATCAACAAAAATTGGAAAAGGAAATAATCTGATCAACCCAAGATAGGCGGTGAATGACCAAGTTCCTCTGGCTAAGTCCAATGAAGCTCGATTGAGACTTCGCAAACAGTAGTGGATGTGAGATGGTGCAAACCCTGAATCCAGTAGTTTGATGGATGCTCTAAACTCTCATGAATCCAATTGAGCTCGAAGAAGTGTTGTCGGGGTGGACTCCTCCTCAAATCCGAAAGAGAAGGTGGATGTTGTGGAGATGGAGGACGTCGCCGAAATCTCTCGATGAAGCGATTCCTCTTCGAATCTGTGGAGGACAATGGATGGAAGGAAGGTGGAGGCGGCTGCTAGGGCTCAAGGGAAGAAGAGATTTAACTAACAACCAAATGATTAAAAGGAAGCAACTACTTAACTACAATTGCAATGAAATTAAAGGAACTATAAATTAAGCATCCTAATCTATGTGCTTCTAATCAAAATACATAAACTCTAACATTCAATCTAATTAAACTCACAAGACGTTAAACTAACTCATTCAAGCATTTAATCAAACACTATATGAGCATGAAGAAACCAAAATCAAGTACGTGCAATTCTAAACGTGGAAGATCATGAATTACAAACATTTAACCCAATCTAAACGACCAAACAATCAATTGCAATCCAAATGAGAATGCTGTCCTAAAGTTGAAATTGCTGTCCAAAATCTGGATGAAGGTGGAATTGGATTGTCGTGAAAGTGGAAGTGCTGCCGGCGTTGCTGGTGGTAGAGGTTGCTGGATAAAAGGGTTGCGAAGGCTATGATGGGTGGCTTCCGAAGCTGCGAAGGTCGCTAGCCGAAAATAATGGCTGATCAGAGACTGGAAAAACACCGCCGGAGCTATGGAACAGGGCTGGCAGAGATAGGTCGAAATTGATGTTGCTGTCGACGATAGAGGGCGGTGATAGAGTGGACCACCGATCACCAGAGAAGGAGGGAATCCCCTTTCCTCTCCGGTGACCGGCGAGGAAGGGGAAGAGCGCGGAGAGAGAGGCGGAGGTCATTTGTCGCGGAAGAGAAGAAGGTCGACGTCGGCTGCCATTTTTGCACGATGAAGGAGCCATTAAGTGGATTTTCTCCACCATTCGATCTAAGCCCATCAAATCCCAACCATCCATTAAAGCTAGGATTAAATGAAGCTGATTAATCCAATTAAGGGTTGCACATCCAACGGTTGAGAATTCTCTGACTTTGAATAGATGGATCTGATCCATCTGACAGGATAATCACAATCGGTCAAATCTGAATGAATGGTCAAGATGTCCAGATCTAAATGTATGGACCGGATCACTCCAGATTTTGATGGATGACTCAGATCAATTAGATCTCATCGGATGGTCAAGATTAAACAGATCTGAGCCCTTGATTAAATTGTCTTTGATCTTGATGAAGGGCTCAGATTCTTCCAGCTTAAAATGCCCATTATGACCCTTAGATGAAGTCATATTTGATCCAACTTGAGTCTAGTCCAGTGGCTCATCTTGATCTCCTACAATTAAAATATAAAATTTATATATAAGTCCAAAATTAAGGAGAATTTATAATAAGGTCCAAAAATAAATCCAACTCATAAAACATGATAATAATCAACAATTAAACACATGAGAGGATTAAAATAGTGATATTAAGGACCAAAATAACCCGTTAAAATGGTAGTTATCAGGGTGTAAGTGGGTCGTTAAGAGAAAGACTAACATGAATGGTCTTATGCATATCTATAAAGGACGATTGGTATCTAAAGGCTTCAAACAGATTCATGGTATAAACTATGATGAAACTTTTTCACCAATTGCGATGCTTAAGTCCATCCGGATCATGCTTGCTATTATAGCTTACCACGATTATGAGATCTGGCAAATGGATGTCAAAACTGTGTTTTTGAATGGAAACCTCCTCGAGGACGTGTATATGACACAACCTGAGGGTTTTGTAGATCCAAAGCATGTTGGCAAAGTATGCAAGCTGCAAAGGTTCATTTATGGTTTAAATCAAGCATCTAGAAGCTGGAATCTTTGATTCGATGATGCGATCAGATAGTTTGGTTTCATCAAGAATGAAGATGAACCCTGTGTCTATAAGAGGGTCAGTGGGAGCATAGTTATCTTTCTTATCTTGTATGTTGATGACATACTTCTCATTGGAAACGACATCCCTATACTGCAGTCTGTGAAGACTTGGCTTGGGAATTATTTCTCAATGAAGGACTTAGGTGAAGCAACCTACATTTTAGACATTAAGATCTATAGAGATAGATCTAAGAGAATGCTTGGCTTAAGTCAGAGTGTATACATTAACAAAGTGCTTAAACATTTTGCCATGCAGAACTCCAAGAAGGGATTTCTGCCAATGTCACATGGTGTGAGCCTTTCGAAGGCTCAATGCCCTTCTTCTAAGGAAGAAAGGGAACACATAGATCAGATTTCTTATGTATCTGCTATATGGTCTATTATGTACGCCATGCTATACACTCGTCTTGATGTCTCATATGCTTTAAACATGACCAGTAGGTACCAGTCAGATCCAGGTGACAATCACTGGATAGTCTTTAAGAATATTCTTAAGTACTTGAGAAGAACTAAAGAATATTTCTTGATATTTAGAGGTAATAAGGAGCTCGCTATAAAGGGTTACAGCGATGCTAGCTTTCAAATGGACAAGGATGATTACAGATCACAGTCAGGGTATGTCTTTTGTTTAAATGGTGGTGTTGTGAGCTGGAAGAGTTTAAAGCAAGACACAGTCGTAGATTCTATTGTTGCTTCTGATGCGGCAAAGGAGGTTGTTTAGATCAGGAAGTTTGTTTTTGAGCTTGGTATAGTTCCTAGCATCGTGAGTCCTATAGAGCTTTATTGTGATAACAATGGGGCTATAGCACAGGCTAAGAAATCTCGTTCTCACCAGCGTTTCAAACATATACTGTGGCGGTATCACCTCATTTGAGAGATCATCGATAGAGGAGATGTGCAGATATGTAGAGTAGATACTGATACTAACATTACGGAACCCTTGACCAAGGCTTTGGCATAGAGAAAGCATGATGGTCACATTAGGTCATTGGGTCTTAGAGATTACAGTGATTGACAATAGTGCTAGTGGGAGATTGTTAGTGCCAATCATGAGATGATTGATTTGAGATCATATGTATCATATTTCATTAATAACAGGCAAAGATTGATTATTATATTTACTTTATGCATGTGCCAACCAAATAAATATAATAATACTCTTAAATAGTAGGTTCTAATCTATAGTATATCAATTGGTAGAATTGATTATGAGAAGTTGTAGAGAACACTATACTTAAACATTCCTAGTCAAGTATTGTATCAATAGACTAAGGGATATATTGATACATTGAGACTAACATGTAGATAATGGATGACTTGATCTCATAAGTCATGGATATGTGATATCACATTGACACATGGGTATATATATTGGAGAATATATGTATTGAATTGACCCACTATGAGAAAGTATCATGGATCGTTATATAAGTGCCATATACTTTCTCATGTGACTATTGGTATGAATAGTCCTTAGATCTGAAGTCACTATGGTTCTCTACATAAGGAGTTATGTACTTTAGTATCATCTAACATCACCCGTAATAGGGTGCACTATAATGGCGATTACTGGGTATGTAACGAATTATGTGGAGGGATGTAAGTGATGTAGATGAGATCTATCCCTCCCATATGACAGGAGTGATATCTTTGGCCTATTGATAGAGTATGACCACGAAATACATGGTCATGTTCAAATGAGTCAATATGAGATATTGAGCTCATTTGTTTGAGTGAGTTTACTTGGGGATCAAGAAATATAAAGATCGATAAGGGGATGACACGGTCTATGCCTCATTGACTGATGATTATTGGAATTACTTATGAATTTTTAAATCTCATCTGAAAAGTTTGATTTTTGGAAAATCAAACTCCAGTTGACTGCTAGCATAGCCAGTCGACTGGTGTTGGTTTCAGTCGACTGATGATTATTTTTTTGCTTAATAAAATTTATTTAGCTATTTATCAACACCCCTATGTATCCTAACCACTCCTAACCCTATGATATATTTAGAGAAGCATTATAAGGGTGATCATTGAAAATGAATAGTTAGGGTGAAAAATCAAATTTTAAGGGAGATTAAAGTTCAAATTTAAACTTTTACTCTTATTTTTTATTGTTTAGGTTTCCTATAGGCTTAAAAACTCTCCAAGGATATTATTGGTGCAATGGTCAAGGGGGAGTAAGCCTTTAGAGAGAGTTTATCCATCGAGAGATGATGGATGGAAGTTAAAAAGGGGGAGAGTGAAGAATTGCCTTGCATTAAATGATAAGAGTTTTTATAACTAAGGAGAATGAAGGCATTTATGTTGAATCTTGGACCAAGGGAGAGAATGAAGGATCTCATTGGAAGATGAGACATGGAAAATCTCTGTAGACTTTTTGATGTATGTCAAATGGGGAGAAATTAAGGGTTTAAGTTAGGAAACCTTCATTATGCTTTGGCATAAGAAAAGGTATAGTTATGGGTTAGCCTAACTTAAAGGTATTGTCAAATATCAAAATGGGAGAGATTGTTTGTGTAATCAGCCTCGAATCAAGATTGACCAAGCTCGAGTGGGACTCGAGTAGGGTTTTGATGTTTGAAAATGAGTTTAACAATACGTTTGACATATGTATGATCATATGACTAGTGAATGGTTTGGGACATCTAAGGTCATGTGAGGGAAATTGTTAGGAGGAGATTGTTGGAGCAATCGACCTCAGGTCAAGGTTGACCAAGCTTTAGTGAGACTTGAGTGGAAGTTCAAGTTTGGAGACTTGACACAAAAAAATCCAAGTATGGAGATTTGGCAATGGAAAGTTCAAATATAGATATTTGGCAAAGGAAAAGTTCAAGGGTGGAGTCTTGATAATGGAAAGTCCAAATATGGATATTTAGCAAAGGGAAAAGTCCAAGTGTGTAGTCTTAGTGGCGAAAGTCTAGGTATGGATACTTGGCAAAGGGAAAAGTCCAAGGGTGTAGTCTTGACAATGTAAGTCCCAGAGGCATGATCTTTTGGCAAAGATAGACTCGGTAGCATGACAAAGCCGATAGAAGCACTTGAAGGCTATTGCTAGGGTGAGAAATCATGGACTCAAACCAAAGGTGTCGACTGCTACTGGTGCTTTAGTAGTCAACTAGTGGCTTGCACCAATCGACTGTCCACTGACAGTCAACTGCTAGGGCTAAGCAGTCGACTGGCTTAAGTGGACAAGAGCATAGAATATTTCATAGTTGACTGTTGTCTTATAACAATCGACTACTGAGTCAGGGCTATCGACTAATCGAGCAATTTTTGACGTGGATTAGTTCGTTGCAAGACAATGGTCAAGCGAACAATTGATTGGTGGGTAAGATCAATCGACTTCTAGGCAGAAAATCATCCCGAGCGAAGCTTTAAATGGAGATTGGGATAGAGGAAATGAACTGTCAATTCTTGGAGTTTTTGGAGGGGAAGCACTGTTGCTTTCCAAACCTTCAAAGCATCTCAAATCAACCAAACAAACATTCGATCAAAAGCGCAATCTTATAAAAGTGTTTTTACTTGTTTCTTTCATTTGATTTTATAGTTTGTATTTGGTTGTTGTTTCTCTTGTAAATCTCATTATAAGAGGTTTCTCCACCTTTGGATTGTTTTCGAGAAGGAGAAGATTAGTGGTGGTGCACCACTAGAGCTCACTCTAGAGCTCGACCATGGAGTAGGAACTAGGGTTCCGAACCATTGTGTAATATTTTTTATTATGTTTGTTTAGTTTGTTTCTATTTTATATTTATATTTCCACTGTGTACTAACCAATTATAAAGAATCATGATGAAAGAAATTGACGAACGCTATTCACTCGCCCTCTAGTGATGCCAAAGGTCCTAACACATTCCTCCTCTGCATCAAACCCATCTTCTGCGATGAGTTTGCAACTAACTCTTAGTTTAACTCTTTGGTTAGCGGATCCACTAGATTATTCTTTGACTTTATATAGTCAATAGTGATAACTCTCAATGAGAGTAGTTGTCTGATGGTATTATGTCTACGACATATATGTCTAGACTTACTATTATATAGATAGCTATGTGTTTGCCCAATTGTTGATTGATTATAACAATGTATGCAGATTATCGACACAGGTTCTGACCGTCTAGGAATATATTCTAAGAATTATCGTAGTCATTCAGCCTCTTCGCCATATTTGCCAAAAGCTACAAACTTAGATTCCATCGTGGATCTGGTTATCACAATTTGTTTAGAAGGTTTTCATGAAATGATTGCACCTCCCAAAGTAAATACATATCCACTTGTAGACTTTAAATATTTTATGTCAGATATCCAACTCGCATCATTGTATCCTTCAATTATAGTATGATATCTCGTATAGTGCAATCCATATATATGAGTATACCTTAAGTACATTAGTACTTGTGTTATCCCTTTTTAGTGTTCAACACTTGGAGTACTCATGTTTCTGCTTAGTTTACTCACAACGTAGGTCAAGTTTGATCATGTACAATTCATTAAGTACATCAGACTTCCAATCAATCTGACATATTTATTTGAGAGATACTCTCTTATCAATTTTTTGATAGATTTTGACTCATATCTATTGGAGTTCATACCAATGCAGTATTACCCTCGATGAATCTCTCAAGAATTTTATCTACATAATGAGATTGATTTATAGCAAGTCCTTCTGATATTCTAAGAATTTTAATTCCTAAGATTACATCAGCTAGACCCATATCTTTTATGTCAAATCTTGAGTGCAACATATCTTCAATGGATTTGATAATTTTATCATTGTTTCCAATAATAAATATGTCATCTATGTAAAGACAAAATGACAAAATCATCTCCTATGTATTTAACGTAGACACATTTATCACTTTCGTTGATTTTAAATCCACTCTCCATCATAGTTTTATCAAATTTCTACTTTGGTGCTTGTTTCAAGTCATATAATGACTTCACTGATCTACAAACTTTGTTTTCCTATCTTGACATAGAAACCTCTCAGGTTGTTTCATATAGATTTTCTCTTCTAAATCTCCATTTAGAAAGATTTTCTTTACACCCATTTGATATATTTCTAGATTCCATAGAGTGGCAATCACCAACAACACTATGGTGGAAGTTATTCTCGATACTGGAGAATAAATGTCAAAGTAATCAAGGCATTCACATTGTAAATGTCCTTTAATCACCAACCTGACATTGTATTTATCAACCGTACTATCGAATTTCATCTTCTTATTGAAAATCCACTTGAATCCTAGTGATCTACTTCCTTGAGGAAGATCCACAAGTTTCTAGGTGCGATTATGAAAGATAAAGTCAATCTCAGATGCAATTATTTCTTTCTATTAAGGTCCCTCAAATGAGCTTATGACTTCTGAGTAACTTTACGGATCACTTTCCAAAATTAAAGTGATAAAATCCATTCCGTATGATTTTTCCACCCGAGCTCTTTTACTTCGTTTGAACTCACCCTTAACTAGTTCATCTTCTTCTTCTTTCTCTTGTGTTTTATATGACTATTTTGAGGAGCTAACATCCTCTCGGGGTTTATACGAAAACACATGTTGGAAGAATGAGATATTTCTCGATTCAATAATTGAGTTCTTGTGTATCTCTGGAATTTGAGATTCATACACAAGGAACCTATAGGCACTACTGTTATGTGAATATTCGATAAATATACAATCAATAATTTTAGGTCATCACTTGATCCTTTTCGGATCAAGCACCAAAACTTTGGCTAGCACCCCTACACTCGCAAGTATTTATAGGATGATTGTCTTCCATTTCATAAGGGCTCTTATCCATTTTCTTTCAAGGTACCTTATTCAAAAGGTAATTAGTTGTCATCACAGCTTCCCCTACAAGTGCTCTGGTAGTCGAAATGAGCTTGGCAGAACCTACCATGATCGTGTCAGAGCTTAGCATAATAATGCCACTCTCTGTTGAGATGAAAGGAAGGTGGCAGAACCCTACATGGCTATGCGGGGGGATGATATGGTTGTGCCACACTTTGCTATGACAAAATAGACAATACAGAGGCCAACACGACTATGTTGGAGCCTGGCACACCCATACCAAACTTTGCCCCACTAACCCAGTCATGGATGGCCAACATGGCCAGGTGATAGGTCATGGCAGAGGGCAACACGACCAGGCTGTGTTGCCTAAAACGGCTAGGTCGTGCCGCCCGACACGACTATGCATCGGGGGCGTCATTTCAATTTGGCTGAGTTAGGGTTTCATCATGGGTTTTCTTGCCAAAATTATATGATAATTTTGGTAAGTTTGATTATATATGATACTCCTATCATGTCCTAATCAAGAGAACTATAAATAAATCTTTTGATGATGAAATTTTAATCAATCAATTTTGTGTGTCGTCATTCTCCTCTCTCAGTTGTCTCCTCCGTTGGCTAGCACCAAGCGTAAACAATGACTTATGGCTTTTAGAAGTTGGCTCGAGGAGATCTCAACATGGATACTGATAGAAGCAATCTTGTTAGGCTTGTTGTTGGTTTCTATAGATTCGTTTGAATCACGAAGGTATCACGTCTTCTCAAAAACTCTTCTATATTAATCATGTCAAAGTAAGAGATTCTGACCCTTGAGAATTTTTGGAATGAAAATAAATTTATTTTTATTGTTATTTCACTGTGTTTGTGCTCTAAATTTCCAATTGGTGGTATCAGAGCCTCCTTGTTTTTGGCATCTATCATATGGTTTAGAGTTTTAACTGCATGTATAATATGCTTTTCTATTATATATGTTTGATCGTACATGTAAGCTAGCAATGTAAATTGTTCACTATGATAAAGGCTTACATTATAAATGATAGATGAGACTTAGAGTATAACCCAAATCCCTTGTGTAAATATTAAAGCTAATATCTTCCATTAATATGATAAAAACTAGAGTTCAATTTCTAATTTGGATTGTTGGACTCTCTCCAAGCCTAGCTTAAAATTGAATATGTTCAGATCATTGAGACATGATCTCATGATTAATGGGTAGACTTTAACTTAAAATATTAATTTGTTGAACTATCTCCAAGGTTAATATGAATATAGGTGAATTAGGTGATATGCATATGATGTATATATGTTAATGAGTTAATAATCTAATGTTTATACAAATATCAATAGTTGATAGTATAATATGATAGTTATTTATATGATATATAATTGGTACAGTTGACACATACCATTAGAACTAAGAATGGTTTGTTGAACTCTCTCAAAAATTATTCTTAGCCATAGTGAATATATATATCAACTCACTAAGAGAAAACTTACCCTCTCTCAAATTCAAAGTGAGAGTTCTTAAATTTGAATAAAAATAGTGGGAGTTTTTATTACTGTGAATTGTTTGCATTACAAAGTTATCTGTCTTATATACTCATTATGTATGTCTAGATTATTATTAGAAAGCATGACTTCCATTAACTTACATTCAATTTTAGAAACCAACAAATCGACCGGATCCAACTTCTTGGACTAACTTCGAAACCTAAGAATTATTCGCAAGGTTGATAAAATTGCATATGTCCTTGATAAAGTTCTTCATGAACGATCTGTTGACAATGCTCTGGTGATCAAAAGTTGATATATCAAAAGTGTCAGTGCAATCAACTTAGGTTACGATTGACTAGACTCAAGTGTGACTCGAGTAGAGTTTTGATGTTTAACAATAGTTTATAACGTGGTTTAACCACATGACTAGTGGATGATATAGGATATCCAAGGTCATATGAGGGAGACTATTGAAGAAATCCAAGTCGGTCAAGATTGACCGGACACTTGGTGTGGAGAAGTCCAAGTGTGGAGACTTGGCAAAGAAAAGTCTGAGTATGGATACTTGGCAAGGAAAAATCCAAGTCAATCAAGGGAGATCGGACACTTGGTGTTGGAAATACCAACGAAGAGTTGGTGAGGGAAGTACCGGTAGGTCTGGGAGACTGTTCTTGAAAAGTGAAGTCCCAGACGAGGAGTCTGTTGGTGCAATCGGCTCGGACTCGAGTTTGACTCGAACTATATTTTGATGTTAGACAAAACGCATGACATGAGATTGTCATGGGAAGTCCAACATGGGTTGGCCACGTAAATCCAAGTGTGTAGCCTTGGTGGTGAAAAGTCCAAGCATGGGGCTTGGTGTTGGGAAAATCCAAGCGTGAGGCTTGGTGTGGAAAGTCTTGAGAACTTGGCAAGTTCACTAGGCTCGGGGTCCCTGAGTCGGTGAAGGATGACATTGCGAAGTCATGCGCTTGGTGCATCCGAGGGACCACCGGACGGGGAGCGAATGGAGTGAGGTCAACGGATTGAGGTCCAAGGGAAGCATACTTCGAGGGCAAGAGACGCGAAGGATGACATTGCGAAGTCGTGCGCTTGGTGCATCCGAGGGACGTAGGCCGAGGGAAGATAGCTTCGGTGGGGAACTCCATGAGAGGATGAGGTACACTTGGCCAAATGGCTAAGACTGAGTGTTGGAGGCTTAAACGTGATTTTTAAGGGTTTACCTGACGGTCGAATGCTCAAACAACTTGGTGTTTGAGGTTTTACCTGACATCAGTCGACTGGCATAGGTACTAGTCGACTGTTCTAGGTCGATTGGACTCGACCGGTGTTTGACTGACCAGGTTCTGGCTGAACAGTCGATTGGCGAGGGAGGGCAGTCGATTACGGACACCATCAGTCGACTGATGAGGGAGATCAGTCGACTAATTGGGTTATTTTCGGCCACAGAAGGTCTGCCAGTCGAGTGATCGCGATGACCACTCGACTGATGGAATCATCAATCGACTGATGGGCATGATCAGTCGACTGATGATGGATCCGTTGGAACTTTTCCAACGTGGATCAAGTCATTATGAGACAATGGCTACAGGACCAGTCGACTGATGGTCACGATCAGTCGACTGATGGGTCCGGAATCTGCTCGATGCAGGTTATAAATGGAGCTCGAGATGGAGGATTTCTCCAAGACTTTAAGGGTGATTTTGGAGGGGAATTGTTGCTGCATTCCAGACCTTCAAATCCAATCCAAAGCAAGCAACAAGCAAGTGATTCAAAGCTATTTGTGTAAAGTGTTCTTTACTTGTATTTCATATTGTATTTGTATTCTTGCTTGTACTTTAGTATTACTGTTGTAATAGCTTGTACGAGGTTTCTCCACCTCCGACGTGCTGTTGAGAAGGAGTTTAGTTAGTGCAGTGCGCATAACTAAAGCTCGTTGAGCTCGCCCCGTGGAGTAGAAACCATTCGGTTTTGAACCACATATATCGTGTGTATTTGTGTATGCTTGTGTTATTGTTAGTATTTCTATTTGTATATCATATTTTCATTGTGCTAACGATAATTATAAACAAGCGACACGCGACAAACGATCGAATTCCATCGCATACGCAAAGAGGGCTATTCACCCCCCTCTAACCGGCCACCGACTGTCCAACAAGTTGTATCAAAGCCAAGTCGCTTGTCGAGGACTAACCGCCAACACAAGTATGATAAGATGGCCGGCTACAACCTCCAACCACCAAAATTGGAAGAAGATTTTCAATGGTGGAGAAGAAAGATGGAGGTATATCTCGAAACTGATTTCGATTTCATGTTAATTATTGAAAATGGTTTTGAAGTGCCTAGGGACAAAGAAAACAAGCCACTAGAGAAGTCAAGGTGGACCCAAGACCAAATCAAGGACTTCAAGACAAATCTCAAGGTAATCAAATTGCTTAGTGATTTGATTCCTAATCATATTTGGTCTAGGCTAGGTGAATATAGGGATGCTAAGGACCTATGGGGCAAGGTGATCAAATTTCATGAAAAGCCCACATTGGTCCATGAAGAGGAAGAATGCCCATCAACATCCGGATCCGAGGATGTTGAGTAATTGCCATCCACCTTTGATGATGTTGATGATTTGGTAGATACCTCCACCTCTAGCATTGAGGGAGAGGAGAGGCCTTCCATCCCGGAACAAGTTCAAGAAAAAGCTTCAACATCCGGGAGAAACGAAAATTCCCTAGGTAACTCAAGTATTGTGATTATAAATAAAAATCATGTAACATGCTTTGAGTGTAGGGAACAAGGTCACTATAAAAGTAAGTGTCCCAAGAAGGTGAAGAAGGTTCAACCGACACCAAAGGTGAAAGATGTCGGAGTTCCCTCAACTAGAAGCAAGGAGCACATTGTGTGCTTCAAATGCAACCAAAGGAGACATTATAGAAGCCAATGCCCTAGGGGGAGGAAGAAAGGGCAAGAAGGGGCATCTCATGTAGGGGGAGCTTCTAAAGTTAACCCTAAGGTAAATTTTAATGCACCTTCAATCTCTAAGACCAAGAAGCATGCTAATTATTTTAGTTCACTTGCTATTATCAATGAAAAACATGCTAGTAGGAATAAATATGTTTGTTTAGGTGCCAAGCATATTAGTTTACCTAAGGACAAACCTAGGACAAATAACACTAGACCAATCCTACCTAGGGAGTCAATTAGGAGAATAGAAGAAAACTTGGGCATTAACCCCAAGAAATCTAGGCTAGAAAACCAACTCCCAAAAGATTAATGAAAAATCAAAATTGGAAAGATTAGAGGTGGAAAACCGAGCCTTGAGGTCAAGGCTAGAAAAATTAGAAAAGACTCTTAAAATTATGACAAAATCATTTAAGGGGTCTAGTGATCAAAATTTAAGGCCTAGGAAACAAGAAATGTCTAAGGGCAAGAAAGGTTTGGGTCACAAACCTATGTCCTACCATAATGTCCCATTTAATTATGGAACAATTTCTAGGTCTAGGAAAACCAAGGCTAATAGGGAAGTTATCCCTAAGACTAGCCATGGTGTGTGTTTAGTGGCTAAGGACTTAAGAAAAACCAAGAAAGCCACTAAGAAGGTCAAAGGAGGAGTCACCTCTAAAGTTGACCTAAGAAAGACCCAAATGACTAAGGTGTCAAAACCTAAAAGGGTCATTAGAAAGGTATCTAGGAAAGTTATCCCTAGTGAATACCTAGTTAACCCAAGGAGCTCCAATAGGTATTGGGTTCCTAGAAGCGTGATCAATTCACGTTAGATGGGTTAGGGTGTGTCAACCCTAAGTGGATGGGTAGTTAACCTAGCCATGGTAGAGTTGACACATTATGATGTGCCAATATGCTTTGAGAAGTTGAAAAATAATTAAATTGGCACAATTAGGTCTTAGGAGCAATGGTGTGCCAGTTTGGGTTTTTGGTACACTAGTGGGATAATTGACATTAAGGCAAAAATGAACTTAATCCTAGAAATGACAATTTGGTCTTAACACTTAGGTATTCTATACTTTAGTATTTTATAATTGCCATACTTTTCTTGCCTTGCCATGTCATGGCATCATATTTATTTTTATCATGTAAAATGTCATGAACATATTTAGGGTGATTTATGTATGTCATGTATGCTTAAATTTCATTCACATGCCATGACATCATGATTTTGGCACATGCTCTTATCTTTGTATCATTTATGTCATAATCATCATTCATGCATAAATAAAATGGATTTAAGGACTAAGGCATGATTTGAAGGGAATCAAATATTATTGCCTAGAGATATGCATGAAACCCTAAATAACAAAAACCCCACATCTCACTAATACTTGACTTGTATGTGTTTTACACATCTAGATATAAGTGAGATATTTAGGAAAATGAAATTAAAAGTTTTAAAAACATTTCAAAAATATTTTGAAAAATCTTGGTGAAATCTATCTTTTGATAGCAATCACCATTGAATGGGATGATACAAAGAGAGCTCAATATTGAAGCTTTTCTTAACTTTTGAACTTTGTATCAATCTTACTAATTTGTGGATAAAATAATTTTCTAATATTTTTCACCCATAATGATTGTAATAAGTAATATACATACAAAATTTCATGATTTTTCAACTTATGTATATTTACTTACGAATTTTAGAAATTCATTTCTGAAAACCTGAAAATTGTATTTTGCAGTTGTTAGAATATTATAGATATAATTAGGGATAATTGTTATCCCTAAATATCATTAGGAATAATTATTTCTTAGGATAGAATTTTGATTTATTCTTAGGATAGGGTTTGATTTATTCTTTTGAATATGCCCTAATCTTGTATATAAATAGAGCCTCTTTCATGTAATAGGGAATTAAGTGTTACGAAATAACATGGTATCAGAGCTTTAGATTTCCTCTTTAGATTTCCGCGTTTTTTTTTCTCTCTCCCGCGTTTCTCTCCCGAACGCGCCTCTTCTTCTTTCTTTTTCGCAGCTGCTCGTGTTCTTCTCCCTCGCAGACAAAAGAAACGCAGCGTTTTTCTCCCGAACGCCGAACCTCACCGTCGTCCGTGACATCCTTCAGTGTCGCCTTCGCGTCGAGCGCGTCCGTGCCTCCAGCGCATCCGCGACATCCTCGAGCGTGTCGGCTTTCCTCGCTCATGTGCCGTCGTCCGCGATCTCCTTCATGCTCCTTCCTACGAGCGATCCAGTCTATAGCAACGACGAGCTCCTCCGATCCGCCTCCCGCCTCGACGACGTCCTGGGTCGCCCCGACAACAGCGTTGCCTCCAGCGGCCTTCTTCGCTGCAGCCTTCTGATTTTTTCTCTTCACCCTTCCGGGCTCCGGTCTTTGCCCGGCGCCTCGGCCATTTGACCCCTCGCCGAGTACCCTGCGCCTCCTTTTCCTTCTCTCGAGGAGATCGCAAGTACCGGAAGAGAACGAAATTCGTCCGGAGGCTGCCGTTCCTGTACGTGAATCACAGGACTTCAAGATCGCCTTTATTGGTAGCGGCGTATTGATTACCAATAGGAGCTCGGATGGCAGTTCTAATTCCCTTCTTCTGGTATTTCCTTTATTGGTATATCTCGCTCTGCGAGTCCTTGGGTACTTGACTCTGGGGCCACCGATCATATCACTGGTAATAGATATCTTTTTTCTTCACTATCTACTTTCGATTATTTACCATTTGTCACCATGGCAAATGGTTCTCGAATTCAGTCTCAAGGTATTGGTATTGTTCATCCTTCTCCATCTCTTTCCATTCATAATGTTCTTTATGTTCCCGGAGCCCCCTTTAATTTGTTATCAATAAGTCAGCTTACTCGGTCTCTTGATTGCGTCGTCTCATTTACTAAATCTTCTGTGTCATTACAGGACCGGAGTACGGGGAGGATGATTGGCTCCGGATATGAGTCTCATGGCCTATACCGATTTCACCAGGCCTCTTTTGTTGGTTCAGCGGCGGCTTCTCCACTTGTTATTCATGCTCAGTTGGGACATCCTAGTCTTGATAAGTTAAAACAATTACATCCTAGTCTTTCTCACTTAAAGTCTTTATCTTGTGAGTCATGTCAGTTAGGCAAGCATGTTCGTAGTTCATTTTCTCCTCGCATTATAAGTCGGGCTACGTCTCCTTTTGCTTTGGTTCATTCCGATATTTGGGGTCGTGTTTCTTCTACATTCGGATCACGATATTTTGTTACCTTCATAGACGATTTTTCCCGTTGCACTTGGTTATATCTGATGAAGGATCGTTCAGAATTATTTTCTATTTTTCAATCTTTTTATAATGAAGTCAAAACACAATTTGGTATCCCTCTTCGATCCTTGCAAAGTGACAATGCACGTGAGTATCTATCTACTCCGTTTCAGACCTTCTTAGCGTCTCAGGGCGTATTACATCGAACGTCTTGTCCTCATACTCCCCAACAGAATGACATTACAGAACGCAAGAATCGATATCTTCTTGAGACTGCCCGGACTCTTCTTCATCACTCTCATGTTCCTCTTCGTTTTTGGGGAGAAGCTGTACTTACTGCATGTTATCTTATCAATCGCATGCCTTCCTCTATTTTACAGGGTCAAATACCTCATCATGTACTTTATCCAAATCAGTCCCTTCATTCTTTACCACCTAAGGTCTTTGGTTCTACATGTTTTGCTCATGCTCTTGATCCTGGCATTGATAAACTCTCTCCTCGGTCGCATAAATGTGTTTTTCTTGGATACCCACGGTCTCAAAAAGGGTACAAGTGTTATTCTCCTACTCTCCGTCGGTATTTCATCTCTGCTGATGTCATGTTCTTTGATTCGGTTCCTTTCTTTGGACCTTCAGAGTCGTCCGAGTTTCCTCCTTCTGTACCTACGCTAGTCTTTTATCCTCCTGAGGACTCCTTATCACCCCTAACTTCAATTTCTCCTCCGTTGCAGGTTTATCAGCGTCGTCTTCAGCCTGCTATGTCGCCGCTCAACACTGATTCTACTGTGAAATCATGTCCGGAGCCAGATCCTTCGCCCCTTCCTCCGGTACAATCTTCTGAATCTGATATTCCCATTGCACTTCGCAAAGGTATACGTTCAACTCGTAATCCTTCTCCTCATTATGTGTCTTTGAGTTATCATCGCCTTTCTTCTTCCTATTATTCTTGTCTTTCCTCCTTGTCGTCTGTTTCTCTTCCGAAAACTGCAGGAGATGCATTTGCCCATCCAGGATGGAAACAGGCTATGCTGGACGAAATGAGTGCCTTACGGAGCTGTGGGACTTGGGACCTCGTCCCTCTACCACCAGGAAAATCAGTTGTTGGCTGTCGATGGGTATATACGGTGAAGGTTGGTTCAGACGGAACGGTTGAAAGACTTAAGGCTCGTCTTGTTGCTAAAGGCTATACTCAGATCTTTGGATTGGATTATGGGGATACTTTTTCCCCTGTTGCTAAGATGTCTTCGATACGTCTATTCATGTCCATTGCTGCGATTCAACACTGGCCTCTTTATCAGTTAGACATCAAGAATGCGTTCTTACATGGTGACCTGCTCGAAGAAGTCTACATGGAGCAACCTCCGTGTTTTGTTGCTCAGGGGGAGTCTTCCGGTCTTGTATACCGCTTGCGAAAATCTTTATATGGTCTCAAGCAGTCACCCAGAGCATGGTTCGATAGATTCAGTATTGTAATTCAATAGTTCAACATGACTCAGAGCGAGGCTGACCATTCTGTCTTTTATCGCCACTCATCTACTGGTTGCATCTATCTAGTGGTTTATGTTGATGATATTGTCATCACAGGCAGTGATCATCTTGGGATTTCACAGGTGAAACAACATCTTTTCAAATATTTTCAAACAAAAGATCTCGACAAACTCAAATATTTCTTGGGGATAGAAGTAGCACAGTCCAGAAGTGGGATCATTATATCCCAAAGGAAGTATGCAATGGATATTCTAGAAGAAACAGGAATGTTAAACTCAAAGACAGTTGACAACCCTATGGATCCTAATGTTAAGCTCCTGCCAAATCAGGGGGAGCCTCTACCAGATCCTGAACGATATAGGCGATTAGTAGGGAGACTAAGCTACCTTACTGTTACTCGTCCATATATCTCATTTGCCGTAAGTGTAGTAAGTCAGTTTCTCAACTCTCCGTGTAAAGAACATTGGGATGCTGTGATTCGCATTGTTCGATATATCAAAGGCGCTCCAGGAAAAGGTCTTTTGTTCGAAAACAAAGGACATACTCGAGTCATAGGGTATTCTGATGCAGATTGGGCAGGATCTCCAATTGATAGGAGATCCACCTCTGGTTTTTGTATATTTGTCGGAGGTAACCTTGTTTCTTGGAAGAGCAAAAAGCAGAATATTGTGGCAAGATCCAGTGCGGAGGCAGAGTATCGAGCTATGACCATAGCCAGTCAAGAGCTTATATGACTCAAACAATTGCTTCGGGAGCTCAGGTTTGGAGATGTTACACAAATGTCACTCATATGTGATAACCAGGCCGCCATGCATATCGCGTCAAATCCAGTTTTTCATGAGAGGACAAAGCATATTGAAGTCGACTGTCACTTTGTCAGAGAGAAAGTCATATCTGGAGAAATATCTACTAGTTTTGTTAACTCGCATGATCAACTAGCAGATATGTTTACTAAGTCTCTGAGAGGTCCCCGAATTGACTACATATGTAACAAGCTGGGTGCATATAATTTATATGCTCCCGCTTAAGGGGGAGTGTTAGAATATTGTAGATATAATTAGGGATAATTGTTATCCCTAAATATCATTAGGAATAATTATTTCTTAGGATAGAATTTTGATTTATTCCTAGGATAGGGTTTGATTTATTCTTTTGAATACGCCCTAATCTTGTATATAAATAGGGCCTCTTTCATGTAATAGGGAATTAAGTGTTACGAAATAACAACAGTTATCAGTCGACTCACATGGAGGCCAATCGACTGATGAGGGTGGCTGTCGACTGATATCTGATACAGTCGACTGCCCAAGCTGATTTCGGGTAAACCATGGTGGTTAGACCCATGTTCAGCTATGTTTTGGTCTCCTAACCACTCCTAACCCTAGGATATGCTATGGAGAGCATTAGAAAGGGTGGAAATCCATTGAATGTGAATTAGGAGAAGTGTTTAGGGTGAATATCAATTTTAAAGTGGATGGAAGTTCATTGTTGAACTTTGCCTTAATTTTGATTGTTTTAATGTTCCTATTGGCTTAGGGACTCTCCAAGGACATTGTTGGTGCAATGGTCAAAGGGGAGCAAGCCTTTAGGGGGAGGTATCCATCATGGGAAGATGGATGTGTATTTTTTCTCATGGGGGGAAAATTGGGTTGCCTCTCTTAAGTGATATGGGACTTATCACTAGAAAGATTGTAGACATGTGTTCCTCCAAGGGAGAGATTGTAAGATCTCATTGGGATATGAGACATTCATACCCTTGGGGAGGACCTTTTTGATGTATGTCAAAAAGGGGGAGAAGTTACCAATTGGGATAGTTGGAATTTTCATTGGGATGTGAGAATTGTCAATTGGGGATAATTGGTAGACATGAGTTTGAGGTTTTGTCCAATATCAAAAAGGGGGAGATTGTTGGTGCAATCGACTCGGACTCGAGTTTGACTCAAACTATATTTTGATGTTAGACAAAACGCATGACATGGGATTGTCATGGGAAGTCCAACATGGGTTGGCCACGTAAATCCAAGTGTGTAGCCTTGGTGGTGAAAAGTCCAAGCATGGGGCTTGGTGTTGGGAAAATCCAAGCATGAGGCTTGGTGTGGGATGTCTTGAGGACTTGGCAAGTTCACTAGGCTCGGGATCCCTGAGTCGGTGAAGGATGACATTACGAAGCCGTGCACTTGGTGCATCTGAGGGACCACCGGATGGGGAGCGAATGGAGTGAGGTCCAAGGGAAGCATACTTCGAGAGTAAGAGATGCGAAGGATGACATTGCGAAGTTGTGCGCTTGGTGCATCCGAGGGACGTAGGCCGAGGGAAGAGAGCTTCGGTGGGGAACTCCATGAGAGGATGAGGTGGACTTAGCTAATGGCTAAGACTGAGTGTTGGAGGCTCAAACGTGATGTTTGAGGGTTTATCCGATGGTCAGATGCTCAAACAACTTGGTGTTTGAGATTTTACCCGATATCAGTCGACTGGTATAGGTACCAGTCGACTGCTCTAGGTCGATTGGACTCGATCAGTGTTCGACTGACCAGGTTCTGGCCGAATAATCGACTACCGAGGGAGGGCAATCAACTGCCGACACCATCAGTCGACTGATCGGGGTGTTTTCAGCTATAGAAGGTCTGCTAGTCGAGTGATTACGGTGACCATTCGACTGATGAGATCATCAGTCGACTGATGGGCATGATCAGTTGACTGATGATGGATCTGTTGGAACTTTTCCAACGTGAATCAAGTCATTGTGAGACAACGGCTATAAAACTAGTCGATTGATGGTCATGATCAGTCGACTGATGGGCACAGAATCAGCTTGATCCAGGTTATAAATGGAGCTCGAGATGGAGGATTTCGCCAAGACTTTAAGGGTGATTTTGGAGGGGAATTGTTGTTGCATTCCAAACCTTCAAAGCCAATCCAAAGCAAGCAACAAGCAAGTGATTCAAAGCAATTTGTGTAAAGTGTTCTTTACTTGTATTTTGTATTATATTTGTATTCTTGCTTGTACTTTAGTATTACTATTGTAATAGCTTGTACGAGGTTTCTCCACCTCCGACGTGCTGTCGAGAAGGAGTTTAGTTAGTGTCGTGCGCATAACTAGAGCTCGTTGAGCTCGCCCAGTGGAGTAGGACCCAATCGATTCCGAACCACGTATATCATGTGTATTTATGTATGCTTGTGTTGTTGTTAGTATTTCTATTTGTATATCATATTTCCACTGCGCTAACGACAATCGTAGACAAGCGACATGCGACAAACGATTGAATTCCATTGCATACGCAAAGAGGGCTATTCACTCCCCTCTAGCCGGCCACCAACGGTCCAACAGAGTCTTGGAAAATGAAGACCTAGACGAGGAGTCTTGGCGAGTGAAGTCCCGGACGAGGAGTCTTGACAGTGAAGTCCTAGAGGCATGGCCTCTTAGCAGTGAAGTCCCGGACGAGGAGTCTTGGCAAGGGAAGACCCGGTTGATCAAGGAGATCGAGTTTAACAAAGGGGAAGTTCTGAAGGCGAGGCCTTTTGGAAAAGGTAGACCCAAGAGCATGACAATATCCGATGAAAACACTTGAAGGCTAGTGCAAGGATGAAGAGTCACGGACTCGAGGGATCCGGGAGGTGTGAGGCTGATGAAAGTGGGTTGAAAGCTTAGGTCTAGGCTTAGGGTGAGTATCAAGTATGAAGGGATTATACTTTGGGTGTTATACCTCGGTGTAGAGGTATAACAGTCGATTGCCAGTTTGGAATACTTGACTGGGCTTCGTTTGTAGACAAACACAAGGAAGGTGACCTCGACCAGCGCCTCGAATGGATTATAGTTGAGGCGACACCTCGACTGGTAAGGTGGAGTCGAGCGGTGGGACTTGGAAAGTTGGGATAGTGCTATGGAAGCACTCGACCAATGCCTCGACTAGAGGCCAATTGAGGCGGCACCTCGACTGGACCACTCGACTGGCGCCTCAACTGGTCGCTTTGGATGGAGGCACATAAGCGAGGCGAACTCGACCAACGCCTCGATTAATGTCTAGTCGAGGCGGCGCCTTGACTAGATCACTTGATTAGCTCCAGCACAGGTATGAAAACAACCAATCAAAAGCAAGACTGACTCGACTAGCACATTGACTAGGGTATCAGTCGAGGCAGCGCCTTGATTGGCGAGGTGACAGCTGTGCTGCAATGTTCAGAATCAGGAGATGGGGGTTTTTAAGGAGAGGTTGTGGGCATCTTCGAGAAAGCTTTTGAGAGGTGATTTGAGGCGAGGTGTTGTTGCATTTCAGGGTCTTCAAAACCATCCCAAAGCTACCAACAAGCAAGCATTCAAAAGCCCCAACTTGTAAAGTATGTTCACTTATTTTCTCCATTTGATTTTTTAATTGTTGTATTTGCTTATTATATCTCGTTCGTATTGTTGTAAGAGTCTTGTAAGAGGTTCCTCCACCTCCGATATATAACCGAGAAGGAGAAGTGTGATAGTAGTAGTGTACATCACTAGAGCTCACCTGTGGAGTAAGAACTAGGATTTCAAATCACGTAAAATCCATGTGTTGTGCTTGTACTGTGATTTGTATGTGTATTTGTATTTTTATCTTGTTAGAGGATCATGGCCCGACTAGAAGGGGGTTGATATCCCGATTCGATACTTGACGGAAAACGATCATTCTTGCATGATTGTCTACAATGATTGTCAATATGCGCAGCGGAAATAATAGATACAAATATGAAATACAAATATACCACACAAGACATAATCGATATACGTGGTTCGGAACCTTAAGATTCCTACTCCACAGGGTGAGCTCAATGAGCTTGAGTTATGCACATGGCACTAACAAGCTCCTTCTCGACAATAAGTCAAAGGTGGAGAAACCTCGTACAAGCAATTACAAGATGTAATATAAAAGTACAAGCAAAATACAAAGACAATATGAAAGGTCTGAAATGCAGTAGCAATTCCCCTCCAAAATCTCCCCAAACACAGTTGTGGAAATCCTCCCCAAGCTCCTCCTTTTATGCTTGTCTCGGGATGATTCCATGCCTAACAGTCGACTGTCATAAGGCCCCAGTTGACTGCTCTTGTAGTCGTTATGAGACAACGACTTAATCCATATTGGCATCCAGCCAATGGATACACTGGCAGTCGACTGCCATTACCATCAGTCGACTATTAGCCCCATAGCCAACTAATCAGTCGGCTATCGAGCGTTATGTGCTCGTGTCCTCGACTAGCAGTTGACTGCTGAAGCCATTAGTCGACTGGCCAATGCTGTCAGTCAACTGTCAGGCCATTTCTTGTAGTCGAACACCAGTCGACTCTCACCAGTCGACTGGGACATACGACCAGTCGACTGTTGTCGGGTAAAACCTCAAACACAAGTTGTTTGAGCATTCAACCATCGGGTAAAACCTCAAACAATATGTTTGAGGATCCGACACACCATTAGCGTAGACCTAAACCTTCTAGCCACCTCTACTAGCTTTCGTGCCTATCAGATCCCTCCAAGTCATCCATGACTTGTTCATCCATACGCTTGCCTCCATGTGCTTCCTTCGGCTATTGTCATGCTCTTGGTGTCTATACCAAATGCCAAATCACCATAACTTGGACTTTCACCGCCAAGGATACACACTTGGGCTTACGTGGACAAGGCTACACACTTGGACTTCCCATTGCCAATGCCAACCCATGTTGGACTTCCAATGCCAAGCCCCATGCTTGGACTTTCACCGCCAAGGCTACACACTTGTGTAGGGGATCTCGTGACCGCTAGAGGGGGGGGGGGGTGAATACCGCATCGCTTGTCGATGGAATTGATTCGCGTTTGATCATCTACACTCTTGTTAGCACAGTGGAATAATAATGACAAATAGAAATAACAAGAAACACAATCACAACGCAAGATATAACGTGGTTCGGAACCGAATGGTTCATACTCCACGGATTGGGATCGTAAGAGCCCTAGTGATGCCAATCACACACCACTACTCAATAACTCCTTCTCGACAACACGTCGGAGGTGGAGAAGTCTCGTACAAGTGAATTACAACAGTAATACAATGGATACAAGAAACTATAAATGTGAAATGCAATACAAGTAAAGGAAAACACTTTACAAAGAGCTTTTGGTTACTTGATATTTGATTGTCTTGGACTAGCCTTGAAGGACTGGAAATCACCAACTATTCCCCTTCAAATCGCCTAAGAGAACCATGACAAAAACCTCCTCCACAAGCTGCTTTGATAACCTACATTCGGGTTGATTTTTGCCTAGCAGTCGACTGATCGGGACCATCAGTCGACTGCTCCTGTAGCCGGTGTGAGACAACGACATGAGCTACGTTGGATAAGTTCCAATGGATAGACCATCAGTCGACTGATCATAACTATCAGTCGACTAATTGGGTCATCACTCGACTGTCAAACCCTAACAGTTGATTCAGGAACCTTTTGTACCCAAAATCCCAACCATCAGTCAACTGATCTCCATTCAGTCAACTGCTTAGGTCATCAGTCGACTGCCCAATGCTGGTAGTCAATTGCTAGGCCAATTCCAGCAGTCAAACTCCCGTTGACTCACACCAATCGACTGACCCATGGTGTCAGTCGATTGATACACCTCAAACATGAGGTTTTAACCCAAGTATGGTGCCCCCATACTTGCTAGAGCACTTTTAGCCTAGACCTACGCCTTTTAGCCACCTCTGTCAGTCTCACACCTATCGGATCCCTGTAAGTCATCCATGACTTGTTCATCAATACGCTAGCCTTTAGGTGCTTCCATCGGCTATTGTCATGCTAACGGTCTCTACACTGCCAAAGCACATTGGACTTACACCGCCAAGGCTCCACCCTTGGACTTTATGCCGCCAATATTCCCCTTGGACTTCTCAATTGCCAAGTACCCATGACTTGGACTTTCACCGCCAAGACTACACCCTTGGAGTTACGTGGCCAAGACTACACCCTTGGACTTCCTTGCCAACCCAATGTTGGACTTTCCAAATGCCAAGACTCAAGCTTGGACTTTCCCTTGCCAATCCATGTTGGACTTTCCATGCTAAGAACCATGCTTGGACTTTTCATGTCAAGCACACAAGACTTGGACTTTTCCCATGACAATGGTCAAACCATCATCAAACATCAAAATACTTACCTGGGTCGATTGCACCAATAATCTCCCCAACACATGTCATACATCAATATCAAACATTAAAATACTACTCGAGTCAAACTCGAGTCTGGTCAATCATGACCTGGGACGATTGCACCAACAACTTGGACTTACGTGGCCAAGGTTATACACTTGGTCTTCCCATGACAATCACATGTCATATGTTTTGTATAACATCAAAATACTGCTTGAGTCAAACTTGAGTCCGGTCAATCGTGACCTGGGTCGATTGCACCAACAATCTTCCCCTTTTTGATATTTGACAAAACCACAAGCACCTTTGAGTTATGTGCCCTAACTCAATCTACCAATTATCCCCAATTGACAATTCTCACCTTTGAGAATTCTAACTAACCCCAATTGGTAACTTCTCCCCTTTTTTGACATACATCAAAAAGGTCCTCAAGGGTGTCAATGTCTCATATCCTAATGAGATCTTACAATCTCCTCCTTGGTCTAAAAATACATTCATCATCCCAAGATAGATATCCTCTTTCTAAAGGCTTGCTCCCCCTTGACCATTGCACCAACAATGTCCTTGGAGAGTCCCTAAGCCAATAGGAATACTAAACAATCAAAATTAAGGGCAAAAATTCAACATTGAACTTTCACCTCCCTTAATTCGATACACACCCTAAATAATTCTCCTAATTCATTTTCAATAGATTTCCACCATTTCTAATGCTCTCCAAAGCATATCCTAGGATTAGAAGCAGTTAGGAAACCTAAAAGTAGCTGAACATGGGTCTAACAAACCTTGTTTATCCGAAATCATCTCTTATAGGCTACGATCATTGCCCTTGACTCAAGTCATTGTCATCCATAGCGATCATGATTCATTCTGAAATTAAATTTCAGAATCCAAATTTGAAAATACATAAGTAAAAATATGTATTTTGAAAAATCTTGAAAATTCATACATACATTACTTATAACAAACATTATTGAAAACAATAAAATACCCATAAACTAGTGAGATTGATACAAAGTTCAAATCCATTGAAATTTTCAATGTTTAGCCCTACTTTGTGTCACCTCATTCAATGGTGATTGCTATCACAAGATAGACTTCACCAAGATTTTTCAAAATAATTTTAAAACTTTAAATTCCTTTTTCTAAACATCTCACTTGTATCTAAGTGTATGGAACACATACAAGTCAAGTGTTTTAGTGAGATGTGGGCTTTTGGTTATTTAGGGTCTCATGGATATGCTAGACAACTCTATTTGATTCCCTTATGCATGGGATTTCAAATCATGTTATAGTTCTTAACTCAATTTTATTTAATGCATGAATAATAATTATTGTTAGGGCAATCTCTTGCCATGATAAGGTTTTGATGTGTGTGGCAAAGGGTTTAAGTTAGTTTGTTATGTTGATTTGATATGTGCGTTGAAGTCATGCAGGACTTAGTAATTCGCACATGGAGCCTTGGCGGGTTCACCACTCACAACCTCGTGCCTGAGTCGGAGAAGGAGCATTGCAGAGTCGTACGCTTGATGCTGTCGAGGGACCGCCAGACGAGATGACTTGAAGCGAAGCCAAGGAAGCAGACTTCGGAGGCAAGAGACGTGAAGGAGCATTGCAGAGCCATGCACCTGATGCTGCCAAGGGACGTGGCCGCGGACGAAGAGAGCTTCGGCGAGGGACTTCGAGTGAGATGAGAGAATGAGTGAAATGTAAGTAGCTCATTAGGTGAACTTGGCCGAATGGCTGAGTGTCGGAAACTTGACCGCAAGGGTTAAGGTTTATTCGACCGCCGGAAGCTCAAACTAATGTTAAGTTTCACCGATCGCCATGGACGGCAATGATCGCCTGAGTCGATTGGGTTCGACTGGTGTCTGACTCATGGGCATTTGACCCAAGCAGTCGACTGCCAAGGGACGACAGTCGACTGATGGCACTGTGCACGGGCACAGAATGGAGTCGACCTCGTTGAGGACTCGACTGATTGACATCAGTCGACTGATGGGTGCCATCAGTCGACTGATGCCAATACCGTTGGATGGAATCCAACGTGGAAAGCGGTCGTTATTGGGCAACGGCTACAGGACCAGTCGACTAATCGAGGGCATCAGTCGACTGCTCCTGTGTCAATGGGAAGAAACCCTCTTCCTCTATAAAAAGGAAGGGGATGGGGCTTTGGGAGGAAAATGCTTGAGCTCTAAACTTCTCCCAAAGTGCTATACACGATTCCCTACTCTTCTTACTTGTTTTAATTTCATTCTATTGTAAGAAGAGAGATTGTAAAGAGGTTACCTCCACCTACCTTTGTGCAAAGGAGAGATCTAGTGGATAGATTGCGGAGTGATTCACCGTGGACGAATCGAACCATGGATTAGCGGCGTAGCCGTGAACCACGTTACATATCGGTGTTTGTATTGTTTGTTCTCATTGTTTATTTGTTTGTCTTTATTTATTTGTATTTGCATATTCTGCTTGCACTAATCTTTGTGTAGACGAGCAAAATCCGTAAACCAACGAACGAGGGCTATTCACCCCCCTCTAGCCGGCCATTCGATCCCCCAACAAGTGGTATCAGAGCCAGGTTGCTTGTCACCGGACTAACCGCCGCAACAAGCTCTTCATCAAAAGATGGCCGGCTCCAATATTCATCCACCGAAGTTTGAAGGAGAATTCGCTTGGTGGGAAAAGAGAATGGAGGTATTTTTCGAAACGGATTTTGATATCATGATTACAATGGAATCCAGTTTCGTTTTGCCTAGGGATGAAGAAGGGAACCCAATAGAGAAATCTAGGTGGACCAAAAAGCAAAGGGAAGAACACCTTGCAAACTCAAAAGCCAAGCATCATCTCTTCAATGTGCTCCCCCAACAAGAGATCAACCGAATTGGGGAATGCTCAAGTGCCAAGGAGATGTGGGAGAGATTGGTTGAACTTCATGAAGACACTTCGGAAGCCAAACTTGCAAGGAGAGACCTCCTTCGCTCTCAACTATCAAATATCAAATTGGAAAAGGGAGAAAAGGTAACATCATTACATTCTAGGTTTAAAGAAATATTAATTGGGCTAACAAGTGTAGGAGAGAAGCTATCAAACCGGGATATGGTCATGAAGGCTATAGATGCCTTTCCCCGGTCCTCAAGATGGAGCTCCATGGTGGACTCATTTTATATCTCCAAGAACTTAGAAGTAAGCACCTTGGAGGAATTCTTCTCAACCATGGAGCTTCATGAAACAAGGCTTGAAGGCATACAAGAAGAGCCTAGAATCCAACCTTCAAGAGGAGTAGCTTTGATGGCAAACAAGGGGAAGAAGAAGATGGAAATCCCCTCCTCCTCCGATGATGAAGCATCCTCATCCTCCTCCATGGATAGCACGGAAGAAGCATATATGGTAAGGAGGGTAAGACGTGCATTAAAAGGTTTTAGATTTAACAAATCAAATGATAGGAATAGAAGACCAAGGGGGAAGGTCATATGCTACAATTGCCAAGGAGAGGGGCACATAAGGGAAAATTGTCCTCTCCTAAACAAAAGCAAAGAAGAGAGGAAGAAGAAAGAAGAAAAGAAGAAGAAAAAGGGGAGCAAGAAGAAAGAGGAGAAGAAGGCAAAGGAAAAGGAAAGGTCATGGCTCTCAAAGCAAAGACATGGGATGACCTTGCTTCCTCTTCCTCATCCGATGAAGAAGAGCATGTCTACTCCAACCTTGCATTGATGGCTTTCGATGACTTGGATTGCTCCTCCACCGAAAATGAAGAATCAAGCTCAAGTGGAGAGAGCTCAAGTGAAGGGGGAGCCTCTACATCCTCCTCATCCGAAGAAGAAGAAGAGGATATGGAAACTATGGTAATGAATTTAACTCCTAAGAAAATAGTTTCCATGGTTTCTAGCTTAACTAAGGATTTATTTAGAGCTAAGAAGAAGAACAAAAGCATGCTAGATCAAATTAAGGACTTAGAAAATAAACTAGAAAAAGCATGCTTAAATGATGATAATATTTCTTCTAGCTTAAATGATGCATGCTCACATGATAACTATATGCCTTTGGATGTTAGTGATGCATGTATAGAAGAAAATAGGGCTTTAAGAGAGAAAGTAGATTATTTAACCAAAGCCCTAGAAAAGTTTACAATAGGCTCCAACACCTTGAACATGATCATAGGGAGCCAAAGAGCAAGCTTTAACAAGAAGGGCCTAGGTTATAAAGAAAAGAAAAATGAAAAGGCCTACAAATGCCTAATTGCTAGGGGACAAGATAAGAAGAAAGAAATAGCTAGGAAATGGATTCCTAAGGAGTATCTAGTGAACCCCATAGGCAAAAACTTATTTTGGGTTCCAAAATCCATCCTTAAGGGTTAGGAAAACCCCTAGGGTAGTCAACCATATGCAATTGACCTATATCATATTTTGGTTGACTTAGGATGGCGGGACAACATTTTTAAATAGTGTTAGGTGATGATAACATGCCTATAAATAGTTAATAATGCTTAAATCATGATGATTAATGTAATTGCTATGTATGTTTGCAACCGTGATTTATGATTTTGATATTTGGCACATAATCATGAGAAAAAGGGTTAAATCATGCTTTAGGTAATACTTTGCTTACTATCATGATATTATACCTAATGCATGATTATAATTTGATGAAAAACATGTATTTCATGATCATAATGTAGAATTAATTGATATATGCCTTAATGATCATGGGGATTGTTAGTTTGATACTTAACCTTGATAGAATTGCATGAATATGAATGGTTAAGTGTATACAAATACCCTCTAGGATACATCTCACACTCACAATAGGCTACCTTGATTGAAAATTTAGCATGGGTGAGATGTTAGGATGATACAAATGTCCACTAATGCCTATGACATTTAGATGGTCATTTGAAGTATCAAAATAGCAATAATAGACCAATCATGGGGAAGGCTTATGTTTAATTCATAGACATATTGCCCAAAGATCATGGTTGGATATTTCAAATGTTTTCAAAACAATTTCTTAATCTAAAATCTATGTATTCATGTTTTGAAACAATTGGAATCAAAACTAGGTGTTAAACTTGATACTCACATGATCAAAAACCTAGTAGTTTTTAAACCTTTTGGATTTTTGACAAATACATGAAAATATAATGATTTTTCATGAAGACCTATTTTTCACTGATAAATAACCTTACAAGAAATATGTCTTCCAAATTTCATGATTTTTCAAATTTTCTAGAATTTTTAATGCATTTCTGAAATTCGGTCCGAAAATCAGAAAGTTCTGAAATTCGCGTGCCAGTCGACTGGTAGTCTGAACCAGTTGACTGGTGGCCTGAAAATCAGACTAGTTGAGGCCGAATTCAGGTGTTAAAACAATTTTTGGTATTTTCCTTCTATTAGACTTGATGCCATGAGTTTATAACTTAGTGTTAATCTTTTTGATGGTGTCGAAGGGGGAGAAATAATTATGTTTAAGTTAATTATGATAAGGGAAAAATTTGTTTCATGGATTAAGGGGGAGTTGCATGTTGCTATATCATGTTTATGTTTACATGCTTTCTTACCTTAGAAATTTATATCAAATGTTTTTACCTAACTTAAACGGATTGCCACACATCAAAAATGGAGAGATTGTTAGGGCAATCTCTTGCCATGATAAGGTTTTGATGTGTGTGGCAAAGGGTTTAAGTTAGTTTGTTATGTTGATTTGATATGTGCATTGAAGTCATGCAGGGCTTAGTAATTCGCACATGGAGCCTTGGCGGGTTCACCACTCACAACCTCGTGTCTGAGTTGGAGAAGGAGCATTGCAGAGCCGTGCGCTTGATGCTACCGAGGGACCGCCGGACGAGATGACTTGAAGCGAAGCCAAGGAAGCAGACTTCGGAGGCAAGAGACGTGAAGGAGCATTGCAGAACCGTGCGCCTGATGCTGCCGAGGGACGTGGCCGCGGACGAAGAGAGCTTCGGCGAGGGACTTCGAGTGAGATGAGAGAATGAGTGAAATGTAAGTAGCTCATTAGGTGAACTTGGTCGAATGGCTGAGTGTCGAAAACTTGACCGTAAGGGTTAAGGTTTATCCGACCGCCGGAAGCTCAAACTAATGTTAAGTTATTGTTTAAGCGGGCCGATCGCCATGGATCGCGGCCGATCGCGTTGACATCACCGACCGCCAAGGACGACAATGATCGATGGCACTGTGCACGGGCACAGAATGGAGTCGACCTCGTTGAGGACTCGACTGATTGACATCAGTCGACTGATGGGTGCCATCAGTCGACTGATGCCAATACCGTTGGATGGAATCCAATATGGAAAGCGGCCGTTATTGGGCAACGACTACAGGACCAGTCGACTGATCGAGGGCATCAGTCGACTGCTCCTGTGTCAACGGGAAGAAACCCTCTTCCTCTATAAAAAGGAAGGGGATGGGGCTTTGGTAGGAAAATGCTTGAGCTCTAAACTTCTCCCAAAGTGCTATACACGATTCCCTACTCTTCTTACTTGTTTTAATTTCATTCTATTGTAAGAAGAGAGATTGTAAAGAGGTTACCTCCACCTACCTTTGTGCAAAGGAGAGATCTAGTGGATAGATTGCGGAGTGATTCACCGTGGACGAATCGGACCGTGGATTAGCGGCGTAGCCGTGAACCACGTTACATCTCGGTGTTTGTATTGTTTGTTCTCATTTTTTATTTGTTTGTCTTTATTTATTTGTATTTGCATATTCCGCTTGCACTAATCTTTGTGTAGACGAGCAAAATCCGTAAACCAACGAACGAGGGCTATTCACCCCCCTCTAGCCGGCCATTCGATCCCCCAACAATTATGACATAAATGATACATAAATAAACATGTGTCAATAATCATGATGTCATGACATATGATATAAACTTATACATAACATGACACTAAACCTAAATATTATCATGACATTTTATATGATAAAAATAAATATGATGTCATGACATGACAAGATAAATAAATCACGACAAGTATAAAATATTAAGGTATAAAATACCTAAGTGTTAAGCTTAAATTGTCATTTCTAAGATTAAATCCATTTTGCCTTAATACCAACTATCCCCCTAGTGTGCCAAAAATCTAAAATGGCATACCATGACTTCTAAGACCTAATTGTGCCAATTTAATAAATTTTCAACTTCTCAAAGCACATTGGCACATCCTAAAGTGTCAACTTTACTATGGTTAGGTTAACTACCTATCTACTTAGGGTTGACACACCCTAACCCATTTAGCGTGAATCGATCACGCTCCTAAGAACCCAATACCTATTGGAGCTCCTTGGGTTAACAAGGTATTCACTAGGGATAACTTCTGTAGATACCTTTCTAATGATGCTTTTTGGCTTTGAAGCCTTTGTCATTTGGGTCTTTCCTAGGTTAACTTTGAGAATTGCCTCCCTAGTAACCTTCTTAGTGGCTACCTTAGATTTTCTTGAATTTTTAGCCACTAGACACATACCATGATTAATCTTAGGGATAACTTCCCTATTAACCTTGATTTTTTTCTAAACCTAGATTTAGTTCCATAATCAAATGGAACATTGTAGTAGGACTTAGGTTTGTGACCCAAACCTTTCTTACCCTTAAACGGTTCTTGTCTCCTAGGTCCTAAATTTTGACCATTAGACCCCTTTATTGAATTTGTAATTCTTGCTAGGGTCTTCTCCAAATTTTCAAGCCTTGACCTCAAAACTTGGTTCTCTAATTCTAATTTTTCCAATTTTGATTTTTCATTAATCTTTTGGGAATAATTCTTCCTAGGCATATGTCTATGGTTCTTGAGATTAATGCCTAGATGGTTCTCTACCTTCCTAATGGACTCCCTAGGTAGAATGGGTCTAGAGTTATTATTCCTAGGTTTGTTCTTAGTTAAATTAACATGCTTAGCACATAAACAATAAAATCTATTATTTCTACTAATATGCTTTTCATTAACAATTGCAAGAATGCTAAAACAACTTCTAGCATGCTTTTTAACTCTAGAACTAGAAGGTGCATTAAGATATACCTTAAGGTTTGCTTTAGAAGCTCCCCCTACTTGTGTAGCTCCTTCTTGCCCCTTCTTCTTCCCCCCAGGGCATTGACTTCGATAGTGTCTGTTGGAGTATTGAGAATACAATCAAAGTCCCATATTGGTAAGACATGGAAAATATCATGTGCTTATAAGATGAAAAGATATCTTCATTGTAATGAGACCTTTTGGGTAAAGTCCAAAAATAAAACCATGAGGGCTTGGGCCCAAAGTTGACAATATCATGTCACTGTGGAGATATATGAATCTTATAGGCACTAACAATTGGTATCAGAGCTATGGTCCATATCAAGCCATGAACCTCGAATGAAGGAAGTTGAGCTCCCATGTTCAGATCAAGAGAATCAGACACCAGGCAGGAAGTCCAGTTGGGTCGGGAGGATCGAACAATTGGCAGGAAGTCTAGTTGGGACAGAAGGGTTGGACAACTAGCAGGAAGTCCAGCTGGGTCAGGAGGACTAGACAGTTGGCAGGAAGTCCTGGTGGGTTGGGATCGGACATCAAGTAGAGGATGTCCTTCGAGGACGGATAGGCTTGAGGGGGGAGGGGTCAATGTGGTCCTTCGTTTGAGGGGAGGATTGTTGGAGTATTGGGGATACAATCAAAGTCCCACATTGGTAAGACATGGAAAATATCATGTGCTTATAAGATGAAAAGATATCTCCATTGTAATGAGGCCTTTTCGGTAAAGTCCAAAAATAAAACCATGAGGGCTTAGGCCCTAAGTGGACAATATCATACCATTGTGGAGATATATGAATCTTATAGGTACTAATAGTGTCTCCTTTGATTGCATTTAAAGCACACAATGTGCTTTTTGCTTTTCTTAGCGAGGACTTTGATATCCTTTGACTTTTGGTGTCGGTGCTTTCTTCTTGGCCAATTTTGGGCATTTACTCTTGTAGTGTCCTTTTTCCCTACACTCAAAGCAAATTATGTGATCTTTATTATTATGGATTGCATTTGAATTACCTAGGGTGGCGGAAGCCTCTTGATCTTCTCTTCTCCTGGATGTAGATGCTTCTTCTCATTCTTGCTCCGGGATAGAAGAGTGCTTCTCCTCCCCCTCAATCCTAGAGGTGGAGGCTTCGTCAACCTCTTCCGATCTGGATGTTAAGCATCTCTCAACTTCCGAATCCTCAAGCTCTTGGGATGATGACGTGCTTTCTTCTTCTTGAGCTTGAGAGGATGAACACTCCTCTTCTTTCTCACCATGGACCAATGCAAGCTCTTCATGAAATTTGACCACCTTGCCCCATAGGTCCTTAGCATCCCTATATTTACCTAGTCTAGACAAAATATGGTTAGGTATTAATTTCACTAACATAATTATTACCTTAACGTTTGTCTTGAATTATCGTCGTTGCTCCTCGGTCCATCTTGACTTTCCCAATGTCTTCCCTTCTTCATCCCTAGGTACTTCAAAACCATCTTCAATTATTAGCATTATATCGAAATCAGTTTTGAAGTATACCTCCATCTTTTTCTTCCACCAAGAAAAATCTCCTTCAAATTTCGGTGGATAGATGTTGATGCTGGCCATTTCGATAACTTATCATGGTACTGAGTCCGATGGTAAGCTCCTCGCTCTGATACCACTTGTTGGAGGATCGTGTCCCGGCTAGAAGGGGGATTGAATAGCCCGATTTGATGCTTGACGGAAATCGATCGTTCTTGCGTGATTGTCTATAATGATCGTCAATATGCGCAGCGGAAATAATAGATACAAATACGAAATACAAATACACCACACAAGACACAATCGATATGTGTGGTTCGAAACTTTAAGATTCCTACTCCACGAGGTGAGCTCAATAAGCTCGAGTTATGCACACGACACTAACAAGCTCCTTCTCGATAACAAGTCGAAGGTGGAGAAACCTCGTACAAGCAATTACAAGATGTAATACAAAAGTACAAGCAAAATACAAAGATAATATGAAATACAAGTAAAGAAAACTTTACAACACTTTGCTTTGATCACGTCCTTGTTGCTTGCTTTGGTTTGCTCTTGAAGGTCTGGAATGTAGTAGCAATTCCCCTCTAAAATTTCCCCAAAAATGATTGTGGAAATCCTTCCCAAGCTTCTCCTTTTATGCTTGTCTCGGGCTGATTCCGTGCCTAGCAGTCGACTGCCATAAGGCCCCAGTCGACTGCTCCTATAACTATTATGAGACAACGACTTAATCCACGTTAGCATCCAATCAACGGATACATTGGTAGTCGATCACCGATCGCCAATCGTCGATTTATCGCTTGGCTATCTAGCGTTCGTGGTTCGCCTCGACCAACAATGATCGTTATCTATAGAATGATCGCCATTACCGCTGATCGCCTAATGCTATCACGATCGTCAGTCATTTCCTACAGTCAAACATCAATCGACTCTCACCAGTCGACTATTGTCGGGTAAAACCTCAAACATAAGTTGTTTGAGCATCCAACCGTCGGGTAAAACCTTAAATAATATGTTTGAGCATTCGACACACCCTTAGCCTAAACCTAAGCCTTTTAGCCACCTCTACTAGCTTTCACGCCTATCAGATCCCTCCAAGTCGTCCATGACTTGTTCATCCATGTGCGAATCCCTCCAAATCATCCATGACTTGTTCATCCGTATGCTAGCCTCCAGGTGCTTCCTTCGGCTATTGTTATGCTCTCGGTGTCTATACCAAATGCCAAGTCCCCATAACTTGGACTTTCACTGCCAAGTCTACACACTTGGGCTTACGTGGCCAAGGCTACACACTTGGAATTCCCATTGCCAATGCCAACCCATGTTGGACTTCCAATGACAAGCCCCATGCTTGGACTTTCACCGCCAAAGCTACACACGTGGCCAAGGTTACACCCTTGGTCTTCCCATGACAATCACATGTCATATGTTTTGTCTAATATCAAAATACTGCTCGAGTAAAACTCAAGTTCGGTCAATTGTGACCTGGGTCGATTGCACCAACAGTTCCTCCACCTCCAGTGTGTAACCAAGAAGGAGAACTGTGATAGTGGTGGTGTGCATTACTAGAGCTCACATGTGGAGTAGGAATTAGGGTTCTGAACCACGTAAAATCCATGTGTTGTGCTTGTACTGTGATTTGTATGTGTATCTGTATTTGTATTTATATTTCCACTACGTTCTAACAATTGTAGACAAGCACGACGAATTCCATCAACGAAATCGACGCTATTCACCCCCTCTAGCGACGTACGATCCCCTACAAAAAGCATGTAGATGACTCCAAATTGGCAAGTTATATAATGCGAGCTTCGATGTCTCCTGAACTACAGAAGCAACATGAACATATGGATATTTATGCCATTGTTTATCATCTTCATGAGCTATTTGATGAGTAAGTAAGATTCAAATGGTTCAAAGTCTCCAAACTCTTCTTTCACTAAAATATGCAAGAGGGTACATCTACGATGCAACATGTACTAAAGATAAATGGCTACATTGAACGGTTGACATCGCTTGGGTTTATTATGGATCATAAATTAAGTATTGACTTAATTGTATGTGTATAGTTTGCCTAATAGTTATTCACAATTTATGATAAACTATCAGATGAATCATATCGAATCAACAATTCCTGAGTTGTTCAACATGTTCAAGATGTTAGGAATATTTGTAATGGCTAGAGGGGGGTGAATAGCGTCGTTCTCAAGTTGTCGGAAATCGATCACGTTCGTCTCTACAATTTCGTTAGCGCAGCGGAATATAGATATAATACAATAACGAAATGGACAAACACACACGAACACGATGATATAACGTGGTTCGGAACCGCACGGTTCCTACTCCACGGAACGAGCTCTAAAGAGCTCTAGTGATGCACATACACTCACTAATCTCAAATACTCCTTCTCGACACAAGTCGGAGGTGGAGAAACCCCTTACAAGTAATCTTACAACAATAAGATACAAATACAAGCAATTACAATAATGAAATACAATGCAAGTAAAGAAAACTACTTTATAATTGCCTTTGGATTGCTTGATTGCTTGGTTGCTTGAAATCACCTTGGAGACCCTGATTTGCAACAGCAAATCGTTCCAAAAATCTCAAGAAACCGATGCCAAAATCCTCCATCACGAGCTCCTTATAAAGCTTCAACTCAGGCCGAAAGTCGATCACCGACCGATCGACCATCACGATCGATGCCACGTTGTCGCGGAGACAACGCCAGATCCACGCCGATAAGTCCAACTGATCTACCATCACGATCGATCGTGATGGTGTCCTCACTCGACTGCTGGGACCAGCGGTCGAGTGAGACTACACTCTGTGGTCGAATTCCCGAGCACCAGTCGACTGATCATGCGATTAGTCGACTGCTCGATCCATCAATCGACTGCCCACCTCTGGCAGTCGACTACTAGGCCACAACCCGCAGTTAAACCCTAGTTGACTCAGTCCAGTCGACTGCCACATGGCACCAGTCGACTGGCACACCTCAAACATGAGGTTTTAACCCAAGTATGGTGTCCCCATACTTGCTAGACCACCCTTAGCCTAGACCTAAGCCTTCTAGCTACCTCCATCAGCCTCACGCCTCTCGGATCCCTCCAAGTCATCCATGACTTGTTCATCCATCGCGCTAGCCTTCAGGTGCTTCCATCGGCTATGTCATGCTAACGGTGTCTACACCGCCAAGGCACATTGGACTTACGCCGCCAAGACTCCGCTTGGACTTTACGCCGCCAACCATTGGACTTATGCTGCCAAGACTACCACTTGGACTTTATGCCGCCAATATCAATCCCCTTGGACTTCAAATGCCAACCCATGTTGGACTTTCTATGCCAAGACCATGCTTGGACTTTCCTTGCCAAGACCATGCTTGGACTTTCCTTGCCAACCCATGTTGGACTTTCCATGCCAAGACCATGCTTGGACTTTCCTTGCCAACTCATGTTGGACTTTTCATGCCAAGACCCATGCTTGGACTTTCCAAATGCCAAGTGTCCCACTTGGACTTTCCATTTGCCAAGACCCATGCTTGGACTTTCCATGACAATCACATTGTCATCCGTTTTTGTCGAACATCAAAACATCACTCGAGCCAAACTCGAGTCCTGGTCAATCATGACCTGGGCCGATTGCACCAACAATCTCTCCCTTTTTGATGTTTGACAAAAACCAAACCTTTAGTTAGGCCCCTAACTCAAATCCCTTACCAATTATCCCAAATTGGTAATTTAACCTTTCTCCTCCTTTTTGACATACATCAAAAAGGTTATCTCTCCAAGGAGGTCAATGTCTCATGTCCCAATGAGATCTTACAATCTCCCCCTTGATCCAAAAATACCTAGGATGCCGACCATCTTTCTAGTGATAAGTCACATATCACTCAAGAGAGGCAATCCTATACACTCTCCCAATTTCCAAATTGGGTTTGTAAAAGTCCCATCAATTTCTCAATTGATGTCATATTCTCCCATAACTTCTCCTCTTCAAGGAGAAAAACACATCCATCATCCCAAGATGGAGACCTCCCCCTAAAGACTTGCTCCCCCTTGACCATTGCACCAACAATGTCCTTGAGAAGTCCCTAAGCCAATAGGAACTCTAGGCCATCAAAATTAAGGTTAGAAATTCAACATTGAATTTTCCAACACCTTAAAATTGATACAAACCCTAAACACCTCTCCTAATCCATATCTAATGGATTTTCACCCTTCATCATGCTTCCCAAAGCATATCCTAGGGTTAGGAGTGATTAGGGACCTTAACCGCAGCTGAAATCGGGTTAAACAATCTTGGTTACCCCGAAATTAGGCTACCAGTCGAGTGATTCAGAAATCGATCATAGCACCTCCATCGATCGCCACCAATGGCGGCGATCGATAACTGAAATTTCCGAATTTCAGTTATCAGAGTTGAACTTCAGAAAATCATAAATAATTATACGTATATCGAAAAATCACGAAATTTGATACGTATAATACCTATGACCAATATAATGGGTGAAAAATGTTTTAAAAATATTTTACCCATAAAATAGTGAAATTGGCACAAAGTTCAAAACCATTGAAATTTTCAATGTTTTGGCTCTACTTTGTATCAACTTCATCAATGGTGATTGCTATCAAAAGATAGACTTCACCAAGGTTTTTCAAAATGATTTTAAAATGTTTTCAAAACCTTATCTTGGATCATATTCCTTGGGCTCTATGTACATGACTTGTACACAAGCTCTCCCAATGATCCACAAATAAAATTTGATGAGTTTTAGTTCATCTAGATGCAAAAACTATGCACCTTGAACTTAACTCATATCCTAGCATCTCATATGTCTCTAGGGTATATAAATACACATACATGTCAATTAGATGTGAGATGTGAGTTTTGTTCTCCCTAAACTAGGGTTTCATGCATTTTCCTAAGGCAACTCTACTTGATTCCCTTATAAATGGGACTCCAAGTCATGCCATTGTCCTTAAATCAATTTCAATCAAAATTTTCTTAAATGCATGAATGATTATGGCATTAATGATGATATAAATTAAACACATGCTCATAATCATGATGTCATGACATAAGATGAAGGCTAAAAACACATGACATTCAATCCTAATTCCCAAACATAATCATGACATATAAATGATAAAGATAAATATGATGTCATGTCATGACATATGGCACTCAAAGCATGACATATAAAATATATAGATATAAGAATACCTAAATTTTAATATTAGTTGCCATTTGTTTGGATTAAGTTCATTTTTGCCATATTCCTATTACTCTCCCAAGTGTGCCAAAAACCAAAATGACACACTATAACCTCTAAACCTAAATTGTGCCAAGTTAATTGATTTTTCTTAATTTCAAAAGTGCATTGGCACATCCTAAAATCTTTTAGGATATTGATTCAAATCTATTTCCAAGGTAACCATAACCTTGAAAATATCCTAAAGTGCCACCTTTACAATGGTTGAGTTAACTACCCATCTAATCAAGGTTGGCACACCCTAACCCATCTAGCGTGAATCAATCACGCTCTTAGGAACCCAAAACCGATTTGAGCTTCTAGGGTTAATTAGGTATTTCTTAGGGATAACCTCCCTATATACCTTCCTAATGACCCTTCTAGGCTTAGAAGCCTTGGTCATTTTGGTTTTGCCATGGTTAACTCTAGGGGTGACTCCCCTTGTAACCTTCTTAGTGACTTCCCTAGGTTTCCTAGAAACCCTAGCCACTAGGCACACACCATGGTCAACTCTAGGGATGACTTCTCTATTGACCTTGGTCTTCCTAGACCTAGTTAGTGTTCCATAGTCAAATGAAACACAATGATAAGCCACCTTAGGCTTAGGTTTGTGGCCCAAACCATTCTTGCCCTTGGTTGACTTTTGACTTTTAGGTCCTAGATGTTGACTTTGACTTCTTGACCTAGGAGTTTGACCATTAAACCCTTTAGATTGATTTTGTATCTTATGTAGGGTCTTTTCAAGTTTCTCAAGACTTGACCTCAAGGCTTGGTTCTCTAATTCTAATTGCCCAATTTTAGAATTTTGATTTAGACCATGGGCATGGGACTTTCTAGGCATATGCCTAGTCCATTTAGGGTTAAGACCTAAGTGTTCTCCTATTTTCCTGATAGATTCCTTAGGTAAAATATTTTTAGGGACATTAGTCCCAAACTTCTCCTTATTCCTAAGGTGAACCTTCTTAGCTCCTAAACAAATATGTTTGTTATTTCTAGCATGCTCTTTATGATAAATAGCAAGAGAATTGAAACCCTTAGCATGCTTTTTCCTATTAACTAAAGAGGATGCATTATTAAAATATACCTTATGGTTAGCTTTGGAAGCTCCCCCTACATGTGTAGCTCCCTCTTGGGTCTTCTTCTTCCCCCTAGGACATTGATTCCTATAATGTCCTTTTGCATTGCATTTGAAGCATATGATGTGCTCCTTGCTCTTGATACTTGGGGAACCGGCGTCCGTTGACTTTTGTTGACTTTTAGGCGCCGGAGGAGCTTTCTTGACTTTCTTTGGGCACTTACTCTTATAATGCCCAAATTCCCTACACTCAAAACACATAATGTTATTTTTATTTTGAATTGAGGTGTTTGAGTTACCCATAGTGGTGGAGACCGAAATTGGACTTTGGGCTTCTTCATCTTGACCGGATGTCGAAGCTTCTTCTTCTCGATGTTCCGGTATGAAGGTTCTCTCCTCCCCCTCAATCCTTGAGGTGGATGCTTCTTCCACTTCCTCCACCTCTTCCGACCCGGAAGTTGACTCCTCACTTTCTTGTGAGGATGATGATGATTCTTCTTCGGTATCCTCCTCTTCCAAGTCTTCTTGGACCGATTCGGGATTGTCGTGGAACTTGATCAACTTGTTCCACAACTCCTTGGCATCCCTATAGCTTCCTAATCTAGACAAAATGTCGTTAGGTATCAAATTAGTCAACATTTTTGTTACCTTAACGGTTGTCTTGAACTTTTCCCATTGCTCCTCGGTCCATCGCTTCATTTTAAGGATTTCGCCGTTCTTTCCTCTTGGAGCATCAAAACCTATAGTCACGGCAAACCAATTTTCGATATTTGTCATTAGAAAATATTCCTTCCTACCTTTCCAATATGCGAAATGTTCGCGGTTGAAGGAAGGTGGAATGTTGACGTCGTCACCCAATTTTTCTTGGAAATCCATATTCTTCCCTCTAGCTTCTTGACTCCGGGTTGTTAATCCATAGAAGAGCCCCGGGCTCTGATACCACTTGTTAGGAATATTTGTAATGGCTAGAGGGGGGTGAATAGCGTCGTTCTCAAGTTGTCGGAAATCGATCGCGTTCTTCTCTACAATTTCGTTAGCGCAACAGAATATAAATATAATACAATAACGAAATGGACAAACACACACGAACATGATGATATAACGTGGTTCGAAACCACACGGTTCCTACTCCACGGATCGAGCTCTAAAGAGCTCTAGTGATGCACACACACTCACTAATCTCAAATACTCCTTCTCGACACAAGTCGGAGGTGGAGAAACCCCTTACAAGTAATCTTACAACAATAAGATACAAATACAAGCAATTACAATAATGAAATACAATGCAAGTAAAGAAAACTACTTTACAATTGCCTTTGGATTGCTTGATTGCTTGAAATCACCTTGGAGACCCTGATTTGCAACAGCAAATCGCTCCAAAAACCTCAAGAAACCGATGCCAAAATCCTCCATCATGAGCTCCTTATAAAGCTTCAACCTGTGCTGGAAAAAGTCGATCAGTCGACTGATCGAGACCATCAGTCGACTGATGCCACTGTTGTCGTGAGACAACGACTAGATCCACGCTGGATAAGTCCAACGGATCTACCATCAGTCGACTGATCAAACCCATCAGTCGATTGATGGTGTCCTCACTGATCGGCCGGACCGGCCGAGTGAGACTACACTCGTGGCCGAATTCGAGCACCTACCGACCGATCATGCGATCACGATCGCTGATCCATCACGACCGCCCACCTCTGCAATGATCGCTAGGCCACAACCCGCAGTCAAACCCTAGTTGACTCGGTCCAGTCGACTGCCACATGGCACCAGTCGACTGGCACACCTCAAACATGAGGTTTTAACCCAAGTATGGTGTCCCCATACTTGCTAGACCACCCTTAGCCTAGACCTAAGCCTTCTAGCTACCTCCATCAGCCTCACGCCTCTCGGATCCCTCCAAGTCATCCATGACTTGTTCATCCATCGCGCTAGCCTTAAGGTGCTTCCATCGGCTATGTCATGCTAACAGTGTCTACACCGCCAAGGCACATTGGACTTACGCCGCCAACACTCCGCTTGGACTTTATGCCGCCAACCATTGGACTTATGCTGCCAAGACTACTGCTTGGACTTTTCGCCGCCAATATCAATCCCCTTGGACTTCAAATGCCAACCCATGTTGGACTTTCCATGCCAAGACCATGCTTGGACTTTCCTTGCCAAGACCATGCTTGGACTTTCCTTGCCAACCCATGTTGGACTTTCCATGCCAAGACCATGCTTGGACTTTCCTTGCCAACTCATGTTGGACTTTTCATGCCAAGACCCATGCTTGGACTTTCCAAATGCCAAGTGTCCCACTTGGACTTTCCATTTGCCAAGACCCATGCTTGGACTTTCCATGACAATCACATTGTCATCCGTTTTTGTCGAACATCAAAACATCACTCGAGCCAAACTCGAGTCCTGGTCAATCATGACCTGGGCCGATTGCACCAACACAAGATAGTGAAATCATCTATCAAGAAAGAACAAAAAGTTGTGTTGTTGGTTGATTTTTCTAAAAAAAAAAGTTCTAAGAGAAAGCCAAAGACTATAGCTAAAGGAAATAAAAATACCAAGAAGGAAGAATCAACTCCAAAAGGATCTTGCCATCACTGTGGCAAGATGAGACATTAGAAGAGGAACTTCAAGCATTATCTTGAGTCTTTAAGAAGAAAAAGACATCCAATGCCTAATCTACTTCAGATATTTTTATTATTGAATGTTATACTGTCTCTTCCAACACTTGAGTATTAGATACTAGGTGTGTCTCACATATATGTAATGACATATAGAGGCTAAAGAATAACAAATGATTAGTCAAGGGAGAAGCAAATCTGAGGGTCGAAATGGAGCAAAAGTTACTGTTGTAGCGATAAAAACTTAGTTATTGCAACTCCCTACTAGATTAGTTTTGGAATTGGACAATTATTTTTTATGTTTCTTTTGTTTCTATTTCTTATTTAAATAGAAAAGATTTTCATTTAACTTTCAGTAACAATTATTGTTATATTATATTGAATGGTGTTTTCTATGGAACTAGAATGTTAAATAATAGAATTTACGTGTTAGATATATCCAATAACATATTCAATATTGAAACAAGTAGTAAATATACTAAAATAAATAATCAATTAACTTTTTACATGTAACATTGTAACACAATGCTTTTAATAATCAATGCTTTTGGTTTCTACATATTCGCTTAAATCTCAAAGTGTAACCGCTCTTGGCGCTTCGCTGTGCACACGTTGTTGTGCAATGTGTGCCGCTACGCACGGCGCGATTGGTGCACTTTTAATGTGCAGAAGATACACCCCTTTATAAGGTGTCGTCAAAGGAGTGATGAAGGGCGTTGGAGTGCTGCTAGAAGGGAGAACGAAGTGTTGTCGGTAGATGAGAGATAGGATAACTAAGGCACGTCGGAACTTGCCTCGTGGAGGAGGAGGCTCTTTCCTTTGTGATCGATCCTCAGATCGCAAGCAGAAATGTCGTCCAAAATAGTACTAGGAAGCAAGAGGATTTCTGAGGAACCACTGTAAGTCTACTTTATGTTGGATCGAGAAGCGTCGCTAGAGGGGGGGGGGTGAATAGCGAGTGTAAATCTTTTCTTCGTTTCGTTCGAGTAGACAATTAAATGAGTAAGCGCAGCGGAAAAATAAAGAGACACGTTTATTTTACTTGGTTCACAATCCAGCGGTTGCTACTCTAAGGCCCTATCAGTCCAAGACCGCGTACGGAGGGCAAAGCACTATAACGTCTCCTCCTCGTTGGAGGTAGGAGATAACGAATACAAAACCGAAATTACGAGGATGAGGCAACAAGCCTACCTCACCTCGTTACGAATAAAAATAAAGAATACAATAAAAACAATTACTTGCTACTGCTGTCGACGAAGGAGATTTGAACTTGTCGTCGCGTCGGCGTTATGACGATGTTAGAGCTTTGGCATTGTAGGAGCGCTTGAGAATAATCTTGATGATATATGGAGTTGGAATCCTCCCCTCCTTTTATAGATTTTGGCCTCTGAATTTGCCTCCTCTTTTTTTGGAACAGATCACGAAGTTGTACAAATTTTATCGCGAAGTGGCTGCGTCAAACGTTATCCATTTTGACCTAGCGCAAACATCGATTCGGCCATCATCGATCGATGCTCCCATCACGATCGATGTGCATCGATCGGCCTAACATCCAGAATGACCGCCACCAACCACTTCCCTGCAATAAGAGGTTAGCTCGAAAAATGATAAATGCGACGGTTTCTAACCGTCCGATCTCGACCTAGACCTTCCACAGGAAGTCTTAGTCGGATCGCCGCCTACGGTCGTCCCCGTAAAGAGGACACGACCTTACAATCTCTCACTCACACGAGCTTTCCTCGATACTTACCTTGTAGCTCTTGCTTCCAGCCTTCCACTCGATTCCTTCGGCTCCCTCCGAAGTCACTCGAGTGTCGCCCGACCACCGCGGCTTCCTCTGGGTGTCGCTAGCCTTCATCTCCAGCTTTAGTACTTTTCTACACACTCGATTTAGCTCGTGAGATAACGATGTAAACTTAACTTTGTGTCTTTGCCATAATCAAAACACAGGTTCGATGATCTGGTGCCCCTGCACCAACAATCTCCCTGTTTTTGATCTATGACAAACCAACACAAAGTTAAGGGAAATTATAGCATAAAACAAGTATAGTAGATCCCAAAAACTCCCTCTTAACCAAAACTCTCCCTTAACCCTAGGTGAGTTTTGAAAGAGAAACTTTAATTTTCAAAATTAAAATTAAATTTTTGTGTTACTCCCCCTTAACCCCCTTAACTTTTGCTCTTCTCCCCCTTTTGCCATAAATCAAAAAAAAGTTGGGTTTTTTGTATAAAATAGGGGTTTTAAAATAATATCGTATATGCATGCATCTAGATAAATCAAATATGAGTCCAAGCATGCGTCTAGCAGTAGTTAGATAGATTAGTTCGAGGTGTGTCTCTCTGCACCAATAATCTAAAGGTTTATAATATAACCCTTAGGGTTAGTTTGCTCTCCCCCTTAGTCAAATATATGGAGTATAAGAGATGTAGGGGGCGCTAAACTTTGGCCTAAAGAGTCATTAAGTACAATAGTTGAGAAAATAAGTAGTATTTTGAAGAGGTTATATTTCAATTATCTTTAACATCTCACCCATTCTATGTGTCTCAGAATTTGTTCACCTTATATGTTTTGTGAGATGATTTTAAATTGATTAAAGATAGTCAACCTTGGGTTAGATTCGAATTTAACCTTTAGATCATTAAGTAACTTTTCGAGAAACTGGTTTCCAGGTCATGGCGAGGCACAGGGGCCTTCTTTGATCGGAACAACGATCACTTCCTTAGACAAAGCCAAATTCAAGAAAATATCACTTAAGTCACTTAGGGTTACTTCCTGGTCTAACTAGTTTAGGATACGGCGAGGTAGCTTTAGCTAGTTCCACTCAGTCAAGTGCACCAAGCTAGATACGTCTTATCTAGCTCGAATACATGAGACTTTGTTTCCCTAACGTACTATCATCTCGTCGCATCCTGATACTATGTTGTCAAGAGTTGACTAACTATTTTCCCTATCTAGCCATTCTAAAAATTAAAGTAAAATATTCAATGATTTTGCTAAGTAAGCGGGTATACTATTTTAGTGTTAGCTCCCCCTAGACCATTGAACCAATATGGTCTATTCAAATAATGAACTTGATCCTAGGGAATCCAAAACTTATTAGTCCTTATATATGAGTTCAATAAAACCTTTGGGACGCATGCTTGGACTCTTTGATGACTACGATTTACGATAGACATATAAGGCCTATTCGTAGTCTTTGACTTAAATCCGAGTCCGACTTTGTTGTACACGACTCTTTGAGTTCCAAGTAGTCGATTAAGGTTCTTAGATCCCAACGTGAACCTTTCCAACCTAGCTCTGATACCAATTGTTGGATCGAGAAGAGTCGCTAGAGGGGGGGGGGTGAATAGCGAGCGTAAATATTTTCTTCGTTTCATTCGAGTAGACAATTAAACGAGTAAGCACAGCGGAAAATAAAGAGACACGTTTATTTTACTTGGTTCACAACCCAGCGGTTGCTACTCCAAGGCCCTATCGGTCCAAGACCGCGTACGGAGGGCAAAGCACTATAAAGTCTCCTCCTCGTTGGAGGTAGGAGACAACGAACACAAAACCGAAATTACGAGGATGAGGCAACAAGCCTACCTCCCCTCGTTACAAATAAAAACAAAGAATACAATAAAAACAAATACTTGCTACTGCTGCCGACGAAGGAGATTTGAACTTGTCGTCGCGTCGGCGTTATGACGATGTTGGAGCTTTGGCGTTGTAGGAGCGCTTGAGAATAATCTTGATGATATATGGAGTTGGAATCCTCCCCTCCTTTTATAGATTTTGGCCTTTGAATTTGTCTCCTCTTTTTTCAGAACAGATCACGAAGTTGTACAAATTTTATCGCGAAGTGGCCGCATCAAACGTTATCCATTTTGACCTAAGCCTTGGTCGATTCGCCGCCATCACCGATCGATGATGTCTCCCATCACCGATCGATGTGCATCGGCCGATCGCCTAACGCCCTAGTAAGAGGTTAGCTCGAAAAATGATAAATGCGACGGTTTCTAACCGTCCGATCTCGACCTAGACCTTCCACAGGAAGTCTTAGTCGGATCGCCGCCTATGGTCTCCCCGTAAAGAGGACACGACCTTACAATCTCTCACTCACACGAGCTTTCCTCGATACTTACCTTGTAGCTCTTGCTTCCGACCTTCCACTCGATTCCTTCGGCTCCCTCCGAAGTCACTCGAGTGTCGCCCGACCATCGCGGCTTCCTCCGGGTGTCGCTAGCCTTCAGCTCCAGCTTTAGTACTTTTCTACACACTCGATTTAGCTCATGAGATAACGATGCAAACTTAACTTTGTGTCTTTGCCATAATCAAAACACAGGTTCGATGATCTGGTGCCCTTGTACCAACACTTTATAGTTTCAGTTTTTTCGTTTCTTACATATAATTTTGTTTAGTTAAACTCGATAAGATGCGATAATCTACCAACATTAGTATCAAAGCATCCTAGTTGGTAAGCATCTATTCGTGTTTTTCAATTTTTTTTCTTTCTATAAATCTACTTTTCATCACAAAATCACAAAAAAGAAGTCGCGAAGAAGATGAACAGTGCTCTGGGTGAAGAAAAGAAAATTGTCCTGGCGAAACTGCTCTGTACAGAGCAGTTTCTGCAGTTTCCCAAACTGCTTTGGGCGAAAAGAGAAAGAAACCACTCTGGCTAAACCACTCTGTATAGAGCGGTTTCTGTGCTTCCAGAAAATTGCTCGGGAAATTGTTCCCAAGCGGTTACAACACTTCTTGGGCAGTTTCAAACCGGTATGAGCGGTTTTTGAAACTGCCGAGCGGTTTCAGAGCTTCCAGAGCGGGTCAAACTAGTCTGAACATCAGACCGGTCTAGAAAATGAACGATCGATTTCGGTATGCGAGACTCGATGCATCAACCGATCTGGGGCTGGTTTGGGCGTCGGATCGGGTGCAGGAGATGAACGTCTAAATTTTAGGCGGTTCGAGACGATCTAGCATCAACCGATCTGGGGGTTGACGCGTCGGTCGATGCAGGAAATGAACTTGCGGATTTTAGATATGCGAGACAAGTCTCGGCGTCAACTAGTCCAGGAATCGTCTCGATGTCGACCGTGCAGGATATGAACCAGTTTGGAAATCGATCCAACAGAGTAGTTCACGGAACTGCCCTGAAATTAGACGGGTCTGGATTTCAGACTGCTCTGCGACTAGCCTGAATAACAGACCAATTTGAGACTGGTCTGGACGTTAGATCGGTATGGGAAATGGACCGGTCTAGGAACCGGTCCAGCAGAGTAGTTCGTGAACTGCCCTGAAAATTGGCTTGTTTCACTGGTCTGGAAAATAGACCGGTCTAGAAACTGGTTTGGATTACAGACCAGTAGAGCAGTTCACGTGAACTGCCCTGGAATTTCTAGAAACCAGTCTGAAATTATTCAAACCGATCTAGAATTTCAGGAAATTGGTCTGAAATCGATAAAACCAGTCAGAATTTCCAGAAACCAGTCTGAAATTGTTCAAACCGGTCTGGAATTTTAGGAAACCGGTCTGAAATTGTTCAAACTGGTCTAATATTCCAAAAATCAGTCTGGATTTTTGAAATATAGGTCGGGATTTCCAATTTTAGTGCTCTGCTAGTAGACTAAATGTTCGGACAGAGCAAAGAGTGCTCATCCAACATTTAAAAGTAGTCGGCTAGCATTACAAATGCTCGGGATTTGCATATAGGGCTTGGGATTTCCTTGGACTCGGGTTGGAAATATGGAAGTCTAGAGAAAGAAGCACTAAAAGTGGTCGGGTCCACAGTAAGAGCTCGGCCAGAGGGCTAGTTCTACTGTTGGTCAACATTTGTTGATTAAGTTGACTTTGGTCAACTTTACTCATAACAAAATCTTCGAGTAGTTTTTTGGGACAACTAGAACTCGGATAAAACAACTTATAGGTAGGTCTAAAAGAACTAGAGTTGATGGCTAGGGACGATGTGAAAATAAACAACCGTTTATTTCACTCGAGTGTCTGGGGTATTCTAAGAGAAATGAAGGTGTTTAGTTTTTGCATTAATGGTCATGTCAAAATAGTTTAGATCGATTGGACTTAGATGATAGTTGACTGGTAAATGTATCGGTCGACTGGTCTAAGTGTTTCAGTCGACTATTCTCCACAGAATCAAGGAGATTAATCTTTGATTAAATGTGTTTATTCTAAGCCAATATAAATTGAATTAAGTCGGTATGTGTACTGGTTTGTCAATTTTGTACTGACTTAATTAATTCCAATTTTTTATAGATGGCACGGATGATTACCACGATGACCATACGCGATGTGTTGCGACAGAATCCTACGAGGGAGGCTATCCAGTGATAGAGTATGATTCAAAGACACGGGGTGCAGCACAGGAGATTGGAAACCCCATGTACTATTCTGGAGACTCGAGATGCAGGATTTTCCTATTCTAGAGAATTACAGGATCTGAGCTCTGGTCCGCTCACTGCCACAACATCTTAGTGACATAGCACATCAGATCTGGGGACGCTATGAGGGGCACATCTCATATACCTAGTTATGTGTTGAGCTGCTTCACTACGAGGACTGTGAGGTGCACCGTGAAGATCCAGAGGAAGATTCGAAAGAGGACCCTAAAGAAGTCTTTCCTTTTGGATCGCTTCAAAGGTGTCCTTCAGAAGATTCTGCATCCTGACATGATCTTGAGAGCATCTCAGCGGGGGATGTCCTAGTTCAGCCCAAGAAGATTGGGCATGTTTGGATCGTTATTGCACTAGTGTTTGTACTAGTGGGAGTAATGATTATCTATCTAGTTTGTTAGTTATTTTTATTTATCAATTATGAGTAGAAAGAATGTTATGTGTAACATTCTTAGTAGAGTCTTGTTATCTGTTAACAATGTACAACAAGTTTAATTTAATGATATGTTCATTTTATGCTATTAACTCTACATGAAGCATGATATTTGTTTGCTCTTTGATTTGTTCATAATGAGTACAATTTAAATGATATATACATTTAATAATATCATGTTAAGATGGGATGTATGTAATATAATTGATCAAAGTCAATTGGATTGACACATACAAATGATGAGCGAGAATTTAATTGTCACTTGATTTTGTAAACCAAATCGAATTTATATTGAGTCAATTTATAGATTACATACATAAAGACGTACACTGAATAACTAAATAATATGTTTATGTAATCGCTCGGCGTGCACACGTTGCAAATGCACGCGCTGCACGAAGTGCGCAGCTGCACTTCGTGCAGCACAGCCGACGTTCACCCCCTTTATAAGGGGGGTGCGTCCAAAGGGAATAGAGGGGATTAGGGTTTTTTTTGTGCCGAAAGGCTGCTACGTCAGAGAACAAGAGAGAGAAATACCAAGGCACGGCCGGGACTTGGTTCGTGGAGAAGGAGGACTCTTCCGGTGTGATCAGTCCTTAGACAGAGCCATGATCTTCCTTTAACTGGACGCGAGAAGTTTCTGACGAAAGCGCTGTAAGTATTTGTTTCCAGTTCTTACATAATCGTTCATTCTTTTATTTTTGCTTAGATAATCTCGATTAGATGCTAAAACATCCAACATTGGTATCAGAGCCAGGTTAGTAAACATCTATTCGAGTTTAGAAAGTTTTTTTTCTTTTCTTCTGTAAATCTACTGTTCATCGCGAAAAAAAAAGGTCGCGGAGAAGATGAGCGATGCGCCGCTTCGCGAAGAATGGAAAACCACTCGACAAAGCGCTGCCCGTCATCTAGAGCAGTTTGTCGAGTGGAAAACCACTCTGCCGAACTGGCCAGGGTGGTTTTGAGCCTAGCCAGGGCGGTTTCACCGTTGGCAGAGTGGTTTTAACCTTGCCATGGCAGTTTGAGCCTTGGCAGAGTGGTTTTAACCTTGCCAGGGCAGTTAGAGCCTTGGCAGAGTGGTTTTCAACCTTGCCAGGGCAGTTTGAGCCTTGACAGAGTGGTTTCAACCTTGCCAGGGAAGTTTGAGCCTTGGCAGAGTGGTTTTGAGCCTTGCCAGGGTAGTTAGAGCCTCGACAGGGCGGTTTGCCGCTGCCAGGGCAATTTACCGCCTAGCCAGCGGTTTCACGCTGGCAGGCGGTTTTCTTGCTGGCAGGCGGTTTACTGGCAGGCGGTTTGCTGGCGAGCGGTGTCTTTACCGAGGCGATTCTGCTGGCGGCGGTTGTCGCTGGCAGCGGTTTCGCCTAACTAGAAGCGGTTATCGCTGGCGAGGCGGTTTGCCGCTGGCGAGCGATTGAGCTAGGCGGTTTGCGCTGCGGTGGTTCGCCACTGGCGAGCGGTTTCGCTGTCGGTGATTACCGCTGGTCGGCATCGCTGGCAGCGGTTTACCGCTTTCAAGGTGGCTTTATGCGTGAGCGATTTAATTGTCGCAGAAGTTTACCACCAACCAGGCGGTTTGAGAGAGTGGCGGCGGTTTCTTATTTGGAAGGGCGGTTTAACCCCTGGAAATGACGGTTTAAGCCCTGGAAAGGGTGATTTTACTGCAATAAGATTGGTTAGCATAAGTAATCAGTTTGGTGACTGATCTGAACCGGTCAAGCATTCATTTAAAGTGGTCGAGAACCACAGTAAGTGCCCAAGAAGTTGACTAAGTTGACTTTGGTCAACTTGACTCATAACTTAATAATCAAGTAATTATTTGGAGCAATTAATACTTGAAATAAACAACTTACAGATAGACCAAATGAACTAGAGTTGATGGCTAGGAATAATGTGAAAAATTAAACAACCGTTTATTTCACTCGAGTGCCTGGGGTATTCGGAGAGAAATAAAGGAGTTTTGGTTTTCACATAAAAAGTCAAGTCAAAACAGTCTAGACCAATTAGACTTAGATGATAGTCGATTGGTAAGCGTACCATTTGACTGGTCTAAGTCAGTCGACTGTCCTCCATAAAATCAAGGAAATTTATTCTTAATTTATTATGATAGATCCATGCCTATATATAAATTGAATTAAGCCGGTATATGTACTGGTTTGTCGGTTTTGTACTGACTTAATTAATTTCAATTTTTTCAGATGGCACGGATGATTACCACTATGACTAGACGCGATGTGTTGCGTAATCGACTGAGAGAGGCTATCCAGGGGATAGAGTATGACTCAGCTCATGGAGTCGGGTGGCACATCGGGAGGCTTGATAGATTGTTCTGGAGACTCGAGATGTAGGAGTTTCCGATTCTGGAGAATTATAGAATTTGGGCTCTGGTCCGCTCATTGCCACAACACCTGAGTGAGATTGCGCATGAGATCTGGGGGCGCTATGAGGGACGTGTCTCTTATACCCAGTTATGCGCTGAGCTGCTTCACTACGAGGCCTGTGAGGTGCATAGTGATGATCCAGAGGATGATTCGGAAGAGGACCCTGATGGGATCTTTCCTTTTGGATCACTTCAAAGATCTCCTACAGAAGATTCTGCATCCTGGCATCATCTTGAGAGCATCTCGGCGGGGGATGTCTTAGTTCAGCCCAAGAAGATTGGGCATGTTTGGATCATTACTGCACTAATATTTGTCCTAGTGGGAGTAATGATTATCTATCTAGTTGTTTAGTTTTTTATTTTTCAGTTATGAGTAGAAAGAATGTTATATGTAACATTCTTAGTAGAGTTATCTTTGTTGTTTGTTGACAATGTACAGCAAGTTTAATTTAATGATATGTTCATTTTATGTTGTTAACTCTACATGATGCATGATATTTTTTACTCTTTGATTTGTTCATAGTGAGTACAATTTAAATGAAAATGTTCATTTAATGATATCATGTTAAGATGGGATGTATGTAATGTAATTGATCAAAGTCGATTCGATTGGTACATACAGATGATGAGTGACAATTGGATTGTCACTTGATTTTGTAAACCAAATCGAATTTACGTTGAATCAATTTGTAGATTACATACATAAAATCATACACTGAATGACTAAATAATGTGTTTATTTATGTTAGGTTATGGCAACTAAAAACATCATAGCTGAACTCAATAAGGGTGAAAAACTCAATGGGGATAACTACAAGATCTGGCACCTCAAGATACAGTATGTACTTGAGGAACAAGAAGTTCTAGAGGCTGTAAATCAGGTAATGGTAGAACCTGTAGATGGTCCCACTGCACAAAACAGACGAGATATTGATGCCTACAAGGCATGGAAGAAGAAAGACTCCACTGCTAAGGGCATCTTGATTAGTTCAATGATAGATGACCTAGTCTTTGAGTATGAGCCGTATCCTTCAGCTCATGCTGTCTGGGTTGCCCTTAAGGACAAGTACAGTGGAGTCAGTCTGAGCAAACTTCGACAGCTAACGATCAAGTTCGATAGCTATAAGAAGCGCCCGAATGTCACTATGGTTCAACATCTCAGGGAGATGTCGAATATGATTCGAGAGCTTAGAACTGTCGGTCACGAGCTGACAGATGAACAACATGTTCAGGCAGTCATTCGATCCCTTCCAGATTCTTGGGAGACCATGAAGCAGACCCTTACTCACAGCGAGAGTATTAAGACTTTCGCTGATGTCTCACGCCATGTAGAACTTGAGGCAGAGAGAGTAGAATCTGCGAGGATTTCTGGCCAAGCCTATTTGGCTGTCGGTTCTGCTGGATCATCTAGATCCAAGAAAAAGAGATGGTTCAAGAAAGGGAAGGGAAAGAGGAAGGAAGTTGCAGCTGCAGGTGGGACTGACCCAATCAAGAAGAAGAAGAACAAGAAGACAGGGAAGAAACCTAAAAGCAAGATAACTTGCTTTAATTGTGACAAGAAGGGTCACTATGCTCGGGAGTGTACCGAGCCAAGAAAGGTAACTTCCAGTCTGTCTTCTGAGGATTTTGTTGCTAGTTCTGTGTTGTTGGCTGATTCTTATCCTTTGTGGATTATAGATTCGGGAGCAACCAACCATGTAACTCGAGAGCGAGTTACATATGTGGAGTACCGCCGGGTACCAGCTGGCAATAAATGGATATATGTAGGAAATAATGCAAGAGTCGAAGTCAAAGGAGTCGGCACTTGCAAACTTAACCTTCGGAGTGGAAGAACTTTATTTCTACATGATGTCTTGTATGCTCCTGAGATTCAGAGGAATCTTGTTTCTGTTACTTATCTTCTTGATCTAGGGTATTGTATACATTTTTACAGTCGGTGTGTTGAACTCAAGATTGACTCAGTGTCAATCGGTTATGGTTTTTTAATGAATGGTTTTATGGTTCTTGATGTGGAACCAAATGACAATTGTGCGATTGATAATTGTTTTTCAAATATTGCTCTTACTAGTGATGTAGAAATAACTAATGATATTTGACATGCTAGATTAGGACATATAGGATAAGATCGCATGAATCGATTAGCTAAAGAGGGCTTATTGGGCTCTCGAGCTAAGGTTAGCTTGTCTATATGTGAGCGTTGTCTTGCTGGAAAAGCAATTAGGAAACCATTCGGTAAGGCTATTAGGGCAGAGTCGCCATTGCAATTGATTCATTCGGATATTTGTGGTCCAATGAATGTGAGGCTGGAGCTTCCTATTTCATTACATTTATTGATGATTTCTCTCGTTTCGGTCATGTGTATTTGATTTCTCACAAATCTGAAGCATTAGATTGCTTCATTCGTTATATGAACGAAGTTGAGAATCAAACGGAACGTAAGGTTAAGACTTTACGCACTGACCGTGGTAGAGAATATTTGTCTGATATGTTCAAGACAATATGTAATGATAAAGGGATTATTAGACAGCTAACGATCCCTGGAACTCCACAGCAAAATGGGGTTGCTGAGAGAAGAAATAGGACTCTTCTTGAAATGGTTAGGTCTATGATGGCGTAGGCTAATTTGCCGATCTCCTTTTGGGAAGATGCATTATTAGCTGCAGCCTATATACTTAACAAAGTGCCTTCAAAGTCAGTTCCAACTACCCCATATGAACGGTGGACGGGCAGAAAACTAGATTTGGGAAATCTTAGACCCTGGGGGTCGGCTGCCTACGTTCATGACAGTTCTCACAAGTATGGAAAACTAGGACCTAGAGGTAAGAAGTGTATCTTTATAAGATATTCTGATACCTCAAAAGGTTATGTTTTCATAGGTGAGATGTCAGATGGAACAATCTTTGAATTGGATTCAAGAGATTCCACTTTTCTCGAAACTGAGTTTCCAACAAGAGGTGAAGTTGATAAGATAGTTCCTCTATTTGAGGAAGAAGAGTCGTTATCAACTGGACAGGTGTCAAGTGGGATACCTTGAACTAGTCAACCCAGTGGGAGCACTTTGCCTAGTCACGGGGTGACTTCTCAACAACCCAACTTACAGAAAAGTGTTCGTAAGATCAAACCTAAGAAAAGGTTTGATATTGAGAATGAGGCAATGATTACACTCCCTGTTGACGATGAGGAACCTCAGTCAGTAAAGGAAGCTCTGGGCTCTAGAGCTGGAGAAAGGTGGAAAGTTGCAATGGTTGAAGAAATGGAGTCAATGATTAAGAATCATGTTTGGGAGTTAGTCGATCTTTCTCCTGGCCGAAGGGCTATTGGGAATAAATGGATTCTAAAAATAAAGAGGAAAGCTGATGGATCGATTAACTGATACAAAGCTCATCTAGTTGGAAAAGGATTTACCCAATTAGAGGGTATTGACTTTGAGGAGACATTTCCTCCCGTAGTAAAGTTTGTGTCAATCCGAGTCATTTTGGCTTTAGTGGCTCACTATGACTTGGAGTTACATCAAATGGATGTAAAAACCGCTTTCCTTAACGGTGAACTTGATGAAGAAATCTATATGGTTCAACCAGAAGGTTTCGTTGTTGAAGTCCAAGAAGATAAAGTATGTAGATTGAAGAAATCTATATATGGGCTAAAGCAAGCATCAAGACAATGGAACATAAGATTTAACGAAGTGGTTTTATCTTATGGTTTCGAAATGATCAATGAGGATCATTGCGTTTTCCTGAAGAAGGATAAAGGAAAGTATGTCATTTTATCGTTATATGTTGATGATATGCTGATTGCAGGAAATGACATAGGTTTTGTGATAGAAGTCAAAAAGTGGCTTTCATCACAGTTTGACACAATAGATATGGGAGAAGCTGAATACATCTTAGGAGTAAAGATTATCAGGGATAGATCTAAGAGACTTTTGGGTTTGTCTCAAGAGTCTTATATAAATAAGATGTTACAACATTTCAGCATGTCCAATTGCAACAGTGAACAGACACCTATTGTGAAAGGTACTGTTCTGAGCAAGAGTATGAGTCCCAAAACTCCAAATGAAATAGCCGAGATGAATAAAAAACCATATGCCAGTGCTGTTGGTAGTTTAATGTACACTATGTTGTGTACTCGTCCCGATATCAGCTATGCTGTTGGCTTAGTCAGCCGTTTCCAATCAAACCCAGAAATGAGATACTGGAAGGCAGTAAAAAGGATATTTAGATATCTGAAAGCGACGATAGATTAACGTCTCTATTATCAAGGATCAGATATGAGCCTGATTGGATATTCAGATGCAGATTGAGCTGGGGACCTAGATGATAGAAAATCTATATCAGGTTATGCGTTCTTGTTGAATGGTGGCGCCATCTCTTGGAACAGCAAGAAACAGGCCTGTGTGGCCTTATCAACCATGGAAGCTGAATATGTGGCATGTTTGCAATTGCATAAAAGATTCCTAAAGCATCTGAAGATTGCTAAAGACAGTGGGAGTCCAGTGACTATCTACTGTGATAGTCAAGCTGCGATAGCTTTTTCCAAGGATCCCAAATATCACAGCAAGGGCAAGCATATTGCTATAAAATACAACTTTATCAGAGATATTGTTGCTAAGAAGAAGGTTATTCTTGAGTATATCCCTACTCGAGCTATGCTTGCAGATCCTTTTACTAAGCCAATGACTAGAGAGTCATTTAATGAGCATGTAAAGTCTATGGGACTTCGAAGAATGTAACAATTTTGTAATGACAATCAGATATTGTAATTTGATTGTTCTTTAATGCAAGCCATAATTTATTCAGTGTATGTGATGTTACATTCTAATAAGATCTCAGTGAGCATGTTGACAGATAGTGATTGGTCCTCTCACATGGACAATCATCTCTATTTGTTATGTACGAATAGAGGTAAGACTATTACTTATAGGATAACTTTGGAAGTTATATGTATGAGATACATACCTATAAGTTGGAGTCGTCTTGATATATGTATCAAGATAAGATCATTTAAGAAAAGTGATCGAAGTAAATGTTCCCAACATTTATTATACCTGTTTGTGAGCCAGATTAGAATTCATATGTTGAATTCAGGATTAGACATTTGGAATGTCTGGATCAAAATCTGTACGATGTTGAGATAAACATGCGCTCTTTATTGATAAAGAGAATAACATCGTAGCATGTGATTCATACCACGTGTGCTAAGACGACAATAAGGGTAGTAGGAGAATGGATCCCTGCTTCTCTACTATGTGAGCCCTTTTGAGATTATATGTTGATCTCAGCGTTTGCCCTTTGTGACTATTTAGGTGTCTGCTTGAAGTTTTAATCAGGGTTTGCTACTTTAGCATGTAAACCTATTGACTATGGATGATTCGGTCTATGGAACATGACTAGGAAAGCGACTGATTAAAATGAATGGATTCACACTAAAAAGGAAGATTAAATATGTTTACATCCTTTGATAATTATTCACTGGTCGACCCATTTCTGTTATGTATGGAAATATTTGTGAATATTAAGAATATAGAACATGCTCTTGACTTGATGGTCATAATGAGGGATTAGAGATGTTCATATTGATGTAAGTGGAGATTATTTAATAAAAAATATGAACATTATATCAAGAAAAGCGGTTAAGTATCACCAGAGAAAGGTTGATACCACCACCGGTAAATGGTCGAGTCACCTGGAGGATGACAATGGGTCATCAGGTGAGTGACTGTGTCATTCAGAGAATGGTTATACACCATTTATAGAGAGGCTAAGTTAGGCGTAACAACTTTTCTTAGCATTGATTGCTCTTTGAGCAGCTATGTAAGGTGTAACAACTTTCATAGCATTGGATTGCTCAGTGTGCTTGCTGTCGCACGAGCCATTTTCCTAAGTATGAATTGGTTGTTCTAATGGTCTTTGTGACTATTGATCTCTGTTCTATTAGTCTTTTGGGACTATGATCTCCGACACGATTCTGGTCTATGTGACTGGATACTTCTATTAGTCATTTGGGACTAATGACTCTTGCTCTATTTGGTCTATGTGACTAAATACCTCTTATTGGTCTATGTGACATACTTTGGACGAGTGGGAGATGTAACTGCTCGGCGTGCACACGTTGTGCACGCGCTGCACGAAGTGCGCAGCTGCACTTCGTGCAGCGCAGCCGATGTTCACCCCCTTTATAAGGGGAGTGCGTCCAAAGGGAATAGAGGGGATTAGGGTTTTTTTTTGTGCCGAAAGGTTGCTATGTCGGAGAACAAGAGAGAGAAATACCAAGGCACGGCCGGGACTTGGTTCGTGGAGAAGGAGGACTCTTCCGGTGTGATCAGTCCTCAGACAGAGCCATCGTCTTCCTTTAACTGGACGCGAGAAGTTTCTGACGAAAGCGCTGTAAGTATTTGTTTCCAGTTCTTACATAATCGTTCATTCTTTTATTTTTGCTTAGATAATCTCGATTAGATGCTAAAACATCCAACAGTTTATTTATGTTAGGTTATGGCAACTCAATAAGGGTGAGAAACTCAATGGGGATAACTACAAGATATGACACCTCAGGATACAGTATGTCCTAGAGGAACAGGAAGTTCTAGAGGCTGTAAATCAGGTCTTAGTAGAACCTGTAGATGGTCCCTTTGCACAAAATAGATGAGATCTTAATGCCTATAAGGCATGGAAGAAAAAGGACTCCAGTGCTAAGGGCATATTGATCAGTTCAATGGTGGATGACCTGACATTTAAGTATGAGTCGTATACTTCAGTTCATGTTGTATGGGTGGCGCTTAAGGATAAATACAGTGGAGTCAGTCTGAGCAAGCTTCAGCAGTTGACGATCAAGTTCAACAGCTATAAGAAGCGCCTAAATGTTACTATGGTTCAACATCTCAGGGAGATGTCGAATATGATTTGGGAGCTTAAAACTGCTGGTCACGAGCTGACAGACGAACAACAGGTTCAGGTAGTTATTCGATCCCTTCCAGATTCTTGGGAGACCATGAAGCAGACCCTTACTCACAGCGAGAGTATTAAGACTTTCGTTGAAGTCTCACGTCATGTTGAACTAGAGGCGGAGAGAGTAGAATCCGCGAGGATTTCTAGCCAAGCCTATTTGGCTGCCAGTTCTGCTAGATCATCTAGATCTAAGAAAAAGAGATGGTTCAAGAAGGGGAAGGGAAAGAAGAAAGAAGCTACTGCTGCAGGTGGGATAGACCCAATCAAGAAGAAGAAGAACAAGAAGACATGGAAGAAACCTAAAAGCAAGGTGACTTGCTTTAATTGTGACAAAAAGGGTCACTACGCTCGGGAGTGTACCGAGCCAAGAAAGGTAACTTCTAGTCTATTCTCTGAGCATTTTGTTGCTAGTTCTATGTTGTTGGTTGATTCTTATCCATTATGGATTATAGATTCGGGAGCAACCAACCATGTAGCTCGGGAGCGAGTTACATATGTGGAGTACCGCAAGGTACCAGCTGACAACAAATTGATATATGTAGAAAACAATGCAAAAGTCGAAGTCAAAGTAGTCAACACTTGCAAACTTAACCTTCAGGTTGGAAGAACTTTGTTTCTACATGATGTCTTGTATGCTCCTGAGATTCGTAAAAATCTTATTTCTATTACTTGTCTTCTTGATTTAGGGTATTGTATAAACTTTTACAACCGATGTGTTGAACTCAAGATTGACTCAGTGTCAATCGGTTATGGTTTTTTTAATGAATAATTTTGTGGTTCTTGATGTGGAACCAAATGTCAATTGTGCGATTAATAATTGTTTTTCAAATATTACTCTTACTAGTGATGCAGAAATAACTGATGATATTTGACATGCTAGATTAGGACATATAGGACAAGATCGCATGAATTGGTTAGCTAAAGAGGGTTTATTGGGCTCTCGAGCTAAGATTAGCTTGTCTGTATGTGAGCATTATCTTGCTGGAAAAGCAATTAAGAAACCATTCGGTAAGGCTATTAGGGCAGAGTCGCCGTTGCAATTGATTCATTCGGATATTTGTGGTCCAATGAATGTGAGGGCTAGATATGGAGCTTCCTATTTCATTACATTTATTGATGATTTCTCTCGGTTCGGTCATGTGTATTTGATTTCTTACAAATCTGAAGCATTAGATTGCTCATTCATTATATGAATGAAGTTGAGAATCAAACGGAATGTAAGGTTAAAACTTTACGCACTGACCGTGGAAGAGAATATATGTCTGATATGTTCAAGACAGTATGTAGTGATAAAGGAATTATTAGACAGCTGACGATCCCTGGAACTCCACAGTAAAATGGGGTTGCTAAGAGAAGAAATAGGACTCTTCTCGAAATGGTTAGGTCTATGATGGCGCAGTCTAATTTGTCGATCTCCTATTAGGGAGATACATTACTAGCTGGAGCCTATATGCTTAACAAAGTGTCTTCAAAGTCAGTTCCATCTACCCCATATGAACGTTGGACAGACAGAAAACCAAATTTGGAAAATCTGAGACCCTGGGGTCGGCTTCATATGTTCATGATAGTTCTCACAAGTATGGAAAACTGGGACCTAGAGGTAAGAAGTGTATCTTTATAAGATATTCTGATACTTCAAAAGGTTATGTTTTCATAGGTGAGCAACAAGATGGAATAATCTCCGAATTAGATTCGAAAGATGCTACTTTTCTCGAAATCAAATTTCCAGCTAAAGGTGAAGTTGATAAGACAATTCCTCTATTTGAGGAGGAAGAGTCATTGTCAACTGGACAGGTGTCTAGTGGGATACCTGGAACTAGTCAACCCAGTGGGAGTACTTTGCCTAGTCACGGGGTGACTTCTCATCAGCCCAACTTACAGAAAAGTGTTCGTAAGATCAAACCTAAGAAGAGGTTTGATATTGAGAATGAGGCAATGATGACACTCCCTGTTGACGATGAGGAACCTCAGTCAATAAAGGAAGCTCTGGGCTCTAGAGCTGAAGAAAAATGGAAAGTTGCGATGGTTGAAGAAATGGAGTCATTGATTAAGAATCATGCTTGGGAGTTAGTCGATCTTCCTCCTGGCGGAAGGGCTATTGGGAATAAATGGATCCTCAAAATAAAGAGGAAAGCTGATGGATCGATTAACTGATACAAAGCTCGTTTGGTTGCAAAAGGATTTACCCAATTGGAGGGTACTGACTTTGAGGAGACATTTTCTCTCGTAGTAAAGTTTGTGTCAATCCGAGTTATTTTGGCTTTAGTGGCGCATTATGACTTGGAGTTACATCAGATGGATGTAAAAACCGCTTTCCTTAACGATGAGCTTGATGAGGAAATCTATATGGTTCAATCAGAAGGTTTCGTTGCTGAAGTCCAAGAAGATAAAGTATGTAGATTGAAGAAATCTATATATGGGCAAAAGCAAGCATCAAGACAATGGAACATAAGATTTAACGAAGTGGTTTTATCTTATGATTTCGAAATGATCAATGATGATCATTGCATTTTTCTGAAGAAGGATAAAGGAAAGTATGTCATTTTATCATTATATGTTAATGATATGTTGATTGCAGGAAATGACATAGGTTTTGTGATAGAAGTCAAAAAGTGGCTTTCATCACAATTTGACACAATAGATATAGGAGAAGCTGAATACATCTTAGGAGTAAAGATCATCAGGGATCGATCTAAGAGACTTTTGGGTTTGTCTCAAGAGTCTTATATAAATAAGATATTACAACACTTCAGCATGTCTAATTGCAACAGTAAACAAACATCTATTGTGAAAGGTATTGTTCTGAGCAAGAGTATGAGTCCTAAAACTCCTATGAAATAGCCGAGATGAATAAAAAACCATATGCCAGTGTTGTTGGTAGTTTAATGTACACTATGTTGTGTACTCGTTCCGATATCAGCTATGTTGTTGGCTTAGTCAACCATTTCCAGTCAAACCTAGGACCGAGACTCTGGAAGGCAGTTTAAAGGATATTCAAATATCTGAAAGTGACGACAGGTTACAATCTATGTTATCAAGGATCAGATATGAGCCTGAAGAGCTATTCAGATGCAGATTGGGCTGAAGACCTGGATGATAGAAAATCCACATCAGGCTACGCATTTTTGTTGAATGGTGGCGCCATCTCCTGGAACAGCAAGAAACAGTCCTGTGTGGCCTTATCAACCATGGAAGCTGAATATGTGGCATGTTCAGCAGCTGTATAAGAAGCAGTCTGGTTAAGGAGGTTCTTGAAGCATCTGAAAATTATCGAAGACAATGGGAGTCCAGTGACTGTCTACTGTGGCAGTCAAGCTGCTATAGCTTTTTCCAAGGATCCCAAATATCACAGCAAGGGCAAGCATATTGCTATAAAGTATAACTTTATCAGGGATATTGTTGCTAAGAAGAAGGTGATTCTTGAGTATATCCCTAATCGAGCTATGCTTGCAGATACTTTTACTAAGCCAATGACTAGAGAGTCATTTAATGAGCACGTAAAGTCTATGGGACTTCATAGAATGTAACAGTTTTGTAATGACAATCGGATATTATAATTTTATTTTTTTTAATACAAGCCATAATTCATTCAGTGTATGTGATGTTATATTCTAATATGATCTCAGTGAGCATGTTGACAGGTAGTGATTGGTCATCTCACATGGACAATCATCTCTGTTTGTTATGTACGAATAGGGGTAAGACTGTTGCTTATAGGATAGCTTTGGAAGCTATATGTATGGGATACATACCTATAAGTTGGGGTCGTCTTGATATGTGTATCAAGATAAGATCATTTAAGAAAAGTGATCGAAGTAAATGTTCCCACCATTTACTATACATGTGCCAGATTAGAATTCATATGTTGAATTCAGGATTAGATATTTGGAATGTCTGGATCAAAATCTGTACGATGTTGAGGTAAACATGCACTCTTTATTGATGAAGAGAGTAACATCGTAGCGTTTGATTCATACCATGTGTGCTAAGGCGACAATAAGGGTAGTAGGAGAATGAATCTCTGCTTCTCTACTATTTGAGCCCTTTGAGATTATATGTTAATCTCAGGATTTGCCCTTTGTGACTATTTAGGTGTCTACTTGAAGTTTTAATCAGGGTCTGCTACTTTAGCATGTAAACCTATTGACTATGGTTGATTCGGTCTATGGAATATGACTAGGAAAGCGACTGATTAAAATGAATGGATTCACACTAAAAAGAAAGATTAAATATGTTTATATCCTTTGAGAATTGTTCACTGGTTGACCCATTTTTGTTATGTATGGAAATATTTGTGAATATTGAGAATATGGAACATGCTCTTGACTTGATGATCATTATGAGGGATTAGAGATGTTCATATTGATGTAAGTGGAGATTATTTAATCTGGACAAATAGCAAGACATGATATCCAGGAAAACGGTTAAGTACCACCAGGAGAAAGGTTCAGTACCACCTGGCAAATGGCTGTGAGCTATCTGGAGGATGATAATGGGTCATTAGGTGAGTAACTATGTGTCATTCAGAGAATGGTTATGTACCATTTGAAGAGCGGCTAAGTTAGGTGTAACAATTTTTCTTAGCATTGATCGCTCTATGAGCAGCTATGTATGGTGTAACAACTTTCTTAGCATTGGATTGCTCAGTGTGCTTGCTGTCGCACGAGCCATTTTTTTAAGTATGAATTGGTTGTTCTTGTTGGTGCAATCGGCCCAGGTCACGATTGACCAGGACTCGAGTTTAACTCGAGTGATGTTTTGATGTTTCGACAAAAACATATGACAATGTGATTGTCATGGGAAAGTTCAAGTGGGACACTTGACATTTAGGAAAAGTCCAAGCATGGGTCTTGGCAAGGAAAGTCCAAGTCATGGGTACTTGGTATGGAAAGTCCAACATGGGTTGGCAAGGGAAAGTCCAAGCTTGAGTCTTGGCACTTGAGAAGTCCAAGGGGTTTGGTATTGGCAGCGTAAAGTCCAAGCGAGAGTCTTGGCGGCGTAAGTCCAATGTGCCTTGGCGGTGTAGACACCGTTAGCATGACATAGCTGATGGAAGCACCTGAAGGCTAGCGCGATGGATGAACAAGTCATGGATGACTTGGAGGGATCCGAGAGGCGTGAGGCTGATGGGGGTGGCTAGAAGGCTTAGGTCTAGGCTAAGGGTGGTGTAGCAAGTATGGGGACACCATACTTGAGTTAAAACCTCATGTTTGAGGTGTGCCCATCGACTGATGTCATGTGGCAGTCGACTGGCATAGTCAACTAGTGTTTGACTGCGGGAATTACCCTAGCAGTCGACTTCCATAGGTGGGCAGTCGACTGATTGGACGAGCAGTCGACTGATCGTGTGATCAGTCGACTGATGCTTGGATTTTAGGGCACAAAATGGAGTCTCACTCGACCGCTGGGACAAGCAGTCGAGTGATGCTTCATCAGTCGATTGATGTGTATGATCAGTCGACCGATGTCCTAGCCGTTGATTTTTCCAGCGTGGATTACACCGTTGTCTCACAGCAACAGTGTGATCAGTCGACTGATGGTCCCGAGCAGTCGACTGATCAACCTTTTCCAGCACATGTTAAAGCTATAAAAGGAGCTCGTGATGGAGGAAAAGGCAGCGATTTTCTTGGGCGAAATTGAAGGGGAAAGTTGGTGCTTTCCAGTCCTTCAAAGCTAGTTCAAGGCAATCAAAGATCAAACAATCAAAATCTCTTGTAAAGTGTTTTCCTTTACTTGCATTTGTATTTCATTATCGTATTTGCTTGTATCTATTTGATTATTGTTGTAATCATCTTGTACAAGGTTTCTCAACCTCCGGATTGTTCCGAGAAGGAGTGTTTATTAGTGGTTGCGTGTGCATCACTAGAGCTCGTAGAGCTCGATCCGTGGAGTAGGAACCGTTCGGTTCCGAACCACGTTACATACTCGTGTTCTTATTGTGTTTGTCGTATTTCGTTATTGTATTATTTCTATTTCCGCTGCGTACTAACAAAATTGTAGAGACGACCACGATCGAATTCCAACTACGAACGAATTCTACGCTATTCACCCCCCCCCCCTCTAGCGGCTTCAAATATCCTACATTTGGTATCAGAGCCCGGGGCTCTGATATGGATTAACTGCCGGGAGCTAAAAGGCTAGAGGAAAGATGGAATTCCAAAACAAGCTTGGATGGGACATCAACACTCCACCACCATATGATCAAGAAGACTTTTCGGCGTGGAGAACAAGAATGGAGACATTCTTTATGATGGATATAGAGGATTGGTTCATCCTCGTAGAAGGTTTTGAACCTCCTCGGGATAGGAAGGGACAAGTCCTCAAGTTGAAGAAATGGACCCAAGAGCAACGGCAAAAATTCAAAACCGAAGCCAAGGTAACAAAACTCTTAGAAGATTTGATACCTAATGATGTTTTGTCTAGGCTAGGTGAATATCTTGATGCCAAGGAGCTATGGGACAAATTAGCCAAGTTCAATGAGAAGCCCCACTTGGCACAAGTAGAAGAAGATAAGGAAGAGGATGAAGAGAGTTCATCTTCCTCACGAGCAAGTGAGGAATCGGAAGTTGAAGAGGAGTCAACTTCCGGATCGATGGAAGAAGAAGTAGAAGACACCTCCACCTCTAGGATTGAGGGGGAGGAAAGAATTTCCACTCCGGGGCAACAAGAGAAAGCTTCGACATCTAGTCAAGATGAAGAAGCTCCAATTCCGGTCTTAATTAACCTAGGTAACTCAAACACTCTAATTTCAAATAAAATCCATATATTGTGTTTTGAGTGTAGGGAGTATGGGCACTACAAGAGCAAGTGCCCAAAGAAGGTTAAGAAGACTCCTCCGGCACCTAAAAGTCAACAAAAGTCAAAGGATGTCGGTTTCCCATCACCTAAAGACAAGGAGCACATCATTTGCTTCAGATGTCGGTGTTGGAATGTATACTGAAAAGCCTAGCTCTTTTGTATGAACATTTTTATTTTGAAATAAGAATCACATGATCATTGTTTTCACTTTATATTTATTATATGTGTGAATATTGTCTAATACTTTACATTGTAGATAACATGGTGCTTGGTGTGGCACAGAAGATCATGTTATCAGTCCCTTGTAGAATATAAGTAGAGGCTCACAACCAAGATGGTTTTGGACAAACCATTGGCATGGTTGTAGTGTAGCTTGGTATTGTTTTGTCTTGAACATAGAGTTACACTAGTACACTTAGGTGTATTGAGCAGGACCGACATAGAGGTGATATTTATTCGACTACATAATTGAATCGGACCTCGGATATTATGTTGTACATGCTCTTAATCCCGATATAATAACGGGCACATGTACTTAGTATTTATTTCTTTGATTTACCAAAGGGTGAGATTTATATGGATTAAATCAATATGCCCGGTAAGTTGGGAAATGATATTATTTACATGGTGTGTCATTGATTATAGGAGGAAACTGTGTCCTATATATTAGGTTGATGATGTCCCCTTGAGGAGCTCATAAGGTTCATCATGTAAACCCTGCAGGTTGACTTAGTCAACATGATGATAAGGTTGAGTGGTACTACTCGAGGAGTTAGATGTTAATTGATTGATGGTTAGTAAATCAATTAATTGACGGACATTTGATATCTTAAACACGGGGAGATGGATGTACAAATAATGTATGGAGCCCATATTAATTTATGGGGGTTGGTGAGGTAATTCAATGATGATCCTCTAGTGGAATGGAACATCATTGATGGATCAAGTTTGTGTTGTTCCGATCCATCGGGTGGCCAAGATCCAACTCCTCCTCATGGTCCCTATCGTAACCTAATATAATCCTCATGAAGCCTAGATCCAATGATGGAAAACAAAACTCTAGATCCAACGGTGGAGATTAAATCTCTAGATCCGACGGTTAAGATTAAATCTCTAGATCCGACGGTTGAGATTAAATCCCTAGATCCGACGGTGGAGATTAAATCTCTAGATTCGACGGTTGAGATTAAATCTCTAGATCCGACGGTTGAGATTAAATCCCTAGATCCGACGGTGGAGATTAAATCTCTAGATCCGACGGTTGAGATTAAATCCCTAGAACCGACGGTGGAGATTAAAACAAGGCTTAAGCCCAACTCTATAAAAGGGGGCTTAAGGTGGGCGGCAACTATAGGAGAGGTGCTCTTCTTCTTCCTAAGGTGTTGCCGGCTCCTATCTCTTTTCCCTCTACCTTGGTCGGCGCTCAACCTATTCCTCTTCTCCTCTTCTTTTCCTCTTGGCCGGCGGCACAAAGGAGCTAGGGATTCTTCCCTTGTTCGGTTCCTTGGTTGGCCATCTTGTTCTCTCTATTCTTGGGGCCGGCGGCATCAATCCTTTGTGGCTTGGTGGTTGGCTCAACCAAGAAGGGAAGGAGAGTTCTTCTTTCTTTTGATTGAAGAAGATCTAGAAAGCTTCAACTTGTGGAGGATCTTCGCCCACACGAAGTCTACAAGGAGGTTAGGACATACGATAGAAGATCGAGAGGTATAAAAGTTTTACAAGTTTTATTATTTATCTTTGCATGTTCTTATTAATATGTTTGTATGTGTTGATTATACATATCTACATCCATATGTATTTGTATAATCATGGACCCCGAAGATAAACACAAAAACTGGCGATCCGTCCGTCGTCTATTCCGCGGCTAACCGACTAGAAGAGTTTTGTTGCTTGAACAACTAGTTTGTTCAAGCGATTGCTCGAGTCATTAGCACGACGACGAATTGGTTGAGCTTAGGAAACTCATCCCATCCGGATTAGTTTTCATTAGTGAAAATTTTAATCCGGGGACATGGGAGCCAATGAGCCTCCGAGCAATGCCATCAGTCGGCAACCGGGACATTACCGAAATCAATGTCCTAGGGGGAGCAAAAAGACCCAAGAAGGAGCATCACAAGTAGGGGGAGCTACTAAGGCAAACCCTAAGGTATATTTTCATAATGCTCATTCTTTAAATTCTAAGCAAAAGCATGCTAGAATTAATTCAAATAACTTTGCTATTACTCATGATTCAAAGCATGCTAGGAATGATAACTCTAGATCTATTTCAAAGAAGGAGAAATTTGGGACTAATGTCCCTAGAAATGTCATTCCTAAGAAAGTAATTAAGAAAATCGAAAACCATTTAGGTATCAATCCCAATAAGGGTAAACATATGTCTAAAGTAAATGGTAATGCCCAAAAACCTAATCAAAAATCATTTGGGCAATTAGAATTAGAGAACCAAGCCTTAAGGTCAAGGCTTGAAAAACTAGAAAAGACCCTAAATAAGATACAAAATCAATTTAGAGGGTCTAATGGTCAAAGTCAAGGGTCAAGATCTCAAAGTCAACATCTAGGACCCAAAAGACAAAAGTCAACCAAGGGCAAGAAAGGTTTGGGTCACAAACCTAAGCCTAAAGTGACTTATCATTGTGTTCCATTTGACTATGGAACACAAACTAGGTCTAGGAAGACCAAGGTTGCAAGGAGAGTTACCTCTAGAGTCAACCTAGGTAAGACCACAATGATCAAGGCTAATAAGCCTAGGAGGGTCATTAGAAAGGTATCTAGGGAGGTTATTCCTAAGGAATACCTAATTAATTCAATGAGCTCAAATAGATTTTGGGTTCCAAAGAGCGTGATTGATTCACGTTAAATGGGTTAGAATGTGCCAACCATGATTGGATGGGTAGTTAACTCAACCATGGTAAAGGTGGCACTTTAGGTTATTTTCAAGGTTATGGTTACCTTGAAAATACATTTGAGCTTTAATCCTAAAAGATTTTAGGATGTGCCAATGTATATTTCTGAAATCATGAAAATTAATAAAATTGGCACAATCTAGATTTAGAGGTCATAGTGTGTAAATTTGATCTTTGGCACACTTTAGGAATCAATGTATCAAGAGAAGTGTGTTTAAGATGTAGAAAGAACATCAAGAGTGATACTCAAGTGCCACATACCTTGATGTCTTGCACTTACCATGCTTCATGTGGTTCACCGTGTGTTTGCATGGAAGGAATGTCTAGGGTGGATTGCATCTCACAAAATAAGTTTTTTACCTTGATTGTGTATTTCAACACTTAGAAAGGGTGAGATGTTAGGATTTTAAAACCATTGGATGTTAATGTTTGCTAAAATGAAATAAGATATCAAAATACATTAACGAATCCATGAACATAAGCATAACATCAATATATTCAATATACAAGATTAAAACATGAAAAAAAATGGAATTATTGGATAAAGAAATCGATATTTTCTGAATTTCGAATCGAAATCGAGATCACCGATCGATACGCTTATCACCGATCGATCATACTATAGCGCGATACGATTCGTCCAGCAGTCGAGTGTTGTTTCTGGGACTCGACTGCTTGAACATCAGTCGACTAATGGGATACATCAGTCGACTGATGGTACTGTTCATCGAGACAGAGGATCATCAGTTGAGTGCTCACTGAGCAGTCGAGTGATTATCTCATCAGTCGACTGATGAGCAACATCAATCGATCGATGCTATCGTAGACGCCACGAAGACTCAGCAATGATCTGCCGATCGGGCCGATCACGGCCCGTGAAACCCGCTAATAAGCGCGGATCACCGATCGATGCTGCACATCAGCCGATTGGCATCGAGATTTTATAACGCCGAACCGCTAGGGTTCGGCATCTTCACGCGATGATTCTCCACTTTCTCTCCTCTCCAATCGCCAACTTCTTCTCTGACTAGTTTTTCCGGTCGTGCCAGCCTCCCAAGCCTTAGGTTTGGTAGCTAACCTCTTCCACTCGTGTTTTCACTCATCTCACAACCCTATTCCACTTATTTCCAGCGATTGTTTCCTCTTTTCCGATTAGGTTCGCTGCATGCCTTCAAATGATATCTGACTATTCTTTCATCATCCCTCCAAATGGCACCGAAGTAAAATTTTCTTACTCAAAAACCCTAATTTTTCTTTTCCATTGTAATCTATTATAATCTAATCGTGTATTGGTGCCATTGCATTTCATATCGTTGCATTACATTTATATAGGAGATCCCGTAGAAATGATCCACCCGAGAGTGAATCACGATTGTACCAACCTATGTTGGTTAGGTACATCGATAGAGACTTCTTTACACGTTACTGTAGTGACGTCATGGACATATTTGCATATTATCATCTTATGAAAATTGTCTTATGTACACATGCCATCAATGATGATCTCCTTAAGGAGTTTTATCAGAACTTAAAGAAGGTAGATGATGGCCCTACCTACACTACTCGCGTTGCAAAATGCGATTTAGAGTTCACTCCTGCGATATTGCAGGAGTTTCTTGAGTGTAAGCTGTCATATGACACCTTCATTTTCTACCCTACCTTTGATGCCCCTGTACCCGAGCCATTTGACCATATCTCTTTGGACTCCATACATGAGCATGTTTTTGGTCATCCTCGTCCACCAGCTCAGAATTTATTTCCTATCACTGAGCTATCTGCACCTGACAATGTACTCTACAAGGTCATTGTTGGGTGTTTTCTTCCTATCGTGACTCGGGGTCTGGCCAAGATTCGGCCTCCCCATCTCTTTTTACTATACGCCATGCATAATAGATTAGACATAAACATTGCATTGAACATGTTTCATTGCATTGTGCATTTCATTTCTCCTGTACAAGGGAAAGTACATATGTCTTATGGCCATATTATCACTGCATGGTTAGAGTCAGTAGGCATCAACATTCACAGGGGATCACTGAGGGCGCTATCCGAGGTGTACGACTGCATATCAGTTCGTAACTTCTCGTTAGTGAAGCTGCGGATGGGGCGTGGGCAGATGGAGTTGGCACCTCGACCACCGCCCAAGGCACGTGGAGAGCCGCCTCTGGTGTCTAGAGAGGCTGGAGAGGACTATGAGGATGCAGACGCGGCTGATGAGGAGGATCAGATGCCAGCAGATGCATCAGCGACAGGTCCATCAGATCGTCTTGGCCAGTTGGAGTCCAGATTCCAGGACTATCAGCAGACAGTCGACTCACGACTGTCAGAGCTCTTAGTAGGGCAAGCCTCCATGGGCGCACATCGTAGTCGAATGGAGGAGAGATACATTCAGATTGCAGAGTCCCAGAGCCGCATCGAGCAGCGTCAGCTCGATATGTATGAGATTATGCAGACCTGGACTTTGAGCCAGCAGCCTCCTCCACCTCCACCTTCTGCAGATGACTAGATCTAGAGGATGTTAGATTTTTTTGTTTTTCAGTTCTTGTAGTGAGATTGATCATATCAAATCTCTATTTTGGATGTAAGAAACTGAAATCTTTTTAAATTGAATGAAATTTCTATTTGTGAAAATCATGTGTGTTTGAGTGTGTATTTGTATTAATGTATTGGTTTATGAAAATTGCTATATCATGACACGAAATTTCATCTTATCATATAACATGTCATGTCATTGGTTATGATTATTTTATATGTCATGTTTATTTTTAGATTATATCATATGTCATGACATCATTGGCCATGCGTTATTATTGATATCATTTATGCCATGATCATTTCATGCATTTAATTGTTTAAAATTGATTCAAGGATAATGGCATGACTTGGAGTCCCATTTATAAGGGAATCAAGTAGAGTTGCCTTAGAAAAATGCATGAAATCCTAATTTAGGGAGAATAACTCTACATCTCACATCACACTGACATGTATGTGTATTTATACACCCTAGATACATGTGAGATGCTAGGATAATAAGTTAGGTTCAATGTGCATAGATAGTGCATCTAGATGAACTCAAACTTATTTCAATCATCACCAAGAATCATAAGGAAAGCTAATATACAAGTTATGTATATTTAGCCAATAAATCATGGTTCAAAATAGGTTTTCAAAACATTTTAAAATCAATTTAGAAAATCTTGGTGAAGTCTATCTTTTGATAGTCATCATCATTGTAGAAGTTGATACAAAGTAGATCAAAAACTTTAAAGTTTTAATAGTTTTTGAACTTTGTACCAATCTCCTATTTCAATGGTAAAAATTTTTTTCCAAAATTTTTCACTGATTGTATGTGTGATAAGTAATATACGTATCAAGTTTCGTGATTTTTTGATTTACGTAGAATTACTTATGAATTTCCAAAAGTCGAGTCTGATATCTGAAAATCGAGATTATCGATCGCTCTCAAGGCGCTTGGATCGATGGGCAACGCGTTAGACTCAACTACAAGCAGATCACCGATCGTTGTTCGCCTCGTGACCGATCGTGATGGACACATCATCGACTAGTAGTCGAGTAGTCGACTGTCAATACTGATTTCGGGAAAACTAGGTTTGTTTAGCCCAATTTCAGCTACGGTTAAGGTCCCTAATCACTCCTAACCCTAGGATATGCCTTGGGAAGCATTATACAGGGTGAAAATCCATTGATATGGATTTGGAGAGGTGTTTAGGGTTTGTATAAAATTTAAGGTGTTGGAAAGATCAATGTTGAACTTCTAACCTTATCTTTGATGGTTCAGAGTTCCTATTGGCTTAGGAATTTCCCAAAGACATTGTTGGTGCAATGGTTAAGGGGGAGGTATCCATCATGGTATGATGGATGGTGGTTTATGGGAAGGAAAAATGAGTTTTTCACATACCCAATTTGGAAATTGGGAGAGTATAGGATTGTCTCTCTTGAGTGATATGAGACTTATCACTAGGAAGATGGTAGGCATCCTAGGTATTTTTAGACCAAGGGGGAGATTATAAGATCTCATTGGGACATGAGACATTGACCTCCTTGGAGAGAAGACTTTTTTGATGTTAGTCAAAAAGGGGGAGAATGTTTGGGGGAGAACATTTGGAGAATGTTTAAGATTACCAATTTGGGATAATTGGTAAGGGATTTGAGTTAGTGTTCTAACTCAATGTTTTGTTTGGTTTTTGTCAAACATCAAAAAGGGGGAGATTGTTGGTGCAATCGGTCTAGGTCACGATTGACCAGGACTCGAGTTTAACTCGAGTGATGTTTTGATGTTTTGACAAAAACATATGACAATGTGATTGTCATGGGAAAGTCCAAGTGGGGCACTTGACATTTGGGAAAAGTCCAAGCATGGGTCTTGGCAAGGAAAGTCCAAGTCATGGGTACTTGGCATGGAAAGTCCAACATGGGTTGACAAGGGAAAGTCTAAGCTTGAGTCTTGGCACTTGAGAAGTCCAAGGGGTTTGGTATTGGCAGCGTAAAGTCCAAGAGGGAGTCTTGGCGGTGTAAGTCCAATGTGCCTTGGCGGTGTAGACACCGTTAGCATGACATAGCTGATGGAAGCACCTGAAGGCTAGCGCGATGGATGAACAAGTCATGGATGACTTGGAGGGATCCGAGAGGCGTGAGGCTGATGGGGGTGGCTAGAAGGCTTAGGTCTAGGCTAAGGGTGGTCTAGCAAGTATGGGGACACCATACTTGGGTTAAAACCTCATGTTTGAGGTGTGCCCGTCGACTGATGCCATGTGACAATGCGGGCGAGTCAACTAGGGTTTGACCGCTGAATTAGCAGCAACGCCATAGGTGAGCAATGATCGATTGATGAGCAATGATCGATCGATCGTGTGATCACGATCGATGCTCGATTTTAGGGCACGTAATGGAGTCTCACTCGACCGCTGGACAAGCAATGAGTGATGCTTCATCACCGATCGATGTCCTAGCCGCTGGATTTTTCCACATGGATTACATTGTTGTCTCACAAGAATAGCGTGATCGGGCCGATCGATGGTCCCGAGCAATGATCGATCGACCTTTCCAAAGACAAAAGTTAAAGCTATAAAAGGAGCTCGTGATGGAGGAAAAGGCAGCGATTTTCTTGGGCGAAATTGAAGGGGAAAGTTGGTGCTTTCCAGTCCTTCAAAGCTAGTTCAAGGCAATCAAAGATCAAGCAATCAAAAGCTCTTGTAAAGTGTTTTCCTTTACTTGCATTTGTATTTCATTATCGTATTTGCTTGTATCTATTTGATTATTGTTGTAATCATCTTGTACGAGGTTTCTCCGGCTCCGGATTGTTCCGAGGAGTGTTTATTAGTGGTTGTGTGTGCATCACTAGAGCTCGTAGAGCTCGATCCGTGGAGTAGGAACCGTTCGGTTTCGAACCACGTTACATACTCATGTTCTTGTTGTGTTTGTCATATTTCGTTATTGTATTATTTCTATTTCCGCTGCGTACTAACGAAATTGTAGAGACGACCACGATCGAATTCCAACTATGAACGAATTCTACGCTATTCACCCCCCTCTAGCGGCTTCAAATATCCTACAGTTCTAATGGTCTTTGTGCCTATTAATCTCTATTCTATTAGTCTTTTGGGACTATGGTCTCCGACACGATTCTGGTCTATGTGACTGGATACTTCTATTAGTCATTTGGGACTAATGACTCCGACTCTATTTAGTCTATGTGACTAAATACCTCTTATTAGTCTATGTGATCATTTTGTCTATGTGACATACTTTGGACGAGTGGGAGATGTAACCACTCTTGGCGCTTCGCCATGCACACGTTGCACAATTGGTGCACTTCGTGCAGCGCAGAAGATACACCCCCTTTATAAGGGGGTGTGCGTCCAAAGGCTGGGGGTGCAATGAAGGGCGTCGGAGTGCTGCTAGAAGGGAGAACGAAGTGTTGTCAGTAGACGAGAGATAGGATAACCAAGGTGAGTCAGAACTTGGCTCGTGGAGGAGGAGGCTCTTTCCTTTATGATCGATCCTCAGATCGCAAGCAGAAACGTCGTCCAAAATAGTACCAGGAAGCAAGAAGATTTCTGACGAACCACTGTAAGTCTACTTTATAGTTTCAGTTTTTTCGTTTCTTACATATAATTTTGTTTAGTTAAACTCGATAAGATGCGATAATCTACCAACACTTTCTGTAAATCTACTGTTCATCGCGAAAAAGAAGTTGCGAAGAAGATGAACAGTGCTCTGGGCGAAGAAAAGAAAACCGCTCTGTTGAAACTGCTCTGTATAAAGCAGTTTTCATAGTTTCCCAAACTGCTCTGGGCAAAAAGAGAAAGAAATTGCTCTGGCTAAACCACTCTGTACAGAGCGGTTTCAGTGCTTCCAGAAAACTGCTCGGGAAACTATTTTCGAGCGGTTACAACACTTCCTTGGCAGTTTCAAACCGGTATGAGCGGTTTTAACCAGTCAGAATTTCCAAAAACCATCTGAAATTGTTCAAACCGATCTGGAATTCCAGGAAATCGGTCTGAAATTGTTCAAACCGGTCTGAAATTCCAGAAATCAATCTGGATTTTCGAAATATAGGTCGGGATTTCCAATTTTAGTGCTCTGCTAATAGACTAAATGTTCGGACTGAGTAAAGAGTGATCAACCAACATTTAAAAGTAGTCGGCTAGCATTACAAATGTTCGGGATTTCCATATAAGGCTTGGGATTTCCTTGGACTCGGGCTGGAAATATGGAAGTCTAGAGAAAGAAGCACTAAAAATGGTCGAGGTCCACAGTAAGAGCTCCGTCAGAGGGCTAGTTCTACTGTTGGTCAACATTTGTTGACTAAGTTGACTTTGGTCAACTTTACTCATAACAAAATCTTCGAGTAGTTGTTTGGAACAACTAGAACTCGGATAAAACAACTTATAGGTAGGTCTAAAAGAACTAGAGTTGATGACTAGGGACGATGTGAAAATAAACAATCGTTCATTTCACTCAAGTGTCTGGGGTATTCGGAGAGAAATGAAGGTATTTAGTTTTCGCATTAATGGTCATGTCAAAACAGTTTAGATCGATTGGACTTAGATGATAGTTGACTAGTAAATGTATCAGTCGACTGGTCTAAGCGTTTCAGTCGATTGTTCACCACAGAATCAAGGAGATTAATCCTTGATTAAATGTGTTTATTCTATGCTAATATAAATTGAATTAAGCCGGTATGTGTACTGGTTTGTCAGTTTTGTACTACCTTAATTAATTTCAATTTTTTACAGATGACACAGATGATTACCACGATGACCAGATGCGATGTGTTGCGTAACCGGCTGAGGGAGGCTATCCAGGGGATAGAGTATAACTCAGCACATGGAGTCGGATGACACATAGGGAGATTGGACAGACTATTCTGGAGACTCGAGATGCAGGAGTTTCCTATTCTGGAGAATTACAGGATCTGGGCTTGATGAACGGATATTTGTGTTGTGGTACCGTTTCAAATTAATTACCGAACCCCCTAACTACACTAATATAGCATAGTGGATGACCCGAATTATTTTCTAACGAGTGTAATTGACAGAATAGTAAACTTAGGATTTCTAATTATTGCTTTGGATTTTTTAATGTAAATGGGGGGTTTGGAATTTGAAAGGCTAATCCTATTAAACGAAAGACAATGCAAGGTAATTAAGCTCTAATCTCACTAAACTACGAGTGCGATGAAATTAAAAACCTGAATTTAAATATGCAGAATAACATAAGAGTAAAATATAACATGAAATTAAATCTAAACTAATCAACTACAACCTAATTACTTTAAGAAACATTTCATCGAACACCTTCAAGGCATGAAACAAAATAAATAAAAAACGTACCATCTAAAACATGGAAGGAATTTTGGATTACAGACACAAACTAAACCAATAAACAATCAATGAAAAGAATGTTGGAAAATAAGCGTTGATCGATGAAGAAAGAGTCGATCGAGCCGGAAATGTCGATAATCTAGTCGCTGGATTAACCGAGTCAAACAGTCGGGCAGAGAAATGACCTTCCAGTGGTTGAGGAAGTGGACTGTCGGTGGCTGGAACAGTTTGGAGGAGAATCCTCACTCTGATTGCTGTTGTGGTAGCTGGCCGGAGCTGTGAAGGCGCAGTCGGTGGAGAAGGAGATGGCCGGCGCACGATCGAAGGGGGAAAATCGGCTCGCACGTGAAAGGGGAGGTGATGGAGGCTACCGGCGGTGGAGTGGCACCGATCACCGGAGATTGGAGGGGATCCCCTTTCCCCTCCGACGACCGGCGGGGAAGGGGTGAACGCGGCGGTGAGGATGAAGCGGCGATGGCGTCGGGCTTGAGTGCGGGAAGAAGAAAATGCCAGCTACCTTTCTGCGCGATCGAAGAAACATTAAGTGGATTTTCTCCACCGTTCGATCCAAGCCCCTTTCAATCTCAGCCGTCCATTAGATCTAGGGTTAAATGAATCTGATTAATCCATTAATGGGTTGTGCATCCAACGGTTGAAATCACTCCAACTCTGGATGGACAGATCTGATCCATCTGAATAGATAATCACGATCGGCCGAATCTAGATGAAAGGCTAAGATGTCCAGATCTAAATGTACGGACTGGATCTCTCCAAATATGGATAAATGGCTCAGAATCAAGTTGCTTGCATCGGATGGTCCATATCGCTCAGATCTTATCTCTTGATTGAATTGCTTTCGATCATGATGAAGGGTCTAGATCAATCCAGTTTGAAATGATCCTTCTAGCCCAAGATGAAGTCATATTTGATCCAACTTGAGTCTAGTCCAGTGGCTCATCTCTATCTCCTACAAATAAAGACAAATTTTGCATATAAGTCCAAAATTTAGGAGAATTTACAATTATGTCCAAAAATATATCCAACTCATAAAACATACAAATAATCGATAATTAATCACTCGAGAGGATAAAAACAGTGATATTAAGGACCAAAATAACACAAAAAAATGACAGTTATCAATTCCCTCACACTTTTTCTTGCACGTCTCGAGCAAGTAAAGAAAACTAAAAATAAACTGAAGGTATATTTCCCTAGCAATTCCTAAGCATACATAGAAAATCATGAAAGAAAGTTACCTAGGATTGTCAAATCTCCAAGACTCAAGTAATCATGGACTCAAATCTTACATAGGTTAACAAACATAGTGACTTCAATCCATCATGAATAGACTAAGAATGATTAAGCATCACAAGGTAAGTGGTGGTTTCTCTCACTCTCATAAGCATGTAATAGTGGAGTTCACTTAAGCTACTCATGGTTTATGAACTACCATATGCTTGCTTTTCTTCTACCTTCACCACTATATACACATAAGAATGCACAATCACTGAAGGCTTATTAAGAATATAAGGGAAACATGAATACAAGAAAAATGATAATATCTGTGAAAGAAAAGAAAGATAAGAAATGAAATAGCTAAAGAAATGTAAGAAGAAGATATGAAAATACTGGAATGCTACATAGATGAGTACAAGAAAGCATTGCCCTAAATTTTTTTTCTTCCAACCCAATAAATATGTAAACAACCCATATCACATACTTCAATACAAATCTACTCATGATATACAATAAATCTCTCAATAATTGCAACAAGGGATGTCACTAACAAAAATACTATCACACATGAATAAAAAATGAATGGCACCACATGTCAAAATTTTCACAATACTTTTTTTTTATTTCATAGGCACCCAATTTATTTTTGTTTCAACATGTAGTGCACTTCTCTATGCTCCAACATCAAGCTCAGCTAAAAAGATAAAGAGCATGACTAACTCATGGTGATCAAGCACGATTTGCCTATGCTTACACTAAATTCTCCTGAGCAACTCTCTCCCCCACACTTAAACTTTTGTCCGTCCCGGACAAAATACTCATCATGTAACATCCAATATTCCATATTCAAAAGAACAATGAGGAAGAAATGACATGATGTAGGAATAAAAGGACAATAAAATGAATAATGAAAATGGCATGGCGTATGATAAGAAAATTATTTGAATAACATGTGACAACGAAAGTAGTAAAGGAAAATAAGTGAGATTGCCTTCATAGTAATCATGCAAACCTATGGTTGTGTGGTCTTGAAAGAATCAAAGCAAGTTCTAGAGTTGCAATAACCATAAGTGCACCACACACAAGCAATAAAAACAGGCACAATCCTCACTAGGAATGAAAAAAAATCATCTCAATCTATCAACACAGAATCAATCACCAAGTAGTAACCACATGCAATCAAATAATCCATTCAAGTCAATAAACCCCAAAATTCGACAATCAAATTTAACTAACTTTCACGACTTCTAAGAAGATATAAAAGAATGCATAGGAAATTTATTTCAAAATACGACTAAATAAAAAACTCATCAAACAAAACTTAACAATTATAACTAAAATAAACAAAGTAAAAGAAACGTATATACAAGGGAAATAAAAGAAAATGAGATGGAACAAACTCCCCTGAGGTCCTGGCCGTTGAAGAAGATTCAGTAAAAGGAGTCACGCATGACATGGGGTGCTCCGAAAGAAATCCTTTCCTGGTGGTTGAAAAAGATTCAGCTTTAACATCCACGCCGGAAGTGGGATGGACAGAATGGGGGTGAGCGCTTTCATGATGTGATCATGATAATACTGTGTCGCTCCCTCCAATATCATCGCCTCATCATATGTAATTGTTAGTGAAAGCCCTAGAGTCAATCATGTGATGATTGTTGTATGAACTTTGTTATATCATATTCCTATTTATAAAGGCATGGTTATTATATTTACTTGTATTGGTGCCAAATAACTAAGTATAATAACGTCCTTGAGTAGAAGGTTCTTATCTATATCAATCGATTGGTTGAATCAATAATGAGATGATATAGAGAACACTACTCTTAATCATTCCTAGTCAAGTATTAACATTCAGGGACAATGTTAATGCAAAGAGACTAACATGTAGATCAACTCGATGACTTGATCTCACAAGTCATGGATATGTGATATCAAGTTGGCACATGGGTATGCATTGGAGAATGTATACTGAATGATCCGCCATGAGAAAGTATCATGGATCGTTATATGAGTATCATATACTTTCTCATGTGACTATTAGTATGACTATTAGTCCTTGGACCTGAAGTCACCATGGTTCCCTACATAAGGAGTTGCATACTTTGACTTCGTCAAACGTCACCCGTAAATGGGTGGACTATAAAGGCAATTACTGGGTATGTAACAAATTATGCGAAGGGATGTGAGTGATGTAGATGGGATCTATCCCTCCTATATGACGGGAGTGACATCGTTATTCTTGATAGAGTGAAATCACTAAGTGCATGGCCATGCACAAATGAGTCAATATGAGATATTGAGCTCATTTGATTAGAGTGAGGTCTACTTGGAGTTCAAGATATAGATTGTACTGAGGATGACACGGTCTATGTCTCAATTGGTCAATCTAAATGTCAAGAATAGAGGGACATTGTCACATATTGTGAGAGTCACAATTAGTAGTCACAAAGGTGATGTTGGATCTCAATATTCTTGTAACTTGGGTAGCAATGATGTGTTGCTAGATACCGCTCATTGCTTATGTTCCTAAATCGGTTTAGGAGCATTGCCAACATTACAAGAACCTATAGGGTCACACACAAAGGGAAATTAGATGGAGATTAGGTTCATATGATGAACCATGAGGATTAGGTTCATGGGATGAATCAAATTGGATTAAGAGTAATTCAATTATGACTAATTGAGTTGGACTCAAGTTGATTCAAGTGTTGAATGAGTCTAATTTAGATTTGATTCATCGAGTCAATTTAAACTAATGAATTGAGATTCATTAAATCAAATTGACTTGAATCAAATGGTTGGATTTGATCAACCATGGGAGATAAGAGGTCAAATTTGACTTGAGTTGAGAGGGAAGATGAATGGTCAATTTTGACTTGACCAATTGCCATGTCATGGTGACTTGGCATGGGGCCGGCCAATGATGATGCTCCACATCATCATGGACACATCATGGGGTGCCACCTCATGAGGGAGACCAAGAGTCATTGGCTCTTGGAGTTACATGCATGCATATAACCCCCTTATAGTGGGTTATGAAAGTGTGAAGTTAAGTAGTGTAACTTCATCTTCTTCCTCCTCTCTTCCCTCAAGCTCTCTCTTCCTCATCTTGCCGTGAGCCTCTAAGGGGTTCTAGCACACTCTAGGTTGCTTTTCTCTACCTATTACTTGTGTGGATACCAATAGAGGAGTGTACACTTGACACTCTCGAGTTCCGGCAAGTCGTTTGAATGAGCGAGATAAGCGAAGGACGTCGCATCAAGGGTAAAACTCTTAACATATAGATCTAGAGTAGATCTAAGGTTTTTAAACACGTACATATAGTTTTGTTTAGCTTCGCACGGATCCGTGGCCGATTTCCAGGGTTTTTGCAACGCAAAAAGCGATTTTTGTGACTCGGATAGTACAACAGTGGTATTAGAGTCACATGCGAAGCATGTATGTGTTTTTATTTTATAGTTTTTGTATTATATATAAAAATTACAGATCTGTAAGTTTTGTAAATTTCCTATTTTTATAGATTTTTTGGGTATTTTTCTCGAAGAGTCGAAACAACAAGTGTTGGGACACTTGTCGGCTTCAACCACCGAGAAAAACTCTCCGAAATGGCGAATTCTCGTTTTAAGTTTTTGGGACAGAGACTTAAGTCACTGTAAGATCAAGATGGGACACTCTTAAAGTTCATTTTACGAGTAGTGGCGCTGCTCCTAACCCCGAAAGGGGCATTGTCCCGCGATCACGCCCAGAAATCGCTTAGCGGGACCGTTACGGAGATGTGACTCATAAAATTGAAAAAAAAAATAGGAAAAATTATAGAAATTTCTGTAAAATATATAATTTAGAATTATGTATAATTCTGTGATGGTCATGTCCCAAGAACCCCAATGTGATTGGATAAATATGTTGTAATTCATAATACGGCTTGTGCGCCATTTTTGTAGTTGTGCATGTTGTATAGGGTATGCAACCTGCGCGTCGTGCCTCTTCTTTTAAAATTCCAGTTGTAATTAGTTTTAAACTCGAATGTAACTCAAGTTTCATGTTTGTAATGTACAAAATGGAGCGGTGGAAGGTCCACTAGTAGACGGAGTTACGAGGAGGGTGCCGACGACACATGGCGGTTAAAGGAGGCACTTGGAGAAGCCGCTAACCCTAGGTTGACCGTCCGATCTTCTCATTGGCTTGAGAAGATCGTAGTAGGGCCATGACCTCATCACAATTAATTTTTATATATATATATATATATATATATATATATATATATATATGTTTATATATATATATATATATATATATATATATATATATATATATATATATATATTTGTTTTGCTTGTATGTATGTGATGCATGCTAGTAAATTTTGCTTGTATGTATATGATGCATGCTAGGATATTTTGCTTGTATGTATATGATGCATGCTAGTATATTGCTTGTATGTATGTGATGCATGCTAGTGTAAGGTAATAAAGGCCTTGATGCGTATATGATACACATTCATGATTAGATTAGATCTTAATCGAATCAACTCAAAAATGCCTACCAAGTTTTGATACCCATCACTACCTCAATCATTTGTTGTTGTTGAATCTGTCAAAGCAGAGCAACGCATATTATCTTGGTAGGGTGCGAAGGGACAATCTTGGTCCCACCTATCACAGCTTGGGTGAGAATAAGCTCAATTAGATTGAGTAAAATTAGTTAACTCAATTGGATCGAGTAAAACTATAGGCATATTCCAACCGTTGGAAAGGTAGGATAAGGTTACATTTACACTAAATCTTGAGCGATTTAGCCAAAGCTAACTCAAGGTCTTTTGTGTTAGGACCCTTGGAACGGCTAGAGGGGGGGTGAATAGCGTTTCGCCCGATCGTGGATGGAATTCGATCTCGTTCGTGTCTACAATTTCGTTAGCGCAGCGGAATATATATAATGATAAAAGCAATAACGAAATGGACACAACACAAGTCACAACAAGAGCATATAACATGGTTCGGAACCGAACGAGTTCCTACTCCACGGATTGGGTTCGTACGAACCCTAGCGATGCCACAAACACCACTAACCAATAAAACTTCTTCTTGACACAAGTCAAGGGTGGAGAAACCCCTTACAAGTAATCTTACAACAATAAGATACAAATACAAGCAATTACAATAATGAATATAAAATACAAGTAAAGAAAAGACTTTACAACACTTGTTTTGATTGCTTGAATGCTTGGTTGCTTGCTTGCACTTGGAGACCTGATTTGCACCAACAAATCGCCCCAATAGCCCTCAAGAACCGATACGAAAATCCTCCATCACGAGCTCCTTATAAAGCTTCAACCTGTGCTGGAAAAGGTCTATCAGTCGACTGATGTCACTGTTGTCGTGAGACAACGGCTAGTTCCACGTTGGATAAGTCCAACAAAACTACCATCAGTCGACTGATTGTGACCATCAGTCGACTGATGGAGTCCTCACTCGACCAGTCGAGTCTCGACTCCATTCTGTGGCCGAATTCTCGAGCACCAGTCGACTGATCACACGATCAGTCGACTGCTCGAGCCATCAGTCGACTGCCAACCTATGGCAGTCGACTGCTAGGCCATAACCCGCAGTCAAACCCTAGTTGACTCGGTCCAGTCGACTGCCACATGGCACCAGTCGACTGGCACACCTCAAACATGAGGTTTTAACTCAAGTATGGTTCCCCCATACTTGCTAGACCACCCTTAGCCTAGACCTAAGCCTTCTAGCCACCTCTATCAGCCTCACGCCTCTCGGATCCCTCCAAGTCATCCATGACTTGTTCATCCATCGCGCTAGCCTTCAGGTGCTTTCGTCGGCTATGTCATGCTAACGGTGTCTACACCGCCAAGGCACATTGGACTTACGCCGCCAAAACTCCGCTTGGACTTTACGCCGCCAACCATTGGACTTATGCTGCCAAGACTACCGCTTGGACTTTACGCCGCCAATATTAATCCCCTTGGACTTCAAATGCCAACCCATGTTGGACTTTCCATGCCAAGACCATGCTTGGACTTTCCTTGCCAACTCATGTTGGACTTTCCATTTACCAAGATCCATGCTTGGACTTTCCTTGCCAACACATGTTGGACTTTACATTTGCCAAGACCCATGCTTGGACTTTCCTTGACAATTATATTGTCATATGTTTTTTTCGAAACATCAAAACACATCAAAACATCACTCGAGCCAAACTCGAGTCCTGGTCAATCGTGACCTGGGCCGATTGCACCAACAATCTCCCCCTTTTTGATGTTTGACAAAAACCAAACAAATAATTGAGTTAGAATACTAACTCCAATCCTTTACCAATTATCCCAAATTGGTAAATACTCTCCAAATGTTTTCCCCCAAACATTCTCCCCCTTTTTGACTAACAGCAAAAAGTTGTCTCCCCAAGAGGGTCAATGTCTCATGTCCCAATGAGATCTTACAATCTCCCCCTTGGTCCAAAAATACTTAGGATGTCTACCATCTTCCTAGTGACAAGTCCAATATCACTCAAGAGAGACAATCCTATTTACTCTCCCAATTTCCAAATTGGGTCTCTCAAAAGTCCCCATCAATTTCCCAATTGATGTCATATTCTCCCAATAACTTCTCCTTTTCAAGGAGAAAAACACATCCATCATTCCAAGATGGATACCTCCCCCTAAAGGCTTGCTCCCCCTTGACCATTGCACCAACAATGTCCTTGGGAAGTCCCTAAGCCAATAGGAACTCTAAACCATCAAAATTAAGGTTAGAAATTCAACATTGAACTTTCCAACACCTTAAAATTGATACAAATACTTCTCCTAATCCATATCCAATGGATTTACACCCTTTATAATGCTTCCCAAAGCATATCCTAGGGTTAGGAGTGATTAGGGACCATAATCAGATTGAAATCGGGTTAAACAACCTTGTTTATTCCCGAATCGAACAGCTACCAATGAGTGATTCAGAAATCATCGATCGAAATCGATCGCCACCTGATCGATAATTATCAAAAATGAGTTTTGAAAAATCATAACTAATTATACGTATATCGAAAAATCATGAAATTTGATACGTATAATACTTATGACTAATACAATGGGTGAAAAATGTTTGAAAATTATTTTACCCATTAAATAGTGAAATTGGTACAAAGTTCAAAACCATTGAAATTTTCAATGTTTTGGCCCTACTTTGTATCAACTTCATCAATGGTGATTGCTATCAAAAGATAGACTTCACCAAGGTTTTTCAAAATGATTTTAAAATGTTTTCAAAACCTTATCTTGGATCATATTCCTTGGGCTCTATGTACGTGACTTGTACACAAGCTCTCCCAATGATCCACAACCAAAATTAGATGAGTTTTAGTTCATCTAGATGCAAAAACTATGCACCTTGAACTTAACTCATATCCTAGCATCTCACATGTATCTAGGGTGTATACATACACATACATGTCAATTAGATGTGAGATGTGGGTTTTGTTCTCCCTAAACTAGGGTTTCATGCATTTTCTAAAGCAACTCTACTTGATTCCCTTATAACTGGGACTCCAAGTCATGACATAGTCCTTAAATCAATTTTAATCAAGTTAATGCATGAATGTATGATCATGGCATAAATAATAGCATTATTAAAACATGTTCAATGATCATGATGTCATGACATATGATGAAATTTAAGAACGCATGACATCTAAAATAACCCTAAACAATGTCATGACATGGTATATGATAGAATGCAATACAATTCTACAAATATTCATCCATACACACAAGATTTTTAGAAACAAAGATTTCATTTAACTTAAAACTTGTCTTTTACATCCAAAATGGAGATTGGCTATGCTCAATCTCACTACAAAAATTGACAACCACAAAAAAAATCTAATATCCTCTAATCGTCCGCAGGAGGTGGCGGTGGAGGAGGCTGCTGACTCAGGGTCCAGGCCCGCATCATCTCTAGCATATCGAGTTAATGCTGCTCTATGCGGCCCTGGGTCTCCTCCATCCTATCGAGACATGCGCCGAAGGAAGCCTGGCCTGCCAATAGCTCGATACCTAAAGTCCACCGATCACGATAGTCCGAAATCGGACTCCGGTACCACCACGACGATCGATGGACCCGCCCCGATGTGTTCCGGCATCCGTCATCCTCATCAGTGGTATCCACATCCTCGTGGTCCTCTGTCGCCTCTCTGGGTACCGAAGGATGCTGTCTGCGTGCCCTGGGTGGTGGTCGTGGCGCCAACTCCATCTGTCCAGCGCCCATCCATAGCTTTGCTAACGTTCTGGTGATATCGATCGATATACACACCTCCGATGCCGCACAGAGCCCCTGTGGATGTTGGCGCCTACGAGTCTAGCCATCTTTGTGATGATATGACCAAATGGCATATGCACTTTCCCTTATGCAGGGAAATGAAGTGCAATGCACGATGGAAAATGTTTAATGCAAAGTTTATATCCAATCATGACGCATGGCATATAGAAGAAAAAGATGGGGAGGCCGAATCTTGGCTGCACTAGTGACAATGGGAAGAAAACACCCAACAATGACCTTGTAAAGGACATTGTCAAAAAGTCTGTTCTTCGATGATTGGAAATAGATTCAGCGGTGGGCGAGGATAACCAAAGATATGCTCATGCATGGACTCCATAGAGATATGGTCAAAAGGCTCGTAAAGGAAAATCCATGGTAGGGTAAAAGATAAAGGTGTCATCCAAGGCCTACACTAGAAACTCTGCGACGCAGAGTGAACTCTAACTCGCGTTTTGCAACGCGAGTAGTGTAAGTAGGACCGTCATCCACCTTTTTAAGGTTTTGATAGAATTCCTTAACAAGGTCATCATTAATTGGATGCGTGCATAAGACGATTTTCATTAGATTGTAGTATGCAATTAATTCCATGACATCACTACAATGTCGATTGAAAAAATCTCTATCGATGTACCTAACCAACATAGGTTGGTACAATCGAGATTCACCCTCGGGTGGATCATTCCTACGGGCTCTCCTATTATGAATGCAATGTAATGATATGACATGCAATGACAATAATACACGATTAGATAAACCTAAATTGTAATGGAGATGAAAATTAGGGCTCGGAAAAAAAATCATTACTTAGGCGCCATTTGAATGTGTGGCCGGAGGGAAGACTCAAATGTTGCTGGGGATCGCCGGAAAAGTCGTCGGAGAGCTTCAGACGCCGGAACCCTAATCGGAACATGGAAAAATAAGCCCTAAATCACGTGAATTAGGGCTCCAAATAGGTGGAAAATGGAAGAGGAGAGACTCGTCTATCAAACCTAACACTTGGGAGGTTGGCACGGCCGGAAGAGTTGGTCAGAGAGGGAGACGGCGATCGGAGAAGGAAGGGAGAAGAAGAAGCTCGTCGCGTGAAGACGTCGAACCCTAGCGGTTTGGCGTTATAAAAATTGATTGATCGATGTGGTGCATCATCGACCGATAGCGTTTATTACCGGGTTTACGAGCCGTGATCGGATCGATCCGACTCGACAATCGATCACGAACCTTCAGAACGCGTGCTCTGATAGCATCCGATCGTGATGTTGCTCATCAGTCGACTGATGAGCACATCACTCGACTGCTCGTCGAGCACTCGACTGCTCGTCGAGCACTCGACTGATGGCCCTCGGCCTCGGTGAATAGTACCATCAGTCGACTGATGTTAAATCAGTCGAGTCATGAAGCTAGCACTCGACTGATGGCCGTATCGTATCGCGCTACGATCGATTATTATCGATCATCGATAAGAGATCTCGATTTCATCATCTTAATTATTCCATTTTATCACGTTAGATCTTGTATATCGAATGTATTGATGTTATACTTTTATTCATGTATTTGTTAATGTATTTTAATATTTTATTTCATTTTTGCAAACATTAACATTCAATGATTTCCAAAACCTAACATCTCACCCTTTCTAAGTGTTAAAATACACAATCAAGGTAAAAGACTTGTTTTGTGAGATGTAATCTATCCTAGACATTCCTTCCATGCAAAAATATGGTAAAACATATGAAGCATGGTGAATACAAGACATCAAGTTGTGTGGCACTTGAGTATCACTCTAGATGTTACCTTTACATCTTAACCACACATCTCTTGATACATGACCTTCCAAAGTGTGCCAATAATCAAAGTTACACACTATGACCTCTAAATCTAGATTGTATCAATTTTATTGATTTTCATGTTTTCAAGATATATATTGACACATCCTAAAATTCTTTGAAGTTAAGGCTCAAGGATATTTCCAAGGTAACCATAACCTTGGAAGTAACCTAAGGTGCCACCTTTATCATGGTTGAGTTAACTACACATCCAATCAAGGTTGGCACACCCTAAACCCATTTAGCATGAATCAATCACGCTCTTAGGAACCCAAAACCGATTTGAGCTCCTAGGGTTAATTAGGTATTCCTTAGGGATAACCTCCCTAGATACCTTCCTAATGACCCTCCTAGGCTTATTAGCCTTGGTCATTTTGGTCTTGCCTAGGTTAACCTTAGGGATTGCCTCCCTAACAACCTTCTTAGTGGCCATCCTAGGTTTCTTCGAAACCTTGGCCATTAGGCACAAACCTTGGTCAACTCTAGGAATGACTTTCCCATTGACCTTGGTCTTTCTAGACCTAGTTAGTGTCCCATAGTCGAATGAAACACTATGGTAGGTCACCTTGGACTTAGGTTTGTGACCCAAACCATTCTTGCCCTTGGTTGACTTTTGACTCTTAGGTCCTAGAGTTTGACAATTTGACCCTTGAAATTGATTTTGTATCTTGTTTAGGGTCTTTTCCAATGTCTCAAGCCTTGACCTCAAGGCTTGGTTCTCTAATTCTAATTGCCCAATTTTAGAATTTTTATTTAAATCTTGGGCATTGGACTTTCTTGGCATATGCCTAGTCCATTTTGGATTAAAAACTAGATGTTCTTGTATTTTCTTAATAGATTCCCTAGGTATTGTTTTTCTAGGGACATTAGTCCCAAATTTCTCCTTATTCTTAAGGTGAACATTCTTAGCTCCTAAGCAAATATGTTTGTTATTTCTAGCATGCTCTTTATGATACATAACAAAATTACTAAAATTAGTTCTAGCATGCTTTTTAATGTTTAAATTAGACGGAGCATTATTTAAATATACCTTAGGGTTTGCCTTAGTGGCTCCCCCTACTTGTGATGCTCCCCTTTGCCCCTTTTTCTTCTTCTTTGGGCATTGACTCCGGTAATGACCCGGTAGTCGGCATTTGAAGCAAATGACATGCTCCTTGCTCTTTTGACTTGGAGAACCGGCGTCCGTTGACTTTTGTTGACTTTTAGGCGCCGGAGGAGCTTTCTTGATCCTCTTTGGGCATTTGCTCTTGTAATGCCCATACTCCCTACACTCAAAGCACATAATATGATTTTTATTTGAAAGTAAAGTGTTTGAGTTACCTAAGGTGGTGGTAGGTGCCGGAGTTGAATTTTGAGCTTCCTCATCTTGATCGGATGTTGAAAGCTCTTCTTGAGGTTGCTCCGGTGTAGAGGATGGTCTCTCCTCCTCAATCCTAGAAGTAGATGCTTCTTCCACCTCTTCTACTTCTTCTTTCTCCGATTCGGAAGTTGACTCCATCTCAACTTCCGATTCCTCACTTTCACTTGAGGATGAACTCTCCTCATGGAATCTTGCCAATTTCCTCCATAGCTCCTTGGCATACATGTAATCCCCTAGCTTGCACAAAATATCATTAGGAATTAAATCTTCCAAAAGTTTCATTACCTTAACTTCGGTCTTGAGCTTTTGGCGTTGCTCTTGGGTCCACTTTTTCAATTTTAGGACATTTCCCTTCTTATCCCTAGGGGGTTCAAGGCCTTCAACGAGGATGAACCAATCCTCTATGTTCATCATCAAAAATGTTTCCATTCTTGCTCTCCATGCCGGAAAATCTTCTGGATCATATGGAGGTGGAGTGTTGATTTCCCATCCAAGCTTGTCTTGGAATTCCATCTTCACCCTCTAGCCTTTTGCCTTAGCTCCCGGTTGTTAATCCGTAGAAGAGCCCCGGGCTCTGATACCACTTGTTAGGACCCTTGGAACGGCTAGAGGGGGGGTGAATAGCGTTTCGCCCGATCATGGATGGAATTCGATCTCGTTCATGTCTACAATTTCGTTAGCGCAGCGGAATATATATAATGATAAAAGCAATAACGAAATGGACACAACACAAGTCACAACAAGAGCATATAACGTGGTTCGGAACCGAACCGGTTCCTACTCCACGGATTGGGTTCGTACGAACCCTAGCGATGCCACAAACACCACTAACCAATAAAACTCCTTCTTGACACAAGTCAAGGGTGGAGAAACCCCTTACAAGTAATCTTACAACAATAAGATACAAATACAAGCAATTGCAATAATGAATATGAAATACAAGTAAAGAAAAGACTTTACAACACTTGTTTTGATTGTTTGAATGCTTGGTTGCTTGCTTGCACTTGGAGACCTGATTTGCACCAACAAATCGCCCCAATAGCCCTCAAGAACCGATACGAAAATCCTCCATCACGAGCTCCTTATAAAGCTTCAACCTGTGCTGGAAAAGGTCTATCAGTCGACTGATCGGGACCATCAGTCGACTGATGCCACTGTTGTCGTGAGACAACGGCTAGTTCCACATTGGATAAGTCCAACGGAACTACCATCAGTTGACTGATTGTGACCATCAGTCGACTGATGGAGTCCTCACTCGACCAGTCGAGTCTCGACTCCATTCTCGCGGTCGAATTCGAGCACCGCGATCGATCACGATCACGATCGCTGAGCCATCACCGACCAACCTATGGCAATGATCGCTAGGCCATAACCCGCAGTCAAACCCTAGTTGACTCGGTCCAGTCGACTGCCACATGGCACCAGTCGACTGGCACACCTCAAACATGAGGTTTTAACTCAAGTATGGTTCCCCCATACTTGCTAGACCACCCTTAGCCTAGACCTAAGCCTTCTAGCCACCTCCATCAGCCTCACGCCTCTCGGATCCCTCCAAGTCATCCATGACTTGTTCATCCATCGCGCCAGCCTTCAGGTGCTTCCGTCGGCTATGTCATGCTAACGGTGTCTACACCGCCAAGGCACATTGGACTTACGCCGCCAAGACTCCGCTTGGACTTTACGCCGCCAACCATTGGACTTATGCTGCCAAGACTACCGCTTGGACTTTACGCCGCCAACCATTGGACTTATGCTGCCAAGACTACCGCTTGGACTTTACGCTGCCAATATTAATCCCCTTGGACTTCAAATGCCAACCCATGTTGGACTTTCCATTCCAAGACCATGCTTGGACTTTCCTTGCCAACTCATGTTGGACTTTCCATTTACCAAGATCCATGCTTGGACTTTCCTTGCCAACACATGTTGGACTTTACATTTGCCAAGACCCATGCTTGGACTTTCCTTGACAATTATATTGTCATATGTTTTTGTCGAAACATCAAAACACATCAAAACATCACTCGAGCCAAACTCGAGTCCTGGTCAATCGTGACCTGGGCCGATTGCACCAACATTTTGTAAATGTGGATCTTGATCCTATAAACAAGAGTTGAATATAGATGTAATCGGTAATGTATTACCTACCGATCATACTAAGTCTTGGGCGATTTAGCCAAAGCTAACTCGAGGCGTAGTATGATGTGGATCTTGTCCCGTGTGAATTATAGCTAATTTGTATGAATCTAGTAATGTGGTTTGACCACATCCATGACTCGATTCTACAAAAGTCCTATAATTCAGTGGAAACATCATTTGATTAAAGGCCTAATTAAATGATAAATGGAATATGATATTAATTTTTTGCATTGTGTATGTTGTAGATTACCATGTCGACAAACACGAACACTCTTTACCTACGTTCTGTCCTTGAGAAGGAAAAGCTCAATGGAGCTAATTTCCTGGACTGGTACAGGAATCTGAGAATCATTCTCACCCAAGAAAGGAAATTGTACGTCCTGGAGCAGCCCATTCCGGAGGCACCTCCTGCCACTACCTCGCGAGCTGACAAAGATGCTTACAAGAAGCATTAAGATGATGCATTAGATGTTTCATGCCTTCATGCTCGCGATCATGAACTCTGAGCTTCAGAAGCAACATGAGTTCATGAATGCTTATGATATGGTTGAACATCTTCGTCAACTATATCAAGGACAAGCAAAGCACAAGAGATATGAGATCTCTAAGACACTATTTCCATCCAAGATGCAAGATGGGACTCCCGTAGGTCCATATGTACTCAAGATGATTAGGTATATAGAGAACCTACAGAGGTTGGGATTCCCACTTGGCCAAGAGCTGGCCACTGACTTGATCTTGCAATCTTTTCCATAAAGCTACAATCAATTTGTCATGAATTACAATATGAATGAAATTGATAAGTCACTGCCTGAGATGCTTAGCATGTTGAGAACTGCTGAGCTCAACCTTAAGAAGGGAAAATCTGACTCTATTTTAATGGTGCAAAAGAAGAAAGGCAAGGGCAAGCCTAAAGGTAAGGGAAAGTCTCAAGCCAAGGGCAAAGGCAAGGCATTGAAACCGAAAGGAGGGGTGGCCAAGGAAGGAACTTGCTTCCACTGTAAGGAAGCTGGACATTGGAAGCGTAACTGCAAAGCACACCTGGAAGATCTTAAGAAGAAGAGAAGTGAGACTTCTACTTCAAGTATAAATGTTATAGAAGTCAATCTATCTATTTCTTCATCATGGATATTAGATATCAGATGTGCATCTCACATTTGTACTAATATACAGGCGCTGAGAAATAGCAGGGCATTGACGAAGGGCGAGGTGGACCTACGAGTAGGCAATGGAGCAAGGGTTGTTGTTGTTACTGTAGAAACTTATTTTTTATCTCTGCCCTCTGGGCTTGTACTAGAACTAGATGAATGTTGTTATGTGTCTACTTTGACTAAGAACATAATTTCAGTTTCTTGTTTGGACAAGAAAGACTTTTCATTTATAATAAAGAACAAATATTGTTCAGTTTATTTAAATGATATGTTCTATTGTAGTGCACCTCTAATGAACGGACTCTACATTCTAGACTTAGAGAGCCTCATCTATAACATAAGTACCAAAAGGTTCAAGTCAAATGAGTTGAACCAAACCTATCTTTAGCATTGTCGCTTAGGTCGCATAAATGAGAGTCGCTTATCCCAGCTCCATAAGGATGGGCTGCTGGACTCATTTGATTTTGAATCATATGAGACATGCGAGTTTTGCCTTCTAGGCAAGATGACCAAGACTCCCTTTAGTGGACACAGCGAAAGAGCAACAAACTTATTAGGACTTATACATAGTGATGTATGTGGCCCTTTCAATGTTGCTGCTAGAGGTGGTTATAGGTACTTCATTACATTTACTGATGACTTTAGTAGATATGGTTATTGTTGGCAATGTGCTAGTCCTCGGAATGCTCATAGGCTCCCATGTCCCCGGATTAAAATTTTCACTAATGAAAACTAATCCGGATGGGATGAGTTTCCTAAGCACAACCAATTCGTCGTCGTGCTAACGACTCGAGCGATCGCTTGAACAAACTAGTTGTTCAAGCAACACAACTCTTCTAGTCGGTTAGCCGCGGAAGAGACGACGGACGGATCGCCGGTTTTTGTGTTTCTTATTCGGGGTCCATGATTATACAAATACATACAAATGTAAACTAGTATAATCAACATATACTAACATAAAGAACATAAGCTAGCATATCAATAAGAACATGCAAAGAACAATAATAAAAGTTATAAAACTTTTATACCTCTTGATCTTCTATCGTATGTCCTAACCTCCTTGTAGACTTCGTGTGGGCGAAGATCCTCCACAAGTTGAAGCTTCCTAGATCTTCTTCAATCCAAAGAAAGAAGAACTCTCTTTCCCTTCTTGCTTGAGCCAACCACCAATCCACAAAAGGATTGATGCCGCCGGCCCCAAGAATAGAGAGAACATAATGGAAACAACCAAGGTACCGAACTAGGGACAAACCCTTGTTTTGGTGCCGCCGGCCAAGATGGAGTGAAGAGGATAAAGGGAATATGTTGGGCGCCGGCCACGGTGGAGGGAATAGAGGAAGGAGCCGGCCACAACCTAGGAAGAGGAAGAGCTCCTCTCCTATAGTTGCCGCCCACCTTCCTTGCATACCCTAGCCGCCCAACCATAGGAGCCAAACCCTAATTAGGGTTTCCTCCTTAGGTCTTCTTGCCGCCCAACCAAGGTGGAAGGAGGATATCTAAACCGGCCACCTTTCCTAGGAAGAAGAAGAACTCTTCCACAAGATGTCGCTTACCCTCCTTCCAAACCTTGGCCGCCCATGCAAAGGAGTCAAACCCTAATCAAATTAGGGTTTCCTCCTTAGGGTTTCTTGCCGCCCAACCATGGTGGAGAGAAGAGATCTAGGAGCTAGCCACCTTCAAGGAAGAAGAAGAGATCTTCCTCAAGTTGCCGCCCACCCTTCTTTCCTTACCTTGGCCGCCCAACCCAAGGAGCCAAACTCTAATTAGGGTTTCCTCCTTAGGGTTACTTGTCGCCCAAGCAAAGAGAGGCTAAACCCTTATTTCCATCATCCAACATCAACCACTCTCCCTTTTCTTTGCCGCCCAACCCATAGCCACCCTTTTATAGAGTTAGGGTTTAGGCCTTGGTTTAATCTCCACCGTCAGTTCTAGGGTTTTAATCTCAACCGTCGGATCTAGAGATTTAATCTCAACCGTCGGTTCTAGGGTTTTAATCCCAACCGTCGGATCTAGAGATTTAATCTCAACCGTAGGTTCTAGGGATTTAATCCCAACCGTCGGATCTAGTGATTTAATCTCCACCGTCGGTTCTAGGGATTTAATCCCAACCGTCGGATCTAGAGATTTAATCTCAACCGTCGGTTCTAGGGTTTTAATCCCAACCGTCGGATCTAGAGATTTAATCTCCACCGTCGGTTCTAGGGGTTTAATCCCAACCGTCGGATCTAGAGATTTGTTTTTCATCATTCGATCTAGAGTTCATGAGGTTTATATTAGGCTACGATAGGGACCATGAGGAGGAGTTGGGTCTTGGCCACCCGATGGATCGGAACCACACAAACTTGATCCATCAATGATGTTCCATTCCACTAGAGGATCATCATCGAACTACCTCACCAACCCCCATAAATTAATATGGGCTCCATATATTATTTGTACATCCATCTCCCCGTGTTTAAGATATCGAATATCCGTCAATTAATTGATTTACTGACCATCAATTAATTAACATCTAACTCCTCGAGTAGTACCACTCAACCTTATCATCATGTTGACTAAGTCAACCTGCAGGGTTTACATGATGAACCTTATGAGCTCCTCAAGGGGACATCATCAACCTAATATATAGGACACGGTTTCCTCCTATAATCAACGGCACACCATGTAAATAATATCATTTCCCAACTTACCGGGCATATTGATTTAATCCATAGAAATCTCACCCTCTGGTAAATCAAAGAAATAAATATTAAGTACATGTGCCCGTTATTATATCGGGATTAAGAGCATGTACAACATAATATCCGAGGTCCGATTCAATTATGTAGTCAGCAACAAATTGAATCACTTCTATGTCGGTCCTGCTCAATACACTGAGGTGTACTAGTGTAACTCTATGTTCAAGAAAAAACAATACCAAGCTACACTACAACCATGCCAATGGTTTGTCCAAAACTATCTTGGTTGTGAGCCTCTACTTATATTCTACATGGGACTGATAACATGATCTTCTGTGCCACACCCAAGCACCATGTTATCTACAATGTAAAATATTAGACAATTTTGCATAATCATAAAAATATGCAAACAATGATCATGTGATTCTTATTTCAAAATAAAGATGTTCATACAAAAGAGCTAGGCTTTCAGTATACATCCCAACAATCTCCCACTTATACTAAAAGACTATGCTGTCATCATACTGCCATACATCTGATTTCCCTTCCCTCCACTTGCCTATCAAAGCTCTCTCCAGAAGGGCCTTAGTGAAAGGGTCTACCAGGTCATCCTCTGATGCAATCTAGGCGACAGCTTACTTCTACCTCCTTTACGATTTCTCGTATCAGGTGGTACTTGCACTCTATGTGTTTACTAGCCTTATGGGCTCGTGGTTCCTTCGAGTTTGCAACTGCACCATTATTATCACAATAAATTGTGATAATTCTTGGCAAACCAGGAATCACATCCAAGTCCATCAGGAAGTTCCTGAGTCATACAGCTTCTTTGGCCGCCTCATGTGCCACATACGACTTCCATGGTGGAGTCCGCCACGCATTTCTGCTTGACACTCCTCCATACTATGGCTCCACCTCCCAAAGTAAACACAAACCCTGAGGTAGACTTACTATTATCCCTATCAGATTGGAAATCAGAATCCGTGTAACCCACAGGGAGTAATTGGTCTGCCCGGTAAACTAGCATATAATCCCTAGTCCTTCTCAGGCACTACAATATATGTTTTACCGCAGTTCAATGTCCCTGTCCTGGATTACTCTGATATCTGCTGACCATGCCTACGGAAAAGTAGATATCTGGTCTTGTACACAGCATACATTAGGCTTCCTACCGCCGAAGCATAAGGAACTGCCTATATCTCCTCTATCTCCTCAGATGATCTAGGACACATCTGCTTAGATAAAGGAACTCCATGCCTGAAGGGTAGAAAACCCTTCTTGGAGTTTTGTATGCTAAAACGATCCAAAACCATGTCTATGTATGAAGCTTGGGATAAGCACAACAACCTTGATCCCCAAGGTTGTGACCCACTTCTCCCAAGTCCTTCATATCATACTGTTTGGACGACCATACCCTTATGTCTGATAACACTTCGATGTTGTCGCCAACCACCAAAATGGCATCTATGTATAGTACAAAAATACCACTACGTTTCCGTCACATCTCTGATATACACAAGACCCATCCGAACTTTGAATAAATCCATAAGACTGGATTTACTTCCTCAAAGCGGATGTCCCAAGACTTCAAAGCTTGCTTCAGTCCATTAACGGACCGATTAAGCTTATATACAATACGCTCTTTGCCCTTAGCAATGAATCCCTCTGGTTGCTTCAAATAGATGTTTTCCTCAAGACTTCCATTAAGAAAAGCTGTCTTGACATCCATCTATCACACCTCATAATCCATATGAGCTGCAATGCATAAGAGCTCCCAGACCTGACTTGAATCCATAGATTCAATCTTAGTATTCATTGCACTTTGCAAAGATGCTGTATTTATATCTTGGATTGCCTCGTTGTATGTCTAGGGATCAGGTTCATGTTTGCTAGGGACCAAATCAGAAGATTTGTCCAAAAACATGAATCTAAGAGGTTGTCTAACAATCCTCCCACTACGACGAGGTATCTTCTGTGTATCCTCTGTGACACGCGGTGCAGTGACATGTGGTATGTCCTCTTGTACCGGTGGTACTAAAGAAGTGACTTCCCTTTTAACTCCTTCAGAACAATTTTACTCTTGGGCTTGTGGCTTATCACATAGTCTTCCTCTAGAAATCTGGCATTCGTGTTAACGATCACCCTCTGATCTCTAGGACTACAAAACAAGTCAGAATAACTCATCATCGATCTAACCATCTCCATAAGAGTCTTATTCCTTCGTACTGCTACACTGTTCTGCTGGGGTGTGCCAGGTGCAGTCAATTGGGATTGAATCCCAACCTCTGATAAGTAGTTCCTAAACTCTCCCAAGAGGTTGTCACCACCATGATCAGATCGTAATGTCATCCATATCTTGAATAATCGTCTATGAAAGAGACAAAATATTCAAGATTACCTCTTGCCTAGATAGTCATAGGACCTCACAAATCAGAATGAACCATTTCTAACAAATCTTTGGCTCTATACCCCTTGGCCTTAAAAAGGCCTCTTGGTCATCTTACCCTCCAAGCAAGATTCGTAGGTTGGGAGATCCTCCACCACTAATGAACCCAAAGGTCCATCAGCTATCAACCTTTGAATTCTGCTTAGGTTAATGTGACCAAGCCTAAGAAGCCAAAGATATGTTTGGTTCATCTTCGAAGGTTCTTTTCTCTTATTGGAATTAGAAGATGAGTTATTAACTTCTATTTGCACCGTGGGAGCTTGTGGTTCAAGTTATAAATTTTCTATCTATGTACCTGAATAGATAATGTCCCTATTCCTTTTATAACAAATCTGTCATGAAAAGAAATAGATTATCCATCCAAAAACTATTTAGAAACCGAAATCAATTCTTTCTAAATAAGGGTACATAAAGGAAATTCTTAAGAACCAAAACCTTTATTTTTCTCAAAAGATAAATAAAACATCTCCCACTGCAATAGCCGCCATCTTCATGGCATTGTCCAAGTAAATGGTAATATCCCCTTTAGCTAGTCGTCGGATTTCCTGGAACCCCTGCAAAGTATTGCAGACATGATTAGTGGCTCTCGTATCTACACACCAGGTGCCGGTAGATAACACCGCTAACCATGTTACAACGACTAGACCAAAAGATATACTTTTGTTCTATTTTGGATTGGGACAGTCCTCCTTCCAATGTCCATCCTGCTTGTAAGTGAAGTACTTGCCTTTCGGCTTCTTCACTCTTCCCTGAGATCCTCCCACCATCTTTGCTTCACCTTGTTTCTTCTTCTTCTTGCCTTTCGGCTTAGAAGTAGAAACTCTTTTGAGCAATGATGGATTGAGGACACTCTTTGAAGAGTGCATACTTGCAGATAAGACAATATTTGGATTCATTTCCAATCAATATAATTTGGGTACAGTAAGTTTATTTCCTTTAGTATCAAAATAAGTGGACTGAAAGTCATTTTGAAAATCCTAAGAATCACAATGATCAAAACTTTAGATTTCAAATTTTATTAATTCCTCAAAACAATAAAATTCCGAAATCAACCAACACCTCAAAACACCGAGAATATCGCATGCCACGCAGTGTGGACGTATACGAATTCTACATTTGTAAGAGGAGGTTTTACCCATTAATTTTATTATCTTGTCAACCTTACTTTTTGACAAATAAAATTAATAGTTGGTTCCTCTTTGACCCTACAAATAAAAGCAGTGACTCCGATGGGGAGGATACTTTATATTTGCATCTAAGTGTGCACCATTACACGATACTAAGGGAATTATTTCGGATTATGTGCCTTACCGCTGTGGAAGTACACACGCTCCTAGATAATTTCCTATAACCATTATTTGACCTAGTGATCCGCAAACAAACTCATCCGTAGGGAGGAAGGCACTCAGAGCCGACACACAAGTTTGTTGCATCACATGTCAAATTGTAATGGAGGCCGCGGGAATTAATTAAAATATCCCTCTCCCACTTAGTAAATTTAAAATGAGGAATTTTCAAGCACACACAACATGCATATAAAACAAATCAGCAATAAATATGGAAAAATCAGAATTTTTCCAACTATTATGGCATTGTTCTCCAATATGCGTCCCGTCGTGTCGCCACCTCGTCCGCTCCTCCTACGCCATGTACGAGCCAACTGGAGATCCGAGCCAAGAATAAAACCTATTTTATTTTACATCCATCGATCCTATACTCCACGAAGGAGTGTACATGAAATCTAGATCGAAAGTAAAATAAAATAAAGAGTGGCTAAACAATACCGTATTCAATTACAAAAATTAAATAATAATTTAGCCTCGTCAACCCCGAGGATTCAAATAATATACAATCACACACACATGCAATCACATACACACATATATAGCCATAATAGTTGGATCTTATGCCTGCAACCAAAAAGTTAGCCTACGCACATCCTACTATTATCCGGCATACACAATATATGATAAGTGCATGAAAGTAACCGAATCCAAAACACACAAAACCGGAAACCGTGGCTCTGATACCATTTGTTGGCAATGTGCTAGTCCTCGGAATGCTCATAGGCTCCCATGTCCCCAGATTAAAATTTTCACTAATGAAAACTAATCCGGATGGGATGAGTTTCCTAAGCACAACCAATTCGTCGTCGTGCTAACGACTCGAGCGATCGCTTGAACAAACTAGTTGTTCAAGCAACACAACTCTTCTAGTCGGTTAGCCGCGGAAGAGACGACGGACGGATCGCCGGTTTTTGTGTTTCTTATTCGGGGTCCATGATTATACAAATACATACAAATGTAAACTAGTATAATCAACATATACTAACATAAAGAACATAAGCTAGCATATCAATAAGAACATGCAAAGAACAATAATAAAAGTTATAAAACTTTTATACCTCTTGATCTTCTATCGTATGTCCTAACCTCCTTGTAGACTTCGTGTGGGCGAAGATCCTCCACAAGTTGAAGCTTCCTAGATCTTCTTCAATCCAAAGAAAGAAGAACTCTCTTTCCCTTCTTGCTTGAGCCAACCACCAATCCACAAAAGGATTGATGCCGCCGGCCCCAAGAATAGAGAGAACATAATGAAAACAACCAAGGTACCGAACTAGGGACAAACCCTTGTTTTGGTGCCGCCGGCCAAGATGGAGTGAAGAGGATAAAGGGAATATGTTGGGTGCCGGCCACGGTGGAGGGAATAGAGGAAGGAGCCGGCCACAACCTAGGAAGAGGAAGAGCTCCTCTCCTATAGTTGCCGCCCACCTTCCTTGCATACCCTAGCCGCCCAACCATAGGAGTCAAACCCTAATTAGGGTTTCCTCCTTAGGTCTTCTTGCCGCCCAACCAAGGTGGAAGGAGGATATCTAAACCGGCCACCTTTCCTAGGAAGAAGAAGAACTCTTCCACAAGATGCCGCTTACCCTCCTTCCAAACCTTGGCCGCCCATGCAAAGGAGCCAAACCCTAATCAAATTAGGGTTTCCTCCTTAGGGTTTCTTGCCGCCCAACCATGGTGGAGAGAAGAGATCTAGGAGCTAGCCACCTTCAAGGAAGAAGAAGAGATCTTCCTCAAGTTGCCGCCCACCCTTCTTTCCTTACCTTGGCCGCCCAACCCAAGGAGCCAAACCCTAATTAGGGTTTCCTCCTTAGGGTTACTTGCCGCCCAAGCAAAGAGAGGGTAAACCCTTATTTCCATCATCCAACATCAACCACTCTCCCTTTTCTTTGCCGCCCAACCCATAGCCACCCTTTTATAGAGTTAGGGTTTAGACCTTGGTTTAATCTCCACCGTCGGTTCTAGGGTTTTAATCTCAACCGTCGGATCTAGAGATTTAATCTCAACCGTCGGTTCTAGGGTTTTAATCCCAACCGTCGGATCTAGAGATTTAATCTCAACCGTAGGTTCTAGGGATTTAATCCCAACCGTCGGATCTAGTGATTTAATCTCAACCGTAGGTTCTAGGGATTTAATCCCAACCGTCGGATCTAGTGATTTAATCTCAACCGTAGGTTCTAGGGATTTAATCCCAACCGTCGGATCTAGAGATTTAATCTCAACCGTCGGTTCTAGGGTTTTAATCCCAACCGTCGGATCTAGAGATTTAATCTCCACCATCGGTTCTAGGGATTTAATCCCAACCGTCGGATCTAGAGATTTGTTTTTCATCATTTGATCTAGAGTTCATGAGGTTTATATTAGGCTACAATAGGGACCATGAGGAGGAGTTGGGTCTTGGCCACCCAATGGATCGGAACCACACAAATTTGATCCATCAATGATGTTCCATTCCACTAGAGGATCATCATCGAACTACCTCACCAACCCCCATAAATTAATATGGGCTCCATATATTATTTGTACATCCATCTCCCCGTGTTTAAGATATCGAATGTCCGTCAATTAATTGATTTACTGACCATCAATTAATTAACATTTAACTCCTCGAGTAGTACCACTCAACCTTATCATCATGTTGACTAAGTCAACCTGCAGGGTTTACATGATGAACCTTATGAGCTCCTCAAGGGGACATCATCAACCTAATATATAGGACACGGTTTCCTCCTATAATCAACGGCACACCATGTAAATAATATCATTTCCCAACTTACCGGGCATATTGATTTAATCCATAGAAATCTCACCCTCTGGTAAATCAAAGAAATAAATATTAAGTACATGTGCCCGTTATTATATCGGGATTAAGAGCATGTACAACATAATATCCGATGTCCGATTCAATTATGTAGTCAGCAACAAATTGAATCACTTCTATGTCGGTCCTGCTCAATACACCGAGGTGTACTAGTGTAACTCTATGTTCAAGAAAAAACAATATCAAGCTACACTACAACCATGCCAATGGTTTGTCCAAAACCATCTTGGTTGTGAGCCTCTACTTATATTCTACAAGGGACTGATAACATGATCTTCTGTGCCACACCCAAGCACCATGTTATCTACAATGTAAAATATTAGACAATTTTGCATAATCATAAAAATATGCAAACAATGATCATGTGATTCTTATTTCAAAATAAAGATGTCCATACAAAAGAGCTAGGCTTTCAGTATACATCCCAACAGTTATGTGTATCTGATGACACATAAATCAGAATCCTTTGAAAAGTTCAAAGAATTCAAGAATGAAGTACAAAACCATCTTGGCAAGAGTATTAAGATACTTCGATCAAATCGAGATGGTGAATACCTTAGCCATGAGTTTCGTGACTATCTAGCTGAGTGTGGGATTCTATCCCAACTCACTCCTCCTTGAATACCACAGTGGAATGGTGTATCCGAAAAGAGGAATCGTACCCTATTAGGTATGGTACGATCTATGATGAGTCACATAGATCTTCCTATATCCTTTTGGGGATATGCTTTAGACACAGCAGCCTTCACACTTAATCGTGTACCATCCAAGGCTGTGATAAAGACACCATATACGATATAGACAGGGAGAAATTCCAAGATGTCTTTCATGAGGATTTGGGATTGTGAGGCTTACGTTCGACGTCAAGTCTCAGACAAACTGGGACTCAAATTCGATAAGTGTTATTTTGTTGGATATCCAAAGGAAACGAAGGGATATTACTTCTACATTCCCAGTCAGCACAAAGTGTTTGTGGCAAAGACTGGGGTATTTCTAGAAAGGGATTTTGTTTCTAGAAAAACTAGTGGGAGTACGTTCTATCTTGAAGAAATTCAAGATAGGGACCATAGCATTGAGGCCTTGATGGAGGTTGAACAGGAATCACAAAGTGTTGTGGGTGATGAGATTGTTGCACAAAGAGTTGTGGAACAACCACCTGTTTAGGTAGACCTAGCTCTTCGCAGGTCTGATAGGGTACGTCGTCAGCCTGAGAGATACTCATTTCTCTTTTCTGACCATGATGACGTTATGCTCATTGAGAATGAGCCTACCTCCTATCAGGAAGCTATGATGAGCCCAGATTTTGAGAAATTGCTAGAGGTCATGAGATCCGAGATAGAATCCATGTACACCAACCAAGTATGGACTTTGGTTGATCCACCTGAAGGCGTCAAACTCATTGGGTGTAAGTGGGTCTTTAAGAGAAAGACTGACATGGATGGACTTATGCATACCTATAAGGGTCGATTGGTGGCTAAAGGTTTCAAGCAAATTCATGGTATTGACTATGATGAAATCTTTTCTCCAGTGATGATGTTTAAGTCCATTCAGATCATGCTTGCTATTGCAGCATACCACAATTATGAGATCTGGTAGATGGATGTCAAAACCGCATTTCTGAATGAAAACTTACTCGAGGATGTATACATGACACAACCTGACGGTTTTGTAGATCCACAACATACTAGTTGTACGTACATTGTGCAGCTAGTAATGCTTGGAGATGAAGAGTCTCCGTCCAAACTATATATAAATGGAAGAAGTCAATCAGAGAGAGAAAGATGTCAATCAGAGAGAGAAATTAGAAGCTCTATCAGAGTTTGACTTCTGAATCAAGAAAAACTTTTCAGTTTGTAATGTGATTGTTTTTTCTGACGGTAAGTTGAACTGAAAGTTTCTTCCAAAAACTTCAAAGCAAATCGAAAAACTTGGAACAAACGAACAAAGATCTATAAGTGTTTCAAGTTTTTTTAAATATTCATGCTCAAGTTATTCTTTGATAATATATTTCTAACATATATTATGGTTATTTGATCTACATAGTGGTTTTCACCTTGGTGAAATTCATATTTAGCTAATCTATGCACCACATATTGTTTTATCTATGGTGGGGATATGTTTTTGTCCCCACTGACTCGATCAGCGAAGTTGATATTCATAGTGGTTTTATGAAGATAAGTGTCGATCCCTTTCTAGGATTTATTCTTTTAGAATTAATCTATCCACCACTATAGGAGATCACTTCGTTATCGTGATTTATCTTCTTTACGATGATTGTGAAGTTGATTGATAAAAGCACTTGGGGTGACTGAATTATCTTTTATCCATACAATGGAAATGCCCCCGAATAATATTAGCCTTTTGCAATATTATCATAACGTATCCTCCTGTAGTCAATCGGAGCGAAACTAACATGTTAGTTCAGTTGGGACATAATATAATATAAATAATAAAAAATTTAAAAAAAATACTGTGCAAATTTAAATAAAATAAAATTGAAAAAAAATCTGGACCAGTGTGGACAGCTGGGCCCATATAAGCTCCACTCCTGCATATAGACATAGAAAATCATTATTAAATATAAAAAGGATGAGACATGTGGAACCTAGACAGAACTTGGGAGTTCGAAGCTTGGATATTCAAGAGCTCGAGCACTCGGAAGCCCAAATAGTTGAGAACTCAAGGTGTTGGGAGTCGAAAAATAATGGTATGGACGGATGTAGTCAGGTACTAGTATGGTATAGGCGAATGTGATGACAAATCTTACTGAGGTATGACCATGATACGAATGGAAGTGTCCATGTATTGGAGATATGAGCCAACGTGGTAACGTGTAATGGGGAGATATAGATAAGGTGCTTCCAAAGAAGTGCTTATTAATTGTGATAAGAAGTCGAATCGATAAAAGGGGAAAAGCATGTATAATGCAAGACTTGTAAAACATGTCACTTTTATCTCATTGCATTTCACTCGCATCGCTGGAGTACTGACACCCTCTGACCTTATTATATTTGATAGGATCCTCGGTGTGGCTAGGCGAGTGGACCCTCCCCAGAGGACTCGACATGAGAGGGTCAATCTCTAGTCACATCATTTGGCATCGCTTGTGAGAACTTTCAAGCGAAGATGTTGAGGATGCAATCATGTGAAGTTCCTTCTGTGGCCTCCACTTCAAAGAATACTCTCATAACCTTAACTCCTGTAGCTGGCTATGATTATGCAAAAAGGCAATGGAAGACGTATTGACCTAAGGCAACGGGAAAACTAGTTGTCTATCACTCCTACCGCAGGAGCAAAGAGAGACCTTGCCTCATGTAAAGGAGCAGGATTTTCCTCCTTTCATGGGTAAGGAAAGAAGGGAGGAGTAGGAAGAATGCAGAGCTACAAAATGTCGAGTGATGATTCAAACTATTCCTCAATTCATTTGGAGGAGCAGGAAGAAAGTCGACTGCTGACATACAAGGTGCGACAGAAATCGACTCCTTTCATAGGAGATATTGTACTGGAGAAGCTTCCCTCCAATTTCCGCTCTCCTCATTTGGCAGAGTACAATGATACATCTGATCCAAATGAGCATCTCTGTAAATTTGAGAATGCAACCCTACTACATCAATACTTAGACGCCATCAAATGTAGGGTATTCGTCACTACTGTGATTGGATTGGCACAAAAGTGGTTCCAAGTATTAAGGTCGGACTCTTTGGCCTCTTTTGAATACTTGTATGAGACATTCTTGTAACATTTTGCTAACTGCAAAAAGTATCAACTGACGACCTTTAGTTTGTTTAACCTAAAGCAAGAGTTAAAGAGCCTTTTGAAGGTATATTTTCACAGCTTCACTCACGCCATAAAAGTCCTAACAACCACTCCATAAGTTCTTATGGTGGTGATTTTCCAAGAGTTAAAGGATGAGGTTTTTTTTCCCATTCTTTGGTGAAGAAATCCTTGGACGACTATAACAACCTACTTGACCAAGTAGAAAAATACATCAATGTGGAGAAGGTCCAAAAGCTCATCATGCCCATAAAGGATCGATTTCAAGTTCGAACCTGATCGAGAAAGACAACACATCTCGAGTGGCACCACCAAGACCAAATAATTTCAAGACTTTTCCAGTAGAAACCTCCTGGGAAAAGCCCATGGGAGTGATGATGACCAAGTATCCTCCCCAACTCAAAATTTCTCGAGATGAGGCGGAACATAGGAGGTGATGTTCGTAAGCCTTAATCATGCCTAAGTGTTTTTCTATGAAGTATGATTTCCTTGACTAGTGGTGAAGCGGGGAGGAGAGGCATATTAGCTCGGCTCAATCGAGGCAGTTCGTAAACCCTTAATCCAGCCTGAGTATTTTTTTATGGTGTGATTCACTGGACTAGTGGTGAAGTGAGGAAGAGAGATGTATTCACTTAGCCCAACAAAGGCAGTTCGTAAGCTCTCGGTTCAGTCGAAGTGCTTGTTATGAAGTGTGATTCCCTTGACTAATAGTGAAGTAGAGAGGAGAGGTGTATTCACTTGACACGATCAAGGCAGTTCATAAGTCCTCAGTCCGACCTGAGCACTTTTGATGAAGTGTTGTATTCCTCTTGATAGGGTAAAGTGGAGGCACATAAAGTATTGTATTCCACTAGATAGGGTGAAGTGTGAACAAGGCAAAGCAGAAATATATGAAGTGGTGGTTTCCCGAATAGTGGTGAAGGGGGAGAAGAGGTGTATTCACTCCGCCCAACTGAAATAATTCGTAAGCCTTCGGTCGGACCTAAGTGTCTCCACTTCGCCCAACCGAGTGTTGGATATTGGGTATGACCAATACGGTTTTGCAAGGAAAAACCGAGGTGCCATCAATCGATGAGAGTTTAAATTGGCTTCAAAATCGAAATATATGTTTCACGTAGATGAATCTAGACTATTAATTTGCTCAAAACCGATTATGAGTGAATGAGAAATTAATTATTTAAAGTCAACCCAAAATAGCATTAATTGTATATTAATGTTATAAAAGGAAGTAGATGGGGAATAGTCCCACATCAAAAATTCCAAAGGGGATTTGTTTCCTTATATGTGTTGTTGTGTTAATGAAGTTAACACAAAAGGCATAGATGCTCTCTTCTAACAGGTGAGCAAGTGCTCGCACCTATGCGCACCCATCGTCGCGAGGAGCACTGAGGAGTTTAAATTTATGCTCCAGATAATGTGGCAGTGTCTACGTGATACTCGGGTGATGAGTCGTGCCTATGTGACACTCGGTTGGGGTAGAGAGAGATGATTGGGATGCTAACTATGTAGGCAGCATATGGTAACTGTTGGATCAAAGAGGGATGATGGATCGCAAGTGACGTGATCTGGAGAGTTGATCGTGAAGAGTTGCGATTTGATCGTTGGTGATGAAGGTTGATTTGGAGCATTAATCGAGTGGATTGCTGCATCCAGATCTGCAACTGAGATCAAGGGTCTATCTAAAGGGTTACAACCCTCCAGATCGAACAACCCAGATGCATCCTGACCAAAGGATACAGCCAATCACCAAAGGATATCTCACCTCTTCACCTTGTATAAATAAGACCCTCTAGATGATGGAAATTATTCAAAAAAAAAACTCAAGTTCTCTCATCCATTCATTCAATCCCTCTCATCTTCTGCATCCAGAGTTCAAAAAGCCTACGAGAATGTTCGTAGGTCTCGAAATTTATAGTGTTGCTATTTCGAGACGTCGTCATTATATCTTGGAAAACGAATTGCTTCTATCCGTAAGCACATATAGTGGAGCAATATCGTTTTACGGAGATAGTGTTGAACACTAGCTTCGACGATCTCATATCAGTTTGCATCCTCCCAGTGGCAAACACCGTATCGATATTATTGTGCCAATAATCATAAAATGATATTGGTGTAAACTGATATAACTGTGATCAACGACGTCCCAACCACCATTCCACCCGTAGAAAAACCGGAGAAGTTCAACGGAGCTGACTACAAACGATGGCAGTAGAAGATGTTGTTCTATCTGACGACGCTAAACCTCATACGGTTTTTGCGTGAAGACCCGCCAGTTGCTAAGGAAGATGATTCCAATAGTAAGGCTGCTTGCGATGCGTGGTTGCATGGAGATTTCCTGTGCCGCAACTATATTCTCAACGCATTGGACAACACGTTGTATAACATGTACAGTCCAATAGAGGCGATAAAATCTCTTTGAGAATCGCTCGAGAAGAAATACAAAACAAAAAACATCAGATTGAAGAAATTCATCGTCGGCCGATTTTTGGATTTTAAAATGATAGATTCCAAGAGTATGACATCTCAAGTCCAAGACATGCAACTGATACTGCATGATTTAGATGTTGAAGGCATGAAGCTAAATGAGTCGTTCAAGGTAACTGCGGTAATCGAGAAACTTCCTCCATCGTGGAAGGATTTCAAAAATTACCTCAAGCACAAGCAAAATGAGATGGGACTTGAAGACCTGATCTTGAGGCTATGAATAGAGGAAGATAATCAAAAGTTATCTAACTCCAGAGGAAAGAAGCAGGCTATCGACGAGATGTCCAACCTGGCTGAGCCAAGCACCAAGAAGCCGAAATAATACAAAAAGAAGGCTCGAGGCAATAAATTCAAGGGCTCATGCTACAATTGCGGAAAGCCAAGACACATGTTCAAAGACTGCAGATGCCCGAAGAAATCAACCAAGGGTCAGAAGGATACACGAACTAAGTCACAACTTTTGACGACATGGAACTGGATCTCACTGCGGTCGTGTTTGAAGCCAACACGGTGGTGGATAACTCGAAGCAGTGGTGGATCGATACTGGAGTAACACGTCATATCCATTCTGATAAGGCGATGTTCTCTAAGTATACTCCGATAAGTGGAAGAAAGCTCTATATGGGCAATTCCACGACATCCCCGATTGTCGGACTCAGAAAAGTTGTTCTGAAAATAACATCTAGGAAGGAGCTAACACTCATTGATGTGCTTCATGTTCCCGACATCAAGAAGAACCTAGTTTCTGGATCAGCACTTGTTAAAGCTGGGTTTAAACTAGTGTTCCAGTCAAACAACTTTGTGCTTACGAAGAATGATGTCTTCATAGGTAAGGGGTACCTGGAACAGAGTTTGTCAAAATGTTTGTACACTGTGAATTTGATGGTAATAAAATAAAAGCTTCCAGCTACGTTGCTGAGTGTTTTAATTTATGACATGATCGACTTGGACATGTCAATAATAATACTCTGAAACGTCTCGTCAAATTAAATTTATTACCAAACGTCATGTTGACAAAACACACAAATGTGAAGTGTGCGTAGAAGAAAAAATTACGAAACTATCCTTTCATTCGGTGTAAAGGTCAAAAACTCCTCTAGAGTTAATACATAGTGATCTATGTGACTTAAAATTCATGCAAACTAGAGGAGGTAAAAAGTATTTTATTACTTTTATCGATGACTATACAAAGTTCTGTTATGTCTTTCTTTTAAGAAGTAAAGACGAAGCCTTAGAGGCATTCAAAACCTATAAAACAGAAGTTGAGAATCAACTTTATAAACGAATTAAAATAATTTGTAGCGATAGAGGTGGAGAATATAGTGCACCGTTTGATCAGTATTGTTCAGAATCTGACATTATCCATCAGACAACGGCGCCTTACTCACCTCAATCGAATGGTGTTGTAGAACATAAAAATCGGACACTAAAGGAAATGATGAATGCCTTGTTGATAAATTCAGGTTTACCCCAGAACTTGTGGGGGGGAAGTCATATTATCGGTAAATCACATTCTCAATAAAATCTCTCACAAGAAAAACGATAAAACACCATATAAACTATGGAAAAGCTGCAAGTCATCGTACAAATACTTGAAAGTATGGGGGTGCTTGGCAAAGGTCAAAGTACCCCAAGCCAAAGCAAATAAAGATCATACCTAAAACGTTCGATGCAATATTTGTCGGATATGCCCAAAACAGTAGTGCATATCGTTTCATTGTTCACAAGTCAGACATTTCTGATATTCATGTGGGAACAACCATAGAATCTTGGAATACAATATTCTTTGAAAAAGTGTTCCCAAATAAGAAGGGAAACATTCAAAGTGATAGCAATAGAAGTTCTAACGAAAATGATGTTTCTAAATTTAGTTGTCGTAAAAGGACTATTGACTATCAAAGTGAAAAGCCACGTCGGAGTAAATGGGATGGAGTTGAGAAATCGTTCAAGTCAGACTTCATGACTTTTATGTCAGAAACTGACCCAACAACATTAAGCGAAGCTCTCTCTAGTCCCGATGCCCCATTATGGAAAGAAGCTATGAATAGTGAAATTTAGTCCATCATGAATAACTATACTTGAGAATTAGTGGACCTTATTTCTAGTTCCAAACCATTAGGTTGTAAGTTAATACTAAAACGTAAGTATAAAACTGATGGATCAATTGAAAAATATAAGGCCAAACTTGTAGCCAAAGGGTACAAGCAAAAGGAAGACCTTGATTATTTCGATACATACTCACCGGTGATAAGGATTACATCCATACAAGTATTGATAGCCATCGCAACATTGTATAACCTTGAAATACATCAAGTAGATGTTAAGACTACATTCTTAAATGGTGAGTTTGAAGAAGAAATCTATATGGAGCAACTCAAGGGGTTCGTAGCTCCAAGAAAAGAGGAAAAGTGTGTTGACTTGTTAAGTCGTTGTACAGACTTAAACAAGCGCCTAAACAATGACATGAGAAATTTGACAAAATAATGTTGTCAAACGAATTCAAAATAAATGAATGTGACAAATGCATTTATGTCAAAGACACACCTAAAGGTCATGTAATCATCTATCTATACGTAGACGATATGCTTATAATGGGCAATAATCATGAGATAATTATGAGTACAAAGAAAATATTGACCAAAAATTTCGATATGAAAGAAATGGGTCGAGCAGATGTTATATTGGGAATTAAAATTTTCAGGACAACGGAGTGGATAGTTTTGACACAATCTAACTATATAGAATCGGTGTTGAAAAAGTTCAATGAGGACGATCTCTCTACAGTGAAAACACCTATGGATCTAAGTTAACACTTAGCGAAAAATCGAGGTGAGCCCGTATCACAATTAGAATATTCTTGGATAATAGGAAGCTTAATGTATCTCACAAATTGCACACGTCTGGACATTGCATGTGCGGTTAACAAGCTGAGTCGTTTTACAAGTAATCCAAACGACACTCATTGGAAAGCACTGATGCAAGTTCTTAGATATATGAAATATACTATGAACTACGGATTACATTACGAAAGATATCCCGCTGTCTTGGAGGAATATTGTGATGCTAATTGGATATCAGATACAAAAGATTTCAAATCCACTAGTGGATATGTATTCACGATCGGAGGGGGAGCAGTATCTTGGAAATCCGCTAAGCAGACGTGCATTGCTCAGTCAACTATGGAATCCGAGTTTATGGCACTAGACAAAGCAGCTGAAGAAGCTGAATGGCTACGGAATTTCTTAGAAGATATTCTGAGCTGGACAAAACCTGTGCTCGCCGTACTTATACACTGTGATAGTCGATCAGCGATTGGAATGGCACAAAGTAGTATGTATAATGGTAAGTCACGATATATACGTCGTAGACACAATACTATTAGACAGTTGATCTTGAATGGAGTGATTGCAATCGATTATGTCAAGTCCAAAGATAATTTGGCAAATCCTCTTACGAAGGGGCTAAATCAAGATCAAGTATACTGCTCATCGAGAGGAATGAAACTAAAAATCTACAACTAAAACGAATGTAGCGGTAACCCAACCTTGTTGACTGGAGATCCCAAGATCTTGGTTCAATAGGACAATGAAGCTACAGAAGTTGCATTACAACACACGAGATATATTATCTCTATCCCAATCCTAGGATGAACATGTGTTGTCCTACCATATGTAGTGAGATTAAGCTTATGTTTTTAATGATTTCTATACCTTTATAAGGTGGAGTATGATAGGATACTCTTGATAGAAGTGTCACCTATGTGAGTGTGAAGACAGACTGCTTCAATGAAATACTCATGAAACCAAGATGGTGTCCATGGCCAAAACGGAACCAACCATGAGAACCAAAAGTAGGTGAGATAAGTCTCTGTGTAGATATTATTGACTTAGCATACACAAACAGCTGAGCAGTTCAAGATATCACGTTCACTGCACAGCCTAGTATGCTCGATAGCATTCCAACGAAAGGTTCAAAGTCATAAACTACCTCTCTCGATACATTGACTTATCGATTGGACTCTTGTAAAGTGTCAACATGCATACATACATTAATCTCCATTCATGTAGGGAATTATTGAAAAATTGATTGATTAAATAATTTTTTCAATTATATGAATGAGAAATTAATATTGCTTAATCTAGATCGTCGAATTAAGATTGATAAATCCTGTTCATTCAAATGAAGAGGCATAAGTATCTTTTGGATGACTTAATCTTGATCATTAAATTCAAAATGAAAGGCTTAGATGCATCCAAATGAAGAGACATTGTGTTTCTTGGGAAGGGATGCAATCTAGATCATCCATTTAAATTGAATGGATGAGATTTGATTTAACCAAGAGGTTCCTCTATCCCTTCACAAGTATAAATAGAATCCCTTAGATGATGGAATTCACTCAACTCAATCCAATCATTCATACCTCTCATCTTCTGCATCCAGAGTCCAAAAAACGTACGAGAAGGTTCGTAGATCTCGAAATTTATAGTGCTACTATTTCGAGACATCGTCATTGTATCTTGGGAAACAAATTGCTGCTATCCATAAGCACTTGTAGCAGAGCAATATCATTTTACGGAGATAGTGTTGAACACTAGCCTCGACAATTTTATATCAGTTTGCATCCTCCCGACGGCAAACACCGTATCAATATTCCGAACAACATCTAGTTCCTCAACTCAAAAGATTTTGACCATAAGAATTTCAATTCCCTTGCTTGACACTAATCTCACTCTATGCCAATACTTCTAGAAACATTAACAATCTTTTTTGGAGAAGTTGTAAACATCATACACAAGTAAAGTGCTAATTTTTCTTTTCAATTTAAGTCACATAATTTCATACAACTTTTACTCGCTGCTCAACAAAATAAATGAATTTTTAAGGGAAAAAAATATAGGACAATTATTTTTGGATTAAGTTTTACTTAAGAAAGGGTTACTGAGTTGTTCGACAATGTGCATATAAAAGAGATATTGTAAATCTTTAAATATGAAAGGCTTGACCTGTAGCATTTGGACTCTGTATCAGTTCTTCAGGTCGACCACGGTGGTTTGCATCTCGTTAATTTTCCTAGCAGCTCTTGTTCTGAGGTAGGCCTATCAACTGTTCGACCTGTTGCATTTTTGTTCGTAGAAATGAAGCGACTCAAAGAGAGAAACAATGGTAAGGGAAAAAAATATGGCGATCGCTTTCTGATTTGGATAATAGACAACGAGAGATCGAATTTGAAAAATGAATAGAAGTTCTTTGAAAACAGAAGTTTTTTATTGTATTAAACAAAATTTTGAATAATTTTTTTCCTTTTATAAAAAAAATTTTTTTCTATTTTTTTAGTGTTCGATTTGTACTAGAATTATGATTTTTATCTTCTTTTCTTTAAAAAAAAATCAATTATGTTTTTAAACTTTAGATGATATTAGATAATCCTAAATTTTAGATTCGTTGATATAATTATTATTTTTATCAATTTATTTAACCATAAGACACGTTTACAATTCAATCAAAAACTTTTTTTCAACCTCTTTTAAAAATATTTTAACATTTCAACTTTGACCATGGCAATTTGAATCTCTCTTGATCTGAGTCATATAAACTTGTGCCCCTCGAATTATAGATTTTATTAGTTTTTTTAATAAATTGATAGATTGTGATTATTTTGGCAAAGATATAGAGGCGTATTTAAAATTTTTATGATATAAATTGAATTTTAAAAAAATATTAATAAATTAATTTTTAAATTTCTTATATTAATTTTTAAACTGAAAATAATTTGAACCACCTAAAAATTATATCAGAAACAATAGATTGACCGATGGAAGAGTAGGAGGATGGATATAATATTGATTGATTGATAACGGAACTTTGAAATATTTATAATCCATCGATGTTTAGGTTTCAGAAGTGCTAATGATATCGCAAAAAAAAAAAAAAGATTGTTTAATATCCGCCGTATTTTTTTATTTTTCACACTTTATCATTTTTTTTAAAAATAACTTTCACATTTTTCATTTTTTTCAAAAAAATATCCTTTCAATTTCTAGAAAACAAAAATGAAAAACCATAACCAAACAACAGTTTCTATATATTTTTTTATTTTCTAAAATAATAAAAATAAAAAATACCACATTTTTAACAAATGAAATGCAGCGTAAATTTTTGCTTCAGAAAGTGGTTATATTAATCTTTGGTATATTTTTAACTTTGAAATCTATACAAATTTAGCATGAAAAACTAAATTTTCAAAGTCCAAACTAATTTACACAAATATTAATATTTACACAAAGACGTTGTCCTATTACATTAACCATCAAACAGACAATAGAAGACCAACTTTGGGCTTCTGTTTACACAACAAAAAAAAAAAAATCACTACAAGTGACTGCCCCCAACTTAATACAAGAACACTAAACCTGACGTATTCCCATCTCCATGCCTTCACTGGCAACTTGCCGTTCACAGTTTCTAAATCAATGACAGGATTTTCAGTCTCATCCTCAACTTCCGAAATGATTGCTTTGACTTAACACGTGCACGACAAACAAATTTAACGATATTTCCATCTCCAATTCTCTCGATCTTTCTCTTCGCTGTCAATTTCTGGATCATAATCTGAGTTGGAATCTTCCAAATCAGTGAAAGGACTTTCATTCTCATCTTCATCTTCATCTTCATCTTCATCTTCCGATGACACTTCATCACGATAATCGTTCCATGGATTGTTCTCAGATGCAAATAAATAAGTACTAATATTCGCCAATATTACTACGAATGACAAGGAAAGAGAGTATACAATCGTACCATTTGAATCGTCGCTTTCATAATCAAAATCAGATTGAGATTGACCATCATAATAGTCATCCTCCCCATAAACTTGCACTCTGTACCAACCATACATAATGAATATCAAAATTAAAATTCAATTATAAATTTAGATTATTCAAATGTCCAAATTCATACAATGGATACTCATCGGTGTTATCCGTGTCCGTGTCCACACCAACGCCGATGGTATAAATGTCGTAAACAAATTTATCTGTTCAAAAGAAATTTAAGAGAGATTTAGTATTGAGAAGATCATCAAGAGTCTCATGGAAAATCACAAACTACATGTAAAGTTAATCATAGTATGCAACTTTCATTTAGACAAAACAGTTAAAATGAAAAAAAAAACAAATATTTAGTTTTAGGAACGTAAACTTGTCTAATTTAGCAATTTTAAGAGAATATATTATTTACCATGCCAAAACAATGGAGCAAAAGATAATAATTAGACAATATAGGAGACTCAAATATATTGAAAAAATATTAATGATGGTGGAGAAAATGAAACCTTCTTTAGTTGCTTTGTCATGTTCAATCTCTTCTGCCGCTTGCGGAAGGAATTCCTTTAGAAGTGGTAAATACTTATCAAAAATTGCACAATCAACCTCAGGTGCACCTCTGCATTCAAGGATCTCTTACATAAATCAGAAAAATGCGCTAAAGAAGTAATAGAAATATTGAATATTAAATTTACTTGGATTTTGCCACCCTTTCATCCTCAGCATCAACTCGAATGACATTATACAAATGACATTTTTCATGCAAAGAGCATTCTTCTGCATCTATGCTTCCCCTCTTCTTCCATATTTGTTCAAATCGAGCACTTCTAGCAAGATCCTATAAGATTTAATGAGAATTAGCTACATTATCTTGGGAATAAATCATCCAAATCCAATGCCACACAATTTCTGCAATGAATTGATGATGAAGCATCTCATCACAAAAGCAATATGAATGTGCAAACAAACAACAATTAGTCAAAATCATTCTAATGATCCCACAGTATTCAAGTTGGTCATATACATCAAAAAGATTAAAAATTTTGTGATACTAATTGAGAAATTGGTTTCGCTGGAAGGAAATTAATTCATTAGCTTTCAACAATAACAGTTAGACATATGATAATCAAATGTGAAGAGTATATAAGAATCAAACTGCGCTTACATTTATTCACTATGACAATGAAAAACAATTTTATCGCAAACACATTACTGATCATGTCCTGTGTATAATTGGTAAATCTACTTTAAAAAATATTAAGGTTGCATACATCCAACAAATTGAATCTGATGTGTAAAATGACAACACCCAAGTCCATGATATGATGTTATATTAGAAAACATCTAACACAAAAGTTCATATGCGAATGCCTCCTGCACTGGAGAAATTGAAATAACAATTCAATGACATGAAAGAGTAATGATCTCTACCTCATGCTCTTTTATAGCCTTGGACCGCAATTGATCATGTTTCTGCAAGCACAGAAAGTGCAACAAGAATGAATCTATTATTTGAGGCAAAACTGCTGAATATTTCTAAATTAAATAAAGTCATTAAACTAGAAAAAATAATACTGGCATCAAAGTAGGCAAATGAAGAGCTATGCATTTCCCAAAAATTTAGAAAGGCTGGTTATGATAGTAAAAAAGATTCCAATAATTTGTCTTTGTGAGTGATTTTAGAAACGACCAGAATCACTCACATGGATTCACATCTTTAAGAGAGAAAAAGTAAATGAACCTTCTGCAAAAATTGTGGGAGAAATTGAGGTAGAAACCATAATAAAATACATGGCAAAAATTGCATAAAATTGTGTGTCATTTTAGCATTGCCGATAATAGTAAATATAAATCGACGGAAAATGCATCAATGAAATGGTGAACAATTCTGCGAAATTAGGTTAGGGGAACATCATCTCCTTGATGATGCAACATAAGAAATTGAATTGTTAACATTACCTTATCAGCTTTATACAAACTTCTACGCTCCTTAGATCTCCCCTTAAATTCTTTGCTATTTCCAGAAGGTTGCTGCTGGTTGAAAAAGAGAGAGAGAGAGAGAAAGAAAGAAGATTACTAACAGATTCAACAGATGAAGCCTTTACCAATGAATTACAATGGGAGATTAGAAGTTCAAATGACAGAATATGTAATATCATGTAACTCTATGGCACACAAATAAATGAAAGATGATAGTGATTCAATAATCTTAGGTGTGCAAGGCAATATGCTTGCAGGAGATCTATGAAAATCCTGTCCGTGGAACAAAAAATATCATTTTTGCACAGGCAAAAGAGCATTCGTATCTATAAAAAAGAAAAGAAGTGATTGCAAGTTAAAGTGAATTATCTGATTTACTGCAAGTAGGAGCATCATAAACTGTGTTAATGTAAACAAGAGGAAGAACGAGGATCATCTTAAAAGATAACCACCTCTCAAATCAAATGACAAAGAAGAATACAAGAATAACATAGATTAGGTATTAACCAGAAATGAATGCAGCACATCTTTGACAGATTGGGAGTGCCCAACTGTCTCAAGACGGTGAACCAACATCTTCTTACTTGCAAGCTCATTGAGAACTGCATTTCAGAAGCCTCATCAATGAGAAATTTTCAGTCAAATATGTTCACAGAATAGCCGTCCAATGAAAGCTACTTAACAGAAATTACAAAGCAAAACACGGAACATAAGGGGCTATCATTTTTATGACTTATACAGTTACAAACTTATAAGGAACTCCTCGTGTCTTTCCAGTAGTTTTGTATTTACATAGTTGAACATTATAGAAGAGTTCATTATTTCCTTTCACCAAAAGGAAAAAAACTCAACCCAAGAAAAAAAGGGAATAATAAATGATCAAAACATTATTCCATGATGATGGATTTCTAGCAAAAGAAAAAAAAAACATGGGGCCATGTCTTAAATTGTTTTTTTCTATTCTCAAGAAGCCCAAAAAATGACTACTTTCTTTCAATTTGCACTTGCATGCACAAACTGCTTCTTGAATGAGTAATAGAAAAATAAGACGTAACATATGAGAATCTATGGAATCGGAGACTTCGGGTCGAGGAGATTGAAAATACAAGAGATGATAAATCAATAAACAGTCTATTTTTGGGAACAGGGCGTACTTGCTTACGCTATGAGACAGAACAGATATTCTTGTGACGGACAAGTCGTGAGGCAGATTTCTTATGATGTATTTGAGGGATGCTAAATAAAAGGTTACCCAGCATCACAATGACTCATTAAGAACTTTTCTTATCGATATCATAATTGAAAATTCTATAATTATATTCAATATCATTTATAAATTAATAAAAGCTAAAAGCATACGACTATATCATTTATAAATTAATAGAAGCTAATAGGAGACCATTGATATATGCTACCCCATTTCAGTTTCGCTCATTCTTGAATAGGTGAATATAAAAAACATAATTATCCTAGAAACCATTTTTGAGTAGGGACGACTCAAAAATGCATGCATTATGATAATCCCATTGAAAAAACAGCAACAAGAAAAGAAGAAAGTGAAGGCTATACCTTTTCCTGTGCCGCAATCAGATATGGAGAGATTTCCAAGATCCAGAAATGCTTTTTTATGTGGCCTTTCATTGATCTCCAACCCTGAGTGCATACACACACACACAAAAAAAAACATTTTTATCTCCCATTCTCTCCTCTGCCTCCTTAATATTATCCAAACATAATTACAAAGGGAAAAAAGATGAAGAAAAATAACTTACAGAAAGCGTCGAGTTTCGCCTGGGAAGCCTTCCGCTTAACCCTAACAATCACCGGCTTTCCGGCGACCGAACTCAGCGGAGGAGTCATCGAAGTGGAACTTAACGCCATAACAGGCCCTGTCGCACGATCACCAGACAAGGGCAAGATCAGGCGAACAAGCAGATTAGGGCGAGCAAGAATCGAGTTTTCGCTTTCGCAGAAAAGAAGCAACTCAGAGAGAAACAAACAACGGTAAGTAAAAAATAAGGCTAATGCTCCCCGACCTAGTTACTTATAGGCTACGCGATATATCAGATTCGAAAATGAATAGGATTTGTTTTGTAAACGGGTTCATATTCGAAACCCGACTAGCAATTTGAAAACTTAAATTTTTTTATCGGATTTGATGAAGTTTTGATTATTTTTTATTTTTTAAAAAACTTGTTTTTCTATTCTGCTGTTGTTCGATTTGTACCAATTACGATTTTTTTTTCTCTTTTATTTAAAAAAATCCTAATTATGTTGTTAAACTTTAGATTTGTCTTAGATAATATAAGATTACCCTACATTTTAGATTTGGTGATATAATTATTATTTTTATCAAATTTTTTTAACTATATCTCGCGTTATTAACTATCTCCGGAGATTTGGGAGAATAAAAATTAAATGGTAATTATTTTTTTCCTACAGCTTTTATAAAATAAAATAACTTATAAAATATATTTATTTTATTAATTTTATTTTTAAAAAAAATGAGACAAACAAGATGACAGTATTAAGATTAATATGTCAAATAATGCTTAAAGTTTTTAAATGAAATAAAAACTTATATTATTAGTTATAAATTATATATCAACATGTCGAAACTTCAGTTTCTCATTTAGATGACTACTTCACTAAGCACTCATAGTACCTAACATCCTCGACTGTTCGATTTCTCACTCGGGCGACAACCTCTTGTCACCCGCTTCTTAATCAGACAACTTGCTTAGCGCCTACTCCCGAACACCTACAGTGCTCGGCAACTCTGCTTCTTAGTCAGACTTGAGCTCCTTAGGTGCTCGGTGACCTACCCAAGCTTCTGGTTCTAAGCTCATTGGTGATATTTTAAGGAAATTATATCAAACACAAGCCTTGATATCTCTTTCCACTCGGCAACTCAATCAACTCGACTTGGCAACTCGATCGGTCACTCGATGACCCAATCACTTGGCGACTCGGCCTCTCGAGCAACTCAATGACTCAACCACTCGACAACTCAGTATTCGACCTCTCAGTTTAACACTCAACTGTTGGTGCAGGGGAACCAGATAATCGAACCTAGGTTTTGATTATGGCAAAGGTTCAAAGTTAAGCTCTTATTGTTATCTCATGAGCCGAGTTAAGTGTGCAGGAAATGGTTAAGCTAAGTTGAACGTCAGCGACACCCGAAGAATCTCGAGTCGAGAAACCGCGGTGGTCGGGAGATACCAGGAGAACTTCATGGGAATTGAAGAACCTAGGTAGAAGACTGGAAGCTAAGCAACAGGTTAGAAAAGGTCAGAGGTAAGTACGAGTGTGAAGAGATATGGTAAGGTTGTATTTTCTGTATGGGGACAACCGTAGGCGGCGATCTGACTGAGACTTCCAGTGGAAGGTCTAGGTCAAGATTGGACGGTAAGGAACCGTCATATTTACTATCTCTTAGTTCTCTTTGTTACAGTTGAATAACCTAGTGATCACGACTTTTGGCGATCGGTCGCTAGCATCGATTGATGATGGGCATCACCCGTTATTCAAATTGTCCAGCTCGAAGAATTCACTTATCTTGGGGAGATGAGACTCTTTGACTCAGATCTAGATCTCAATGTTCAGGAGCTTGAAGGGCTATAAAAGAAGGGGGTTTCACCCTTTTAGGTCATCAAATTGCTCTCCAAGTGTTCCCACAATGTCGTGCCATCAACCACTACTCTACGACGTTGAAACATTGCCGCAACATCGACGGCACGCAACATCTCAAGTCTTTATTTTCGTCAGTACATTTCAAGTCATAGCTTTAATCTTTATATTTTGTATTCGAGCCTTTATCTTCGAGTTTTTCATTGTAAAGAGGAGAGGTGAGATTGTGCCTCTACCTCTAGATTGTTTCTTATTGTAATCGTTGTCTCCTACCTCCAACGAGGAGATCTTTAGTGCATTGCCCTTCATACGCGGTCTAGGATCGCAGGGCCTTGGAGTAGCAACTTTTCTGTTGCGAACCAAGTAAAAATAAATTGTGTCATTTACTTTTATTGTATCTTAATTTCCGCTGTGCCACTCAAGTTTTAAACAAACGAAAAGAAAGTTTTACCTCGCTATTCACCCCCCCCCCCCCTCTAGCTTGCTTTCGATCCAATAATTGGTATTAGAGCGGGGGCGCTACGATTTGGTGCAACCACCAATCTAGCAATTTTATTTTCTTTTCGTATTGTTTTTCGTTTCGTTCAATTCTCTTTACTATTTTTCCTGCACTACTAATCCAAGGCGAAGTCTTGGAATCTTTTTTCATTGTCTTTTATTTCTTTATGCAAAGTTCATTTTTGATGGCCCATCTCGAAGGGTTTAGCACCGCCCGACCTCCATTTTACAATGGAGGTGACTTCCGTTACTGGAAGGGTCGGATGGAGTGCTACTTAAAAATCCAAGTTGAGATGTGGATTGTGATCCAGACCGGGTTCACCCTTCCAACAAATGAAGACGGTGAACACTTGGACTGTGACAAATGGACCAATGTGATAAAGCGTCAAGTGGAGGCCGATGCAAAGGCTACACAAATCTTGCAATGCGGTTTGTCCAAGGAGGAGTTCAACCGCGTCGGCCTATTCATAAGCGCAAAAGACCTATGGAATAAGCTCATCGAGCTTCATGAAGGAACCACCGACACGAAGGTATGTAAAAAAAGACCTTCTTCTAAATAAACTTTTTAATCTAAAAATGTAGGAACACGAAACCGCTACACAATTTCACGCAAGAATACAAGACATTATGAACGGGCTCCACCCGATCCGACAAAAGGTCAAAAATAGAGATGTTATCAGGTATGCCGTAAACGTATTTTCTAGGACAACTTTGTGGGCATCTATAGTTGATACCTATAAAGTTTCTAGAAATTTATCTAAGATTAGATTAGACAAGCTTTTTCTGAGTTTGAGCTACACGAACAATCTAACTCGACCTCGGTCGAGAAAGGTATTGCATTGGTTGCAGGTCGAAAGAAGAAGACAAAGAGCAAACCACCTCCCGAAGAAGAAGAAGAGGGGTACGAATCGGAGGTGAACGACGAGATGGAAACCGAACTAGTGAATCTAGTTCGGAAGATGATCAAGAGCCGAAGACGCCCGATCAAGCAATCCAAGGAAAACATACCCAAGTAAAGTTCCAACTATAGATGCTATGAATGCAACAAGATGGGTCACATCAAATCGGATTGCCCAAGACTAAAGAACAAACCATCCAAGAAGAAGGCGCTCAATGCAACATGGGAGGAGTCGTCGGAGGAGGAAGACAAGCTCAACAATCTTGCGTTCATGGCTAACCCGATCGAGCCCAAAAATGAGTCCAAACCCGAAGCAAGCGACGAGTCTGAGACCGAGTCCAACTCCAAATCCGAAGATGAACTTTAATTCAAGACAAGCCACAGATCCATATCCGGTTCAAGAGATTCGACCAAGGTAAGTCGGTCGTTAATCAATACACTTTACAATGCAATTAAGTATTTAACTAAGAAATTAGCTAAGTCCGAGTCCAAGGTCGAGACCTTAGTTGAGGAGGTGAAACTCCTTAAACATGAGGTCTCCCTAACCTCTTCGACTAGTCAAGTTCGAGAGGAGAGCTCAACTCGAGTTGAAAGACTCGAAGAATAGAACTCTCTCTTAAGGACAAGTCAAAGATCTTAGGCTAACATTGGAAAGGTTTACTTTGGGGTCTAAGGGTTTTGACCTACTACTTTGATCACAAAGGGTCTTGTACAATAAGATCAGACTCAGGTTTAGATCAAATACAACAAATAAATCGTATATATCAATTGTGAATCGAAATAGACAAATAGTCCAAGCATAGGTCCCTAAGACCGTTTTGAATTTTCAATTAGGATCCACCAAGTATTGGGTTCCCAAGGACCAAATCCACCACGTGGAAAGACCGAATCGGTTCAATGATCCAGGGGGAGCTAGTACTAAACTTGCATGCTTTACTTCTTGATTTAATTGTTGCATGCTTAGTTAAATTTTTGTTTTAATTTTTAGAATGGATAGATAGGGTTAATAGTTAGTCAATTTTGACAGCATAGTATGAGGACACAGCGAGATGATAGTACGTTAGGAAAACGATATCTTGTGCATTCGAGCTAGATAAGACGTATCTAGCTTAGTGCACTCAGCTAAGTTGAATTAGCTGAAGTTACCTCATCACATTCTAAACTAGTTAGACCAGGAAGTGATTCTAAGTGACTTAAGCGAACATTTTCTTGAAATTAGCTTTGTCTAAGGGAGTGGTCGTTGTTCCGATCAAAGAAGACCTCTGTGTCTCGCCACAACCTGGAAGCTAGTCTCTCAAAAAGTTCACTTAACAATCTAAGAGTTAAATCCGAATCTAACCCAAGGTTGACTATCTTTAATTCACTAAATTTAATTAAGTAAAATTGAAGTCATCTCACAAAACATATAAGGTTAATATGTTTGATCATGTAGAAAGGGTGAGATGACTACTAGGCTAAAATATTCAACCAACCTTAAAATTCCAATGTCCGATCCAACTACTATATGTGTAGGATCAATGGATGTTGAATAGTAGATATTCCCGACACATGACCAGAGACCGACTAAAATTTTCGAAGCTCAAATTCAAAAGTCAAGGATCGGTAGCATTCGGAAACAACGGGAAGCTTAAAATCATCGGTTCAAGTGATATTGAGTTGAACTCTAACTTTATAATTTGTAATGTACTTTTAGTTAAAAATTTCGATTTTAATTTACTTAGTGTTAGTCAATTGTGTGATAATAACTATAAGGTCACCTTCTTACAAAATGGATGCCTAATCAAAAATAATGATACATCAAAAATTATTCTTAAGGGAACTAGGAATAGTAATATTTATACAATTAACTTACCCAACTCCTCAATCAAGTGTCTAATGACACAGCAAGAGGAATCCTGGTTGTAGCACCGATGACTCGACCACTCTCACCCAAGACTCGTACATAAAATGAGTTAGAGTGATTTAGTTAGAGGTCTACCCAACCTTAATAACTTGGAAAATAAAATTTATAATGCTTATCAACAAGGTAAACAAGGACCTCACATAAACTAACAAACAAAGAAAGAACAAAAAGTGTACTTGAGCTCCTGCACTTAGACCTATTTGATTCTCATGGAGCCAAGTCACTAAATTGAAGTCGATATTGTCTAGTTATAGTCGATGACTTCTCTAGGTTCACTTGGGTTAAGTTTCTAAAACATAAAAGTGAAACCTTAGAACAACTCACCAACTTATGTAAATTAATAGAAAATGAAAAGAAACTTAGGATAAAAAGACTTAGAAGGAAGACCAATTAATTTAAAATACTATAGGAGCGCAATAGGTAGTCTCCTATACTTAACTGCGAGTCGATCTGATATACTCTCCGCAGTAAGCATGTGTGTGAGATTCCAATCTTGCGCTAAGGAGTCACACCTAACGCTAGTCAAACGCATCTTCCGATACTTTAAAGGAACACTAAACGTAGAAATTTGGTACCCTAGATCTAACGAGTTCGAACTAGTCGGCTACTCTGATTCGGATTATGTTGGTAGTAAACTCGATAGGAAAAGCACGAGTAGTTGTTGTCAACTCCCAGGCTCGGGTCTAGTTAGCTGGTGTAATAGAAAACAACATTGTATTGTCTTATCTACCACCGAAGTCGAGTACGTTGTGATGGGTGAGTATGTAGCTCAACTTCTTTGGATGAAGCACACTCTCCAAGACTTCCAATTAAACTTTAGTAACACTAAAATTTTCATTGACTACATTAGTTCCATTAACCTAACTAAGAACTCAATTTGTCACTCTAGGGCTAAACACATAGAGGTTAAACATCATTTTATTCAAGAACACGTAGCAAATGGAACAATGCAACTCAAATATGTTGAATCCAAATCGAACCTGACAAATATCTTCACCAAACTCTTACCCGAAACAGAGTTTAGTTTGCTTAGACGAAAATTAGGAATGTGCATAATAGAGTAGGACTCAACTCTTGTATTTTTCTTATATACTCTATTTTTTTCATGCTGCGTGGAACTAGCTTAGGATTTACCTTAGAAAGCATGAACCTATAAATTTAAGAAGCTAATACATCTCACAACACATAGGTCTAATGTGTTTGTGTACTGAGTCACGTAGATGAGCGTGAGATGTTAGGACCTTACTCCTGATTCCAGATGTAGATCAAGTGCATCGACATGAATCATGGAGTATAATCATTTAAAATAACCAACTCTTATCTGGACTTATTGATCATTTCATATCAATTAAGTCAAAAAGAGTTGAATATTCTATTAGTTGAGTGTACATTGAAACTATTATTTTCAAAATCTATTAAGACCATGCTTGGACTTACAAATAATAATCGTTTATTTTCTAAAAAAAAAATTTACAAACCCCCATCTTTTTCAATTTATGGCAAAAGGGAGAGAAGAAAGGCCAAAGTTAAGAGATCAAAATCATTTTTGAAAACTTAACTTACTTAAACTTTTTTTTAAGTGGCAAACATTAAGGGGGAGAGCTAAGCTTCTTTTTCAAAATACTCACCTAAGGTCAAGGGGGAGATAACTTCGAGGGGGAGGATTTGAAAAAGAGTTTAGCTTATACTCTCACTCATACTAACTTACTAAATTACTCATACTGACTTACTAAGTTACGTATTTCTTTCATGCTCATACTAAGTTGTGTCTTTCTTATTTACACTTGCTACTCATATTGTTACTACTTCATTTTATGCTTAATTTTTTCCTTAACTTTGTATCGGTTTGTCATAGATCAAAAATGGGGAGATTGTTGGTGCAGGAGCACCAGATAATCGAACCTAGGTTTTGATTATGACAAATGCTTAAAGTTAAGCTCTTATTGTTATCTCATGAGTTGAGTTAAGTGTGCAGGAAAATGGTTAAGCTAAGCCAAAGGTCAGCGACACCCAGAGAATCTCAAGTCGAGAAATCGCGGTGGTCGGGCGACACCAGGAGAACTTCATGGGAATAGAAGAACCTAGGTGGAAGACCAGAAGCTAAGCGACATGTCAAAAAGGGGCGGAGGTAAGCACGAGTGCGAAGAGAGATGGTAATGTCGTGTCCTCTGTACGGGGATAACTGTAGGCGGTGATCCGACTGAGACTTTCAGTGGAAGGTCTAGGTCGAGATCGGACGATAAGGAACCATCATATTTACTATCTCTTAGTTCTATTGCACTAACTCTTTGTTGTAGTTGAATAACCTAGCAAGCAGTTGACTGTTGGGTTTTGACAGTCGACTGCTGGTAGCATCAGTCGACTGATGATGGGCATCAGTCCACTGCTATTCAAACTGTCCAGCTCGAAGAAAGTCAAGATAAGCTCCACTTATCTTGGGGAGATGAGACTCTTTGACTCAAATCTAGATCTCAACATTCAGGGGCTCTCCAAGTGCTCCCACAACGACGTGCCATCAACGACTACTCTACGACGTCGAAACGTTGTCGCAATATCGATGATACGCAACATCTCAAGTCTTTATTTTCGTCGGTACATTTCAAGTCGTAGCTTTAATCTTTATATTTTGTATTCGAGCTTTTTTCTTCAAGTTTTTCGTTGTAAAGAGGAGAGGTGGGATTGTGCCTCTACCTCTAGATTGCTTCTTATTGTAACCATTGTCTTTTACCTCCAACGAGGAGGAGATCTTTAGTGCATTGCCCTTCGTACACAGTCTAGGATCGCAGGGCCTTGGAGTAACAACTTTTCGGTTGCGAACCGAGTAAAAACAAATTGTGTCATTTACTTTTATTGTATCTTAATTTCCGCTGTGCCACTCAAGTTTTAAACGAACGAAAAGAAAGTTTTACCCTCGCTATTCCCCCCCTCCCCCTCTAGCTTGCTTTTGATCCAACATCAACTTCTCAACTCGGCTCGACAACTAAGCATTAGGCAGCTCGACCAGCTCATCATTCGACCACTCAACTAGTTTGGCATTTAGTCTCTCGATCAGCTCGATCGAATACTCAACATTCGGTCAGTTTGGATACTCAGTAAGTTCAAATACATAACACTCAATTAGTTTGAATAATTAACTAGTCAGCTCGAATATACAAACCAACTTAGTCACTCAATCAAAAAAGTTGACATCTTGACAAATAAATTTGAAATTATTTTTAGTAAGTATTTAAATTTAAATTTTCTCTTTATCTCTGACAAATAATTTTCAAAAAAGATCGAATAATATCCTTAACCCTACTATACCAAATTTTGACCCTTTTATCACTAATGGTGAGCTTTTTCGAGCTCTAATACATGAGATATTGTACCATCTTCTTGATTGGGATTATTAATTAATTTTTTTCCCATACAAATTTTGTCTCCATGGGGATGACTGGCTAAGGCACGACGGAGCTTGCAGATAAGACAATGGTCAATTCCGGAGAAGGTCTAAAACTCTTTTATGGATTCAAATGACCCTCACGCATCTTGGGCATCACGTCAAAGCTCATAAAGCCCTCCGTGATTTACCTCCCTTACAATGACTGTGGGACAGACAGGTGGGGACCGCTAAGTTGGTGGATTCCAACCTTTGCGGGATTATGAATTAATTGTTTTTAGTTTCTCAGCTCAAAAGATTTGGACTATAAGAATTACAGTTTCCTAATATCGCTCTATGCCAATACTGCTAGAAACATTAACCATCTTTTTTGGAGATGTTCGAAAGCATGATACACAAGTAAAGTGCTAATTCTTCTTTTTCAATTTAAGTCACATAATTTCATACAACTTTTACTCGTTGCTCAACAAAATGAATGAATTTTGAAGGGAAAAAAATATAAGACAATCATTTTTAGATTAAGTTTTACTTAAGAAAGGGGTCATTGAGTTGTTCGACAATGTGCACATAAAAGAGATATTGTAAAGCTCATGACCTACTGCATTTGGACTTTGTATCAGTTCTTCAGGTCGACCACGACAGTTTGCATCTCATTAATTTTCCTGACGACTCTTGTTTTGAGGTATGCCTATGAATTGTTCAACCTATTGCATTTTTGTTCGTAAAAATGAAGCGACTCAAAGAGAGAATTGAGGTTTTACTTTCGTAGAAGCGACTAAGAGAGACCGACAATGGTAAGGAAAAAATGTGGCGATCACTTGCTGATCTAGATATTTATAGGCAAGGAGAGATTGGACCGAAAATGAATAGAAGTTCTAATTGTAATATTCGAAACCTGACTAACAATTTGAAAAGAGAAGTTTTTTATTGTATTAGACGAAGTTTCGATTAATTTTTTTTCTTTTATAAAAAAATTGTTTTTTTATTTTTTTTAGTGTTCGATTTGTACTAGATTATGATTTTTATTTTTTTTTTCTTTAAAAAAAACTCAATTATGGTCTTAAACTTTTGATAATATTAGATAATCCTAAATTTTAGATTCGTTGATATCATTATTATTTTTATAATTTGTTTAACCATATGGTAACAATCCAATCAAAAAACTTTTTTCAATCGCTTTTAAAAAATAAAATGACTTATAAGTAAAAAATGAATATTTTAAATATTTTATTATTGTTTTTGGTTCCAACGCGGATCGATGCCTTATTGAGTTTAACATTTCAATTTTGACCTACATTTCAATTTTGACCATGACGATTTAGATCTCTTTTGGTCTGAGATAGGCTTATAAACTTGTGTCCTTCGAATCATAGATTTTATTAATTTTCTTTTGAATAAATTGATAGATTGTGATTATTTTGGTTGGGATATCGAGTAGTATTTAAAATTTTGATGATATAAATCAAACTTTAAAAAAATATTAATAAATTAATTTTTGAATTTCTTATATTAATTTTTAAACTCCGTTTAAAAATAATTTGAACCACTTCAAAAATAAATCAAAAATAACATTCATTGAGCAATGGAAGAGTAGGAGGATTGATATAATATTGATATCGAAGCTTTAAAATATTTGTAACCCGTCAATGTTGTTTCGACTTTAGAAGTGCTTATGCTATCGCAAAAAAAAAAACAGTAAAAAAATAACTTTTCGTATTTTTTATTTTTTTTTCAAAAAATATCCTTTTATTTTCCAAAAATAAAAAATACAAACCAAACAACATTTTAAATATTTTTTTATTTTCTCAAAAATTAAAAATAACAAATATCACATTTTTTACAAATCAAAGCAGCGCAAGTTTTTTTGCGTCAGAAAGTGATTATATTAATCTTCGTCCTTTGAAATCTATGCAAATTGAGCATGAAAAATTAAAATTTTAAAGTCCTACCAAATTTACACAAATATTAATATTTATATTACATTAACCGTCAAGCAGACAACAGAAGACCAACTTTGAGCTTCTGTTTACACAAAAAAAGAAAAATCACTACAAGTGACTGCCCCAACTTAATACAAGAACACTAAACCAATTGACATATTCCCATCTTCATTCCTTCACTGGCAACTTGTCGTTCACAATTTCTAAATCAATGACAGGATTTTCAGTTTCATCCTCAGCTTCCGAAATGATTGCTTTGACTTAAAATTCAACGATATTTCCATCTCCAATTCTCTCGATCTTCCTCTTCGCTGTCAATTTCTTGATCATAATCCGAGTTGGAATCTTCCAAATAAGTGAAAGGACTTTCATTCTCATCTTCATCTTCATCTTCCGATGACACTTCATCACGATAATCGTTCCATGGATTGTTCTCAGCTGCAAATAAATAAGTACTAATATTAGTCAATATTACTACGAGTCAAATTACAAGGAAAAAGAATATACAACCATACCATTTGAATCATCGCTTTCATAATCAAAATCAGATTGAGATTGACCATCATAATAGTCATCCTCCACATAAACTTGCACTCTGTACCAACGATACATAATGAATATCAAAATTAAAATCCAATTATAAGTTTAGATTATTCAAATGTCCAAATTCATACAATGGATACTCATCGGTGTTATCCGTGTCCGTGTCCACACCAACGCCGATGGTATAAATGTCGTAAACAAATTTATCTGTTCAAAAGAAATTTAAGAGAGATTTAGCAGTGAGAAGATCATCAAGAGTCTCATGGGAGATCACAAACTGCATGTAAAGTTAATCATAGTATGCAACTTTCATTTAGACAAAATAGTTAAACTGAAAAAAAAATAAACAAATATTTAATTTTAGGAACATAAACTAGTCTAGTTTAGCAATTTTAAGAAAATATATTATTTACCATGCTAAAACAAGGGAGCAAAAGATGATAATTAGACAATATAGGAGATTCAAATAGAATATAAACTTGTCACCGAAAAAATATTAAGGATGGCGGAGAAGATGGAACCTTCTTTAGTTGCTTTGTCATGTTCAATATCTTCGGCTGCTTGCGGAAGGAATTCCTTTAGAAGTGGTAAATACTTATCAAAAATTCCACCATCAACCTCAAGTGCACCTCTGCATTCAAGAATCTCTTATATAAACTAGAAAGATACGCTAAAGAAGTAATAGAAATATTGAATATTAAATTTACTTGGGTTTTGCCACCCTTTCATCCTCAGCATCAACTCGAATGACATTATACAAATGACATTTTTCATGCAAAGAGAATTCTTCTGCATCTATGTTTCCCCTCTTCTTCCATATTTGTTCGAATTTAGCACTTCTAGCAAGATCCTATAAGATTCTTGGGAATAAATCATCCAAATCCAATGCCACACAATTTCAGCAATGAAATGATAATGAAGCATCTCGTGTTAAAAGCAATATAAATGTGCAAACAAACAACTATTATTCAAAATCATTCTAATTATCCCACAATATTCAAGTTGGTCCTATACATCAAAATGATTAAACATTTTGTGATACTAATTGAGAAATCAGTTTTGTTGGAAGGAAATTAATCCACTAGCTTTCAACAATAACAATTAGACATATGATAATCAAATGTGAAGAGCATATAAGAATCAAACTGCGCTTACATTTACTCACTATAACAATGAAAAACTGTTTTATCAAACACATTACTGATCACGTCCTGTGTAAATTGGTATATCTACTTTATAAAATATCAAGGTTGCATACTTCCAATAAATTGAATCTGATGTGTAAAATGACAACACCCAAGTCCATGATATGATGTTATATTAGAAAACATCTAACACAAAAGTTCAGATGTGAATGTTTCCTGCATTGGAGAAATTGCAATAACAATTCAATAACATGAAAGAGTAATGATCTCTACCTCATGCTCTTTAATAGCCTTGGACCGCAATTGATCATGTTTACGCTTAAAGTGCAACAAGAATGAATCTATTATTTGAGGGAAAACTGCTGAATATTTCTAGGATTAAATAAAGTTATTAAACTAGAAAAAAATAATACTGGCATCAAAGTAGGCAAATGAAGAGCTATGCATTTCCCACAAATTTGGAAAGGCCGGTTATGATATTAAAAAAGATTCCAATAATTTATTTTTGCAAGTGATTTTAGAAACAACCAAAATCACTCACATGGATTCACATCTTTAAGAGAGAAAAAGTAAATTAACCTTCTGCAAAAATTGTGGGAGAAATTGAGGCAGCAACCATAATATAATACGTGGCAGAAATTGTGTGTCATTTTAGCACTGCCGATAATAGTAGATATAAATCAACGAAAAATGCAGCAGTGAAATGGTGAACAATTCTGCGAGATTAGGTTAGGGAAATATCATCTCCTTGATGATGTAACATAAGAAATTGAATTGTTAACATTACCTTATCAGGTTTATACAAACTTCTACGCTCCTTAGATCTCCCCTTAAATTCTTTGCTATTTCCAGAAGATTGCTGCTGGTTGAGAAAAAAAGAGAGAGAGAGAAAGAAAGAAGATTAAGTCTTTACCAATGAATTACAATGGGATATTAGAAGTTCAAATGACAGAATATGTTATATCATATAACTCTATGGCACACAAATAAAGGAAAGATGATAGTGATTCAATAATCATAGGTGTACAAAGCAATATGCTTGCAGGAGATCTATGAAAATCCTGCCCGTGGAACAAAAAATATCATTTTTGTATAGGCAAAAGAGCATTCATATCTATAAAAAAGAAAAGAAATGATTGCAAGTTAAAGTTAATTATCTGATTTACTGCAAGTAGGAGCATCATAAACTGTGTTAATGTAAACAAGAGGAAGAACGAGGAGCATCTTAAAAGATAACCACCTCTCAAAACAAATGACAAAGGAGAATACAAGAGTAACATAGATTAGGTATTAACCAGAAACGAATGCAGCACATCTTTGACAGACTGGGAGTTACCAACTGTCTCAAGACGGTGAACCAACATCTTCTTACTTGCAAGCTCATTGAGAACTGCATTTCAGAAGCCTCTTCGATAAGAACTTTTCAGTCAAATATGTTAACATCACAATGACTCATTAAGAACTTTTCTTATCAATATCATAATTAAAAAATCCATAATTATATTCAATATCATTTATAAATTAATAAAAGCTAATAACAGATGACTATATCATTTATAAATTAATAGAAGCTAATAGCAGACCATTGATATATGCTACTCCATTTCAGTTTGACTCATTCTTTCTAAGTCCCTAGCATATAAAAAAACATGGATTATTCTAGAAACCATTTTTGAGTAGGAACGACTAAAAAATGCATGCATTATGATAATCCCATTGAAAAAACAGCAAGAAGAAAAGAAGAAAGTGAAGGATATACCTTTTCCCGTGCCACAATCAGATATGGAGAGATTTCCAAGATCCAGGAATGCTTTTTTATGTGGCCTTTCATTGATCTCCAACCCTGAGTGCATACACACACAAAAAAAACACACTTTTATCTCCCATTCTCTCCTCCGCCTCCTTAATATTATCCAAACATAATTACAAAGGGAAAAAAGATGAAGAAAAATAACTTACAGAAGGCGTCGAGTTTCGCCTGGGAGGCCTTCCGCTTAACCCTAACAATCACCGGCTTTCCGGCGACCGAACTCAGCGGAGGAGTCATCGAATTGAAACTTAACGCCACAACAGGCTCTGTCGCACAATCACCAGACAAGGGCAAGATCAGGCGAACAAGCAGATTAGGGCGAGCAAGAATCGAGTTTTCGCTTTCGCAGAAAAGAAGCAACTCAGACAGACAGAAAGGCAAAAGCTCCCCGACCTGGTTACTTATAGGCTACGCGATATATCGGATCCGAAAATGAATAGGATTTGTTTTTGTAAACGGGTCCATATTCGAAACCCGACTAGCAATTTGAAAATTGAATTTTTTTTATCGGATTTGATGATGTTTTAATTAATTTTTATTTTTTAAAAAACTTGTTTTTCTATTCTGTTGGTGTTCAATTTTTACAGGATTACTATTTTTTATCTTTTTATATTTAAAAAAATCCTAATTATGTTGTTAAATTTTAGATTTGTCTTAGATGATATTAGATTATCCTACATTTTAGATTTGGTGATATAATTATTATTTTTATCAATTTTTTTTACTATATATATCAGGTTAATTACTATCTCCAATTAGGGAGCTGATTTAGAAGAATAAAAATTAAACGGTAACTATTTTTTTATAAACTAAAAAACTTATAAAATAACTTATAAAATATATTTATTTTATAAATTTTCTTTTAAAAAATGAGACAAACAAGATTATAGTATTAAGATCAATATGTCAAATTATGCTTAAAATTCTTAAAGGAAATAAAAACTAATATTATTATTTATAAATTATATATCACATGTCATAATTCATGTAATATAGCATATTGATCATTAACTTGAATATTCTTATTTTACAATGAGTATAATAATGCAAAAGGATGTCTCCATCTTAATGCAATAATGCACCTGTAGAAATAAGTGTATTAAGCTAAGAGAATATTTATATATTTCTCCAGCATTACAAAATAGGGATGAGATCGAAAAAAAATAATAAGCTAAAGGAAAGAATGTTCACGTATTATTTGAAATGAGTGTTTTTTCTCCTCTCGTTCGCTACCCCATAAAAGTATTTAGAGTTCTGATCTACATTGAAAATTTGAATGAAAATGAAACAAATGAATGGATGTGTACAAGCACAATAGCCACATCGAATGTTAGATCAATCAGGATAAAATATGCTTAAGCGGTTCAATTAAATATTTTGTCATCCAAATCAACTTTTGTTATCCGATTCTTCGAGTGATGAATATATTAATGTGTAAACTTGTAACGATCAAATGTTAATGGCAGATCTATAATCACTCGGACGAAACAATCGACCATTGATGACTGACGATTGGTATTATCACTTGGGCAAGTAGACAAGCAAGAGACAACAAGACGAGCTCTTTATCCAACTTCGCTCTCCTACATTCTCTTCTTCTTTGTCGAGAGATCCGCTCGATAACTCTACTATAATAGTGTTCAACTACATGCTCAATTTAGTATGAATAATCCTTGTTTGATTGTGTATGTGATCCTGTCATTGTATTATGGGCAATAGACATCTATTGTAATCTCGAAGCATTGCTAGAGAGGACAAATATATTGGAGATTTGAATGAAAACATGAAGGCATCCATTTTGATATCCTAGAAAGATTTAGAGTGTAACGAACACTTTAAATAGGCAGTTACTTGCACAATAAAAAGCTTAGACAAAATGATTGAGCCATGGCTACTGTTTTGCAATCAAGCTTTAAAAACTAGAGCGAAACAACAAATTGATTGTAGACAATTCAAAAACGTAATTTTTATTTGCTATTAAAGAGAAACCAGAGGATACACTTATATGAGTAGTAGGTTGTAACTCTGTAAGGATCGATGTGTGAAAAAAATTAGATCGTCCGACGAAACTTCGGAAGCACTAGGACAAAGTTGTTTTAAGGACACTATGTGTTACACAGGCCTTGACTCTCGTTTAGGATTTCTCAATCAAAATACTAAGCATAAATAGTACTTTCGCACGCACCTTCTAGTGTTTAGACTCGACACTTCATTTCTCCTACTTGACTCGGCAATATTTTCCTAGCACTAGAAGTGCTCAGCCTCGACGTCGGCTTCTCCTACTCAGCTTGATGGCATTTCCTGAGCATTAGAAGTGCTCGACCTCAATACTCGGCTTCTCCCACTTTGCTCGACATTTTCCTGAGCACCTACATGTGCTCGGACTCGACGATTGTTTCTCACAACAACTCGACAAATCCTGAGATCGATTCGTGCACAAGACCAAGTCCCGAGCACTCACAATGCTCGCCTCCACTTGAAGATTCGATTTCTCACATGGGTGACTACTTCCCGAGCACTTATAGTGCTCGGCATCCTCGACGGTCTGATTTCTCACTCTGACGATAACCACCCGAGCATCGCAGTGCTCAACCGCACACCCGCTTCTCAATCGGACACCTTGCTCGACAGTATCTCTGGAACACCCACGGTGCTCGTCAACTTTGCTTCACAGTCAGACTCGAGCTCCTTCGGTGCTTGGCTCTTAGGTGCTCGGTGGCCTGCCCAAGCTTCTAGTACTAGGCTCATTAGTGATCGGTCACATCTCGATAGAAGATAAGTCTTTGGATTTTCCCTCAGTAAAATTTGTAACAAACTTAAAACAGCTTCGCATAGTTTGTTGAGATGACCATTGAACAAGTTGAGATAATAGTAGCGCATCCCACTTTTCAACAAGTGAGTGCCCCCTCGGTAACGATTGGGACAGTCTCAATCAATCACGAGGAGAAGCTAGAGAGTTCATTGGAATGAACTTCAAGCGACGTCAATAGAAAATGATTTTCTACCTAACCACGCTTAATCTAGCGCAGTTTCTAATCGAAGGACCTCCCAAGGTATTGAGGATTTGAGTGATGTCTAGACCTTCATTACTGTGGAGAATGGAATCACTCGAAGTTTCATTGTAGAAACTACATCCTTAATTATCTAGCGGATGCACTGTACAACGTGTACTGTATAAAGAAATCGAGTAAGGAACTGTGGGAATCCTTAGACTGAAAATACTGAACAGTGGATGTTTAAGCCAAAAAGTTTGTGGTTGGTCAATTCTTAGACTATAAAATGGTGGACTCCAAGACGGTGATCAGCCAAGTCCAGGAGCTTCAGGTAATCTTACATGAAATTCACTCAGAAGGCATGGTGTTGAGCAAAACTTTCCAAGTGGTTACAATGATTGAAAAGTTGCCTCCAAGATGGAAAGACTTCAAGAATTATCTGAAGCATAAAAGGAAGGAGATGAACGTCAAAGAACTCATTGTCCGTCTCCGGATTGAGGAAGACAATAGAAGCTTCAAGAAATGATTGTTCACTCAGGCTATTGTTAAAACAACGTGGTCGAGCACGGTGAAAACTCAAAGAGGAAGAAGACAAAGTCTTCCAAGCTAGAACCAAAGGAAGGCAATGGCAAGAAGACGTTTATGAGGAGTGCTTCAATTGTGACTGTGTTGGTATAAGCCTTTGGAAAGCAAGAAGCCGAAAAAGAAGTAAGAGACCAACCTAAATGAGGTGGAAGACCTCTATGCAGTGGTCTCTGAACTAAATTTGATAGGTTCAAATCCTCGACAATGGTGGATAGATACTGGAGCCATCGAATATGTCTGCTGCAATAAAGAGCTGCTCCACAACTTTGAAGAAATTAGAGATGGAGATAAGCTGTATATGGGGAACACAATAACCTCGAAGATCAAGGGTCGTGGAAAAGTAGTACTAAAGATGACCTCAAAAAATGAACTAATTCTAATTAATGTATTGTTTGTTCTAGGTATTCGTAAGAATTTGGTGTTTGAATCTTTGTTAAGCAAGCATGGGTCCAGATTAGTTTTTGAGTCAGACAGAATTGTTCTGTCTAAAAGTGAAATGTTTGTTGGAACAGGCTATGAGAGTGAGAGACTCTTCAAATTCGGTGTAATGGTCATTAGGTCCAAAATAAATGAAATTGAAAGTTCTTATGCTTATATGCTTGAGTCATCTATATTGTGGTATAGTAGACTATGACATGTTAACTACGATTCATTGTATAGACTAATTAATATACAAAGCATATCGACATTCCAAATAGACTCAAAACAAAAATGTGGAATTTATGTAGAGGCAAAATTGGCGAGGTCATCCTTTCAACAAGTTGAAAGAAGCAATGAACCACTCGGCCTAATCCACACAGACGTGTGCGACCTAAAGGGGGTTCTGACACGCGGTGGGAATAAATACTTTATTATTTTTATAAAAAATAACACAAAATTTTGTTATGTGTATTTTCTAAAAAGTAAGAATGAGGCTAGAAATTTATTTTCTATAAAAATGAAGTCGATAATCATCTTAATATGAAGATTAAGGTAGTACGAAGTGATCGAGGTAGTGAATATATTTCACCGTTCACTGAGTTGTGTGTTGAACATGAGATTATACATGAACTACGACTCCATAAACTCCTCAGCAAAATGACATTGCCGAGAAGAAAAATCACACTTTAAAAGAGATGATGAATGCTCTTTTATTAAGTTCTGGATTGTTAGATAATTTGTGGGAAAAAATTATATTAACAGCTAATTACCTTTTAAATAAGATAACTCGGAAAAAGGTGAAAGAGACTCTTATGAGTTATGAAAAGGGTGAAATTCATCCTGCAAATACTTACGAGTATGGGGGTGACTTGCGAAAGTGTTGGTTCCTAATCCGAAAAAGATTAAAATAGAACCAAAAATAGTTCATTGCATATTTATCGGATATGCACTTAATAGTAGTTCATATATGTTCCTTGTGTTTGAATCTCAAATTTCAGATATACACAAGACTCGATTGTTGAATCGAGAAATGTCTTATTCTTCGAGCATGTGTTTCTGTATAAGACCCGAAAGAATGCTAGCTCCTCAAAACGGAGAAAACACAAGAGGAAGAAGGAGTTGATGAACAAGTTAAGGATGAGATTAGACAAAGTAAGCGAGCTCGAGTGGAAAAATCCTTTGGATCAGATTTTATCACTTTCATGTTGGAAAGTGATCCCCATAGTCACTCAGAAACAGTAAATTCATCTGATGGACCTTAATGGAAGGAAACAATCAACTCTGAGATTACTTCAATCTTGTAAAATCACACTTGGTAACTAGTGGGCCTTTCTCCTGAAAGCAAGACATTAGGTTGCAAGTGATTTTTCAAGAGGAAAATGAAATCAGATGGCATTATAGAAAAGTACACGGCTAGATTGGTAATTAAAGGTTATTGACAATGTGAATGTCTAGACTATTTTGATATTTATTCTTCGATATCAAGAATAACCTCCGTTATGGTGTTACTATCGATTACTACTCTTTGGAACCTTAAAATGCATCAAATGGATGTAAAGGCTGCTTTTCTAAATGGGGATTTAGAAGAGAAAATTTATATGGAGTAATCTCAACTGATAACTCATAGTGATGAGACATCGGCTGAACCTATTGTGATACCAAATCTTCGTAGATCTGGTAGGACACGCAACATTAATTCCTGAGAGATATGAATTTTTCGTAAGCGAATCGAATGACGTGTTAATCATTGACGATGAGGAGTCTACCAATTATGAAGAAGTTCTGAAAAGTTCAGAAAGAGACAAATGGCTTGATGCCATGAAGTTGGAAATGAATTCCATGTATGAAAATCAAGTTTGGAATTTGGCGGACCCATCTGAAGGCATAAAGCTTATAGGGTGCAAGTGAGTTTTCAAGAAGAAAACCGACATAGATGGTAATGTGATTACTTATAAGGCTAAATTAGTGGCGAAAGGTTATCATCAAAAGCAAGGTGTTGATTATGACGAGACCTATCCACCAGTAGTTATGCTTAAATCCATTCGGATGCTCCTAGCCATAGCGGCTCATTATGATTATGAGATATGACAAATGGATGTGAAAATGACTTTTCTTAATGGAAACCTACTCGAGGACGTGTATATGATACAACCCGAGGGTTTCACATCGATTGATAAAATAAAGGTATGCAAGCTTCGACGATCCATATATGGACTGAAGCAAGTATCCAGGAGATGGAATATCCATTTTGATGAGACAATCAAAAGGTTTGATTTCTCATAAAATTCAGACGAACCCTGTGTGTATAAGAAGTTAAGTAGGAGTGCAGTTATGTTCCTAGTGTTGTATGTCGATGATATATTACTTATAAGAAACGATATATCTGTCTTACAGTCAGTTAAAATTTGGTTATCCAAAATATTCTCTATGAAAGACCTGGGAGAAGCGACCTACATCCTCGGAATCAAGATGTATAGAGATAGATCAAAACGGTTGCTTGGTCTTTCGCAGTCTACATATATAGACCGAGTGCTAAAGAGGTTTAGCATGTCGGAATCCAAGAAAGGTTTCCTTCCCATCAGACATGGAATTCACCTTTCGAAGTTTATGTGTCCACGCATAGAAGACGAGAGGATTTGCATGAGTAAGATTCCCTATGCATCTACAATACAATCAATCATGTATGTTATGTTATGTACGAGGTTCGATGTATCATATGCTCTGAGTGTCACGAGCAGATACCAGTCTAATTCAGGAATAGATCATTGGGCGGCTGTTAAGATAATCCTTAAGTACTTAAGAAGAACTAAGGATGTGTTTCTAATATATGAAGAGGGTGATATGGTAATATACGGGTATATGGATGTCAACTTCCAGACAAACAAAGATGGTTTCAGGTCTCAGTCTGGGTATATATTCACCTTGAATGGAGGTGCAATAAGTTAGAAAAATTCCAAACAAGACACTATAGTAGATTCTTCCACTGAGGCAAAATACATTGCAGCTTCGGAAGCAGCAAAGAAAGCGATTTGGATCAAGAAGTTCGTCTTTGAACTTGATGTGGTCTCATCAACGATCCAAACATGTACTTCGCTGCTATCATTTGATCAGAGAGATTATAAGTAGGAAGGAAATATAAATCAAGAAGATTCCCACTGAAAAGAACTTAGCGGATCTTTTGACTAAGGTCTTACCTCAAATTAAGTTTGAGGGTCATATTAGACCTTATGGTATTGGATACCGTGGCGATTGACATTAGACCAAGTGAGAGCTTGTTAGTGATATATGAGAGATGTCCTAAGGCAATCGCCTTATAGTTGTATCATTTATTTAATAAATGGAAATTCACTATTTGTGTATATATATTTTCATGTATTTGATTGGATCTTAAACTCATTTACTGAATATTCGTAATACGATTCACAGTATGAGAGAATTTATGATTAGATCACAACTAGTAAGTGTCTCTACATGTGTAATTGTGATGTATTGAAATTATTCATAGTCAATGAATTGATGTATTTGGACACTATTAATTCTATTAAGACTAGCACGAGTTATACTCTTTGGTTTATCTAAGCAGCTGTTCATCACTGGTTGGAGACATTGGGATGTCCAGAGTTAATCGTGGATGCTAGTTATGGAAACTAGTTCATTGGAGTGATTAGCTATAAGACTTCGTATGGTTCTCTACATATATGGATATGTCAATGAAGTTTTTACTGTAGTTTAAGTATGATGTTCCTTTGACTTACGGTATTCAAGTCATCTTGGATTTACTGTAGCTGCTGAAGGGTTTCAGAAGTATTCTAGGATCAACCGTTGATTTTTTGATTAATTGGGGATCATGATGTACTACGAGGTGTCACTCATGATCATTCTATAATTAATGGTTAATTATATATGATCAACATAAATCGGGAAGCTATTTGGTCACACGCACAACGAGTGTAATCCGAAGGATTTAAAACGAGCTTGAGAATAGGATTCTCAGATCAAGAGATACATGGTTTGGTTGAACCAAACGAAGAGCGAGCATGAAATTATTTCAGTCGTAATTAAAGCGTGGATGGGCCAAGTCTTATGAAAACATGATTGATGAACCAAATCGATTTGGTTCTAATCCAATGGTGGAAAATAAACCAAAGTGGTTTCGTTTGTTTTAAATGAATGAACTGAAATTGGTTTGGTTCGTTTTAACTTAAAATAGACCAACATGGTTTAGTTTATTTTAATTTAAGTTATTGGAGCGGGTTAACGGATTTTGGTTATGAGTCAATAACCGTTAGGAGAATATGTTCTCTATTATAAAAACACGACTTAAGGGTTTTTGTTTTTTTAATTGGTTCAAGGTTTTAGAAACCCTATCCACCTCTCCTCTTCCTCCTCTAGAGTTGCCGCCTAACAAGGTTGCCACCCAACCTTGTTGTCGCCGCCCTCCTTGGCCGAACCACCCTAGCTGTCACCGGCGTCCACCTGCAGCTAGGCATCCTCCCTTAGCTCCGGTGACCAAGGACCAGCCGACCATCTTCTTTGGCCAACACCAACTCCTCCACCACAAGTTGCCTAGTTTTAGATAGCTTGTTGTCCCTTGCGTGGAGAAATTGTTTGGTCGTTGTTTCGTGCTCCAGCAGTGATCTACTTGCTGAGGATTGGATCTCCGACAATCCTCTTGGTGGAGGACCAAAGGTTTCGTCAATTGGATTAATGGAAGCCGCTTTCGAGAAACGAGTTCGTGGAACTTGTTTTGGATTTGAATTGGATTTGAATCATGATCATCTATCGATCACAACATCTTCGATTCGAGACTAGTATCTTGTGAGAAGACGGGGCTCGTGGCTTTGTGAAGTTATCCCGACGATACTCGGCGTAGATATGAATAGAGGCGAGACTTGAAAGTGGCTCTCGGTTGATATCATTCCCGCTTCATGTAATCCGTCAGTTATACCTAGAGTAGTTTTCCTTTATTGCAAAATTTGAAATGATGATTATGTCTACACTTGATGTACTCTTCCATGTGTGTGGTGTGTGTGTTATAATAAATTAGTTTATTACTTATATTTGCTTCCGTTGTGTGCATGTTTATGAAACGTGTTCGAACACACACCCACATCGGTGCCGGGGAAACCTAACAGTGGTATCAGAGCCAGGTTGTATTTTGACATAATCGTAAAATTGTTTTGCGATAGTCATAATTTTATTTTTAAAAATTTTCTACTTTTGAAAAGTTTATAATTAATTATGAAAATTTTAATTAGTAAAGAAATTCAAATTGAAAATTTTCTAATATGATTAGAAAATTAAAATTTAGGAAATTTATTTCCTAAATTAAATTTGAATTTTCTTAATTAATATTTTTCATAAATAAAATATGTGATTAAATTTGGAAATTTATTTTCTAATTTAATCGGGATTTGATTTGGGAAATCAAATCGCAAATATATTTTATTTACAAAATTAATTATAACAATATGAAAACTACTTGTACATGTCATAATTGTATGTCATGTAATTGCATTAGATGCATATCATTATGTCATGCGTGTTGTAATATGTAGATGCATTAGATACACATATGTATGTCATGCGTGTCATGTCATGTAGATAATAGTTATTTGCATGCAAAGAGGATGAGATCTTGAAACCCTTACACAATATTAAAGTCTGCACCTTCCATTAATATGGTTAGAACCGGAGTTTTATTTCTTATTTGGATTGTTGGTCTCTCTCCAAGCCCGACTCGAACCTGAACATGTTCAAACCATTGAAATAGTTTATTACTAATATGGTAAGAGTCAATCGTTAGTTTGGGTTGTTGGACTCTCTCTAAGCTTGACTAATTGGTTGAATGCGCTCTAACCATATTAATATTATTTCGCGATTAATGGGTTGACTTTAACTTGGAACATCGATTTGTTAGACTCTCTCCAAGGTCGATGTGAAGGGAGGTGAAGTTGGGTGCTATGCATATGATGCATACTTGTTAATGAGTTAACAACCTGATGTATGTGTGAACATTCAATTAGTTAATAGCACATTGTGATAGTTGCATATATGTGATATGCAATTGGTATACTTGATACCTACCATCGTAGCTAAGAATGGATTGTTGGACTCTCTCTAAGTTCGTTCTTATCTATGTTGGATATCAACCCATTCGGAGATGGACCTACGATCTTCCGAATTGATTTTGAAGGTTTTGATTTCGAAAAATGAATGGGATTTGTAAATGTATGTTGATGCATTTTAAAATCAATTTCTCATATATGCTCGATTTGTATTTCTAGGTTAATCGCTTAATCATGACATCTTTGAGTTTGCGATCTATTTTGAATTCGAATAAATTGACTGGGTCAAACTTCTTGGACTAGCTTAGAAACCTGAGAATTGTTCTCAAGGTGGAAAAGTTTGCGTATGTCCTCGAAGAGCCTCTTCCCACCCGTCCTATGGATGATGCAACTCCGAACCAATTGTTGGTCTATCAGAAATATGTGAATAATTCTGAGTTGGCGAGTTGCATCATGCTAGCGGCGATGGTACCCGAGTTTCAAAAGCAGCACGAGCATATGGATGCAAATACTATAGTCTTTCATCTTCAAGAGTTGTTTGAAGAGCAAGCAAGATCCGAAATGTTAGAAGTCTCCAAGCTCCTCTTCACCTCTAAGATTCAAGAAGGTTCATCTATAGTACAATTTGTACTAAAAATGAATGGGTACATTGAACGTTCAGCAACACTCGGTTTTATGTGGATCATGAATTAAATATTGACTTAATTCTACATTGTTTACCTAAGAATTTCTCACAATTTGTGATGAACTACCGGATGAACAAAATTGAAACCACAATTCCTGAGCTCCTCAACATGTTGAAGATTGTGGAGCCTTCTGTGAAGCATGAGGAGAAGACAACATTGTTAGTTGATTCCTCAAAGAAAGATTCTAAGAGGAAATCAAAGGAACAATGCAAGGGCAAGAAGAAGAAGGCTAAGAAGATGGAACCAGCTCAAAAGGGCACTTGTCATCACTGTGGCAAGGAGGGTTATTAGCAAAGAAACTGTAAGATTTATCTTAAGTCCTTGAAGAAGAATAAGGTATCTGATGCCCTATCTTCTTCAGATATCTTCGTTATTGATTGTCATTTTATTTTCTTAGACACTTGGATATTGGATAGCGGGTGTGGTTAACATATATTTAATAACATACATGGGCTAAGGAATAGAAGAAAACTCGTCAAGGGAGAGTCAAATTTACGTGTTAGGAATGGAGCAAAGGTTATTGCACTCGCCATCGGAACGTATTTGTTGAAACTCCCTACATGACTTGTCTTAGAACTGGACAATTGTTTTTATGTTCCTTCATTGATAAAGAACATCATTTCTATTTCTTGTTTAAATAGTAATGGATATCATTTGACTTTTAATAACAATTATTGTTACATAACTTTGAATGACATTCTTTATGGGACTGGAACATTATGCAATGGAATATATACGTTAGATGTATCCGGTGACATTTTCAATATCGAAGCGAGCAACAAGTGTGTTTGAAAAGATAATCAATTAGACTTCTACATGTGGCATTGCCATCTTGGCCATGTAAGCAAGAAACGTATGTCCGAATTACACCGATGTGGATTTCTGGAATCATTTGAATTAGATTCATACGATATGTTCGAATCATGCTTAAAGGGCAAGATGACCAAGTTACCTTTTATTGAAAAAGGTGAACTGGTGGGAGAGTTGTTTGGTCTAATACATACTGATGTATGCGGATCTATGTCAACTCAAGCTTTAGAAGGCTATAGTTACTTCATTACCTTCGCCGATGATCACTCATAGTTTGAGTATATGTTCTTGATGAAACACAAGTCTGAATCCTTTGAAAGGTTCAAAAAAATTCAGAAATGAAGTAGAAAAACAACTTGGCAAGAGTATTAAAATATTTCGATCGGATCGAGGTGGTGAATACTTGAGTCAAGAGTTTCTAGATTATCTTAGGAACAATGGTATATTATCTCAATAGACTCCGTCGTATACACCGCAGCTGAATGGTGTATCTGAGAGGCGAAACCGACCCATGTTGAACATGGTTAGGTCGATGATGAATCATGCGAATCTTCCCAAGTCCTTTTGGGGCTATGCACTTCAAACTGTTGTTTACTTGCTAAACAAAGTTCCGACCAAGGTAATCTTTACTACTCCAAATGAGATATGAAATAATAAGAAATCTCATTTATCTTACCTGAAGATATGGGGTTGTTCTGCTTATGTGAAGCGGACTGTATCAGACAAACTAGATGCAAAGTCTGAAAAATATCTATTTATTAGATACCCTAAGGAAATGAGGGGTTACCAATTCTATTATCTTGTGGAATAAAAGGTGTTTATTTCAAGGCATGTTGTATTTCTAAAGAAAGAGTTTCTCTTGCAAGAAAAAAGTGAGAGTGTCGTTGAACTTGAGGAGGTTCAAGAGACTCCAGTAGACATTGAGAAGATACCAGGCCAAGCATCTCAACTGATAACTCATCGTGATGAGACATTGGCTGGACCTATTGTAACACCAAATATTTGTAGATCTTGTATGACATGCAACATTCCTGAGAGATATGGATTTCTCATAAGCAAATCGAACGACGTGTTACTCATTGACGATGAGGAGCCTACTAGTTATGAAGAAGTTATGAAAAGTTCAAAAAGAGACAAATGACTTGATGTCATGAAGTCGAAAATGAATTCCATGTATGAAAATCAAGTTTGAAATTTGGTGGACCCACCTGAAGGCATAAAGCTTATAGGGTGCAAGTGAGTTTTCAAGAAGAAAATCGACATGAATGGTAATGTGATTACTCATAAGGATAGATTAGTGGTGAAAGCTATCGTTAAAAGCAAGATGTTGATTATGACGAGACCTATCCATCTGTAGTTATGCTTAAATCCATTCGGATGCTCCTAGCCATAGCGGCTCATTATGATTATGATATATGACAAATGGATGTGAAAATGACTTTTCTTAATGGAAACCTACTCGAGGACGTGTATATGATACAACCCGAGGGTTTCACATCGATTGATAAAACAAAGGTATGCAAGCTTCGATGGTCCATATATGGACTGAAGCAAGCATCCAGGAGATGGAATATCCATTTTGATGAGACAATCAAAAGGTTTGATTTCTCACAAAATCCAGACGAACCCTGTGTGTACAAGAAGGTTAGTGGGAGTGCAGTTGTGTTTCTAGTGTTGTATGTCGATGACATATTACTTATAAGAAACGATATATCTGTCTTACAGTCAGTTAAAATTTGGTTATCCAAAATATTCTCTATGAAAGACCTGGGAGAAGCGACCTACATCCTCGGGATCAAGATGTATAGAGATAGATCAAAATGGTTGCTTGGTCTTTCACAATCTACATATATAGACTAAGTGCTAAAAACGTTTAGCATGTCGGAATCCAAGAAAGGTTTCCTTCCCATTAGGCATGGGATTCACCTTTCAAAGTTTATGTGTCCGCGCACAGAAGACGAGAGAATTTGCATGATTAAGATTCCTTATGTCTATCAAGTATGCTATGTTATGTACGAGGCCCGATGTATCGTATGCTCTGAGTGTCACGAGCAGATACCAGTCTGATCCAGGAATAAATCATTGGGTGACTGTTAAGATAATCCTTAAGTACTTAAGAAGAACTAAAGATGTATTTCTAATATATGGAGAGGGTGATATGGTAATACGCGGGTATACGGATGCCAGTTTTCAGACAGACAAGGATGATTCCAGGTCTCAGTCTGGATACATATTCACCTTGAATGGAGGCGCAATAAGTTAGAAAAGTTCCAAACAAGACACTATAGTGGATTCTGCCACTGAGGAAGAATACATTGCAGCTTCGGAAGCAGCAAATGAAGCAATTTTGATCAAGAAGTTCATCTTTGAACTTGATGTGGTCTCATCAACAATCCAAACATGTGCTTCGCCGCTATTATTTGATCAGAGAGATCATAAGTAGGAAGGAAATACAAATCGAAAAAATTCTCACTGAAAGAAACTTAGCGGATCCTTTAACTAAGACCTTACCTCAAAGTAAGTTTGAGGGACATGTTAGAGCTTATGATATTGGATACCATGGCGATTAACATTAGGCCAAGTGGGAGCTTGTTAGTGATATATGGGAGATGTCCTAAGGCAATCGTCTTATGGTTGTATCATTTATTTGATAAATGAAGATTCACTATTTAAGTATATATGTTTTCATGTATTTGATTGGATCTTAAACTCATTTATTGAATGTCCACAATACGATTCACAGCATGAGAGAATTTGTGATTGGATCACAACTAATGAGTATCTTTACATGTGTAATTGTGATGTATTGAAATTATCCCTAGTCAATGAATTGATATATTTGGACATCATCAATTCTGTTGAGACTAGCACGAGTTATACTCTTTGGTTTATCTAAGCAGTTGTTCCTCACTGACTGGAGACATTGGGATGTCCGAAGTTAATCGTGGATGCTAGTTATGGTACTTAGTTCATTGGAGCGACTGGCTGTAAGACTTCGTATGGTTCTCTGCATATATGGATATGTCAATGAAGTTATTACTGCAGCTTTAGTGCGATGTTCCTTTGACTTGCGGTATTCAAGTCATCTTGGTCACGTAGACTTATGCTTTGACATCTTAAGCAAGCATCTCCGAGGAGATGTGGACGCGGGATGATTGGGTATAAGTCGAAGTGGTCGAAGGTGTTTGAATAGTCTACGGAGGATTTACCACTTCTTGCAAGGAGATACATACCCTATGGCCTCTTGTCGGATTGTTACTAAATCTTTGGCCAAAACATTACATGTTTAGAGTATGGTACTCTTGGATACATGTGCAATAACTAAAATTCATAGGACGAGGAAGTAATACTTGGGCTAGGTGTGACATGGTCAGCCTAGTGGAGACTGACACAAAAATCATATCCTGAACCAAGTGAGTATAAGATGAGTGAAGGGAACGGGACACGATTTACTCTAGCTGCTGAAGGGTTTCAAAAGTGTTATGGGATCAACCGTTGATTTTTCGATTAATTGGGGATCATGATGTACTATTAGGTGTCACTCATGATCGTTCTATAATTAATCGTTAATTATAAACGACCAATATAAACCAGAAACCTATTTGGTCACACGCACTGTGAGTGTAATCCGAAGGATTTAAAATGAGCTTGAGAATAGGATTCTCAATCACGAGAGACATGGTTTAGTTGGACCAAACGAAGAGCGAGCATGAAATTATTTCAGTTGCAACGGAAGCGTGGATGGGCCAAGTCTTATGAAGACATGATGGATGAATCAAATCAGTTTGGTTCTAATCCAATGGTAGAAAATAAACCAAAGGGGTTTGATTTATTTTAAACGAATGAACCGAAATTGATTTGGTTCATTTTAACTTAAAATATACCAACACGGTTTGGTTTATTTTAACTTAAGTTATTGGAGTGACTTAACGGATTTTGGTTATGAACCAATAACCGTTAGGAGAATATGTTATATATAAAATCATGGCTTAAGGGTTTTTGTTTTTTTAATTGGTTCAAGGTTTTGGAACACCTAGCAACCTCTCCTCTTCCTCCTCTAGAGTTGTCACCCAACCTTGTTGACGCCGCCCTACTTGGCCGGACCACCCTAGCTTCCATCGGCATCCACCTGTAGCCGACCATCCTCCCTTGGCTTCGATGACCAAGGACCAACTGACCATCTTCTTTGGCTGACACCAACTCCTCCACCACAAGCTGCCCAATTTTGGATAGCTTGTTGTCCCTTGCGTGGAGAGGTCATTTGGTCGTTGTTTCGTGCTCCAGCAGTGATCTACTTACCAGGGATTAGATCTCTGACAATCCTCTTGGTGGAGGACCAAAGGTTTCGTCAATTGGATTGACGGAAACCGCTTTCGAGAAGTGAGTTTGTGGAACTCATTTTGGATTCGAATTGGATTTGAATCGTGATCATCTCTCGATCACAACGTCTTCAATTCGAGACTAGTATCTCGTGAGAAGACAAGGCGAGACTAGTATCTCGTGAGAAGATGGGGCTCGTAACCTTGTGAATCTATCCCGATGATACTCGATGTGGATACGGATAGAGACGAGATTTGCAAGTGTCACTTGGTTGATGTGATTCTCACTTTACGTAATCCGTCAGGTATACCTAGAGTTGTTTTCCTTTGTTGCAAAATTTGAAATGACGATTATGTTTACACTTGATGTATCCTTCCATATGTGTGGTGTGTGTCTTTTAATAAATTAGTTTATTACTTATTTTTGCTACCGTTGTGTGCATGTTTATAAAACGTGTTCGAACACACACCCACGTCGGTGTCGGGGAAACCCAACAGAAGCTTCAGTTTCTCACTCGGGTGACTACTTCCTGAGAACTCACAGTACTTGGCATCCTCAACGGTTCGATTTCTCACTCGGGAGACAACCTCCCACCACCCGTTTCTCAGTCAAACAACCTGCTCAGCATTAACTCTTGAACACCCACGGTGCTCAGCAACTCTGCTTCATAGTCAGACTTGAGCTCCTTCGGTGCTCATCTCTTAGTTGCTCGGTGACCTACCCAAGCTTCTGGTGCTAGGCTCATTGGTGATCGATCTCATCTCGACAAAAAATAAGTCTTTGGATTTTTCCTCTATAAAATTTGTAACAAAAAATTTAAGGAAACTGTGTCAAATACAAGCCTTGATATCTCTTTCCACTCGGCAACTCAGCTAGCTCGACTTGGCAACTCGGTCACTCGACGACTCAATCACTTAGCTACTCCGCCTCTCGAGTGACTCAATGACTCAACCACTCGACAACTCAGTACTCTACCTCTCAGCTCAACTAGTTTAGCAATTGACAGGTCGACCAGTTTAGCACTAGATTGATCGACACTCAACCTCTCAGATTTGCTCTTTTGGCACTTGACTTTCTTCCACTTCGCGACTCACCTTCTCAACTCCTACCGACTAAGCATTAGGTAGCTCAAAGACTGATCGCTTTATCACTACTCTTGCTTTTCTCTAATCGATAATTTATCAAACAGCGCACATGAAGTTTAGAAATGCCCAAACAGTATCTCATACTTTCATATTTACCAAATAGCATTTTAATTTTTTACCCTCCCGCTAAATGCACCGCACTACGGGTGCAGGAAATCAAATTCGGCACCGCAGGTGCAGTCCGCATCATGAGGTAAAAGGGAATTAAATGCGCTATTTGGTAAATATGAAAGTATGGGGCACTGTTTGGGTAATTCTAAACTTCACGTGCGCTATTTGATAAATCGTCGTTCTCTAATCCTAGTATATCAAATTTTTACCTTTTATCACTAGTGATGAGCTTTTCCGAGCTCTAATACATTAGATATCACACCATCTTCTTGATTGGGATTATGAATTAATTGTTTCTAGTTCTTCAGCTCAAAAGATTTTGACCATAAGAATTACAGCTCCCTAATATCACTCTATACCAATGCCTCTAGAAATATTAACTATCTTTTTTGGGGATGTTCTAAAGCATCATACACACGTAAAGTGCTAATTCTTCTTTTCAATTTAAGTTACATAATTTCATACAACTTTTATTCACTGCTCAACAAAATGAATGGATTTTCAAGGAAAAAAATACAAGACAATCATTTTTAGATTAAGTTTTACTTAAGAAGGGGGTCACTGAGCTGTTTGACAATGTGCATACAAAAGAGATATTTTAAATTTTTAAATATGAAAGGTTTGACTTGCTGCATTTAGACTTTGTATCAATTCTTCGGGTCGACCATGGAGTTTGCATCTCGTTAATTTTTCTGACGACTCTTGTTTTTAGGTAGGCCTATGAACTGGTCGACATGCTGCATTTTTGTTCGTAGAAATGAAGCGACTCTGAAAGAGAAACAACGGTGAGGAAAAAATGTGGCGATTGCTTCTTGATCTGGATTTTTATAGGCAACGAGAGATCGGATCCGAAAATGAATAGAAATTCTAGTTGTAATATTGGAAACCCGACTAACAATTTAAAAAAAGAAGTTTTTGTTTGTATTAAAGGAAGTTTTGATTTTTTTTTTCTTTTATAAAAAATTTGTTTTTCTATTTTTTTAGTGTTCGATTTGTACTAGATTACGGTTTTTATCTTTTTTTTCTTTAAAAAAATCTCAATTATGTTCTTGAACTTTAGATGATATTAGATAATCCTAAATTTTAGATTCGTTAATATCATTATTATTTTTATCAATTTGTTTAACCATATGGCACGTTTACAATCCAATCAAAAAACTTTTTCCAACACCTTTTAAAAAATAAAATGACTTATAAATAAAAACTGATATTTTTAATATTTTGTTATTATTTTTGGTTCCAACACTCATCGATGCCTTATTAAATTTAACATTTCAATTTTCACCACGGCGATTTGGATCTCTCTTGCCTCTTGGTCCGAGGTAGATTTATAAACTTGTGTCCCTCGAATTATAAATTTTATGTCTTTTTTTTTAAATAAATTGATAGATTGTGATTATTTTGACAGGACATCAAGTAGTATTTAAAATTTTGATTATATAAATCGAATTTTAAAAAAATATTAATAAATTTAAATTTAAATTCCTTATATTAATTTTTGAATTCTTTTTTAAAATAATTTAAACCATTTAAAAAATAAATCGGAAGCAACATTTTATTTTATTGACCAATGGGAGAGTAGGACGAGGGGTATAGAATTGATTGAATGATATCGGAGCTTTGAAATATTTGTAATCCGTCCAAGTTTAGACTTTATAAGTAGACCTGTCAATTTGGATTGGGCCCGTCGGGTTGGCCTGCCCCGCCAAAAAATTTAAACGGGTTGGGCTGAAGTTTTATCCATTTATTTTTTGGCGGGCCTAATTAAATTAACCCTATAGAATCGACCATGCATGGGTGACATGGCGGTTGACCGCATGGGTCGGTCACCATGGGCTTTGGCGATTCGCGGATCGTGAATTCGTGAATCGCGATTTCCATTTTCCAGGCCGCAAGCGGCAAAATCGGATTCTCATTTCTCAGCCCGCATCCGCGATTTGTCGATTTCCCGTTTTCCCTCGTGCGACCACGTAAACCCTATTCCCTTCCGACCTTCCCTAATCCCTTCTGTTGTTCTGCGTCTTCGTCTCTCCGTCTCTCCCGCAGTCCCGCTCTCCTCCGCGGCTCAGCCTCTCTTTCCCATCGGATCATTCGCCTCGCGACCCTCACCGATCAAGATCATCACTTCAATCTCCGCCTCTCCGGTCATCCGCCTCGCTCACGACCCTCGTCGATCGACCATTACAAGAGCTACGGCGTTCCTCGAGAGGGTGGAGTTGCAGTTTAACACTCTCACCAACAACGCCACCACTTCCTTGTCTCTTCCCGAATCCCTCCTCTTCTCACTGGTAATTAATCATAGCTCATCAGTCATCACCTCCCTTCCGTCCGTTTTTTTTGTTGGTGAATTAAGTGAGAGTTTTTTTTACCTCTCTACCACTGCAGAGGAATTTTTATACCATCTCTAGTCTCTCCAAGCTATCAACTCACAGTCCCTGCCTGGTTGCCTGACTGCCTCCCCGATCTGGGAGACTGGGACCTTCGACTCCAGGTAAGATTTTTTTCTTTATTGCTTACTTCATTATATTTTCCTTTCTTTTTCTATGTTTTTATTTTGCACAACCTCTCTAATTGATTTTGTTCGAAATTAATTTTTTTTATTACAGATTGATTTGGAAATGAATTCTGCTTCTCAAAATCAAACTATCGGTTTAGAAACAGATGAATTGGAAAGTGCTAAGCATGATAAGGGGTCAATTAAAAAATCTAGAGAAACTTCTGATATTTGGGTGTATTTTAAGAAAATTGAAGGGACTGATAGTATTAATAAAGCTGAATGTAATGGATGTAAAAAACAATATAAATGTGGGGGTAAACTTTATGGAACTTCTACATTGTGGCGTCATGTCAAAACATGCAACAAATTAAAGTTCCATGACGTAGGACAAATGTTTCTTGATCAAGATGGGAAGATGAGGTCTAGGAAAATAGACCCAAAGATTTCACGTGAGTTATTGGCTTGTGCAATCATCAAACATGATTTACCATTTTCATTTGTTGAGTATGATGGTATTAGAGCTTGGATGAAGTACTTAAATCCTGATGCTGCTTGTATTTCTAGAAATACTATTGTTTCTGATATTAACCGAATCTACGTGAGGGAGAAAGAGAAACTGAAGAATGTTTTGGCTACTATTCGGAATAGAATTTGTTTAACTTCAGATTTGTGAACAGCATGCACCAGTGAGGGTTATATTTGCTTGACTGCTCATTTTGTTGATAATGATTGGAAATTGAACAGTAAAATACTTAATTTTTCTCATATGTCTCCTCCACATTCAGGAGTTGAATTAGCTGCAAAATTATTTGAATATTTGAAGGATTGGGGGATTGAGAAAAAGGTTTTTTCTTTGACATTGGATAATGCATCTAGTAATGACAATATGCAAGTTCATTTGAAAGAGCAACTCTCTTTGCACAATAGCTTATTGTGTGATGGTGAATTTTTTCATGTTCGTTGTTCTGCTCATATATTGAATCTAATTGTCCAAGAAGGTTTGAAAGTTGCTACTGTAGCTTTGAATAAAATTAGAGAATCAGTCAAGTATGTTAAAGGTTCAGAGACTAGAATGAATAAGTTTAGAGAATGTGTACAAGCAGTTGGTAACATTGATATTAGTATTGGTTTGCGATTGGATGTGTCAACTCGTTGGAACTCAACATATTTAATGTTGGATAGTGCCATCAAATATAAAAAAGTTTTTGCTTCTCTTCAATTCAACGACAAGAATTATAAATATTGTCCTTCAAGTGAAGAGTGGAAAAGAGGAGAGAAAATATGTGAGTTCCTTGAACCATTTTATGAGACTACCAATTTGATATCTGGTTCTTCTTATCCTACATCAAATTTGTATTTTATGCAAGTATGGAAGATTGAAGTTTTGTTAAAGGAAAACTTATCGAATGAAGATGATGGAGAAGTTTGACAAGTATTGGACTCAATATAGCATGGTGCTTGCATTTGGGGCTATTCTTGACCCACGAATAAAGTTTTCGATGTTGGAGTTTTTTTATTCAAAAGTTGAGAGTGATTTTGTTAAATGCCAAGAGAAGATGGAACTTGTGAAGACAAAATTAAACTTTTTGACCAATATTCTAATACTGACAATGTGAGTTCTTCACAACTACAAATTTCTTCTACTACACTTACACCTCCGGAAAGTGTAGGAGTTAAAGGAAAGAACAAAAGAATCTTTGATGTAAGTACTCTAAATATTTTTTTCTTGTATACTGTAATTAGTTTATATTTTCTTGTCACTTTTCACTACAATTCCAATTAATATAGGAAATGATGGCATATGAGAGTCGAACAATTACGAGTGCTGGAAAATCTCAATTAGATCTCTATTTGGAGGAGTCAAAACTTGAATTTGCATATTATCAAGATTTGGATGTCTTGGAGCATTGGAAGAATCAAAAGCATCGATACCCAACTCTTGCACTAATGGCATGTGATGTTTTAGCTATTCCTATAACTACTGTTGCATCAGAATCAGCTTTTTCCATTGGTGCTCGTGTTCTTACCAAGTATAGAAGTTGTACCCTTCCTGAAAAAGTGCAAACTCTTATTTGCACTCGCAATTGGTTACATGGTTATACTATTGGTAATTTTGTTTATAAATTTTTAATTATATTCTTGACTTAGTTGATATATTAGTTGTGATTTTATTTTTAACTATCTTCTTTGTATATTTTATATGCAAATAAAGATAATGAAGACAATGCAAGCATCAAAGCAACGTTGTCCCAACAAGGATCAAATGCTCTAGAGGATATTGATGGAGAGGAAGGAGGAGAATCAAAAGAATTTGATATGGATGAGGATGATGTCATGATCGATAAAATTTAAAAAATATTGTATTGTTCATTTAGCTTCATAGACTTTATTGAACTTTTTTGTTTTAATTTTTATGAACTCTTTTATGTTTTTAATTACTTTGTTGAACTATTTGGTTAATGGTTATAACCATCAAAGATGCTAGCCGTTATTTTCTTGGTTGATTCCAAACTAGAGGAATTATCACCTGAAGCAACCTTATCGCCAATCGTTATGATGCTGGAAATGTCAGTGAAACTACAATGTGGCATCCCCACACCCCACTCAATGTCTGTAATGTATCAATGTTGTGTTTTTTTAATATCCATTTTGATGTATTTGATAATTGTTAGCAAGACAAAATGTAACACTTCTTATCCATGTAATTTATAGAAATTCAGCTAGTAAAATTGTTGAGTTTCAAATCACGTTTGATGAAACCTTTTACTCTATCATGTTCTGGGCAGGCTTGTAGAAGGATATTGCAGAGTTACATCTAAAGAAGGATGGAGCGGGGAAGTGTCGAGGTAGTTATTTCATATTTTCATACATGTCTAATTGTCTATTACACATAATTTACAGCATGATATGAGTTATACATCATGTTAAAACTAATGTATAGTTTTAGTGTGGTATCTTGATAAATGTTAACATAAACACATAATTTAGCTAGTGTTAAATTACATTCATGATATCAGTTATACATCATGTATTTTATAACATTACATCAAGCAAACTTGTATATGGTTCATAGAAGGTTCCTATAGATATAGACTGACTTAAAAAATTGGGCCTTCTTTTTACAGCAAGATTTGTACTCTAAATTTTACCAATTGGCAGGAATGTGGACTAATTAAACAACATATATCACTCGTCCACATAGTAAGGCCATCTTTGATATGATTTTTTTTTCCCTAGCACTTGAGGTATTATAAAAAGGAAAAATGAAAAAAAAAAAAAAGTGGTTGGTGACATCCCAGATCCCAGGACTTCAAGGGATTCAATGAGAATTGTAATCCCATTTGGAGTGAGTGATAAAGCCAACAAAAGGTAACATGTTCCGAGAAATCCTACGAACACTCTCCGTAACAATATCTTTGCAAGGATTTAAAAGTCATATAGCAAATGTGGCATGACCCTACGGTTCTTTCAAGACTCATACAATAATAACCCTTTCTTTGACTGCTAATGTGGATTGTGGAGTAGCCAGTTTATCTTAGCTTTGGGTAAACATTTCTGGAAATGTGCAATGTTCTATTGTAATACTACATTCAAGTTAAAACATCTTCTATTTCAGTTTATCTTTGTTTTTTAATCATTTTTGAAAGAATTGTAATAAGTATGTATGCCAGTTTGTTTTTCTCAAACCAATTTTTGATGGGATTCTCAATCTGATAAGTGATAACTGATAATCTGGAAGTGCAGTGCATTTGTTGATTTCTTTAAATTTCATGACCTCTTTTATCATCAGCATCCTTTGTTTGGGAGGGGGTGGCCTCTATGCTTAATGTCATTGAATTTATACTCTCTAATTCAAAATTTACAAGATTATTTAGATAATATAGGAGAGTAGGGCCGAGTGCATGGAACTTGCAAGAATTAATCGTAGATATTGTTGTAACCAAACATTATTTTCCAGGAGAAATCTATGCTTACCAACATATGTCATTTTTGATAATTTGAAATATTTTTTTTTTCCAAGGAAGCATCTTAGAGTCAGTAATGACTAATGAGTTTGCTTGGTTTGCATAAACGTGGATTTTATATGGTTATACTGTTGTTTTAGCTCAAGAAATATCATTTATTTCCTACAGCAATGGTAGCATTGATAGAGTCTATTTGTTGGAAGGCAGTCAAGAAATCCATGTATGCCTTGGGTATCGGAGCTGTGATATATCAGAAACCAATCTCAAATTCTTGCCATGAGAAGCGAGTTGAAAGTTATGTGGGAAGGTCCTTTCTAACACTAGTTATTCTTACAAGTAAAATATCAAAATAATTATATTATATATCATGATGTGAATGCAGCATACTTGTAAGAAGCGTCGAGTGGGAAAGAATCAAAGTCAATGCCCCTTGGCTACTGGATGCAATAGTTTGCGTGTTGCTGGATCTGTTTGTATCCTTCATGATCGATCACTCGATTAAGATTCATGTTCTTCAAATTCTTAATAGGTCCACTTTAATTGGTGCAAGCATGTATATGTCTTAACCGGTGTTCCAAACAGATCATGATCCAATTTGTGTACTACAAGTTTGGTTGCAGAAAAGAAGAGCGAAGCGAAGAAGAAGGCTCCGCAGTGAAGGAAAAGGTCCTTATAACTTGAGGGGTTTTCGTTTTACCCAAAGTTATGTCTCTATGATTTTGTTTTCTGTTGATTGACAAGGAATAATTCCAATATTGGTGTAAATAAGCCACGATGAACGTATGTAATATATCAATGTTTTCTTCGTCACAATGCGTCTCTTGATAAGCACTTCCGCTATTGTAAAGTGTAAACAATTGTCTGGAAGAAGTAATTTGTCTGTGGCCCGCGGGTTGGCCCGCCAAATCCGCAATCCGCCATGGGTTGGGTTGGGTTGAGATTTTTTAACCTGCCGAACAGGCGGGCCAGTCCGTCTATTCTCATTAAATATTAAATTTATAACGGGTTGATCCGCCCCACCGCGGGTTGACCCGTTTGACAACTCTATTTATAAGTGCTATCTCTATTGTATTTTTCGTATTTTATCATTTTTTAAAAAATGACTTTTTTTGTATTTTTCATTTTTTTAAAAAAAATATCCTTTCATTTTCTAGAAAACAACAATGAAAAATACAACCCAAACAAAATCTTCTATATTTTTTTTCTCAAAAAATAAAAATAAAAATAAAAAAACGTCATTTTTTATAAATCAAACGCAGCCTGAGTTTTTTACTTCAGAAAGTGATTATATTAATCTTCGGTATATTTTTAACTTCGAAATCTGTGTAAATTTAGCATGAAAAATTAAATTTTCAAAGAACTAACTAATTTACACAAATATTAATATTTACACAAAGTTTTCTATAATAAATCGTCGTACAGACAACAAAAAAAAAAAGAGAAAATCACTGCAAGCATTGCCCCCCAACTTAATACATGAACACTGAATCAATTGACATATTCCCATCTCCATTCCTTCGCTGGCAACTTGCCGTTCTTAATTTCTAAATGACAGAATTTTCAATCTCATCTTCAGCTTTCGAAATGATTGCTTTGACATAACACGTGCACGACAAACAAATTTAACGATATCTCCATCTCCAGTTCTCTCGATCTTCCTCTTGGCTGTCAAATTCTTGATCATAATATGAGTTGGAATTTTCCAAGTCAGCAAAAGGATTTTCATTCTCATCTTCATCTTCCGATGACTCTTCATCACGATAATCATTCCATGGATTATTCTCAGCTGCAAATAAATAAGTACTAATATTAGTCAACATTACTATGAGTCAAATTACAAGGAAAGAGAATATACATTCATACTATTTGAGTCGTCGCTTTCATAATCAAAATCAGATTGTGATGGACCATCATAATAGTCATCCTCCACATAAACTTGCACTATGAAGCAACAATACATAATGAATATCAAAATTAAAATCCAATTGAAAGTTTAGATTATTCAAATGTCCAAATACATACAATGGATACTCATCGGTGTTATCCGTGTCCGTGTCCACACCAATGCCGATGGTATAAATATCGTAAACAAATTTATCTGTTCAAAAGAAATTTAAAGGAGATTTAACAGTGAGAAGATCATCAAGAATCTAATGGAAGATCTCAAATTATATGTAAAGTTAATCATAGTATGCGACATTCATTTAGACAAAACGATCAAACAACTAAACTGAAAAAAATAAACGAATATTTAGTTTTAGAAACAAAAACTAGTCTAATTTAGCAATTTTAACATAATATATAATTTACCATGCCAAAATAAGGGAGCAAAAGATGATAAGTAGACAACATAGGAGACTCAAATATAACATAAACTTGTCACTCGAAAAATATTAAAGATATCGGAGAAGATGGAACCTTCTTTAGTTGTTTTGTCATGTTCAATCTCTTCAGCTGCTTGTGGAAGGAATTCCTTTAAAAGTGGTAAATACTTATCAAAAATTGCTCCATCAACCTCAGGACTAAAAAGATGCGCTAAAGAAGTAATAGAAATATTGAATATTAAATTTACTTGGGTTTTGCCACCCTTTCATCCTCAGCATCAACTCGAATGACATTATACAATGCTTCCCCTCTTCTTCCATATTTGTTCAAATCGAGCACTTCTAACAAGATCCTATAAGATTTAATGAGAATTAGCTACATTATCTTGGGAATAAATCATCCAAATCCAATGCCACACAATTTCAGCAATGAATTGATGATGAAGCATCTCATCATAAAAGCAATATGAATGCGGAAACAAACAACTATTAGTCAAAATCATTCTAATGATCCCACAATATTCAAGTTGGTCCTATACATCAAAAAGATTAAAAATTTTGTGATACTAATTGAGAAATTGGTTTCGCTGGAAGGAAATTAATCCACTAGCTTTCAACAATAACAATTAAACATATGATAATCAAATGCGAAGAGTATATAAGAATCAAACTGCGCTTACATTTATTCACTATAACAATGAAAAACTATTTTATCACAAACACATTACTGATCATGTCCTGTGTATAATTGGTAAATCTACTTTAAAAAATATTAAGGTTGCATACTTCCAACAAATTGAATTTGATGTGTAAAATGACAACACCCAAGTCCATGATATGATGTTATATTAGAAAACATCTAACACAAAAGTTTAGATGCGAATGTCTCCTGCACCGGAGAAATTGCAATAACAATTCAATAACATGAAAGAGTAATGATCTCTACCTCATGCTCTTTTATAGCCTTGGACCGCAATTGATCATTTTTCTGCAAGCACAGAAAGTGCAACAAGAATGAATCTATTATTTGAGGCAAAACTGCTGAATATTTCTAAATTAAATAAAGTCATTAAACTAGAAAAAATAATACTGGCATCAAAGTAGACAAATGAAGAGCTATGCATTTCCCAAAAATTTGGAAAGGCCGGTTATGATAGTAAAAAAATTCCAATAATTTGTCTTTGTGAGTGATTTTAGAAACGACCAGAATCACTCACATGGATTCACATCTTTAAGAGAGAAAAAGTAAATGAACCTTCTGCAAAAATTGTGGGAGAAATTGAGGTAGAAACCATAATAAAATACATGGCAAAAATTGCATAAAATTGTGTGTCATTTTAGCATTGCCGATAATAGTAGATATAAATCGACGGAAAATGCATCAGTGAAATGGTGAACAATTCTGTGAAATTAGGTTAGGAGAACATCATCTCCTTGATGATGTAACATAAGAAATTGAATTGTTAACATTACCTTATCAGCTTTATACAAACTTCTGCGAAATTAGGTTAGGGGAACATCATCTCCTTGATGATGTAACATAAGAAATTGAATTGTTAACATTACCTTATCAGCTTTATACAAACTTCTACGCTCCTTAGATATCCCCTTAAATTCTTTGCTATTTCCAGAAGATTGCTGCTGGTTGAAAAAAAAAAGAGAGAGAGAGAGAAAGAAGATTACTAACAGATTCAACAGATGAAGTCTTTACCAATGAATTACAATGGGAGATTAGAAGTTCAAATGACAGAATATGTAATATCATGTAACTCTATGGCACACAAATAAATGAAAGATGATAGTGATTCTATAATCTTAGGTGTGCAAGGCAACATGCTTGCAGGAGATCTATGAAAATCCTGTCCGTGGAACAAAAAATATTATTTTTGCACAGGAAAAAAAGCATTCCTATCTATAAAAAAGAAACGAAGTGATTGCAAGTTAAAGTGAATTATCTGATTTACTGCAAGTAGGAGCATCATAAACTGTGTTAATGTAAACAAGAGGAAGAACGAGGAGCATCTTAAAAGATAACCACCTCTCAAATCAAATGACAAAGAAGAATACAAGAATAACATAGATTAGGTATTAACCAGAAATGAATGCAGCACATCTTTGACAGATTGGGAGTGCCCGACTGTCTCAAGACGGTGAACCAACATCTTCTTACTTGCAAGCTCATTGAGAACTGCATTTCAGAAGCCTCATCAATGAGAAATTTTCAGTCAAATATGTTCACAGAATAGGCGTCCAATGAAAGCTACTTAACAAAAATTACAAAGCAAAACACGGAACATAAGGGGCTATCATTTTTAAGACTTATTCAGTTACAAATTTATAAGGAACTCCTCGTGCCTTTCCAGTAGCTTTGTATTTACATAGTTGAACATTATAGAAGAGTTCATTATTCCCTTTCACCAAAAGGAAAAAAACTCAACCCAAGAAAAAAAAGGGAATAATAAATGATCAAAACATTATTCCATGATGATGGATTTCTAGCAAAAGAAAAAAAAAACATGGGGTCATGTCTTAAATTGGACAATGACCAAAATGTGGTTGCAGTAAATGTAATTTGAAAATAGGTGTTTTCTACATGGGCATTAAATATTATTAGGAATTTTGAGGTTATAAACCAAAGTCGCCATATACCAAATGAAACTTTAATGTACAAATTAAAAAGTTATTTCTATGATGTTTACCTCATTTGAATAGTTTAATGACTACATCACATATAAGGTATCAATGGCATTGCATATGAAAATTGTTTCTTGCTATTCTCCAAAAGCCCAAAAATTGACTACTTTCTTTCAATCTGCACTTGCATGCACAAACTTCTACTCGAATGAGGATTGGAAAAATAAGACATATCATATGAGAATCTATGGAATAGGAGACTTCAGGTCGAGGAGATTGAAAATGCAAGAGATGATAAATCAACAAACAATCTATTTTTGGGAACAGGGCGTACTTGCTAACACTATGAGACAGAACAGAGATTCTTGTGACGGACAAGTCATGAGGCAGATTTCTTAGGATGTATTTAAGGGATGAAAAATAAAAGGTTATGCAGCATTACAATGACGCCTTAAGAACTTTTCTTATCAATATCAAAATTGAAAAATCCATAATTATATTCAATATCATTTATAAATTAATAAAAGCTAATAGCAGACGACTATATCATTTATAAATTAATAGAAGCTAATAGCAGACCATTGACATATGCTACCCCATTTCAGTTTCACTCATTCTTTCCAGTCCCTAGCATATAAAAAACATGGATTATTCTAGAAATCATTTTTGAGTAGGAACGACTCAAAAATGCATGCATTATGATAATCCCATTGAAAAAACAGCAAGAAGAAAAGAAGAAAGTGAAGGCTATACCTTTTCCCGTGTCACAATCAGATATAGAGAGATTTCCAAGATCTAGGAATGCTTTTTTATGTGGCCTTTCATTGATCTCCAACCCTGAGTGCATACACACACACAAAAAACACTTTTATCTCCCATTCTCTCCTCCGCCTCCTTAATATTATCCAAACATAATTACAAAGGGAAAAAAGATGGAAGAAAAATAACTTACAGAAGGCGTCGAGTTTCGCCTGGGAAGCCTTCCGCTTAACCATAACAATCACCGGCTTTCCGGCGACCGAACTCAGCGGAGGAGTCATCGAAGTGAAACTTAACGCCACAACAGGCTCTGTCGCACGATCACCAGACAAACGCAAAATCAGGCGAACAAGCAGATTAGGGCGAGCAAGAATCGAGTTGTCGCTTTCGCAGAAAAGAAGCTAACTCAGAGAGAGAGAGAAACAACGGCAAGTAAATGAACAGGACTGTTACCTGTTCTTGAAGTATTTACTGTTCGTGTCGAAGGAATGATCACGATGAAAAAATCCTCAAGTTACCATAAACTAAATTTTTCCGATGTTTCTCTTTGCCTCTCTCTCGGAAGCCATCCGCCGGAAAAAAATCCTCGGACGCACTTCTTCCCTTTTAAAGGGAAGGAAATGCACGCACGACTTCAAGTCGTGCGTGCTTGAGGCGGTTCCACGAACTGCCTCTGTGCAGTTCGTGGAACTGCAGGTTGTTCGTGGAACTGTCCACATCTCCCACTCGTCCAAGGTATGTCACATAGACAAAATGATCACACATACCATTTTAGAAGAGGTGTATAGTCACTTAGACTAAATCGAAGCAACATCTATTGTCACAAAAGACTAATAGAACAGAGATTAATAGTCACAAAGACTAAATGAAACATCCAATTCATATATTAGAAAATGGTTCGTGAGACAACAAGCACATTGAGCGTTCAAATGCTAAGAAAGTTGTTACACCTTACATAGCTGCTCATAGAGTGATGTATGCTAAGAGAAGTTGTTACGCCTAACTTAGTCACTCTCCGAATGATACATAATCATTCTCCCGATGACACAAAGTCATTTTCAGGTGGTACAAAATCATTTATATTATGGCACACAACCATTCTCCAGGCGACATACAGTCGTTTTCCAGATGATACAAAATCATATTTACGGTGATACATGCAGTTTTACAGAAACATCCTCGTCTTGCTATTTACCCATATTAAATAATCTTATTTACATCAATATGAACATCTCTAATCTCTCTTAATGATCATCATGTCAAGAGCATGTCACATATTTCAAATATTCACAAACATTTCGCACACTGTAAAAGAGTCATTAGTGAATAATACTCATTAGATGTAAACCTATTTAATCTTCCTTTTTAGTGTGAATCTATTCATTTTAATCAATTTCTTTCCTAGTCATGTTCCATAGACCGAATCATACATAGTCATAGGTGGACATGCTAAAGTAGCAAACCTTGATTAAAACTTCAAGTAGACACCTAAATAGTCACAAAAGACAAATTTTGAGATCAACTTATAATCTCAAAGGGCTCACATAGTAGAGAAGCAGGGATCCATTCTCCTACTACCCTTAGTGTCGTCTTAGCACATGTGGTATGATTCACATGCTACGATGTCTTTCCTCTTTACCAATAAAGAATGTATGTTATTATCAAAGTAACATCGTACATATTTCGATCTAGACATTCCCAATGTCTAATCCAGTATACAATATATGAATCCAGAATTCAACATATGAACTCTAATCTGGCTCAAAACAGGCATAGTAAATGGTGGGTTCATTTACTTCGATCATTTACCACAAAATGATCTTATCTTGATACAAATATCAAGATGACCCTAACTTATAGGAATGTAACAAATTTTACAGCTTCCAAAGCTAACAACCACATAGGCTGACCTATAAGCAACGGTCTTACCTCTATTCATACACAACAAATAGAGATGATTGTCCATGTGAGAGGATCAATCACTACCTGCCAACATGCTTATCGAGATCTTATCACTAGAATGTAACTTCACATACACTGAAAAAATTATGGCTTGCATTAAAGAACAATCAAACTACAATATCTGATTGTCATTACAAAATTGTTACATTCTTCGAAGTCCCATAGACTTTACATGCTCATTAAATGACTCTCTAGTCATTGGCTTAGTAAAAGGATCTGCAAGCATAGCTCGAGTAGAGATATACTCAAGAATAACCTTCTTCTTAGCAACAATATCCCTGATAAAGTTGTATTTTATAGCTATATGCTTGCCCTTGCTGTGATATTTGGGATCCTTGGAAAAAGCTATCGCAGCTTGACTGTCACAATAGACGGTCATTGGACTCCCACTGTCCTCAGCAATCTTCAAATGCTTTAGGAACCTTCTCAACCAGACTGCTTCTTGCAATTTCTTGAACATACCGTATTCGGCTTCCATAGATAAAGACTGTTTCTTGCCACCATTCAACAAGAACGCATAACCTGATGTTGATTTTCTATCATCCAGGTCCCCTGCCCAATCTGCATCTGAATAGCCCTTTAGGCTCATATCTGATCCTTGATAACAGAGACAATAATCTGTCGTCGCCTTCAGATATCTGAAAATCCTTTTTACTGCCTTCCAGTGTCTCGATCACAGGTTTATCGAACCGACTGACTAAGCCCACTGCATAGCTGATATCGGGACGAGTACACATCATAGTATACATTAAACTACCTATGGCACTTGCATATGGTTTTTTATTCATCTCGGCTATTTCAGCTGGAGTCTTGGGACTCATACTTTTGCTCAAAACAGTACCTTTCGCAATAGGTGTCTGTTCACTATTGCAATCAGACATGCTGAAATGTTGTAACATCTTAGTTATGTAAGACTATTGTGACAAACCCAAAAGTCTCTTTGATCGATCCTGGATGATCTTAACCCCTAAGATGTATTCAGCTTCTCTCATATCTATTGTGTCAAATTGAGAAGACAACCACTTTTTTACTTCTACAATAAAATCTATGTCATTTCCTGCTATTAGCATATCATCAACATATAATGATAAAATGACATACTTTCCTTTTTCCTTCTTTCGGAAAACACAATGATCCTCATTGATCATTTCGAAACCATAAGATAAAACCACTTTGTTAAATCTTATGTTCCATTGTCTTGACGCTTGCTTCAGCCCATATATAGATTTCTTCAATCTACATACTTTATCCTCTTGGCCTAAAGCAACGAAACCTTCTGGCTGAACCATATAGATTTCCTCGTCAAGCTCACCGTTAAGGAAAGCGGTTTTGACATCCATATGATGTAATTCCAAGTCATAATGCGCCACAAAGGCTAAAATAACTCGGATTGACACAAACTTCACTACGGGAGAAAATGTCTCTTCAAAGTCAATACCCTCTCTTTGGGTAAATCCTTTTGCAACCAAACGAGCCTTGTATTGAGGTTCATCTTTGTCAACTGGGAGTATCATCATTGCCTCGTTCTCAATATCAAACCTCCTTTTAGGTATGATGTTACGAACACTTTTCTGTAAGTTAGGCTGTTGAGAAGTCACCCCGTGATCAGGCACATTACTCCCACTCGGTTGACTAGGTTCAGGTATCCCACTGGACACCTGTCTTGTTGATAACGACTCATCCTCCTCAAAAAGAGGAACTGTCTTATCAACTTCACCCTTTGTTGGGAACTCAGTTTCTAGAAAAGTGGCATCTCTAGACTCAATCTCAGAGATTGTTCCATCTTGTTGCTCACCTATAAAAACATAACCTTTTGAGGTCTCAGAATATCTTATAAAGATACATTTCTTACCTCTAGGTCCGAGTTTTCCATATTTGTGAGAACTAACATGAACGTAGGCAGCTGACCCCCAGGGTCTCAGATTGCTCAAATCTGGTTTTCTGCCCGTCCAACGTTCATATGGAGTTGATGGAACTGACTTTGAAGGCACTTTGTTAAGTATATAGGTCGCAGTTAGTAATGCATCTCCCCAATAGGAGACCGGCAAATTAGCCTGCGCCATCATAGACCTAACCATTTCAAGAAGAGTCCTATTTCTTCTTTCAGCAACTCCATTTTGTTGTGGAGTTCCTAGGATCGTTAGCTGTCTAATAATCCCCTTATCATTACATGTTGCCTTGAACAAATTAGACAGATATTCACCCCCACGGTCAGTGCGTAAGGCCTTAACCTTACGTTCCGTTTGATTCTCAACTTCATTCAAATAACGAATGAAATAATCCAACGCTTCAAATTTTTGAGAAATCAAATACACATGACCATACCTAGTGAAATCATCAATAAATGTAATGAAGTAGGAAGCTCCATGCCTAGCCTTCACACTCATCGGACCACAAATATCCGAATGAATCAATTGCAATGACAAGTCTGCTCTAATAGCCTTTCCAAATGGTTTCCTAGTTGCTTTTCCAGCAAGACAATGCTCACATATAGACAAGCTAATCTTAGCACGAGAGCCCAATAAACCCTCTCTAGCTAATCGATTCATGCGATCTTGTCCTATATGTCCCAATCTAGCATGTCAAACCTCATCAGATATCTTCGCATTACTAGTAAGAGCAATGTTCGAAAAACAACTATGAATCGCATAATTCACATCAGACACCACATCTAGTACCATAAAACCATTAGATAAAAAATCATATTCGATTGACACGGAGTCAATCTTAAGTTCTACACAATGACTGAAAAAATTTACAGAGTACCCCAAATTAAGAAGATAAATAACAGATACAAGATTCCTTCGAATCTCTGGAGCATACAAGACATCATGTAGAAATAAAGTACGTCCACCACAAAGGTTAATTTTGCAAGTGTCGACTCCCTTGACTTCGACTCTTGCATTGTTTCCTACATAGATCCATTTGTTGCCAGCAGGTACCCAGCGGTACTCCACATATGTAACCTGCTCTCGAGCTACATGGTTGGTTGCTCCCGAATCTATAATCCACAAAGGATAAGAATCAGCCATCAACACAGTACTAGCAACAAAATGCTCAGAAGACAGACTAGAAGTTACCTTCTTAGGCTCAGTACACTCCCGAGCAAAGTGACCCTTCTTGCCGCAATTAAAGCAAGATAACTTGCTTTTAGGTTTCTTCCCTGTCTTCTTCTTCTTGATTTGATCCTTCCCAGCAGCAGTAGCAACTGTTAGTTATAGCCCTAGAACCAATCATGTGATGGTTGAATAGGGAACATTTTGTATCATATTCTATAAAGGCAAAGGATTGGTTATTATATATTTACGTCTTGCTTGTGCCAGCTAAATTAAATATATAATAATGCCCTAGAAAAGTAGGTTCTTATCTACAGCACATCAATTGGCAGAATTGATTATGAGAGACTGTAGAGAACACTTTCCTAAATGTTCCTAGTCAAGTATTAATATGCAAGGGCAATATTAATACATAAAGACTAGCATGTAGGTCAATTGATGACTTGATCTCACAAGTCATGGATATATGATATCAAGTTGACAAATGGGTATATATTAGAGAATATATACTGAACTGACCCGCCATGAGAAAGTTTCATGGATCGTCATATGAGTGTCATAAACTTTCTCATGTGACTATTGATATGAATAGTCCTCAAACCTGAAGTCACTACGGTTCCCTACATAAGGAGTTATGTACTTTGGTATCGTCAAACGTCACCCCGTAACAGGGTGGACCATAAAGGCGATTACTGGGTATATAACAAATTATGCGGAGGGATGTGAGTGATGTAGATGAGATCTATCCCTCTCATATGACGGGAGTGATATCTGTGGGCCCCTTGATTGAGTAGAACTACTAAAACGCATGGCCATGCTCGAATGAGTCAATATGAGATATTGAGCTCATTTGTTTGAGTTAGTTTACTCAGGGATCAAGAAACACATAGATTGATCGAGGATGACACGGTCTATGCCTCATTGGTCAATCTGATATCAAGGATAGAAGGATACGGTCATACATTATAGTAGTCACGGAAAGGTTAGTCGGATCTTGACTTATTTCGTAACTTGGGTAGCAATGATGTATTGCTAGATGCCGCTCATTGCTTGTGTATCTAAAAGAGTTTAGATCCACTGCCAACGTTATGAGAGTCTATAGGGTCACACACAAAGAGCATGATGATTAGAAGAATTAGTGCATTCTAGTTTGACTAGAATAATTTGGGAATAAGCTTAAGTACAAAATGATTTTTGGACTTTAAGCTTAATGAGAATTTTAGCTTATTGATTTAATGAGATTAATTCAATATGCTAAGCTTAATTGATTTAATAAGATTAACTCAATATGTTATCTTATTGATTTAATGAGATTAATTCAATATGATAACATAAGCTTATTGAATTAATAAGATTAATTCAATATCCATGAATGCCACATAAGCATGCCACCTGAGCATGCCACCTAAGCTTGATGAGGTGGAAGGAGACAAAGGGTTTTGACCTTTGGATTTCCCCCACATGTGGCCGGCCAAACAAAGAGTGTTTGATTATATTTCAATGCAATTGATTGCATTAAATGTGATAGGAGGTGAAAGGTTTTTCAATCCTATAAAACACCCCATGGGGTGGCCGGCCAAGCTTGGTGGATTGGTTGAAGCTTGAGGCTTGGAGAGAGCTTGGTGGTGAGAGCATTTGGTTGTGTGGTTTTTGTGAGTGTAGCAAGAAGAGTAGTCTTCTTCTTCCTTTCTCTTTTTCCCTACTTCCCTCTCCTTTAGGGACTTCTCTAGCAAGAAGTAAAAGAGAGCTCTTCTAGTTTCTTTTGTGAGACAAGAGCTTGCTCGCGTGGATACATATAGAGGCACGGACATTTGAACGTGCTAAAAGATCCAACAAACCTAAGGAGAAGCGGGATTACAAAGGGCACGCAACAAAGGTAATATTCTCCTATAAGATAGGTTTTGAGAAATTTATTTTTGTACGAGGTTTTCTTTCGCAAGGATCACTTGGAAGGGATCCTAATTTTCCGTTGCGTATATGCTATTTTGCATAAGAGATCCCAACAGCAACCTCCTTATTCTTTCCCTTTCCCTTCTTGTACCATTTTTTCTTGGATCCAGATGATCCAGCAGAGCCGGCAGCCAAATAGGCTTGGCCAGAAATCCTCGCGGATTCTACTCTCTCAGCCTCCAGCTCAACATGGGGTGAGACATCAGCGAAAGTCTTAATACTCTCACTGTGAGTTAAGGTCCGCTTCATGGTCTCCCAAGAATCGGGAAGAGAACGAATAACCGCCTAAACCTGTTGTTCATCGGTCAACTCATGACCGGCAGTTTTCAGCTCTCGAATCATATTTGACATCTCCCTGAGATGTTGAACCATCGTTGCATTCAGGCGCTTCTTGTAGCTATCGAACCTGATCGTCAGCTGCCGAAGCTTACTCAGACTTATTCCACTGTATCTCTCTCTAAGGGCTACCCAGACTGCATGAGCTGAAGGATATGACTCATACTCTAACACTAGGTCATCTACCATTGAACTTATCAATATGCCCTTAGCAGTGGAATCCTTCCTTTTCCATACCTTATAGGCATCAAGGTCACGTCTGTACTGTGCTGTGTTACTCTCAACAGGTTCCAACATAACCTGATTAACAGCCTCTAGGACTTCCTGTTCCTCAAGAACATACTGAATCTTAAGGTGACATATCTTATAGTTATCCCCATTCAGTTTTTCACCTTTGTTCAGTTCAGCTATGATGTTTTTAGTTGCCATAACCTAACACAAATAAACACATTATTTAGTTACTCAGTGTATGCTTTTATGTATGTAATCTCAAAATTAAACTCAAGATAAATCTGATCTGGTTTACAAAATCAAGTGACAACTGCGTTATCACTCATCATTTGTATGTGCCAATCAGACTCATATTGATATATTTTATTACATACATCCCACTTAATGATATTAATCATTATTATAGCATGATATTACACATTAAATGAACATATCATTATATACTCATTTGAACTAATCATGCATCATGTAGAGTCAACAATATTAAATGAACTAATCATTTTAAATGAACACATCATTAAAATAAACATGTTGTACAATGTCAACAAATAACAAACTCTACTAAGAATGTAATAGATTACATTCTTCCTACTCATAAACTAAAAACAACTCCTAATAGACTAGATAAGCGATTACTGCTCCCACTAGGACAAGCCCTAGCGCAGCAGTAATCATGACATGTCTCATCCGTCTGGACTCAACTACAGTACTCTCTGCTGGGACACTCACAGGCAACACATGCTGCTCTGATACAGAGTCCTTTAAAGACCTCACTAATCAGAACCAAAATCCTCCACAGGGTCTTCTTCAGGATCCTCTTCACAGTCAACATAGTTAATCAGCTCTGTGCACAACTGGACATATGAGACGCGTCCTTCATGTAACCCCCAACATTGTCGTGATACATCAGCAAGATTGTCGGGCAATGAACGAATCAATGCCCAAATCCTGTAGTTGTCTAATACTGAAAACTCCTGCATCTCGAGCTTCCAGAATAGTCTGTCCAGCTTCCCTATGTGTCCAATGACTCCATGGTAAGGGTCATAGTCCAATTCTTCAATAGTCTCTCTATACCGGTTGCGCAACACATCGCGCCGGGTCATAGTGGTATACATCCGCGCCATCTGTAAAATTGAAATAAATCATGTCAGTACATAACCGACAAAACCATTACAAATACCGATATATTTCAATTAATCAAGGCACAGAACAAATATACAATTATCAAGAAGAACTAAACTTCTTGAATTTTAGGCTACATATAATTGACTCATTGATCAATCAATTTTGATCCATAGACAGTCATAAACTAATTCTATCTATGAGTTAAAAAATAAATTTTGTAATCTGTACTAAATAGAAAAAAAAATTTATTTATTTATGAGTTTTTTTTAATAAATATGAAAAAAATTTAATCCGTACAAAACAGATTAATAAAAAAAACCTTTTTATTTATTTATTTATAAAAAAAAATTCCCGTGCGCCCTAATCCCGAGCGCCGTCTCCGAGCGCCTGCGCGTCGGCGACATCGCGATCGCCACTTCTGAAGCCGTCGCCTCCGCGCCACCTCCGAGGCCATCGCCTCCGTGCCAGCGGCCGCGCCGCCTTCAAGCGCCTCCGAGGCGTCGGCGGCCAGCGTGTCGGCGACATCACCGCATCCAACGGCGCCCATCGACCGCCTCCGAGCGTCGCCGAGGCGTCGGCGGCCACGTCGCCTCCGAGCGACTGCCTGGCCGTCGGCGATAGCGCCGCCTCCGACGGCGCCCACCGACCGCCTCCGACGCCTCGGTAGTCGACTGTGCGTCGGCATCCACGTCGCCTCCGAGCGACTGCCTGGCCGTCGGCGACAGCGCCGCCTCCGACGGCGCCCACCAACCGTGACAGTGCCTGTAACGAACGGGCCCCTATTGGCGGAATTCGATGACCCCTATTGGTCAACGACCGTCGCCCCTGTTGGCGGAATTCGACGACCCCTATTGGTCGACGACCGTCGCCCCTGTTGGCCCGTCGTTACTCACCTGGACTTCCCACCCCTGGAAGTGGGTTTTTGCCTTCCCCAGGATTCGAACTCTAGACCTCCAGGCTAAGTACTAAAGTTTATGAATCCTGGTAACCAAGTGATCCAGTGTGGATTGGTATGGCAGAGTGCACAGTTGTCATAGCCCTACCCACTCGGCTTCACCATTGCGTGTGAGGCGGCTGACTGGCGTCAGGGGTGACCATGTCATTGGCACGGCATGCACTTTGCATAGATTGCATTTGTACTGTGTTTGCTGCATTTTTATTGATGCCTTGGATGTGCATATGATTGTCATGCATACAGGATACATGCTTATATATGATCAGGACTTTATTACTTCTAGTCAGGCACATGCTCCTATATCAGGGTAGGAGATTCAGGTAAGTACAGTCATTTTGTATTTCTTGCTTGCATACCCTATTTATGTGAGACTGTACTGGCATGTTATTTTTATTGTTAGCTATACCTGATTTTGCATATCTACTATACCCGCAGAGTTCATTGAACTCACCCCGTTGGTTTATATCTATTTCAGGATGAAGCTATCAGGAGAGTGCGATTCTTAGGACCCCACTCGTCGTAAAGTTTTGATTTGGATATTTGTTTTTACGGTATTTGGATATTTTTGTTAGAGGACATGTATAGGTTTGGAGATTGATTTTGTATTTGGTTTTGGTGTCCTTATGGACCTTATTTGGATTTTGGTTTGGTTGGATTTTGTTGAGTATTCCTGCCCAGATGGCGTGAAGGGGTAAGTCTATTTATTTTAGGTGTATTTGTCATTTATTTTGGATGATGGCCTGAGGCCAAATTATATAACTGCGTGTGAGTTTGGATTCCGGTCGTGTTGACCGATGTATAGTGGCCGTGTAGGCCTTTGTATATAAATTGGGATTGTCACCCGTCACAGGAGATCTTTGCCGGATTTTTGTGCAGTGGGGTCTCCTTCGTGACAATTTATTTGTATCGAGCGCCTAGGTTTTCGAGTTCCTAGGGTTTTGGATTTCGGAGTTCGCCATGTATTGGCGAGTTTTGCGAGTAATTTGGAAATTTTGGATTGGTATGGATTTCAAGCGATTTTATGTTTGAAATTCGAGGATTTTGAGATTAATATGGGGTTTTGGCGACTCTTGGACCTCTCCGGTGAAATAGGTATGATGATAAATTTGATATGTTTTATTTATGGTAATATCTGTATTCATTTAATGATATGAGGCGAGGTGGGCGTATACGCGAGACGCGTGGACTACACGCCAGAGGACCCAGAGATCTTTGGTGACCGACTTGCAGAGATCTCGAGGTGAGCATATTGATCAAGGTCGATTCCACAGGTGCGGAGTAGTGGATCCTCGGCCTCGACGGATCCTCCTCCCGAGATACCCATCTTGGGCATCCGATGTACCGGAGATCTCTTGCTACACATCGAAACCCCGCCGAGGACCTTCTACTACAGACCGCAGGCCCATCGCTGGAGCGACCCTCACCAAGATTCGGCCCTACTTATCCTATTGATGTAGCTGCGGCACGAGCTCGGATTCCAGGATTGGCTAATTCGATGAAGAGCCGGTTCACTTTATTCAGCGGAGAGACTGATCCGATCGTGGCTCAGTCTTGGATCGAGAAGATGGAGCGTACCTTTTACTATATGGTCTGCTCTGAGTGGGAGAAGGCAGAGTTGGCAGCCTTCCATTTACGAGGTGAGGCCGAGATCTGGTGGGATATCAGCTTCGATTATTGGTGGCGGCGAGTTACCCGGCGAGATTCGAGAGGCTTTTGAGAGTCGATTTCCACGGGCATATCGGATGATGCGACGCCGATTTTCGAGTCTTGGCGAATAATCGCCGTGACGGAGTATAATACGTAATTTAATCGGTTAGCCGTGTTTTGTCGAGTTAGTTCTTTGAGGATAGGTCACGGATGATGCGGTTTGTTCGGATGGATGGGCATCTGGTCGATGGCGGATTTGGTAGTTCTTCCTACCGAGAGGCGTTGGATAGAGCTTTGTTGATCGAGTCGGCTCAACAGAGGGTCAATGAGCGAGAAGAGGAAACAGAACCGAAGAACCACAGTCGACTCAAGCAGACCATCGGGAGCTGAGAGCGCCGCAATACGGGTCGAGTCATTCGGGCATCTAGCCGGCCTCGTAAATCACGATCTTCACCGGGCCTCGCGGTCTTTTTCGAGTCGAGACCGCCCATTGGCGACACCTACTGTACTCATTGTGGATCGAAAGAGCATATCATCTCAGCCTGCACCTTGGGACCTGCCTATTATTGTGCACAGACACATGAGCCGAGATTGTTCGTTGAAGGCTCGGCATGTGGCTTCCGGTTTCTATTCAGGAGGATCGTTGCGTCGATGCAGGACTCGAGAGGGGGCCGACAGCCGGCATCCTTCGCAACGCCCGCAGAGGACAGCTCCCTCTTCAGGAGTCGCTTATGGCATTCATGGGCAGTACACCAGTCGTGACGGTCACAGGTTCGGAGACCGCGATGCGATGCAGATCCCCATCGCAGTCTGATACTATTCGCAGATCACCATCGATACGAGCACGATCGGCGCCGCCGCACTAGTTCAGATCGGCCGCAACCGCCGTGCAGATCGCGCCGTTATACCACCTTCCTATCACCCTTCGTACCGATTATCAGTCTCAGCTCGGGCACAACCACCTTTGGCGGTGATACCACCTCCACCTCCCTCGGAGATTGGGCGGATTCATGAGATTACTAGAGAGTATGCGCAGCGAGCCAATGAATCCGTATTTCGTAGTACAGTTTCACTTTATGCATTTTCAGCTATTATGCTAGTTGATACTGGTAGTTCGCATTCGTTTATTTCTCGTAATTTTATGAGAGAGATTGTTAGATTACCTGCTAGTAGATCACAGAGATTAGTCGTCTCCCTACCATCTGGCAATACATTGGATGTTACCCAGAGGTCCGAGGTTGTCCTTTAGATTTTGGTAACATCATTCTTACGGTAGATTTATTGGTCGGATATGGTCGAGTTCGATATTATTCTTGGCATGGATTGGTGTCGCATATCATGCCACGATGGATTGTCGACGAGGGTGGTCACATCGGACCTCTCGAACCAACCTCGTGGGATTTTATTGTCATCCGGACAGTATAGCGACCATTTCGCGATTGAGGCTCGAAGCTTTTATTGCGGTTGTCGTGGTTTTCTATTATCTATGATCAATGTAGAAGCGAGTGACTCTCGGATCGCGGACATCCCTATTATCCAAGAGTATTGGATGTCTTTCCCGGAGAATTCGTCCGCCTCCCAAAAGGCAAGTGGAGTTCATGATTGAGTTAATACAGGGCCCAGGCATCAGCTCCTTATCGTATGGCCCAGAGAATTGGATGAGTTAAAGGTTCAGCTCAGGAACTTTTGGGCCAGAGGTTTTATTCGCTAGTGCATCACCACAGGGTTCTCGGTTCTCTTCGTGAAGAAGAAAGATGGTTCGATGAGACTGCATCGACTACGTCAATGAATAAATATCCCCGCCACGTATTGAGGACTTGTTTGATCACTCAGGTACATCAGTCTATTCTAAGATTGATCTGCGGTCAGGATATCATCAATTACGAGTTAGAGATTACGGCATTCGAGAAGACAGCGTTATTATGAGTTTTGGTAATGCCATTTGGGCTTACCAATGCTCGGCCGGTATTCATGGATTTGATGAGCAGTGAATTTATGGATTTCTAGATCGGTTCGTCATTGCTTTTATCGATGACATTACGGTTTATTCTCGTTGAGGAGGAACACGCGCATCTTCGACTTGTTCTAGATAGGCTCCGACGAGCGGCTATATCACGAAGTTCAATAAATCGCGTTTGGTTACACTCGATCGGTTTTACGGGACATGTGGTTTGAGTAGAGGTATTTGATTGACCCCGAAGATCGAGGTCACACATTGGGAAGCGGTAAAATCGATTCAGAGATTCCAGTTTCTAGGCTTGGCGGATATTACAGAGCAGTTCGTTGAGGGTTTCTCGAACATTTCTATGCCATTGACACGCCTTACTGTGAAGGCGTGAAGTTCACGTGGACGAGGCGTGCGAGACTAGTTTTCGAGAGTTAAAGAGGAGATTGGTGTCGACCGATCCTGGTATTACCATCGGGGGCGATGGTTTCGTTCTTTATCTGAATCGTCTCTCTGAGGTTTAGCGCGATTGATTGATGCAACACTGGGGTAGTTTCTTATGCTTCTCGGCGGTTGAAGGATCATGAGAAAAACTACCATTCATGATTTAGAGTTTCTATTATCTATGCCTTGAAGATTTGGAGGCATCATTTATATGGTATTACGTTTGAGATTCTTCACGATCATAAGAGTCTCAAATATCTGCTATTACGAAGGAACTCAATCTCAAGCGAGAGAAGATGGATGGAGTTCACGAAGGATTATGATCTGCATCATCTGCTACCACCAGTGGAAAGCCAATGTGGTTGCCGATGCATAGCCTAAGTCAGGGACTTTAGCTTCCTTCCGAGTTTTGGTCACGGATTTGATTCAGGGTTTCTCTGAGTTGAGCTTAGAGGAGCAGGGACCGACAGCAGGGCGTTCTAGTTACCATGGTTGCTCAGTCGTCTATCCGGACGAGAGTCCAGGAGGCTCGCCGATGATCGGCATTCTGATTCATTGGTAGTCGATCACTTGGGACGTGTGAGTTCACCCTAGATGATGAGGTATTATATATTTCGAGGTAGATTATGTGTACCTCGGCCTCACCCGATTATGGAGGAGTTACTACAGGAGGCACATCGCCTCGATTTGCGATCCACCCAGTGAACCGTATGTATCGAGATTTAAAGCGGTTGTATTGGTGGAGCGGTATGAAGAAAGACATCGCGGATTTTGTAGCTAGATGTCGATTTGTCGGAGTCGTGAGCACGAGACGGTGGATTACTTGAGGATTCCTATTCACGAGTGGAAGTGGGATCATATTACTATGGATTTTGTGATGGGTTTGCGAGGACCGCTCGAGGCCATGATGCGATTTGGGTAGTCGTAGACCGACTAACCAAATCCGCGCACTTCTTATCGATTCGGAAGACCGACTCGCTGGATCGATTGGCTGAGCTATATTGTCGGGAGATCATCAGATTGCATGGTGTTCCGTTGAGCATCATATCGAGATAGAGATCCCGGTTCACTTCTAGGTTACAGCGAGTCTGCAGGGCTTTAGGCACACGCGGCTTGGTTTAATCTTGCATTCCATCCGCAGCGGATGGGACGATCTGAGCGGACCATTCGCAGACACTAGAGGATTTCTTTGAGGTCTGTGTTATAGATTTGGAGGCAATCGGGAGGATCATTTCTTAGTTAGTGGAATTACTACAATATGATTATCATTCGGCTATCCAAATGGCCCGTATGAGGCATTGTATGGTAAGCGATCGTACACCCACCCTCCGGAGGAGGTTGGGAGGCCCAGTTGCTAGGACCCCCAGAGCTCGATTATGAGGCGAGTTGGTCCGTACTATCGACGTAGGATATGTGAGGCGCAGATCGCGGAAGAGTTATGCGGATCGTGACGGAGACCTTTGGAGTTCTCCGTTGGTGATCATGTATTCTTGAGTTTCACCACGAAAGGGGTGAAGAGGTTTGAACTCCGTGGTAAGCTTGCTCCTAGATATATCGGTCCGTTTGAGATTTTGGAGAGGATCGGAGATTGCTTATCGTCTAGCGCTACCACCATCTTTGAGTATACATGATGTATTCCATGTGTCTATCTTTGAGGAAGTATGTGCGAGTTCTACACATATTCTATCGGATGTATCGGGTTCCATTCAACTGATGCTACTTACGCAGAGGTTCAGTCGGATTTTGGATTTCAAGGAACGAGTTCTGGAACAAGGTTGTGCGACTTGTCAAGGTCGGGTGGAGTCACCACACGGCGAGGAGGCTACTTGGGAGCTCGAGGAAAGATCGAGCTCAATACCCCACTTGTTTACTTAAGGTACGTGAGGTGTATTTTGATGCTTATGGTATTTCTTACTCGTTATGCATTTGAGTAGGAAATTTGGGGACCAAATTTTTATTAGTGGGGAGAATGTTAAATCTTGGAAAATTTAAATAGTAAATTAAATGGCCAAATAATTGAGGAAATAATCCGAAATTTTTGGGATTTTAGGAATTTTTCTGGAATTAAAACGGACTCGTGACGAGACTTTTCTGAGGATAAAATAAATAGGCTTTAGAGGGTCTATTTAAAGAGGTTAAATACACACAAAAACCTAATTTCTATTTTCTATTTCTCCTTTTTCCTTTCCCCGGCGCGACCTCGTTCGGCAGTTCCTCGCGTGAGCCGCTTCGGCCGGCCCCCCCTCTTTCCCTTTCTCCTTGGCGATTTTCTCCGTAAGCGATCTCTCACGATCGCTACCGTCGCCGCCCGTGCGTGATCCTTCGCCGTCCGAACCACCGCAGCCATCAGCCGAGCCCTCTTCTCCGTCGCCACCCACTTCCGGCCACAGGATCCTCGCCGGTTCCTCGCTGCCGGCCTTTCGCCTCGACCGCCGCTTTTCCCGGTGCCAGTCGCCCGATCGCGCTCGACCTCCAGCCCACGGCCTGTCGTCGGTTTCCTCTGCCCTAGACGACGAGCGACGGTTGTTCTCCGGCCAGTTTCTGCCGTTTTATTACTCTCGTCCGACTTTTCTGCGAGCGGCAGCACCTTGATTTTGGTTTATCCGCGTCGGTGAGTCAACTGTAAATATGTGTTGGATAAATTAAGAGGTTAATTAGGTTGAGCTCGTTGATTTATAGGATTAATTAAACAAAATCATTGAATGGTGTGGGTTACATTGGGTTCCAATTGGGGTTCATTAGATCCTAATTTCGTGGAGCAGATGGGTGGTAAATGGGCTAATTTTGGAGTTGTTGGTGGTTGTGAAGGAGGAGGTGGGGTATAGAGGGTGTTTCGAGTTGTTCATAGGTTGTAAAGGGTTGTGGACCGGATTTTTTGGTCGATTTGGGTTGATTCGGGTGTTGATCGGTTGATTTGTATGATATTTGGAGGATATGAGATTTGGAATTAATTGGGCTAAATTAATTGTATGGATATTTGTGGACAAGGATTGGAAATTGGTTTGGGTTAATTGGGTTATGAAGGAAATCGATTAATTATTCGATTTGTCGGTAAATTGTATTTTTGTGCTTGACTATGGTCTTGCTTTATGCGAGTTTTGATCAGGCGGGTCCCGATCGTGACGATTGATTCTTCTTGCGGATATATATTGTGGGTATTTTGACTTAACGTTTAGATTAAGTCAAATTGATATGCTAGTAGGATAGCTTACAATAACATTTTCATGTTTATATGCCTGATATACTTTTGGTGCCTACTAGATACATGCATGTGATAGGATATGATTATATTTTCCTGTTTGATTTGGATCATAGTATGTGGATTAGGGATATGTACATATTGGTTGTACATATCATTCAGATAGATATATTATGAGTAGGATTTACATGCTTTAGTATCATGCACCATTTTCGCATGATTGCATGCTAGCTGGATGGGGTTCCATTATTGTTGAGCCCGCAGCTAGTTACATGGCCTGCACACACTGCCACTCATGGGTTAGTGGTACATCAGGAGGGTGTGTGCAGTTGCTCTGTCAGGCTCCGCTGGTCCGCTCATGGGTAGCGATGAGGCGTGGTAGCGGCGAGGATCCCTCCTCGGCCTATGACACGGAGATGAGAGCTTAGCTCCCACTATGTTTGGGGCGGGAGGATAGGTGTACTCCGGACATCCTGTCCACTCGGTCACTCGGGAAGCGATGATGGCGAGTGCCGATTGTCATAGCCCTACCCACTCGGCTTCACCATTGCGTGTGAGGCGGTGTGGCGTCGGGGTGACCATGTCATTGTACGGCATGCACTTTGCATAGATTGCATTTTATCTTGTGTTTCTTTGCATTTTTATTGATGCCTTGGATGTGCATATGATTGTCATGCATCTGAGGATACATGCTTATATATGATCAGGACTTTATTACTTCTAGTGAGCACATGCTCCTATATCGAGTAGGAGATTGAGTAAATCTGATCATTTTGTATTTCTTGCTTGCATACCCTATTTATGTGAGGTATCTTGGCATGTTATTTTATTATTAGCTATACGATTTTGCATATCTACTATACATGAGTTCATTTGAACTCACCCGTTAGTTTATATCTATTTGAGGATGAAGCTATCGGGAGAGTCTGATTCTTGGGACCCCACTCGTCGTAAAGTTTTGATTTGGATATTTGTTTTTACGGTATTTGGATATTTTTGTTAGAGGACATGTATAGGTTTGGAGATTGATTTTGTATTTGGTTTTGGTGTCCTTATGGACCTTATTTGGATTTTGGTTTGGTTGGATTTTGTTGAGTATTCCTGCCCAGATGGCAGAAGGGGTAAGTCTATTTATTTTAGACTGTTTGTCATTTATTTTGGATGATGGCCTGAGGCCAAATTATATAACTGCGTGTGAGTTTGGATTCCGGTCGTGTTGACCGATGTATAGTGGCCGTGTAGGCCTTTGTATGTAAATTGGGATTGTCACCCGTCTGGGAGATCTTTGCCGGATTTTTGTGCAGTGGGGTCTCCTTGAGCGTGATCTGCCGCTCCGGCGGCCGGATGCGGCGATGGCGGCCATGCCGCGAGGAGGTAACCAGAACAGAGAACTCTGTTATGTTCTCTTCTCCGGCGAGGAAATCGAACAGGTAAAAATTTTTTCAGAATTTAACCGGCTCTGATACCATTGTTACCTGTTCTTGAAGTATTTACTGCTCGCGTCGGAGGAATGATCATGATGGAAGAATCCTCAGGTTACCACAAATCAAATTTTTCCGATGTTTCTCTTTGCCTCTCTCTCGAAAGCCACCCGTCGGAAAAAAAAATCCTTGGACGCACTCCTTCCCTTTTAAAGGGAAGGAAATGCCTGCGGCTTCAAGCGGTGCGTGTAGCGATTCCGTTGCGCCTCGATGCGGTCGATGGAACTGCAGGCTGTTCGTGGAACTGCCCACAAGGACTTCTATCTGTAAACGGGTCCATATTCGAAACCGATTAGCAATTTAAAAACTGAAATTTTTTTATTGGATTTGATGATGTTTTGATTAATATTTCTTTTTTAAACAAACTTGTTTTTCTGTTCTGTTGGTGTTCGATTTGTACTGGATTACGCTTTTTTATCTCTTTTTATTTAAAAATTTCCTAATTATTTTGTTAAACTTTAGATTTGTCTTAGATGATGTTAGATTATCCTACATTTTAGATTTGGTGATATAATTATTATTTTTATCAATTTTATTTTTAATTATGTTGTTAATATAATTTTATTAGAATTGGAAGAATAAAAATTAGACGGTAATTATTTTTTTCCTTCAGCTTTTATAAAATAAAATAAATTATAAATTATATTTATTTTATAAAATTAATCTCGAAAAATAAGAAAAACAAAATTATATTATTAAGATTAATATGTCAAATACTATTAAAATTTTTAAATAAAATAAAAACTCATATTATTATTTACAAATTATATAGCACAATTCATGTAACAGAGATCATTAACTTGAATATTCTACATAAACATGAATCAAGTATAATAAGCAAAAGAATGTCTCCATCATTTAGTGCACCACGTAGAAATAAGTGTTGTTCTACGGGATGAGCAGTTGGCTAGAGCAACACAGAAGTTATTGCAATTGATAGAGGTCGAATCTCAACGTAGAGTTTAAAATTCTCACTTAGGCTCAGAAAACCTCCGTTGCTCTGGCCAACGCCTCAAGAGATATAGTCCCCTCGCGATTTACCTCCTTTGTATTGACTGTAAGATCGATTGACGAGGATGTTGAAGCGAGCGAATCGTCTTTTTATTGCAATCTGTAGAAATAAGTGTAATAAGCTAAGAGAAAATTTATACGTGCCTCCATCCTTATAGAATAGGGAAGAGATCTAAAAATAGAAATAAATTAAAGGAAAGAATGTTCACACATTCGACATCCTTTGAACCAATAAAAGTATTTAGAGTTTTGACTTTTGGTTCATAACACATGATGTATGATGTGAACATATATGGATTAGAGAGTCTCTTTCACATATGAGTTTGCAGCGTGTATAAATTTAGAACTTGACTCAGATAACTCATATACAAGCATGATCTATGTGCCTCGAATATTGGACCGATCGAGATAAAATATGCCCAAACAAATCAATTAAACATTTTGTCACTCAAAATAGTTTTTGTTGTTTGCCTTTTTTAATAACGGATGTATTAATTTGGAAATATAAACAAGTCAAATATTAATGGTGAATTTGTAATCGCTCGGACGAAATAATCAATCATTGATGATTGATAATTTGTGTCACAACTTGGCAAGTAGACAAGCAAAAGACAACAAGACGAGTCCTTTATTCAATTTTGCTCCTCCACATTCTATTTCTCCTGATCGAGCGATCCATTTGACAACTCTTCCATGATAATATTTTGATACATGCTTAATTTACCTTGAGTGTGCGATTCTACCATTGTATCTTGGGAATTATATTTCCATTATAATCTCGAAATAATGTCAGAGGAGATCAATCTATTTTTAAAAAAACTATGTCAAACACAAGCCTTTAACATCTCTTTCTACTCGGCGGCTTAACTAACTTGACTTGGCAACTCGGCAATTTGGCCATTCGGGTCACTCGGCGACTTGATCACTTGGCGACTCGGCCTCTCAAAAAACTTAGAGACTTAGCCAATTTGCAACTTATCACTCAACCTTCCGCTCCAGCTAGTTCATCACTCGACAGATCGACCAACTCGATACTAAGAAGCTCAATGCTTAACCTCTTAGTACTGGAAAAGTATGCAAGCTACAAAGGTCCATTTATGGGCTAAAGCAAGCTTCTCGAAACTAAAATCTTTGATTCGATGATGGGATCAAACAGTTTGGTTTCATCAAGAATGAAGATGAACCCTGTGTCTACAAGAGGGTTAATAGAAACACAGTTGTCTTCCTTGTATTGTATGTGGATGACATACTACTCATTGGAAATTACATCCCTTCGCTACAGTCTGTGAAGACTTGGCTGGGGACGTGCTTCTCAATAAATGACTTAGGTGAAGCAGCCTGTATTCTAGACATCAAGATCTATAGAGATAGATCTAAGAGATTTCTTGGCCTAAGTCAAAGTACATATATTGACACGGTATTACTATGGTTTGCCATGCAGAATTCCAAGAAGGGACTTCTGTCGATGTCACATGGTGTGAGTCTTTCGAAGACTCAAAGTCCCTCTTCTAGAGAGGAGAGAGACCACATGGATAAGATTCCTTATGCATCGGTCATAGGATCTATCATGTACGCCATGCTATATACTCGTCCTAATGTCTCGTATGCTTTGAGCATGACGAGTAGATACCAGTCATATCCAGGTGAGCATCACTGGATAGCAGTCAAGAATATTCTTAAGTACTTGAGAAGGACTAAAGAATATTTCTTGATATTTGGAGGCGATGAGGAGCTAGTTGTAAAGGGTTATAGCGATGCTAGCTTTCCAAACTGACCAGGATGATTATAGATCACAGTCAGGGTTCGTGTTTTGCTTGAATGGTGGCGCTGTGAGCCTAGAAGAGTTCGAAGCAAGACACAATTGTTAATTCTACAATAGAGGCCGAGTATATCGCTGTATCAGAGGCAGCAAAAAAGGCAATTTGGATCCTCAAGTTCATTACTGAGCTTGGGGTGGTTCCTAGCATAGCAGATCCTATAGAGCTCTATTGTGACAACAATGGAGCGATTGCGTAGGCTAAAGAACCTCACTCACACCAGCAGACCAAACACATACTATGGCGCTTCCATCTTATTCGAGAGATTATCAATAGAAGAGATGTGAAGATTTGTAGAGTACCCACAGAGGCTAACATCGCAGATCCCTTGACCAAGGCTTTGACACAGAAAAAGCATGATGGTCACACTAGGTCATTGGGTATTAGATACTACAATGATTGACACTAGTGCTAGTGGGAGATTGTTAGTGAAAGCCCTAGAGTCAATCATGTGATGATTGTTGTATGAACTTTTTTGTATCATATTCCTATTTATAAAGGCATGGTTATTATATTTACTTGTATTGGTGCCAAATAACTAAGTATAATAACATCCTTGAGTAGAAGGTTCTTATCTATATCAATCGATTGGTTGAATCGATAATGAGATGATATAGAGAACACTACTCTTAATCATTCCTAGTTAAGTATTAGCATTCAGGGACAATGTTAATGCAAAGAGACTAGCATGTAGATCAACTCGATGACTTGATCTCACAAGTCATGGATATGTGATATCAAGTTGACACATGGGTATGCATTGGAAAATGTATACTAAATGACCCGCCATGAGAAAGTATCATGGATCGTTAGATGAGTGTCATATACTTTCTCATGTGACTATTAGTATGACTATTAGTCCTTGGACCTGAATTCACCATGGTTCCCTACAAAAGGAGTTGCATACTTTGGCTTCGTCAAACATCACCCGTAAATGGGTGGACTATAAAGGCGATTACTGGGTATATAACAAATTATGCGGAGGGATGTGAGTGATGTAGATGTTGGTGCAATCGGCCCAGGTCACGATTGACCAGGACTCGAGCTTGACTTGAGAGATGTTTTAATGTTAGACAAAAACATATGACAATGTAATTATCATGGGAAAGTCCAAGTCATGGGTACTTGGCATGGAAATTCCAAGTGGGACACTTGGCATTTGGGAAAGTCCAAGCATGGGTCTTGGCAATGGAAAGTCCAACATGGGTTTGCAAGGAAAGTCTAAGCATGCGTCTTGGCAATGGAAAGTCCAACATGGGTTGGCAAGGAAAAGTCCAAGCTTGAGTCTTGGCATTTGAGAAGTCCAAGGGGTTTGATATTAGCGGCGTAAAGTCCAAGCGGGAGTCTTGGCAGCATAAGTCCAATGATTGGTGACAAAAAGTCCAAGCAGAGTCTTGGCAGCGTAAGTCCAATGTGTCTTGGCGGTGTAGACACCGTTATCATGATATAGTCGATGGAAGCACCTGAAGGCTAGCACAATGGATGAACAAGTCATGGATGACTTGGAGGGATCCGAGAGGCGTGAGTCTGACAGAGGTGGCTAGAAGACTTTGGTCTAGACTAAGGGTGGTCTAGCAAGTATGGGGGTACCATACTTGGGTTAAACCTCATGATTGAGGTTAAAATCTCATGTTTGAGGTGTGTCAGTCGACTGATATCATATGGCAGTCGACTGATATCATATGGCAGTCGACTGGTGTGAGTCAACTAGGGTTTGACTGCGGGAAGTGTCATAGCGATCATTGCGGAGGAGGCGATCAATGATTGGCCGGCGATTGGTGATCATGTGATCGGATCGGCGGTGTGCTCGATTTTCGAGCCGCGAATGAAATCGACTCATTGTTGGGGTTAGCAGTCGAGTGAAGTCTCTATCAGTCAACTGATGATGGATCCGTTGGATTTTTCCAACGTGGATCTAGCCGTTGTCTCACAACAACAGTGGCATCAGTCGACTGATGGTCCCGAGCAGTCGACTGATCGACATTTTCCAGCCCAGGTAGAAGTTTTAAATGAAGCTCGTGGAGGAGGAAAAAGCATCTGATTTCTTGGACATTCTTGAGGCGATTTGGTGCTGCAAATCAGGGTCTTCAACCACGGTTCAAGCGATCAACAAGCAAGCAATCCAAAGGCATTTGTAAAGTGTTTTCTTTACTTGTATTGCATTGTATTTCATATTATTTGCTTGTTGTATTTAGTTTATTGTTGTAAACTATTGTAAGGGGTTTCTCCGCCTTCGACTTGTGTCGAGAAGGAGTTATTGATTAGTGGTTGCGTGTGCATCACTAGAGCTCGTTGAGCTCAACCATGGAGTAGGAACCTTGAGGTTCCGAACCACGTTATATTCTTGTGTTCGTGTTTATCTTGTTTCTTGTTATTACTATTATCTATATTCTGCTGCACATAACAAGTTTTGTAGAGACGAACACGAACAATTCCATCATGAACGAAAATAAGCTATTCACCCCACCCCCTCTAGCTTACAATGATCCCTTACAAGTGGTATCAGAGTGAGACCGCTCTTCTTAGTTTAACAACTAAGTGTTAGGGATCGTTTGGAAGCTAGAGGGGGGGGGGTGAATAGCGTCAATGGAATTCTTTCGCGTTCGTGTCTACAATTTCGTTAGCGCGGTGGAATATAGATATAATACAATAACGAAATGGACAAGCACACACAAAGACACGAAGATTTAACGTGGTTCGGAACCGAATGGTTCCTACTCCACGGATTGGGTTCGTACGAACCCTAGCGATGCCAATCACACACCACTATGAAATAACTCCTTCTCGACACGAGTCAGAGGCGAAGAAACCTCTTACAATTGTTTACAACAATAAATAAATAGCTACAAGCAAATACAATGAAATACAAAGCAAAACTAGTAAAGAAAATACTTTACAAATGCTCTTGAATGCTTGATCGCTAGGTTGATCGAGTAGCACTTGGAGACCCTGAATTGCAGCAGCAACTCGCCCCAAATCGCCTCAAAGAACCCTTTTAAATCGATTGGATTTTCCTCCATCACGAGCTCCATATATAGCTTCAACCTGTGCTGGAAAAAGTCGATCAGTCGACTGATCGGGACCATCAGTCGACTGATGCCACCGTTGTCGTGAGACAACGATTAGATCCACGCTGGATAAGTCCAACGGAACCTTCATCAGTCGACTGATCATGACCATCAGTCGACTGATGGAGTCCTCACTCGACCAGTCGAGTCTCGACTCCATTATGTGGCTGATTTCTCGAGCACCAGTTGACTGATTACACGATCAGTCGACTGCTCGAGCCATCAGTCGACTGCACAACTCTGGCAGTTGACTTCTAGGCCATAACCCGCAGTCAAACCCTAGTTGACTCGGTCTAGTCGACTGCCACATGGCACCAGTCGACTGGCACACCTCAAACATGAGGTTTTAACCCAAGTATGGTTCCCCCATACTTGCTAGACCACCCTTAGCCTAGACCTAAGCCTTCTAGCCATCTCCATCAGCCTCACGCCTCTCAGATCCCTCCAAGTCATCCATGACTTGTTCATCCATCGCGCTAGCCTTCAGGTGCTTCCATCGGCTATGTCATGCTAACGGTGTCTACACCGCCAAGACACTTTGGACTTACGCCGCCAAGACTCCACTTGGACTTTACGCCGCCAACCATTGGACTTATGCTACCAAGACTCCATCTTGGACTTTGCGCTGCCAATATCAAACCCTTGGACTTCTCAAATGTCAAGACTCAAGCTTGGACTTTCCCTTGCCAACCCATGTCGGACTTTCCATGCCAAGACCATGCTTGGACTTTCCTTGCCAACCCATGTTGGACTTTTCATGCCAAGACCATGCTTGGACTTTCCTTGCCAACCCATGTTGGACTTTACATTGCCAAGACCCATGCTTGGACTTTTCCCAATGCCAAGTGTCCCACTTGGACTTTCCATGCCAAGTACTCAAGACTTGGACTTTACCAAATGACAATTACATTGTCATATGTTTTTGTCGAAACATCAAAACATCACTCGAGTCAAACTCGAGTCCTGGTCAATCGTGACCTGGGCCGATTGCACCAACACTAAGGGAGCACACTAGAGGGTGAATATGGAGTTTCAAGAGAATTTGGGCTGAGACATTAACACACCACCATCTTATGAGGACTATGGATTTGAAGGCTTCAACTCATGGAAAATAGGAATTGAGGATTTCCTAATGATGGTGGATATCAAGCTTTGGTCCGCCTTGATAGAAGGTTGTAAATTTCCAAAAGGAAAAAAGGGTGGAATCCTCAAGGTTGAAAAATGGACCAAGGAACAACTCAAAGAGTTCAAGACAAATATTAAGGTAATCAAAATGATAAGTGATTTAATTACTAATAATGTCTTGTCCAAGTTAGGTGAGTACAAGGATGTCAAGGAGCTTTGGAGCGAGTTGACAAAGTACCATGAAGGACCATCATCGGCTTCAAGTGAAGAACAATCACAAGAGGCCGAAGAGTGCTCATCGGCTCAATCGGAAGATGTCGATGAAGGGAGTCCATCATCCTCACAAGCAAGTGAGGATGCGGAAGTTGAGGAGGAGTCAACTTCCAGATCGGTGGAAGAGAAGGTGGAAGAATTAGAAGAAACCTCCACCTCTAAGATTGAGGGGGAGGAAGTTAGATCACCTTCCATGCCGGATCAAGAGGTAGCCTCAACATCCGGTCAAGATGAAGAAGCTCAAAATCTGGCCACCATCGACCTAGGTAACTCAAGCAATTTGGTTTTAAATAAAAAAACATATAATTTACTTTGAGTGTAGGGAAAGTGGGCATTACAAGATCAAATGCCCAAAGAGAGTAAGAAAAGCTCCTCCGACACCAAAACCTTAAGAAAAATCAAAGGATGTCAGTTCCCCAACAATTAAGAGCAAGGAGCAAGTGATTTGCTTCAAATGTCGGCAACCGGGACACTACCGGAATCAATGCCTAAAGGGGGAGAAGAAGACTCCAAGGGGAGCATCACAAGTAGGGGGAGCCTCTAAGGCAAACCCTAAGGTATATCTAAATAATGCTCTTTATTTAAATAATAAGCAAAAGCATGCTAGGAGTTATGTTAATAATGTTGCCATTTATCATGAAAAGCATGCTAGAAATAATGAATATTGTTTAGGAGCCAAGAAAGTCAACCTTAGGAATAAGGAGAAATTTGGGACTAATGTCCCTAAAAATATTTTATCTAAGGCATCTATTAGAAAAATTGAGGATCATCTAGGTTTTAATCCTAAATGGATTTGGCATATGCCTAGGATTAAGGATAATGTCCAAAGACCAAATCAAAATTCAAAAATTGGATAATTAGAATTAGAGAACCAAGCCTTGAGGTCAAGGCTTGAAAAACTTGAAAAGACTCTTAGAATTATGCAAAATCAAGTTAAAGGGTCAAATGGTCAAAGTTAAGAGTCTAGGACCAAGAGTCAACACCTAGGGCCTAAGAGACAAAAGTCAACCAAGGGTAAGAAGGGTTTGGGTCACAAACCTAAGCCTAAGGTGGCTTATCATAGTGTTCCATTTGATTATGGAACACAAACTAAGTCTAGGAAGACCAAGGTTACTAGGGAAGTTATCCCTAAGAGTAATCAATGTTTGTGCCTAGTGACTAGGGTTTTAAGGAAACCTAGGGTGACCACTAAGAAGGTTATTAGGGAGACAATCCCTAAGGTTAACCTAGGCAAGACCAAAATGACCAAGGCTACCAAACTTAGGAGGGTCATTAGGAAGGTATCTAGGGAGGTTATCCCTAAGGAATACCTAATTAACCCTAAGAGCTCAAATAAGTTTTGGGTTCCTAAGAGAGTGATTGATTCATGCTAGATAGGTTTAGGGTGTGCCAACCTTGATTGGATGGGTAGTTAACTCAACCATGGCAAGGGTGACACCTTGGGTTATTCTCAAGGTTATGGTTACCTTGGGAATGTGTTTTTAATCTTAAATCCTAAAAGATCTTAGGATGTGCCAATATATCTTGAGAAGTGTGATAAAATGATCAAATTGGCACAATTTAGGTTTAGAGGTTAGTGTGTCATTTTGGGTTTTTGGCACACTTGGGAGATTAGTAGTAATATGGCAAAATAAATCTAATTATAACAAATGACAACTAATATTAAAATTTAAGTATTATTATACCTATACAATTTATATGCCATGCTTCGATTTCCATATAACATGTCATGACATCATATCTATTTTTAATCATTTAAAATATCATGATCATGCTTAGGGTTAGGTTAAATGTCATGCATGTATGCTTAGATTGTATCATATTGTTGGGTTTTCCGAACCGCAAAAACCGCTTTTTGCGTTGCGGAAACCTCGGAAGCCCCAGCCACGGATCTGCGCAAAGTATAAAATAAAACTAACATGTATGTGTTTAATACCTTTAGATCTACTCTAGATCTACATGATAAGAAAGTTACCCTCGAAGCGATGCTCTTCACTTATCCCGCTCATCCAAAAAGATTGTCGGAACTTGAGAGTGTCAAGTGCACACTCCTCTATTGGTATCCACACAAGCAATAGGTGGAGAAAAGACAATCTTGAGTGTGCTAGCACTCCTTGAAGGTCTCAGCAAGATGAGGAAGAAGAAGGAGAGAGCTTGAAGGAAGTTGATCCAAGGAAGAAGATGATGTTAGAGTGTAACTCACCAAAAAAATTCATCCATCAAAACTCCTAAAGTGGCCGGCCACTTCAAGGCTTGGGAGGTTACATGCATGCATGTAACTCCAATGGCTCTTGGTCTCCCTCATGAGGTGGCACCACATGACAAAGTCAATGATGATGTGGAGAATCATCATTGGCTGGCCATGCCAAGTCATCATCATGACATGATATTTGGTCAAGTCAAACTTGACCTTTCATCTTCCCTCTCAAGTTAAGTCAAACTTGACCTCTTATCTCCCATGGTTGATCAAATACAACCATTTAATTCAAGTCAATTTTAATTTAATGAATCTCTATTCATTAATTTAAATTGATTTGATGAATCAAATCTAAATTAGACTCATTCAACACTTGAATCAACTTGAGTCTAATTCAATTAGTCTAATTTGGATTACTCTTAATCCAATTTGGTTCATCCCATGAACCTAATCCTCATGGTTCATCATATGAACCTAATCTCCATCTAATTGCCCTTTGTGTGTGACCCTATAGGTTCTTGTAACATTGACAATATCCCTAAACCGATTTAGGAACATAAGAAATGAGCGGTATCTAGCAATACATCATTGCTACCGAAGTTACAAGAATGTTGAGCTCCAACATCACCTTTGTGACTACTAATTGTGACTCTCATAATATGTGACAATGTCCCTCTATCCTTGACATCTAGATTGACCAATTGAGGCATAGACCGTGTCATCCTCGGTACAATCTATATCTTGAACTCCAAGTAGACTCACTCTAATCAAATGAGCTCAATATCTCATATTGACTCATTTGGGCATGGCCATGCACTTCGTGGTCTCACTTTATCAAGAATATCGATGTCACTCCCATCATATAGGAGGGATAAATCCCATCTACATCACTCACATCCCTCCCCATAATTTGTTACATACCCTGTAATCGCCTTTATAGTCCACCCATTTACGGATGACGTTTGACGAAGCCAAAGTATGCAACTCCTTATGTAGGGAACCATGGTGACTTCAGGTCTAAGGACTAATAGTCATACTAATAGACACATGAGAAAGTATATGACACTCATATAACGATCCACGATACTTTCTCATGGCGGGTCATTCTGTATACATTCTCCAATGCATACCCATGTGTCAACTTGATATCACATATCCATGACTTGCGAGATCAAGCCATCATGTTGACCTACATGCTAGTATCTACGCATTAACATTATCCTTGAATGTTAATACTTGACTAGGAATGATTAAGAGTAGTGTTCTCTATATCATCTCATTATCGATTCAACCAATCGATTGATATAGATAAGAACCTACTACTCAAGGACATTATTATATTTAGTTATTTGACACCAATACAAGTAAATATAATAACCATGCCTTTATAAATAGGATTATGATATAATAAAGTCCATACAACAATCATCACATGATTGACTCTAGGGCTTTCACTAACACATATGTCATGACATCATAATCATTGGCCATGTTTACTTATAATATCATTTATGCCATGATCGTATTTCATGCATTTAAGTTTATGAAAATTGATTTAAGGACAATGACATGACTTGGAGTCCCATTTATAAGGGAATCAAGTAGAGTTGCCTTAGAAAAATACATGAAATCCTAGATTAGGGAGAACAAAACCCGCATCTCACATTACATTTACATGTATGTATATTTATACACCCTAGATACATGTGAGATGCTAGGATATGAGTTAAGTTCAAGGTGTATAGTTTTTGCATCTAGATGAACCAAAACTCGTCTTATATGAGTGGTGGATCATTGGGAAAGCTTGTATACAAGTCATATACATTGAGCCCAAGGAATATGATCCAAAATAAGGTTTTGAAAACATTTTAAAATCTTTTTGAAAAATCTTGGTGAAGTTTATCTTTTGATAGCAATCACCATTGATGAGATTGATACAAAGTGAGCTAAAACTTTGAAGTTTTTATTCACTTTTGGATTTTGTATTAATTTTGATATTTTATGGGCAAAATATTTTTCTATCATTTTTCACCCATTGTATTGACTATAAGTAATATACGTATGAATTTTTACGATTTTTCAATATACATAGAATTACTTATGATTTTTAAAATTTTATTTTTGATAATTGAAATTATGATAGGGTGACATTATCAGGTGTGATCAGAGAGTCGACTGTCAATGTTGATTTTTGGAAAACAAGGTATGTTTAGCCCGTGTTCAGCTACGGTTAAAGTCCCTAACCACTTTTAACCCTAGGATATGCTTTGGGAAGCATTATAAAGGGTGAAAATCCATTGGATATGAATTAGGAGAGGTGTTAGGATAATGTATCAAATTTAAGGTATAGGAAAGTTCAAAGTTGAACTTTAGACCTTATTTTTAATGGTTTAGAGTTCCTATTGGCTTAGGAACTTCCCAAGGATATTGTTGGTACAATGGTCAAGGGGGAGCAAGCCTTTAGGGGGAGGTATCCATCATGGGATGATGGATGGTATTTTTCCTCATGAGGGGGGAAAAAGGATTTTGAGATACCCAATTTGGAAATTGGGAGAGTGTATAGGATTGCCTCTATTGAGTGATATGGGACTTATCACTAGGAAGATGGTAGGCATCCTAGGTATCTTTGGACCAAGGGAGAGATTGTAAGATCTCATTAGGACATGAGACATTGACCTTCTTGGAGGAAACCTTTTTGATGTTAGTCAAAAAGGGGGAGAAGGTAAAATTACCAATTTGGGAAAATTGATGGGGATGATTGGTTTGAGTTAGTGCTCTAACTCAATGGTTTGTTTGGTTTTTGTCAAACATCAAAAAAGGAGAGATTGTTGGTGCAATCATCCCAGGTCACGATTGACTAGGACTCGAGCTTGACTCGAGAGATGTTTTGATGTTAGATAAAAACATATGACAATGTAATTATCATGGGAAAGTCCAAGTCATGGGTACTTGGCATGGAAACTCCAAGTGAGACACTTGGCATTTGGGAAAGTCTAAGCATAGGTCTTGGCAATGGAAAGTTCAACATGGGTTGGTAAGGTAAAGTCCAAGCTTGAGTCTTGGCATTTGAGAAGTCCAAGGGGTTTAATATTGGTGGCGTAAAATCCAAGCAGGAGTCTTGGCAGCATAAGTCCAATGATTGGCGGCGTAAAGTCCAAGCGGAGTCTTGGCAGTATAAATCCAATGTGCCTTGGCGGTGTAGACACCGTTAGCATGACATAGCCGATGGAAGCACCTGAAGGCTAGCGCAATAGATGAATAAGTCATGGATGACTTGGAGGGATCCGAGAGGCGTGAGGCTGACGGAGGTGGATAGAAGGCTTATGTCTAGGCTAAGGATGGTCTAGCAAGTATGGGGGCACCATACTTGGGTTAAACCTCATGGTTGAGGTTAAAACTTCATGTTTGAGGAGTGCCAGTTGACTGGTGCCATATAATAGTCGACTGGTGTGAGTCAACTAGGGTTTCACTGCGGGAAGTGTCATAGCAATCGACTACCAGAGGAGGGCAGTTGACTGATTGGCTGAGCAGTCGACTGATCGTGTGATCAATCGACTGGTGCTCAGTTTTTTCGGGCACAAAATGAAGTCTAACTCAACTGCTGAGGTTAGCAGTTGAGTGAAGGCTCTATCAGTCGACTGATGGTCATAATCAATCGACTGATGATGGATCTATTGGATTTTTCCAGCGTGGATCTAGCCATTGTCTCACGACAACAGTGACATCAGTCGACTGATGGTCCCGAACAATAGACTGATCGACATTTTCTAGCCCAGGCAGAAGCTTTAAATGGAGCTCATAGAGGAGGAAAAAGCATCCAATTTCTTGGACGTTCTTGAGGCGATTTACTGCTGCAAATCAGGGTCTTCAACCACGGTTCAAGCGATCAACAAGCAAGCAATCCAAAGGCATTTGTAAAGTGTTTTCTTTACTTGTATTGCATTGTATTTCATATTATTTGCTTGTTGTATTTAGTTTATTGTTGTAAACTATTGTAAGGGGTTTCTCCGCCTCCGACTTGTGTCGAGAAGGAGTTATTAATTAGTGGTTGCGTGTGCATCACTAGAGCTCGTTGAGCTCAATCGTGGAGTAGGAACCTTGAGGTTCCGAATCACGTTATATTTTTGTGTTCATATTTGTCTTGTTTCTTGTTATTACTATTATCTATATTCTGCTGCGCATAACGAGTTTTGTAGAGACGAACGCGAACAAATTCCATCACGAACGAAAACAAGCTATTCACCCCTGTCTAGCTTACAACGATCCCCTACAGTAGATGGGATCTATCCCTCCTATATGACGGGAGTGACATCGTTATTCTTGATAGAGTGAGATCACTAAGTGCATGGCCATGCCCAAATGAGTCAATATGAGATATTGAGCTCATTTGATTAAAGTGAGTCTACTTGGAGTTCAAGATATAGATTGTACCGAGGATGACATGGTCTATGCCTTAATTGGTCAATCTAAATGTCAAGGATAGAGGGACATTGTCACATATTGTGAGAGTCACAATTAGTAGTCACAAAGGTGATGTTGGATCTCAATATTCTTGTAACTTGGGTAACAATGATGTGTTGCTAGATACCGCTCATTGCTTATGTTCCTAAATCAGTTTAGGAGAATTGCCAACGTTACAAGAACTTATAGGGTCACACACAAAGGGCAATTAGATGAAGATTAGGTTCATATGATGAACCATGAGGATTAGGTTCATGGGATGAACCAAATTGGATTAAGAGTAATCCAAATTAGACTAATTGAGTTGGACTCAAGTTGATTCAAGTGTTGAATGAGTCTAATTTAGATTTGATTCATCGAGCCAATTTAAACTAATGAATTGAGATTCATTAAATCAAATTGACTGGAATCAAATGGTTGGATTTGATCAACTATGGGAGATAAGAGGTCAAGTTTGACTTGACTTGAGAGGGAAGATGAATGGTCAATTTTGACTTGACTAATTGTCATGTCATAGTGACTTGGCATGGGGCCGACCAATGATGATGCTCCACATCATCATGGACATATCATGGGGTGCCACCTCATAAGGGAGACCAAGAGCCATTGGCTCTTGGAGTTACATGTATGCATGTAACGCCCTTATAGTGGGTTATGAAAGTGTGAAGTTAAGTAGTGTAACTTCATCTTCTTCCTCCTCTCTTCCCTCAAGCTCTCTCTTCCTCATCTTGCCGTGAGCCTCTAAGGGGTGCTAGCACACTCTAGGTTGCTTTTCTCCACCTATTGCTTGTGTGGATACCAATAGAGGAGTGTACACTTGACATTCTTAAGTTCCGACAAACCGTTTGGACGAGCGGGATAAGCGAAGGGCGTCGCATCAAGGGTAAAACTCTTAACATGTAGATCTAGAGTAGATCTAAGGTTTTTAAATACGTACATGTAGTTTTGTTTATCTTCACACGGATCCGTGGCCAATTTCTGGGGTTTCCGCAATGAAAAAAGCGGTTTTTACGGCTCGGATAGTACAATAGTAATCTCTGGTGGTCGGAGGTGATTCAGGAAAAGTATCCAGCCTTGGGGCTGGATTATTGCATATGTTGTTAGGGCATTCATCAGCAAAATTCTTGAAGTCTTCAGCTCAAATAGGAGTGTCCAGTCTGGGGGAAAAACCCAGTTATCCATCACTCCTCCGTCAAGCTTATCAAGTGGTTGCATAGCTAAATATAAAAATTCTATAGGCACTATCTCCTTTGCAATATCATCTATAATAAAACTGCAAATAGGAGTAGCTGGCAACTCACTAACATCATCCTCAACTAATTTTTCTAACCCTGCTTCCACTGCAGATATCTCAGTATCAGTGGCATAAATAGCATCACAAAATAAATCCAAGCCACTAGTATCATCATCCACTTCATCTGCTACAGTAGCAACTTCATCTACAAATTCACATCCATCAGTATCTACAATAACATCACAGCACAAAGATTCATAGGAGTCCTGTGGAGCGGCTAAATCATAGACATGCTCATCACTCACTCTACAATCCATCTCCCTAAGCGCGTCGATATCCATAGAAATGGTCTTTGACGAAGGCTGAAAGGAATCCTGTTCTTGTATCTGACTGATGGATGATGCAATTTGATCTAGCTGGATTTGTAAATTTTGTATCTTTTTTTGTTGCTGTTGATGACTATTCCTCATTTGCTGCTGCAAGAATTTTTTTAGTGTATTTTCTTGACTGGGAGCAAGGGTTTCTTCATTGTAGTCTTGATATATTGGACTCTAATATGCTGGAAAAGGTTGGTCATGCTATTGTTGCTCATTTCCATTATCAAAGCTCTGATGATCAGTCCACCCTGAGTTGTTGAATTGAGGTTGAAGAATGTTCTGTTGTGTGCTTCCATACTTGAACCCTGAATGATCCATTCAACCATAATTATAGGTATTTGAAAATGATTCATACCTATTCTGTTGAGGTTGGAAGTACTCATGCTGCTCTGAAATTCGTTGGGGCTAATAATATTGCATTGAAGGATCTCCCTAATCATAACTATAAGAACTAAGAGTTGGATCATATATGTTCTGATATTCTCGTGGGTAGCTCTGAGGCTCAATAGGAAAAACACTCTGCTGCTCATTTTGGTCTGAATAATAAGCCTGATTGAAGTCTCCAAATCGTTGATAATAAGGATCCATGTTTAAAGAAATTTCCTGTTCTTTCCTGCAATACTAACAAACAATATCAAAAGACACAGGAAATAGATATGACCAAATACATGGATATACAAGAAATAAAATAATGCAGCCCTAAACAAAAATTTTGATTTTTGATTTTTTTTTTTTAGAAAAATGGACAAACAATCCTAAGTCTACCGAACATCATTACACTCCCCGGCAACGGCGCCAAAATTTGATGAACGGATATTTGTGTCATGGTACTGTTTCAAATTAATTACTGAACCCCCTAACTACACTAATATAGCATAGTGGATGACCCGGATCGTTTCCCAACGAGTGTAATCGACAGAATAGTAAACTTAAGATTTCTAATTATTGCTTTGGGTTTTCTAATGTAATTGGGGGGTTTGGAATTTGAAAGGCTAATCCTACTAAATGAGAGACAATGCAAGGTAATTAAGCTCTAATCTAACTAAACTACGAGTACGATGAAATTAAAAAATACCTAAATTTAAATATGCAGAATAACATAAGAGTAAAACATAACATGAAATTAAATCTAAACTAATCAACTACAACCTAATTACTCTAAGAAATATTTCATCGAACACCTTCAAAGCATGAAACAAAATAAATAAAAAACGTACCATCTAAAACATGGAAGGAATTTTGGATTACAAACATTTGACACAAACTAAACCAATAAACAATCAATGAAAAGAATGCTGGAAAATAAGCGTTGATCGATGAAGAAAGAGCTGTCGATCGGAGCTGGAAGTGCTGATAACGGAAGCTGCTAGATTAACCGGAGTTGGAATAGGGCTGTCGGCGGTAGAAATGACCTGCCAGTGGTGGAGGAAGTGGACTGTCGGTGGCTGGAATAGTTCGGAGGAGAATCCTCACTCCGATTGCTGTTGTGGTGGCTGGCCGGAGCTGTGAAGGGGCAGTCGGTGGAGAAGGAGATGATCAGCGCGCGATCGAAGGGGGAAAACCGGCTCGCGCGTGAAAGGGGAGGTGATGGAGGCTGCCGGCGGTGGAGTGGCACCGGTCACCAGAGATTGGAGGGGATCCCCTTTCCTCTCCGGTGATCGGCGGGGAAGGGGTGAGCGCGGCGGTGAGGATGAAGCGACGGTGGCGTCGGGCTTGCGTGCGGGAAGAAGAAAATGCCGGCTAACTTTCTGCGCGATCGAAGAAACATTAAGTGGATTTTCTCCACCATTCGATCCAAGCCCCTTTCAATCTCAGCTGTCCATTAGAGCTAGGGTTAAATGAATATGATTAATCCATTAATGGGTTGTGCATCCAACAGCTGAAATCACTCCAACTCTGGATGGACGGATCTGATCCATCTGAATAGATAATCACGATCGACCGAATCTGGATGAAAGACTAAGATGTCCATATCTAAATGTACGGACCGGATCTCTCCAAATATGGATAAATGGCTCAGAATCAAGCTGCTTGCATCGAATGATCCATATCGCTCAGATCTTATCTCTTGATTGAATTGCCTTCGATCATGATGAAGGGTCTAGATCAATCCAATTTGAAATGATCCTTCTAGCCCTAGATGAAGCCATATTTGATCCAACTTGAGTCTAGTCCAGTGGCTCATCTCGATCTCCTACAAATAAAGATAAATTTTGCATATAAGTCTAAAATTTAAGAGAATTTATAATTAGGTCCAAAAATATATCCAACTCATAAAACATACAAATAATCGATAATTAATCACTCGAGAAGATAAAAACAATGATATTAAGGACCAAAATAACACGACAAAATGACAGTTATCAGGGCTCTAGTCCGCTCACTGCCACAACACCTTAGTGACATAGTGCATCAGATCTAGGGGCGCTATGAGGGGCGCATCTCATATACCCAATTATGCGTTGAGTTGCTTCACTACGAGGACTATAAGGTGCACCGTGAAGATCCAGAGGAAGATTCGAAAGAGGACCCTGAAGAAGTATTTCCTTTTGGATCACTTTAAGGTGTCCTTCAGAAGATTCTGCATCCTGACATCATCTTGAGAGTATCTCGGCAGGGGATGTCCTAGTTCAGCCCAAGAAGATTGGGCATGTTTGGATCGTTATTGCACTAGTGTTTGTACTAGTGGGAGTAATGATTATCTATCTAGTTTGTTAGTTGTTTTTATTTGTCAGTTATGAGTAGGAAGAATGTTATGTGTAACATTCTTAGTAGAGTCTTGTTATCTGTTAACAATGTACAACAAGTTTAATTTAATGATATGTTCATTTTATGCTGTTAACTCTACATGAAGCATGATATTTGTTTGCTCTTTGATTTGTTCATAATGAGTACAATTTAAATGATATATTCATTTAATAATATCATGTTAAGATGGGATGTATGTAATATAATTGATCAAAGTCAATTGGATTGACACATACAAATGATGAGTGAGAATTTAATTGTCACTTGATTTTGTAAACCAAATCAAATTTACATTGAGTCAATTTATTGATTACATACATAAAGGCGTACACTGAATAACTAAATAATATATTTATTTATGTTAGGTTATGACAACCAAAAACATCATAGCTGAACTCAATAAGGGTGAGAAACTCAATGGGGATAATTACAAGATATGACACCTCAAGATACAATATGTCCTAGAGGAACAGGAAGTTCTAGAGGCTGTAAATCAGGTCTTAGTAGAACTTGTAGATGGTCCCTCTGCACAAACCAGACGAGATCTTGATGCCTATAAGGCATGGAAGAAAAAGGACTCCACTGCTAAGGGCATATCGATCAGTTCAATGGTGGATGACCTGACATTTAAGTATGAGTCGTATACTTCGGCTCATGCTGTCTGGGTGGCCCTTAAGGATAAGTACAGTAGAGTCAGTCCGAGCAAGCTTCGACAATTGACGATCAAGTTCGACAGCTATAAGAAGCACCCGATTGTTACTATGGTTCAACATCTCAGGGAGATGTCGAATATGATTCGGGAGCTTAAAACTGTTGGTCACGAGTTGACAGACGAACAACAGGTTCAGGCAGTTATTTGATCCCTTCCAGATTCTTGGGAGACCATGAAACAAACCCTTACTCACAACGAGAGTATTAAGACTTTTGCTGATGTCTCACACCATGATGAACTAGAGGCAGAGAGAGTAGAATCCGCAAGGATTTCTGGCCAAGCCTATTTGGCTACCGGTTCTACTGGATCATCTGGATCCAAGAAAAAAAGATGGCTCAAGAAGGGGAAGGGAAAGAAGAAAGAAGTTGTTGCTGCAGGTGGGACAGACCCAATCAAGAAGAAGAAGAACAAGAAGACAGGGAATAAACCTAAAAGCAATGTGACTTGTTTTAATTGTGACAAAAAGGGTCACTATGCTCGGGAGTGTACCGAGCCAAGAAAGGTAACTTCTAGTCTGTCCTTTGAGCATTTTGTTGCTAGTTATGTATTGTTGGTTGATTTTTCTCCTTTGTGGATTATAGATTCGGGAGCAACCAACCATGTAGCTCAGGAGCGAGTTACATATGTGGAGTACCGCAGGATACCAGCTGGCAACAAATGAATATATATAGGAAATAATGCAAGAGTCGAAGTCAAAGGAGTCGACACTTGCAAACTTAACCTTCGGGGTGGAAGAACTTTGTTTCTACATGATGTCTTGTATGCTCCTGAGATTTGTAGGCATTTTGTTTCTGTTACTTGTCTTCTTGATTTAGGGTATTATATAAACTTTTACAACCGGTGTGTTGAACTCAAGATTGACTCAGTGTCAATCGGTTATGGTTTTTTTAACGAATGGTTTTATGGTTCTTGATGTGGAGCCAAATATCAATTGTGCGATTGATAATTATTTTTCAAATATAGCTCTTACTAGTGATGCAGAAATAACTGATGATATTTGGCATGCTAGATTAGGACATATAGGACAAGATCGCATGAATCGGTTAGCTAAAGAGGGTTTATTGGGCTCTCGAGCTAAGCTTGTCTGTATGTGAGCATTGTCTTGCTAGAAAAGCAATTAGGAAACCATTCAGTAAGGCTATTAGGGCAGTGTCACCGTTGCAATTGATTCATTTGGATATTTATGGTCTAATGAATGTGAGGGCTAGACATGGAGCTTCCTATTTCATTACATTTATTGATGATTTCTCTCAGTTCGGTCATATGTATTTGATTTCTCACAAATCTGAAGCATTGGATTGCTTCATTCGTTATATGAACGAAGTTGAGAATCAAACGGAACGTAAGGTTAAAACTTTATACACTGACTGTGGAAGAGAATATTTGTCTGATATGTTCAAGACAGTATGTAGTGATAAAGGGATTATTAGACAGCTAACGCTCCCTGGAACTCCACAGCAAAATGGAGTTGCTGAGAGAAGAAATAGGACTCTTCTCAAAATAGTTAAGTCTATGATGGCGCAGGCTAATTTGTTGATCTCCTATTAGGGAGATGCATTACTAGTTGCAGCCTATATACTTAACAAAGTGTCTTCAAAGTCAATTTCATCCGTTGGATAGGCAGAAAATTAGATTTGGGAAATCTAAGACCCTGGGGGTCGACTGCATATGTTCATGATAGTTTTCACAAGTATGAAAAACTGGGACCTAGAGGTAAGAAGTGTATCTTTATAAGATATTCTGATACTTCAAAAGGTTATGTTTTCATAGGTGAGCAAAAAGATGAAACAATCTCCGAATTGGATTCGAGAGATGTTACTTTTCTTGAAACCGAGTTTCCAGCTAGAGGTGAAGTTGATAAGGCAATTCCTCTATTTGAGGAGGAAGAGTCGTTGTCAACTGAACAGGTGTCTAGTGGGATACCTGGAACTAGTCAACCCAGTGGGAGTACTTTGCCTAGTCACGGGGTGACTTCTCATCAGCCCAACATACGAAAAAGTGTTCGTAAGATCAAACCTAAGAAGAGGTTTGATATTAAGAATATATTGATGATGAGAAACCTCAGTCAATTAAGGAAGCTCTGGGCTCTAGAGCTGGAGAAAAGTGAAAAGTTGCGATGGTTGAAGAAATGGAGTCAATGATTAAGAATCATGTTTGGGAGTTAGTCGATCTTCCTCCTGGCTGAAGGGCTATTGGAAATAAATGGATTCTCAAAATAAAGAGGAAAGATGATGGATCGATTAACCGATATAAAGCTCGTTTGGTTGCAAAAGGATTTACCCAATTGGAGGGTATTGACTTTGAGGAGACATTTTCTCCCATAGTAAAGTTTGTGTCAATCTGAGTTATTTTAGCTTTAGTGGCGCATTATGACTTGGAGTTACATTAGATGGATGTAAAAACCACTTTCCTTAATGGTGAGCTTGATGAGGAAATCTATATGGTTTAACCAGAAGATTTCGTTGCTGAAGTCGAAGAAGATAATGTATGTAGATTGAAGAAATCTATATATGGGCTAAAGCAAGCATCAAGATAGTGGAACATAAGATTTAACGAAGTGGTTTTATCTTATGGTTTCGAAATGATCAATGATGATCATTGCGTTTTCCTGAAGAAGGATAAAGGAAAGTATGTCATTTTATCATTATATGTTGATGATATGCTGATTGCAGGAAATGACATAGGTTTTGTGATACAAGTCAAAAAGTGGCTTTCATTACAATTTGACACAATAGATATGGGAGAAGCTGAATACATCTTAGGAGTAAAGATCATCAGGGATCGATCTAAGAAACTTTTGGGTTTGTCTCAAGAGTCTTATATAAATAAGATGTTACAATACTTCGGCATATCTAATTGCAACAGTGAACAGACACCTATTGTGAAAGGTACTGTTCTGAGCAAGAATATGAGTCCCAAAACTCCTAATGAAAAAGCCGAGATGAATAAAAAATAATATATCAGTGTTGTTGGTAGTTTAATGTACACTATGTTGTGTACTTGTCCCGATATCAACTATGTTGTTGGCTTAGTAAGCCGTTTCCAGTCAAACCCAGGACCGAGACACTGGAAGACAGTGAAAAGGATATTCAGATATCTGAAAGTGACGATAGGTTACAGTCTCTATTGTCAAGGATCAGATATAAGCCTGAAGGGCTATTCAAATGCAGATTGGGCTGGGGACATGGATGATAGAAAATCCACATCAGGCTACGCGTTCTTGTTGAATGGTGGTGCCATCTCCTGGGACAGCAAGAAACAGGCCTGTGTGACCTTATCAACCATGGAAGCTGAATATGTGGCATGTTCAAGTGATTGCAGAAGCGGATGCAGTTAAGGAGGTTCTTGAAGCATCCAAAATTGTTGAAGACAAGTGAGTCCAAAGGATCGCTCTCATGTGATCAAGCTGCTATAGCTTTTTTCAAGGATCCCAAATATCACAACAAGGGCAAGCATATTGCTATAAAGTATAACTTTATAAGGGATATTATTGCTAAGAAGAAGGTGATTCTTGAGTATATCCCTACTCGAGCTATGCTTGCAGATCCTTTTACTAAGCCAATGACTAGAGAGTCATTTAATGAGCATGTAAAGTCTATGGGACTTCACAGAATATAACAGTTTTGTAATGATAATCGGATATTATAATTTGATTGTTTTTTTAATGCAAGTCATAATTCATTCAGTGTATGTGATGTTACATTCTAATAAGATCTTGGTGAGCATATTGACAGGTAGTGATCGGTCCTCTCACAAGGAGAATCATCTCTGTTTGTTATGTACGAATATGGGTAAGACTGTTGCTTATAGGATAGCTTTGGAAGCTATATGTATGGGATACATACCTATAAGTTGGGGTCATCTTGATATGTGTATCAAGATAAGATCATTTAAGAAAAGTGATCGAAGTAAATGTTCCCACCATTTACTATACTTGTTTATGAGCCAGAGCCAGATTAGAATTCATATGTTGAATTCAGGATTAGACATTTGGAATGTCTGGATCAAAATCTATACGATGTTGAGGTAAATATGCGCTCTTTATTGATGAAGAGAGTAACATCGTAGCATGTGATTCATACCACGTGTGCTAGAGCGACAATAAGGGTAGTAGGAGAATGGATCTTGCTTCTCTACTATGTGAGCCCTTTGAGATTATATGTTAATCTCAGCATTTGCCCTTTGTGACTATTTAGGTGTCTGCTTGAAGTTTTCATCAAGGTCTGCTACTTTAGCATGTAAACCTATTGACTATGATTGATTCGGTCTATGGAACATGACTAGGAAAATGACTAATTAAAATGAATGGATTCACACTAAAAAGAAAGATTAAATATGTTTACATCCTTTGAGAATTGTTCACTAGTCGACCCATTTTTGTTATGTATAGAAATGTTTGTGAATATTGAGAATATGGAACATGCTCTTGACTTGATGGTCATTATGAGGAATTAGAGATGTTCATATTGATGTAAGTGGAGATTATTTAATCTGGACAAATAGCAAGACATGATATCCAGGAAAATAATTAAGTACCACCTGACAAATGGTTGTGAGCCACCTGGAGGATGACAATGGGTCATTAGGTGAGTGACTATGTGTCATTCAGAGAATGGTTATATACCATTTGAAGAGCGGCTAAGTTAAGCATAACAACTTTTCTTAGTATTGATCGCTCTATGAGCAGCTATGTATGGTGTAATAACTTTCTTAGCATTGGATTGCTCAGTGTGCTTGTTGTCGCACGAGCCATTTTTCTAAGTATGAATTGGTTGTTCTAATGGTCTTTATGACTATTAATCTCTGTTCTATTAGTCTTTTGGGACTATGGTCTCCGACACAATTCTAGTCTATGTGACTGGATACTTCTATTAGTCATTTGGGACTAATGACTCCGGCTCTATTTAGTCTATATGACTAAATACCTCTTATTGGTCTATATGACCATTTTGTCTATGTGACATGCTTTGGACGAGTGGAAGATGTAACCGTTCTTGGCGCTTGGCACTGCGTTCTTTCGCGCGTGTGCATGTCTTCGCATGCGTTAGTGCTGCAGTACTTCGCAAGAAGATACACCCCTTTATAAGGTGTGTCAAAGGTCAGAAGTGCGATGAAGGCGTCGGTCGCTAGAAGGGAGAACGAAGTGTTGTCGGTAGACGAGAGATAGGATAACCAAGGCGCATCGGAACTTGGCTCGTGGAGGAGGAGGCTCTTTACTTTGTGATCGATCCTCAGATCGCAAGCAGAAACATCGTCCAAAATAGTACCAGGAAGCAAGAAGATTTCTGACGAACCACTGTAAGTACTTTACAGTTTCAATTTTTTCGTTTCTTACATATAATTTTGTTTAGTTAAACTCGATAAGAAGCAATAATCTACCAACGTGAAGGTATGAAAACTTCTATAAAACTCCCTATTTTATATGATTATTTCAAAAACATGAGATCCGACCCTCAGAGAATTTTACGATGCAAATATAAATTTTATTGTATTCCGTTGTGCATGCATCTCGAATCTCTAACAAGTGGTATCAAAGCTTTCTTATTTTTGGTATAGATCATATGATTAGAGTTTTAAATACATGTATAATCAGTTTTTCATTATATATGAATGATTATACAAGTGCAGAAAGAAAATTTATTAGAATTGAATCTAAATAGAATTTAAATAAAATGCATAATTAAAAAATAGAAGTGCTTGAAATAAGTGTTGAAATGAAATTCATCATAATTTAATCTAGGAAGATGTCAGAATTTAATTTAGGTAAAATTTAAAGGAAATATGAAAGTGAAAAGCAAAGATAAAATAGGTACTGAAAAATATTTACTAGAATTTAATATAAACAGATGCTAAAATTTAATCTAGGCAAAATTAAAATATATATATATGAAATTGGAAAATAAAGGAGAAGAAATATTTCTACTCTCTTTTTAATTTTTTTTTCTCTCTCTTTTTTAATATTTTTCTCTTGTCTCTTTTTTTTTTTACATTGAAAATCATATTTTTTTTCACTTTCTCCTTTTTTAAAATAGCAATAAGACAAATAAGACATTCTAAGATTGGAATGATAAGGAAAAAAAAAATAAAAGATGACCAAAATAAATAAGTGTAGCAAAGATTCCAACATAAAAATAAAAAGATAACTAAATCGATTTAGAAAGAACCTAAGCTTGATTACAAATTGAATCAAATTAGGAGAATATCACATGAACCCATAACAAATTGAAGGAAGAAATAAAAATAAATAAATTGATAAGATGTATAAAAAGAACTTTGACCTAATGCTAAGAAAGCATGAACCTTGGTATAGGAATCCTGAGATTTAGGTTGATAAGTTTTTGAACACCATAAAAATTATCTTGATAAGTTCTATTTCAATGAAAAACTAATAAGTGTTGGTACAATCGGCCCAGGTCACGATTGACCATACTCGAGTTTGACTCGAGTAATGTTTTGATGTTTTACATAGGATGTTTGACAAAGTGGTTTGACATTGATGTTGGACATTGATGTCGGTTAATATGTTGGGGAGATTGTTGGAGTAATCGACCCAGGTTATAATTGACTAGACTCGAGTTTGACTCGAGGGAGACTTTGATGGTTGACTAGAGTTGACCATGTGATTAAGGGAAAGTCCAAGTCATGGGTACTTGGCATGGAAAGTCCAAGTGGGACACTTGGCATTTGGGAAAGTCCAAGTCTTGAGTACTTGGCACAAGGAAAAGTCCAAGCATGGGTCTTGGCATGGAAAGTCCAACATGGGTTGGCAAGGGAAAGTCCAAGCTTGAGTCTTGGCATTTGAGAAGTCCAAGGGGATTGATATAGGCGGCGTAAAGTCCAAGCGGAGTCTTGGCGGCGTAAGTCCAATGTGCCTTGGCGGTGTAGACACCGTTAGCATGACATAGCCGAGGGAAGCACCTGGAGGCTAGCGCGATGGATGAACAAGTCATGGATGACTTGGAGGGATCCGAGAGACGTGAGGCTGATGTAGGTGGCTAGAAGGCTTAGGTCTAGGCTAAGGGTGGTCTAGCAAGTATGGGGGCACCATACTTGGGTTAAAATCTCATTTTTGAGGTTGGCAGTCGACTGACATTATGGCCGGTTCATTGAGGGAGTTGACTAGAGTTCGATTTGTCGCCTAGAAATTTGGAAATGCTCGGCGATCGGTCGAGCCGATCGCTAAGGGCCTGATCATTGCCGATCTAATGTCGAGCGCAGAATGCTCCGTAGCCGATCGCTGGGCCGGCTACGGGCGTTAGCGGCGATCGCCAATGTTGGCCGATCGCAAGAGTCCCGTTGGAACTTGTCCGACGTGGATTGAGCCGTTGTCTCACGACAACAGTGGCATCAGTCGACTGGTGACTTATGACAGTCGACTGATAGGCGGAAATCTAGCCCGATGCAGGTTAAAAAGAGGAGCTCGTGGAGGATTTCATAATCAGTTCTTTGGGAGCTTACTTGAGGCGATTTGAAGGTGATTTGCAGGTGCATTTCAGGGCCCTTCAACCTCATCCAAGCAACCAACAAGCAAAGCACTCAAACCCTAGTTTGTAAAGTGTTCTTTACATTTCCTTGTATTTTGCTTGTATTTTTGTGTATTACTTATTGTAATCCATTGTACGAGGTTTCTCCACCTCCGACTTATTGTCGATAAGGAGTTTATTGCTTAGTGGTGTTTGTGGCATCGCTAGGGTTCGTACGAATCTAATCCGTGGAGTAGGAACCGTTTCGGTTCCGAACCACGTTATATCCTTGTGTTTGTATGCTTGTTATTGTGATTGTTGTTTCATTTCTATATTCCGCTGCGTACTAACAATCATAGGCAAGCGAACGCGATCAAATTCCATCTACGTACGGTCAACGTGCTATTCACCCCCCTCTAGCGGGCGCACAGGTCCCAACAAGTGGTATCAGAGCGAGGCCGCTCTTCTAAGTCTAACAACGAAGGGAGCAAGCTAGAGGGTAAAAGATGGAATTGGAAGAACAACTAGGATGGGATATCAACACACCGATCCCTTACTCCTTCTATGGACAAGAAGAATTTAGTCAATGGAAGGCGAGAATTGAGGACTTCCTAATGATGAGGGATTTCGAAGGATGGTCCATTTTAATGGAAGGATATAGCTATCCAAGAGGACCAAAAGGTGGATTCCTCAAGAAAAAGAGATGGACCAAAGAGCAAGTCGAAACCTTCGAGAAAAATGAGAAGGTAATGAAGTTCTTAATTGATTTAATACCTAACAATATCTTGTGTATGTTAGGTAATTATGTAGATGCAAACGAGCTATGGAGCCAAGTGGCCAAGCTCCACGATAGTCCATCAACGATCAAAGAGAAAGAGACCGAAGAGGCTAATACGTCATCCTCACAAGGAAGTGAGGATTCGGAGGTTAATGGTGAGGAGTCAACTTCCGGATCGGAGAAGGAAGTAGAAGAGGTGGAAGAAGCATCCACCTCTAGGATTGAGGAGGAGAGACCATCCTCAATACCGGAGCAACAAGAAGAAGCTTCAACATCCGATCAAGATGAAGAAGCTCAAAATACAACTCCGGCACCTACCACCGAACAAGGTAACTCAAGCAATTTGGTTTTAAATAAAAAATATATAATTTGCTTTGAGTGTAGGGAAAGTGGGCATTACAAAAGCAAGTGTCCAAAGAAAATTAGAAAAACTCCACCGGCACCAAAGGTCAAGGATGCGGGTTCCCCAAATATCAAGAGCAAGGAGCATATCATATGCTTCAAGTGCAACTCAAAGGGGCATTATCGGAGTCAATGCCCTAGGGGGAGGAAGAAGGGGCAAGAAGGAGCATCACATGTAGGGGGAGCTAAGGCTAACCCTAAGGTATATTTTAGTAATGCTCTTTCTAATTCTTATAGTCAAAAGCATGCTAGGAATAATTTCAATAGTCTTGCTATTTATCATAAAGAGCATGCTAGAAGTAAGGAATTTTGTTTAGGTGCTAAGAGGGTCAATTTTTCAAGAAAGGAGAAATTTGGGACTAATATCCCTAAAACCAATTTATCTAAGGACAAACCTAGGTCAAATAACACTAGACAAATTTTACCTAGGGAGACAATTAGAAAGGTGCAAGAACATCTAGGTCTAAACCCTAAATGGACTAGGCATATGCCTAGGAAGTCCCATGCCCAAAGACCAAATCAAAATTCTAAAATTGGGCAATTAGAATTAGAGAATCAAGTCTTGAGGTCAAGGCTTAAAAAGATGGAGAAGACCCTTAGGAATATACAAAATCAAATGCAAGGGTCAATTAGTCAAACTCAAGGGTCCAAAAGTCAAAGTCAACACCTAGGACTCAAGAAACAAAAGTCAACCAAGGGCAAGAAAGGTTTGGGTCACAAACCTAAGCCTAAGGTGGCTTACCATAGTGTTCCACTAGATTATGGAACACTAACTAGGTCTAGGAAAACCAAGGTTACTAGGGAAGTTATCCCTAAGAGTAACCAAGGTTTGTGCCTAGTGGCTAAGGTTTCTAGGAAATCTAGGGTGGCCACTAAGAAGGTTATTAGGGAGGCAATCCCTAAGGTTAACCTAGGCAAGACCCAAATAACCAAGGCTAACAAGCCTAGGAGGGTCATTAGGAAGGTATCTAGGGAGGTTATCCCTAAGGAATACCTAATTAACCCTAGGAGCTCAAATCGGTTTTGGGTTCCTAAGAGCGTGATTGATTCACGCTAGATGGGTTTAGGGTGTGCCAATCTTGATTGGATGGGTAGTTAACTCAACCATGGTAAAGGTGGCACTTTAGGATATTTTCAAGGTTATGGTTACCTTGGAAATAGATTTGAATCAATATCCTAAAAGATTTTAGGATGTGCCAATGCACTTTTGAAATTAAGAAAAAACAATTAAATTGGCACAATTTAGGTTTAGAGGTTAGTGTGCCATTTTGGGTTTTTGGCACACTAGGGAGATTAATGATAATATGGCAAAATAAACCTAATTATATCAAATGGCAATTATTATTAAAAAAATTTAGGTATTCTTATACCTATACTTTTTATTTGCCATGTTTTGATTGCCATATGCCATGTCATGACATCATGTTTATTTTTAATCATTTTATATGTCATGATTATGCTTAGGTTTAAGGATTAATGTCATGTGTTTTTAGATTTCATATTATGTCATGACATCATGATTATGAGCATGTGTTTATCTATATCATCTCTAAATGCCATAATCATTCATGAATTTAAGATAATTTGGTTAAAATTGATTTAAGGACTATGACATGACTTGAAGTCTCATTTATAAGGGAATCAAGTAGGGTTGCCTTAGAGAATGCATGAAACCCTAGATTAGGATGAACAAAACCCACATCTCACATTAAATTGACATGTATGTGTATTTTATACACCCTAGATACATGTGAGATGCTAGGATATGAGTTAAGTTCAAGGTGCATAGATTTTGCATCTAGATGAACTCAAACTCATCTTATATGATTAGTGGATCATTGGGAAAGCTTGTGTACAAGTCATGTGTATAGAGCCCAAGGAATATGATCCAATAAAGGTTTTGAAAATATTTTTAAATCATTTTAAAAAACCTTGGTGAAGTCTATCTTTTGATAGCAATCACCATTGATGAAGTTTATACAAAATAGGGCCAAAACATTGAAAATTTCAATGGTTTTGAGTTTTATATCAAACTCACTATTTTACGGGTAAAATATTTTTAAAATATTTTTCACCCATTGTATTGGTCATAGGTATTATACGTATCAAATTTCATGATTTTTCGATATACATATAATTAGTTATGATTTTCTGAATCTCGATTCTGATAGCTGAAATTTGGAATTTAGCTATCGATCAGCTTAGTGGCGATCGGTGATATAGATGTGATCGGTAGTTCTTGTCGAGTCATTGCCAGTCTGATTTCGGGAAAACAAGATTGTTTAGCCCGTGTTCAGCTATGGTAAAGGTTCCTAATCACTCCTAACCCTAGGATATGCTTTGGGAAGCATTATAAAGGGTGAAAATCCATTGGTTATGGATTAGGAGCGGTGTTAGGTCAAAGTATCAAATTTAGGGTGAGTGAAAGTTCTATGTTGAACTTAAAACCTTAATTTTGATGGTTTAAAGTTCCCATTGGCTTAAGGATTTCCCAAGGACATTGTTGGTGCAATGGTCAAGGGGGAGCAAGCTTTTAGGGGGAGTTATCTATCTTGGGATGATGGATGTGTTTCTCTTCTTGAAGGGGGAGAAGTTATTGGGAGAATATCATCAATTGGGAAAATTGATGGGATTTTGAGAGACCCAATTTGGAAATTGGGAGAGAATATAGGATTGTCTCTCTTGAGTGATATGGGACTTATCACTAGGAAGATGGTAGGCATCCTAGGTATTTTTGGATCAAGGGGGAGATTGTAAGATCTCATTAGGACATGAGACATTGACCTCCTTGGAGAGATAACCTTTTTGATGTATGCCAAAAAGGGGGAGAAGATTAAATTACCAATTTGGAAAATTGGTAGGGGAATTCGAGTTAGAGGAATAACTCAAGGTTTGTTTTGTCAAACATCAAAAAGAGGGAGATTGTTGGTGCAATCGGCCCAGGTCACGATTGACCATACTCGAGTTTGACTCGAGTAATGTTTTGATGTTTGACATAGGATGTTTGACAAAGTAGTTTGACATTGATGTTGGACATTGATGTCGGTTAATATGTTGGGGAGATTGTTGGAGCAATCGACCCAGGTTATAATTAACTAGACTCGAGTTTGACTCGAGGGAGACTTTGATGGTTGACTAGGATTGACCATGTGATTAAGGGAAAGTCCAAGTCATGGGTACTTGGCATGGAAAGTCCAAGTCATGGGTACTTGGCATGGAAAGTCCAAGTGGGACACTTGGCATTTGGGAAAGTCCAAGTCTTGAGTACTTGGCACAAGGAAAAGTCCAAGCATGGGTCTTGGCATGGAAAGTCCAATATGGGTTGGCAAGGGAAAGTCCAAGCTTGAGTCTTGGCATTTGAGAAGTCCAAGGGGATTGATATTGGCGGCGTAAAGTTCAAGCGGAGTCTTGGCGGCGTAAGTCCAATGTGCCTTGGCGGTATAGACACCGTTAGCATGACATAGCCGAGGGAAGCAACTGGAGGCTAGCGCGATGGATAAACAAGTCATGGATGACTTGGAGGGATCCGAGAGGCGTGAGGCTGATGTAGGTGGCTAGAAGGCTTAGGTCTAGGCTAAGGGTGGTCTAGCAAGTATGGGGGCACCATACTTGGGTTAAAACCTCATTTCATTATGGATGGTTCCGAGAGTCGACTAGAGTTCGATCAGAGTGAAATGCTCGCAGCTTGATCGCCATCGGAGCCGATCGCGTCGATGGCGACGACCGCTAATGGGCTCGCGAATGACCGCCACCCAATGTCGAAGCAGAACGCCCCGTAGAGCCGATCGCTGGCCTCACGGGTGCGGCGCGCGACTGCCAATGTTGGCAGTCGACTGCCAAGAGTCCCGTTGGAACTTGTCCGACGTGGATTGAGTCGTTGTCTCACGACAACAGTGGCATCAGTCGACTGGTGACTTATGGCAGTCGACTGATAGGCGGAAATCCAGCCCGATGCAGGTTAAAAAGAGGAGCTCGTGGAGGATTTCATAATCAGTTCTTTGGGAGCTTACTTGAGGCGATTTGAAGGCGATTTGCAGGTGCATTTCAGGGCCCTTCAACCTCATCCAAGCAACCAACAAGCAAAGCGCTCAAACCCTAGTTTGTAAAGTGTTCTTTACATTTCCTTGTATTTTGCTTGTATTTTTGTGTATTACTTATTGTAATCCATTGTACGAGGTTTCTCCACCTCCGACTTATTGTCGAGAAGGAGTTTATTACTTAGTGGTGTTTGTGGCATCGCTAGGGTTCGTACGAACCCAATCCGTCGAGTAGGAACCGTTTCGGTTCCGAACCACGTTATATCCTTGTGTTTGTATGCTTGTTATTGTGATTGTTGTTTCATTTCTATATTCCGCTGCATACTAATAATCATAGGCAAGCGAACGCGATTAAATTCCATCTACGTACGGTCAACGCGCTATTCACCCCCCCTCTAGCGGGCACACATGTCCCAATAATAAGTGAGTCTCACTATGCTTCAGATTGAAACTAAAAATATATATTATATATTTGACCGCCACCCCCTTTATTTATAATTATAGTGTGGCCTAAAAACCCTAAAAAGATCAAAATGAAGCTCATTTAAGAAAGGTCTAGGTAGACTACATAATTAGTTTAGGCTTAAGTCACAATTACAACCTAACTAATGGTCAAATTGGGTCTACACGAGATAATTTTTCCTAGTACATAAAAATATTATTCAAGTAGAAACTTGTATCAGAGTTATATTTTGATCTTGGGACCAGTGGATTATTGGGAAAGATGGAGTGAAAGATGTAAGATAAGTTGTTGCTCAACAAGCTAATAATAGAAATCAAGCTAAGGTGAAGAAATGGAGAATCTCACTCTAGTTGTTCTTGATGATCCATTACATATTAATAGAGGATCAATTACCAGAGTCGAAGCTACAAAGATGAAGGGATCACTTAATATGTTAATTGAAGATGCTAAAAGCAAAGTTATAATTAAAATAGATTTAACAAGGAGTAAATTAACTTAATTTAAGCCTTAGATAGGTTTAATTAGATAGTTGAGTAACATTTTTATGCATTAGGAAAAATTCTCTTATTTAGGCCTAATTTGGACTTTTATTTGAGCAGTAATGGTGACTTAAGCCTAAACTAGTTATATAGTCTCCTAGGCCTTTCCTAAATAAACATTCTTTTGACTTTTTAGAATTTTTAGATTATCCTATAGTCATAAATAAAGGGGGTAGCGACTAGCGACTACATATATAAATTTTTGATTGGTTTCAATCTAAAGGATGATGAGACTCTCACTTGTTGATTTTTCATTGAACTAGAACTTATTAAGACAATCCTCGTAGCGTTCAAAAATTTATCAATCTAAATCTTAAGATTGTGGCATCTTCTATCTCTTATATCAAAGTTCGTATTTTTCTAAACATTGAATCGAGGTTCTTTTTATCTATCTTATGTTGAACTTCGAAATAATCGGGGAGACAGCAAACTTATATGAGCTCGTCGAGGCTAGTGTTCAATACTATCTCCATAAAACGATATTGCTCTGCTCAGGTACTTACGGATAGCAGCAATTCATTTCCAAGATACAATGACGATGTCTCGGAATAGTAGCACTATAAATTTCAAGATCAGCGAACCTACTCGTAGGCTTTTTGGACTCTGGATGCAGAGGATGGATGGATGGGATGAGAACTTGAGTGAATGAGTTTAAGTTTTGTGTTTTATTCCATTCTCTAAGGTCTATTTATACTAGGTGAAGAGATGAGGTGCCCTTTGGTGAGTTTAATCTGAGCCATTGGATGTAGAGGGTTGTAACCCTTCATCAAACCCTTTAATCTCAGCCATTAGACCTGGATGATTGTAACCTTTCAGATCATCCTCGATCGATCCGATCGATCCAATCCGACGCTCCAGATCAATCGTAATCACCAACGGTCCGATCGTGATTCTTCGCGATCAACGCTCCAGATCGCACTACTCACTCTCTTTGTTCCAACGATGTCCATCCGATTGCCCAGTCAGCAGCCAGTCACCTCTTCATGCCCAACCAAGTGCCATGTATACATAACACATCACCCGAGTGCCACGTAGGCACTGTCATGTCACCCGGAGCATAAATTTAAGCTCCTCAATGCTCCTCACGACGACACAAAGCGCCCATTGCGCGCGTGCGCGTGTGGTGGGCTTGCAGGTTCGAGCACCTGCTCGCCCATTGGATGAGAGTATCTGTGTTTATTTGAGTTAACTCAATTAACTCATCAACACATATAAGGAAGTAAATCCTCTATGGAATTTCCAATGTGGGACTATTATTCCCCTTACTTCCTTTAATAACTTTTTAGGCTGACTTTAACAATTAATTTCTCATTCACCCATAATCGGTTTTGAGCAAATTAATAGTCTAGATTCATCTACTTGAAACGTAGATTTCGATTTTGAAGTCAATTTAGACTTTCATTGATTGATGGCACATCGATTTTCCTTTTCAAAACCGTATATTGGTCTTTATATGACCCAATATCTAACATCCCCCACATGAATGGAAATTAATGCGTGTATGCATGCTGACACTTTACGAGAGTTCAATCGATAAGTCAATGCATCGAGAGAGGTAGCTTGTGGCTTTGAACCTTCCGTAGTGGAATGCTATCGAGCATACTAGGCTACGCAGTGAACATGATGTCTTGAACTGCTCAGCTATTTGTGTATACTTAGACAATAACACCCACACAAGTGTTAGTGAAAGCCCTAGAGTCAATCATGTGATGATTGTTGTATGGACTTTATTGTATCATATTCCTATTTATAAAGGCATGGTTATTATATTTACTTGTATTGGTGTCAAATAACTAAATATAATAATGTCCTTGAGTAGTAGGTTCTTATCTATATCAATCGATTGGTTGAATCGATAAATGAGATGATATAGAGAACACTACTCTTAATCATTCCTAGTCGAGTATTAACATTCAGGGACAATGTTAATGCGTAGAGACTAGCATGTAGGTCAACATGATGACTTGATCTCACAAGTCATGGATATGAGATATCAAGTTGACACATGGGTATGCATTGGAGAATGTATACTGAATGACCCGCCATGAGAAAGTATCATGGATCGTTATATGAGTGTCATATACTTTCTCATGTGGCTATTAGTATGACTATTAGTCCTTAGACCTGAAGTCACCATGGTTCCCTACATAAGGAGTTGCATACTTTGGCTTCGTCAAACGTCACCCGTAAATGGGTGGACTATAAAGGCGATTACTGGGTATGTAACAAATTATGCGGAGGGATGTGAGTGATGTAGATGGGATCTATCCCTCCTATATGACGGGAGTGACATCGATATTCTTGATAGAGTGAGGCCACGAAGTGCATGGCCATGCCCAAATGAGTCAATATGAGATATTGAGCTCATTTGATTAGAGTGAGTCTACTTGGAGTTCAAGATTTAGATTGTACCGAGGATGACACAGTATATGCCTCGATTGGTCAATCTAGATGTCAAGGATAGAGAGACATTGTCACATATTGTGAGAGTCACAATTAGTAGTCACAAAGGTGATGTTGGAGCTCAACATTCTTGTAACTTGGGTAGCAATGATGTGTTGCTAGATACCACTCATTGCTTATGTTCCTAAATCGGTTTAGGAACATTGCCAACGTTACAAGAACCTATAGGGTCACACACATAAGAGCAATTAAATGGAGATTAGGTTCATATGATGAACCATGAGGATTAGGTTCATGGGATGAACCAAATTTGATTAAGAGTAATCCAAATTAGACTAATTGAGTTAGACTCAAGTTGATTCAAGTGCTGAATGAGTCTAATTTAGATTTGATTCATCAAATCAATTTAAATTAATGAATAGAGATTCATTAAATTAAAATTGACTTGAATCAAATGGTTGGATTTGATCAACCATGGGAGATAAGAGGTCGAGTTTGACTTGACTTGAGAGGGAAGATGAAAGGTTAAGTTTGACTTGACCAAATATCATGTCATGATGATGACTTGGCATGGACGGCCAATGATGATTCTCCACATCATCATTGACTTTGTCATGTGGTGCCACCTCATGAGGGAGACCAAGGGTCATGGGAGTTACATGCATGCATGTAACCCCCTCTCCATGAAGTGGCCGGCCACTTGATGGTTATTCATGTGGTAATTCATTTTGTGTGGGTTACACAACTTCATCTTCTTCCTTGGATGAACTTCCCTCAAGCTCTCCTTCTTCTTCCTCATCTTGCCGAAACAATCCATAGAGTGCTAGCACACTCTAGGGTGTGTTTTTCTCCACCTATTGCTTGTGTGGATACCAATAGAGGGGTGTGCACTTGACACTCTCGAGTTCCGGCGAACCTTTTGGACGAGCGGGATTTGCGAAGGGCGTCGCTACGAGGGTAACATCCTTATCATGTAGATCTAAGGTAGATCTAGGGTTTTATATAAACACATACATGTTTTGTTTTTAATACATCTTCGCACGGATCCGTGGCCGGGGCTTCTGAGGTTTCCGCAACGCAAAAAGCGGCTTTTGTGGCTCGGAAAGTCCATCGGTGGTATCAGAGTCACGTGCGAAGCATGTATGTGTTTCGATTTTGTAATTTTTGTATTAGATATAAAAATTACAGATTTATATGTTTCTGTAAATTTTCTATTTTTATAGAATTTTTGGGTATTTTTCTCGAAGAATCGAAGCAACGAGTGTTGGGACACTTGTAGGCTTCAATCGTCGAGAAAAACTCTCCGAAACGACGAGTTCTCGCTTTAGGTTTTTGGGACAGCGATTTAAGTTGTTGTAAGATCATTTTAGGGACACTCGCAAAGTTTATTTTGTGAGTAGGGGCGCTGCTCCTATCCCCGAAAGGGGCCTTGTCCCGCGATCGCGCCCGAAAACTGCTTAGCGGGACCGTTACGGAGAGGTGACTCATAAATTTAAAAAAAAAATTAGGAAAAATTATAGAAATTTTTTGAAAAAATATATAATTTAGAATTATGTATAATTTTGTGATTGTCAAGGCCCAATGACTCCAATTTGATTGAATTATGTGTGTTGTAATTCATAATACGGCCTGCGTGTCGTTTTTGTGGTTGTGCGTGGTGTATAGTGTATGCGACCTGCGCGTCGTACCTCTTCTTATGATATTCTAGTTGTAAATAGTTTTAGACTCGAATGTAACTTGAGTTTCATATTTGTAATGTACAAAATGGAGCGGTGGAAAGTCCACTTGAAGACAAGGTTACGAGAAGGGTGCCGACGACACATGGCGGTCAAAGGAAGCGCTTGGAGAAGCCGCTAGCCTTAGGTTGACCGTCTGATTTTCTCATTGGCTTGAGAAGATCGTAGTAGGGCCATGACTATATCACATTTAATTATATATATATATGTTGATATATATATATATATATATATTTATTTATTTATTTGATTTTGCTTGTATGTATGTGATGCATGCTAGTAGAATAATGCTTGTATGTATATGATGCATGCTAGGATAATTTTCTTATATGTATATGATGCATGCTAGAATAATAAATGTATGTATGTGATGCATGCTAATATAGGATAATAAAGGCCTAAATGCGTATAATATACACATTACGATTAGATTATATCATAATCGAATCAACTCGAAAATGCCTACCGAGCCTTGATACCCATCACTACCTCGATCATTTGTTGTTGTTGAATCTGCCAAAGCAGAGCAACGCATATTATCTTGGTAGGGTGCGGAGGGACAATCTTGGTCCCGCCTATCACGCTTGGGTTAGAGTAAGCTCAATTAGATTGAGCAAAACTAGTTAACTCAATTGGATCAAGTAGAACTATAGACATATTCCAATCGTTGGAAAGATAGGTTAAGATCGCATTTACACTAAATCGTGGGCGATTTAGCCAAAGCTAACTCAAGGTCTTTTGTAAATGTGGGTCTTGATCCTATAAATAAGAGTTGCATAGAGATGTAATCGGTAATATGTTACCCACCGATCGTACTAAGTCTTGGGCGATTTAACCAAAGCTAACACAAGGCTTAGTATGATGTGTATCTTGTCCCACAAGAATTATAGCTAGTTTGTATGAATCTAGTAATGTGATTTGACCACATCCATAACTCGATTCTACAAAATTCCTATAATTCAGTGGGAGCATCATTTGATTAAAGGCCTAATTAAATGATAAAAGGAATATGATATTAATGCTCTGCATTGTATGTTGTAGATAACTATGTCGACAAACACGAACACTCTCTCTCTGAGTTCTGTCCTTGAGAAGGACAAGCTCAATGGAGCAAATTTCCTGGACTGGTACAGGAACCTGAGAATTGTTCTCACTCAAGAAAGGAAGTTGTACATCCTGGAGCAGCCCATTCCAGAGGCACCTCCTGCCACTGCCTCGCGAGCTGACAAAGATGCTTACAAGAAGCATCAAGATGATGCATTAGATGTGTCATGTCTAATGCTCGCGACCATAAACTCTGAGCTTCAGAAGCAACATGAGTTCATGAATGCTTATGATATGGTTGGACATCTTCGTCAACTATATCAAGGACAAGCAAGGCATGAGAGATATGAAGTCTCTAAGGCATTGTTTGGGTCTAAAATGCAAGAAGGGACTCCCGTAGGTCAATATGTACTCAAGATGATTGGGTACGTAGAAAACTTACAAAGGCTGGGATTCTCACTTGGCCAAGAGCTGGCCACTGACCTAATCTTGCAATCTTTGCCACAAGCCTACAATCAATTTGTCATGAATTATAACATGAATGAAATTGATAAGCCACTGCCTGAGATGCTCAGCATGTTGAGAACTGCTGAGCTTAACCTTAAGAAGGGAAAATCTGACACCATTTTGATGGTGCACAAAAAGAAAGGCAAGGGCAAGCCTAAAGGTAAGGGAAAGTCCCAAGCCAAGGGCAAAGGCAAAGAACTTAAACCCAAAGGAGGGTTAGCCAAGGAAGGGGCTTGCTTCCACTGCAAGGAAGCCGGACACTGGAAGCGTAACTGCAAAGCTTACCTGGAAGATCTTAAGAAGAAAAGAAGTGAGACTTCTACTTCAGGTATAAATGTTATAGAAGTCAATCTATATATTTCTTCATCATGGGTATTAGATACCGGATGTGCATCTCACATTTGTACCAATGTGCAGACGCTGAGAAATAGCAGGGCATTGACAAAGGGCGAGGTGGACCTACGAGTAGGCAATGGAGCAAGGGTTGCTGTTGTTGCTGTAGGAACTTATGATCTATCTCTGACCTCTGGGCTTGTACTAGAATTAGATGAATGTTGTTATGTGTCTGCCTTAACTAAGAACATCATTTCAGTTTCTTGTTTGGACAAGAAAGGTTTTTCATTTATAATAAAGAACAAATGTTGTTCAGTTTATTTAAATGATATGTTCTATTGTAGTGCACCTCTAATGAACGGACTCTACTTTCTAGACTTAGAGAGCCCTATCTATAACATAAGTACCAAGAGATTCAAGTCAAATGAGTTGAACCAAACATATCTCTAGCATTGTCGCTTAGGTCACATAAATGAGAGTCGCTTATCTCAGCTCCATAAGGATGGGCTGCTAGACTCATTTGATTTTGAATCATATAAGACATGCGAGTCTTGCCTTTTAGGCAAGATGACCAAGACTCCCTTTAGTGGACACAGCGAAAGAGCAACAGATTTGTTAGGACTTATACATAGTGATGTATGTGGTCCTTTCAATGTTGCTGCTAGAGGTGGTTACAGGTACTTCATTACATTCTTGATGACGAGATATGGTTATGTGTATCTTATGACACATAAATCAGAATCCTTTGAAAAGTTCAAAGAATTCAAGAATGAAGTACAAAACCAGCTTGACAAGAGTATTAAGATACTTCGATCAGATCGAGATGGTGAATACCTTAGCCATGAGTTTCGTGACTATCTAGCTGAGTGTGGGATTCTATCCCAACTTACTCCTCCTGGAACACCACAGTGGAATGGTGTATCCGAAAAGAGGAATCGTACCCTATTAGATATGGTACGATCTATGATGAGTCACACAGATCTTCCTATATCCTTTTGGGGATATGCTCTAGACACAGCAGCCTTTACCCTTAATCGTGTACCATCCAAGGCTGTCATAAAGACACCATATACGATATGGACAGAGAGAAATCCCAAGATGTCTTTTATGAGGATTTAGGGTTGTGAGGCTTACGTTCGACGTCAAGTCTCAAACAAACTGGGACCCAAATCTGATAGATGCTATTTTGTTGGATATCCCAAGGATACAAATGGATATTACTTCTACATTCCCAGTCAGCACAAAGTGTTTGTGGCAAAGACTGGAGTTTTTCTAGAAAGGAATTTTGTTTCTAGAAAAACTAGTGGGAGTACGTTCGATCTTGAAAAAATTCAAGATAAGGACCATAGCACTGAGGCCTTGATGGAGGTTGAACAAGAACCACAAAGTGTTGTGGGTGATGAGGTTGTTGCACAAAGAGTTGTGGAACAACCACCTGTTCAGGTAGACCTACCTCTTCGTAGGTCTGATAGGGTACGTCGTCAGCCTAAGAGATACTCATTTCTCTTGTCTGACCATGATGACGTTATGCTCATTGAGAATGAGCCTACCTCTTATCAGGAAGCTGTGATGAGCCCAGATTCTGAGAAATAGCTAGAGGTCATGAGATCCGAGATGGAATCCATGTACACCAACTAAGTATGGACTTTGGTTGATCCACCTGAAGGGGTCAAACTCATTGGGTGTAAGTGGGTCTTTAGTGTTGGTGCAATCGGCCCAGCAGTACCTTGATGGTATTTTGATGATAGACAAAACTCATGACATGGGATTGTCATGGGAAAGTCCAACATGGGTTAGCATGGAAAATCCAAGAATGGAGCTTGGTGTGGAAGTCCAAGGGGGAAGCCTTGGCATGGGAAAGTCCAAAGCATTGCGAAGCCGTGCGCTTGGTGCTTGGCATGGGAAATCCAAAGCATTGCGAAGTTGTGCGCTTGGTGCTTGGTGAGAAATGCATTGCGAAGCCGTGCGCTTGGTGCATTTGGGAAGTCTTGAGGACTTGGTAAGTTCACTAGGCTCAGGGTCCTTGAGTCGGTGAAGGATGACATTGCGAAGCCGTGCGCTTGGTGCATCCGAGGGACCGCCGGACGGGGAGCGAATGGAGTGAGCCCAAAGGGAAGCATACTTCTAGGGCATGAGACGCGAAGGATGGCGTTGCGAAGCCGTGCGTTTGGAGCATCCGAGGGACGTAGGCCGAGGGAAGAGAGCTTTGGTGGGGAACTCCATGAGGGATAAGGTGGACTTGGCCAAGTGGCTAAGACTGAGTGTCGGAGGCTCAAACTTGATGTTTGAGGGTTTATCCGACGGTCAGATGCTCAAACAACTTGGTGTTTAAGGTTTTGCCCGACATCAGTCGACTGACATAGGTGCTGGTTCGACTGATCCAAGTCGACTAGAGTTCGACTGGTGTAAGGCTAGGGTTTAGGCGCTTGCGCGATCGCATGGATCGGCAATGATCGGCCGATAGCAATGATCGCCGAGGGATGGCAATGATCGATGGGAGTGTCGCAAGCAGCGCTCGTAGTCAATCGGGCGATCCGATTGGGTCACTGATCGGTGATGGGCATCATCGATCGTAGGTGATCCGTTGGAACTTGTCCAACGTGGATCTGGCCGTTGTGAGACAACGGCTACAGGGGCAGTCGACTGGGGCCTTTTGGCAGTCGACTGCTAGGCACGAAAATAGCTCGATGCAGGTTATAAAAGGAGCTCGAGATGGAGGTTTTTGCCAAGGCTTTTGAGATGACTTTGGAGGGGAATTGCTGTTGCATTCCAGACCTTCAAGAGCAAGCAACAAGAAAGCGATCAAAGCAATTGTGTAAAAGTTCTCTTTTGTATTGTTTTTGTATTTCTTGTTGTATTTCATATTACTTGTTGTAATAATTTGTGAGAGGTTTCTCCACCTCCGACGTGTAGTCGAGAAGGAGTTTAGTTAGTGTCGTGCGCATAACTAGAGCTCGAGGAGCTCACCCGTGGAGTAGGAACCATTCGGTTCCGAACCACGTATATCTTGTGTTGTGTGATTGTGTATTGTTGTTAGTTTCATTATTATTGTTATTCCGCTGCGCTAACGACATTCGTAGACAAGCAACGCAAGAAGAACGAACGAATTACGACATCCAACGAACGAGGGCTATTCACCCCCTCTAGCCGGCCAATCGATCCGACCCAACAAGTGGTATTAGAGCCGAGGTCGCTCTTCAAGGACTAACCGCCGCGAGAGCACTACAAATGGCCGACTTCATCCATCCACCGAAATTCGATGGAGATTTTGCTTGGTGGAGGAAACGGATGGAGGTATATCTCGAAACTGATTTTGATTACATGATTATTGTAGAAAATGGTTTTGAGATGCCTAGGGACAAACACAACAAGCCAATTGAGAAGTCAAAATGGACCCAAGACCAAATCAAAGACTTCAAGACAAATCTCAAGGTAATCAAGTTGATTAGTGATTTGTTACCTAACACTATTTGGTCTAGATTGGGTGATTATAGGGATGCAAGGGAATTATGGAATAAGGTAATGAAATTCCAAGAAAATTCCCAATCGGCACAAGAAGAGGTGAATGCCGAAGAAGAACCCACAACATTTGAAGATGTTGATGACTTGGTGGAGACCTCCGCCTCTAGCATTGAGGGGGAGGAGAGGCAATCTTCCATCCCGGAGCAAGAATAAGAAGCATCCACATCCGGGAGAAGTGAAGATCGGGAAGAGGCCTCCACCACCTCCCTAGGTAACTCAAGTGTTATTATTTTAAATAAAAATCACATAATATGCTTTGAGTGTAGGGAGAAAGGGCATTATAAGAGCAAATGTCCTAAATTGGCTAAGAAGAAGGCATCAACACCAAAAGTCAACCCAAAGTCAAATGATGTCGGTGTTCCCAAAATCAAGAGCAAAGAGCACATTGTGTGCTTCAAATGCAATCAAAAGGGACACTACCGAAGCCAATGCCCTAGGGGGAGGAAGAAAGGGCAAGAAGGTGCAACTCATGTAGGGGGAGCTCCTAAAGCTAACCCTAAGGTACATTTAGTTAATGCACCTTCAATTCCTAAAGTCAAAAGGCATGCTAAAAATTATTTTAGCTCTCTTGCAATTATAAATGAAAAGCATGCTAGGAGAAATGATAAGATTTATTGCTTAGGTGCCAAGCATGTTAGTTTCTCTAAGGACAAACCTAGGACTCAAAACACTAGACCTATTTTACCAAAAGAGTCCATTAGGAGAGTTGAAAACCATCTAGGCATTAACCCTAAGAAGGGTAGACACATGCCTAAGAAGAAGAACATTCCTCAAAAATCTAATGAAAATTCAAAATTGAGGAAATTAGAGTTATAGAACCAAGTCTTAAGGTCAAGACTTGAGAGAATGGAGAAAGCCCTTAGAATCATAGAAAATTCAATTCTAGGGTCAAATGCCCAAAAGTCAAGACCTAAGGTTCAAAAATGGTCTAAGGGCAAGGAAGGTTTGGGTGACAAACCTAAGCCCAAGAAGACTTATCATAATGTTCCATTTAATTATGGAACCATATCTAGGTCTAGGAAAACCAAGGCTAATAGGGAAGTCATCCCTAAGTCTAGCCATGGTATGTGTTTAGTGGCTAACACCTCAAAGAAATCAAATGTAGCCACTAAGAAGGTCAATGGAGGAGTCACCTCTAGAGTTGACCTAGGAAAGACCCAAAAGACTATGGCTTCAAAGCCTAAAAGGGTCATTAGGAAGGTATCTAGGGAAGTTATCCCTAGAGAATACCTTGTTAACCCAAGGAGCTCCAATAGATATTGGGTTCCTAAAAGCATGATCGATTCACGCTAAATGGGTTAGGGTGTGTCAACCCTAAGTGGATGGGTGGTTAACCTAGCCATTGTGAGTTGACACATTAGGGTGTGCCAATATGGTTTGAGAAGTTAAAAATGATTTAAATTGGCACAATTAGGTCATAGAGGTCATGGTGTGCTATTTTGGGTTTTTGGCACACTAGGGAAATGAATGGTTTAAGGCAAAGTGTATTTAATCCCTAAAAATGGCAAATTGATTTTAACACTTAGGTATTTTATACCTTAGTATATTTTTCTTGTCATGCTTTATTTGCCTTGCCATGTCATGACATCATTTTCATTTTCATCTATAAAAATATCATGATCATGTTTAGATTTATGTTTAGATGTCATGTATGCTTAAGTTTCATTCACATGCCATGACATCATGATATTGGCATATGTTTTTATCTATATCATATCTATGTCATAATCATATCATGCATGAATTAAAATGGAGTTAAGGACTATGGCATAATTTGAAAGAAATCAAATAATGTTGCCTAGAAATATGCATGAAAACATAAACAAAACAAAACCCACATCTCACAAAAATTTGACTTGTATGTGTTTTACACATCTAGATATTGGTGAGATGTTTAGGAAAAAGAAAATAAAGGTTTGAAAAACATTTTGAAAACATTTTGAAAAACCTTGGTGAAGTCTATCTTTTGATAGCTATCACCATTGAATGGGATGATACAAAGATGACTCTTTATTGAAGCTTTTCTTAAATTTTGAACTTTGTATCAATCTCCTAATTTAATGGGTAAAATAAATTTTTAATATTTTTCACCCATAGTGTTTAGGATAAGTATTATACGTATGCATTTTCAAGATTTTTAAAATTACGTATATTTACTTATGGATTTTGAAAATCCAATTTTCAAATCAAAATCGCAGAATCGTAAGACGATGAACGCTGTAATGGCAATGATCGATGGTAAGTCCAATGATCGGTATCCGATGAGTCGACTGGCACAGGCTGATTTCGGGTAAACTTGATAGTTAGGCCCATGTTTAGCCATGTTTTGGTCCCCTAACCACTCCTAACCCTAGGATATGCTTGGGAGAGCATTAGAGAGGGTGGAAATCCATTGGATATGGATTAGAAGTTGGGTTGAGGGTGAGTATCAATTTTAAGGTGGATGAGAGTTCATTGTTGAACTTTGCCTTAATTTTGATTTGGTTAATGTTCCTATTGGCTTAGGGACTCTCCAAGGACATTGTTGGTGCAATGGTCAAGGGGGAGCAAGCCTCTAGGGGGAGGTATCCATCATGGGAAGATGGATGTGTATTTCCTCATGGGAGGAAAATTGGGTTACCTCTCTTTAAGTGATATGGGATCACTAGAAAGATGGTAGGCATGTGTTCCTCCAAGGGAGAGATTGTAAGATCTTATTGGGATATGAGACATTCATACCCTTGGGGAGGATCTTTTTGATGTAATGTCAAAAAGGGGGAGAAGTTACCAAGTTACCAATTAGGGTTCGTTGGAATTCTCATTGGGATATGAGAATTGCCAATATGGGAGAATTGGTAGACTTGAGATGGTAGTTTTGTCAATCATCAAAAAGGGGGAGATTGTTGGTGCAATCGGCCCAGCAGTACCTTGATGGTATTTTGATGATAGACAAAACTCATGACATAGAATTGTCATGGGAAAGTCCAACATGGGTTGGCATGGAAAATCCAAGCATGGAGCTTGGTGTGGAAGTCCAAGGGGGAAGCCTTGGCATGGGAAAGTCCAAAGCATTGTGAAGTCGTGCGCTTGGTGCTTGGCATAGGAAATCCAAAGCATTGCGAAGCCGTGCGCTTGGTGCTCGGTGAGAAATGCATTGCGAAGCCGTGCGCTTGGTGCATTTGGGAAGTCTTGAGGACTTGGTAAGTTCACTAGGCTCGGGGTCCTTGAGTCGGTGAAGGATGGCATTGCGAAGCCGTGCGCTTGGTGCATCCGAGGGACCGCCAGACGGGGAGCGAATGGAGTGAGCCCAAATGGAAGCATACTTCTAGGGCATGAGACGCGAAGGATGGCGTTGCGAAGCCGTGCGCTTGGCGCATCCGAGGGACGTAGGCCGAGGGAAAAGAGCTTTGGTGGGGAACTCCATGAGGGATAAGGTGGACTTGGCCAAGTGGCTAAGACTGAGTGTCGGAGGCTCAAACTTGATGTTTGAGGGTTTACCCGACGGTCGGATGCTCAAACAACTTGGTGTTTGAGGTTTTGCCCGACATCAGTCGACTGACATAGGTGCCGGTTCGACTGATCCAAGTCGACTAGAGTTCGACTGGTGTAAGGCTAGGGTTTTGTGCTTGGCGATCGCCATGGGGATCGCTAGGGATGGCGATCGTGATGGGAGTGTCGCGAGCATAGAACGCTCCGTAGCTGACTAGGCAGTCGACTACTGGGTTACCAGTCGACTGATGGGCATCATCAGTCGACTGGTAGGTGATCCGTTGGAACTTGTCCAACGTGGATCTGGCTGTTGTGAGACAATAGAAGGTGATCGGCAGGGGCCTTTTGGTCACAGCTAAAAAATAGCTCGATGCAGGTTATAAAAGGAGCTTGAGATGGAGGTTTTTGCCAAGGCTTTTGAGGTGACTTTGGAGGGGAATTGCTTTTGTATTCCAGACCTTCAAGAGCAAGCAAAAGCAAGCAACAAGAAAGCGATCAAAGCAATTGTGTAAAAGTTCTCTTTTGTATTGTTTTTGTATTTCTTGTTGTATTTCATATTACTTGTTGTAATAACTTGTGAGAAGTTTCTCCACCTCCGACGTGTAGTCGAGAAGGAGTTTAGTTAGTGTCGTGCGCATAACTAGAGCTCGAGGAGCTCACCCGTGGAGTAGGAACCATTCGGTTCCGAACAACGTATATCTTGTGTTGTGTGATTGTGTATTGTTGTTAGTTTCATTATTATTGTTATTCCGCTGCGCTAACGACATTCGTAGACAAGCAATGCAAGAAGAACGAACGAATTACGACATCCAACGAACGAGGGCTATTCACCCCCCTCTAGCCGGCCAATCAATCCGACCCAACATTTAGGAGAAAGACTGACATGGATGGACTTACGCATACCTATAAGGGCCGATTGGTGGCTAAAGGTTTCAAGCAAATTCATGGTATTGACTATGATGAAACCTTTTCTCCAGTGGCGATGTTTAAGTCCATTCGGATCTTGCTTGCTATTGCAGCATACCACGATTATGAAATCTGGCATATGGATGTCAAAATCATATTTCTGAATGGAAACTTACTCGAGGATGTGTACATGACACAACCTGAGGGTTTTGAAGATCCACAGCATACTGGGAAAGTATGCAAGCTGCAAATGTCCATTTATGGGCTAAAGCAAGCTTCTCGGAGCTGGAATCTTCGATTCGATGATGCGATCAAACAGTTTGATTTCATCAAGAATGAAGATGAACCCTGTGTCTACAAGAGGGTTAATGGGAACACAGTTGTCTTTCTTGTATTGTATGTGGATGACATACTACTCATTGGGAATGACATCCCTTCGCTACAGTCTGTGAAGACTTGGCTGGGGATGTGCTTCTTAATGAAGGACTTAGGTGAAGCAGCATGTATTCTAGGCATTAAGATCTATAGAGATAGATCTAAGAGATTGCTTGGCCTAAGTTAGAGTACATACATTGATACGATATTACTACGGTTTGCCATGCAGAATTCCAAGAAGGGACTTCTGCCGATGTCACATGGTGTGAGTCTTTCGAAGACTCAAAGTCCCTCTTCTAGAGAGGAGAGAGACCGCATGGATAAGATCCCTTACGCATCTGCTATAGGATCTATCATGTACGTCATGCTGTGTACTCGTCCTGATATCTTGTATGCTTTGAGCATGACGAGTAGGTACCAGTCAGATCCAGGTGAGCGTCACTAGATAGCAGTCAAGAATATTCTTAAGTACTTGAGAAGAACTAAAGAATATTTCTTGATATTTGGAGGCGATGAGGAGCTAGCTGTAAAGGGTTACAGCGATGTCAACTTCCAAACTGACCAGGAAGACTATAGATCGTAGTCAGGGTTCGTGTTTTGCTTGAATGGTGGCGCTGTGAGCTGGAAGAGTTCCAAGCAGGACACAGTTGCTGATTCTACAACAGAGGTCGAATATATATCGGTGCTTCCATCTCATTCGAGAGATTATCGATAGAGGAGTTGTGAAGATTTGCAGAGTACCCACAGAGGCTAACATCGCAGATCCCTTGACCAAGGCTTTGGCACAGAAAAAGCAAGATGGTCACACTAGGTCATTGGGTATTAGATACTACGGTGATTGGCACTAGTGCTAGTGGGAGATTATTAGTGAAAGCCCTAGATCCAATCATGTGATGATTGTTGTATGAACTTTATTGTATCATATTCTAATTTATAAAGGCATGGTTATTATATTTACTTGTATTGGTGTCAAATAACTAAATATAATAATGTCCTTGAGTAGTAGGTTCTTATCTATTTCAATCGATTGGTTGAATCGATAAATGAGATGATATAGAGAACACTACTCTTAATCATTCCTAGTCGAGTATTAACATTCAGGGACAATGTTAATGCATAGAGACTAGCATGTAGGTCAACATGATGACTTGATCTCACAAGTCATGGATATGAGATATCAAGTTGACACATGGGTATACATTGGAGAATGTATATTGAATGACCCGCCATGAGAAAGTATCATGGATCATTATATGAGTGTCATATACTTTCTCATGTGGCTATTAGTATGACTATTAGTCCTCAGACCTGAAGTCACCATGGTTCCCTACATAAGGAGTTGCATACTTTGACTTCGTCAAACGTCACCCATAAATGGGTGGACTATAAAGGCGATTACTGGGTATGTAATAAATTATGCGGAGGGATGTGAGTGATGTAGATGGGATCTATCCCTCCTATATGACGGGAGTGACATCGATATTCTTGATAGAGTGAGACCACGAAGTGCATGACCATGCCCAAATGAGTCAATATGAGATATTGAGCTCATTTGATTAGAGTGAGTCTACTTGGAGTTTAAGATTTAGATTGTACCAAGGATGACACGGTCTATGCCTCGATTGGTCAATCTAGATGTCAAGGATAGAGGGACATTGTCACATATTGTGAGAGTCACAATTAGTAGTCACAAAGGTGATGTTGGAGCTCAACATTCTTGTAACTTAGGTAGCAATGATGTGTTGCTAGATACCGCTCATTGCTTATGTTCCTAAATCGGTTTAGGGACATTGCCAACGTTACAAGAACCTATAGGGTCACACACATAAGAGCAATTAGATGGAGATTAGGTTCATATGATGAACCATGAGGATTAGGTTCATGGGATGAACCAAATTTGATTAAGAGTAATCCAAATTAGACTAATTAAGTTAGACTCAAGTTGATTCAAGTGCTGAATGAGTCTAATTTAGATTTGATTCATCAAATCAATTTAAATTAATGAATGGAGATTCATTAAATTAAAATTGACTTGAATCAAATGGTTGGATTTGATCAACCATGGGAGATAAGAGGTCAAGTTTGACTTGACTTGAGAGGGAAGATGAAAGGTTAAGTTTGACTTGACCAAATGTCATGTCATGATGATGACTTGGCATGGCCGGCCAATGATGATGCTCCACATCATCATTGACTTTGTCATGTGGTGCCATCTCATGAGGGAGACCAAGGGTCATGGGAGTTACATGCATGCATATAACCCCCTCTCCATGAAGTGGCCGGCCACTTGATGGTTATTCATGTGGTAATTCATTTTGTGTGAGTTACACAACTTCATCTTCTTCCTTGGATGAACTTCCCTCAAGCTCTCCTTCTTCTTCCTCATCTTGCCGAAACCATCCATAGAGTGCTAGCACACTCAAGGGTGTGTTTTTCTCCACCTATTGCTTGTGTGGATACCAATAGAGGGGTGTGCACTTGACACTCTCGAGTTCCGGCGAACCTTTTGGACGAGCGGGATTTGCGAAGGGCGTCGCTACGAGGGTAACATCCTTATCATGTAGATCTAAGGTAGATCTAGGGTTTTATATAAACACATACATATTTTGTTTTTAATACATCTTCGCACAGATCCGTGGCCGGGGCTTCCGAGGTTTCCGCAACGCAAAAAGCGGTTTTTGCGGCTCGGAAAGTCCATCAACAAGGACTTATCTCACCTACTTTTGGTTCTCATGGTTGGTTCCGTTTTGGCCATGGACACCATCTTGGATTCATGAGTGTTTCATTGAAGCGGTCTGTCTTCACACTCACATAGGTGACACTTCTATCAAAAGTATCCTACCATACTCCACCTTATAAAGGTATAGAAGTCATTAAAAGCATAAGCTTAACCTCACTACATGTGGTAGGACAACACATATTCATCTTAGAACTGGGATAGGGATAATATATCTCGTGTGTTGTAACACAACTTCTGTAACTTCGTTGTCTCATTGAACCAAGATCTTGGGATCTCTAGTTAACAAGGTTGGGTTACCGCTACAGTCATTTTAGTTGTAGATTTTTAATCTCATTTCTCTCGATGAGCAGTATACTTGATCTCGATTTAGCCCCTTCGTAAGAGGTTATGCTAAATTATTTTTAGACTTGACATAGTCGATTGCAATCACTCCATTCGAGATCAACTGCCTAATGGTATTATGTCTACGACGTATATGTCATGACTTACCATTATACATACTACTCTGTACCCTTCCAATCGCCGATTGACTATCACAATGTATGAGTACGACAGACACAGGTTTTGTCTAGATCGGAATATCTTCCAAGAAATTCTGCAGCCATTCATCTTCTTCAGCTGCTTTGTCTAGTGCTATAAACTCGGATTCCATAGTTGACCGAGCAATGCACATCTACTTAGTGGATTTCCAAGATACCGCTCCTCCACCAATTGTGAATACATATCCACTAGTGGATTTGGAATCTTTTGTATCTGATATCCAATTAGCATCACAATATCCCTCTAAGACAGCGGGATATTTTCTGAAATTTAATCCATAGTTCATAGTATATTTCAAATATCTAAGAACTCGCATCAGTGCTTTCCAATGGGTGTCATTTGGATTACTTGTAAAACAACTTAGTTTGTTAACCACATAGGCAATATTCGGATGTGTGCAATTTGTGAGATACATCAAACTGCCTATTATCCGGGAATACTCTAATTGTGATATGGGCTCACCTTAGTTTTTCGCTAAGTGTTGACTTAAATCCATAGGTGTTTTTACTGTAGAGAGATCGTACGCATTGAAATTCTTCAACACCGATTCTACATAGTGAGATTGTGTCAAAACTATCCCCTCAGATGTCCTGAGAATTTTAATTTCCAATAGAACATCTGCTTGACTCATATCATTCATATCGAAATTCTTGGTCAACATTTTCTTTGTACTCATGATTATCTCATGGTTACTACCCATTATAAGCATATCGTCTACGTATAGACAGACGATTATATAACCTTTAGGTGTGTTTTTGACATAAATGCATTTGTCACATTCATTTATTTTGAATTCGTTTGACAACATTATTTTGTCAAATTTCTCGTGCCATTTTTTAGGCGCTTATTTTAGTCCGTACAATGACTTAACAAGTTTGCACACCTTTTCCTCTTTTCCTGGAACTTTGAACCCCTTGGGTTGCTCCATATAGATTTCTTCTTCCAACTCACCATTTAAAAATGCAGTCTTAACATCCATTTGATGTATTTCAAGGTCATACAATGCTGCGATGGCTATCAACACTCGTATGGACGTAATCCTTGTCACCGGTGAGTAGGTGTCGAAGTAATCAAAGCCTTCCTTTTGCTTGTACCCTTTGGCTACAAGTCTAGCCTTATACTTGTCAATAGATCCATCAACTTTATACTTGCGTTTTAATATCCACTTACTGTTGGGTTTTTCCGAGCCGTAAAAACAGCTTTTTGCATTGCGGAAACCTCGGAAGCCCCGACCACGGATCCGTGCGAAGTATAAAAATTATAAAACATGTATGTGCTTACTAAAAACCCTAGATCTACCTTAGATCTAAGAGATGAGATCATTACCCTCGATGCGATGCCCTTCGCTTATCCCGCTCGTCCAAAAGTTCGCCGGAACTCGAGAGTGTCAAGTGCACACTCCTCTATTGGTATCCACACAAGCAATAGGTGAAGAAAGAGACAAACTTGAGTGTGCTAGCACTCCTAGTAGATCTCGGCAAGATGAGGAAGGAGAGGGAGAGCTTGAGAGGAAAAACACCAAGGAAGAAGATGATCCAAGAGTGTAACTCACCAAATGAATTCACCACCCATAACCCCTAAAGTGGTCGGCCACTTCATGGAAGGGGGGTTACATGCATGCATGTAACTCCCATGACCCTTGGTCTCCCTCATGATGTGGCACCAATTGACCAAGTCAATGATAATGTGGAGCATCATCATTGGCCGACCATGCCAAGTCATCATCATGACATGACATTTGGTCAAGTCAAACTTGACCTTTCATCTTCCCTCTCAAGTCAAGTCAAACTTGACCTCTAATCTCCCATGGTTGATCAAATCTAACCACTTGACTCAAGTCAATTTAATTTAATGAATCTCTATTCATTTAATTTAAATTGATTTGATGAATCAAATCTAAATTAGACTCATTCAACACTTGAATCAACTTGAGTCTAATTCAATTAGTCTAATTTGGATTACTCTTAATCCAATTTGGTTCATCCCATGAACCTAATCCTCATAGTTCATCATATGAACCTAATCTCCATCTAATTGCTCTTATGTGTGTGACCCTATAGGTTCTTGTAACATTGGCAATGTCCCTAAACCGATTTAGGAACATAAGCAATGAGCGGTATCTAGCAACACATCATTGCTACCCAAGTTACAAGAATGTTGAGCTCCAACATCACCTTTGTGACTACTAATTGTGACTCTCACAATATGTGACAATGTCCCTCTATCCTTGACATCTAGATTGACCAATCGAGGCATAGACCGTGTCATCCTCGGTACAATCTAAATCTTGAACTCCAAGTAGACTCACTCTAATCAAATGAGTTCAATATCTCATATTGACTCATTTGGGCATGGCCATGCACTTCGTGGTCTCACTCTATCAAGAATATCGATGTCACCCCCGTCATATAGGAGGGATAGATCCTATCTACATCACTCACATCCCTCTGCATAATTTGTTACATACCCAGTAATCGCCTTTATAGTCCACCCATTTATGGGTGACGTTTGACGAAGCCAAAATATGCAACTCCTTATGTAGGGAACCATGGTGACTTCAGGTCTAAGGACTAATAGTTATACTAATAGCCACATGAGAAAGTATATGACACTCATATAATGATCCATGATACTTTCTCATGGCGGGTCATTCAGTATACATTCTCCAATACATACCCATGTGTCAACTTGATATCTCATATCCATGACTTGTGAGATCAAGTCATCTTGTTGACCTACATACTAGTCTCTACGCAATAACATTGTCCCTGAATGTTAATACTCGACTAGGAATGATTAAGAGTAGTGTTCTCTATATCATCTCATTATCGATTCAACCAATCGATTGATATAGATAAGAACCTACTACTCAAGGACATTTTTATATTTAGTTATTTGGCACCAATACAAGTAAATATAATAACCATGCCTTTATAAATAGGAATATGATACAATAAAGTCCATACAACAATCATCACATGATTGACTCTAGGGCTTTCACTAACAATCTCCCACTAGCACTAGTGTCAATCACCGTAGTATCTAATACCCAATGACCTAGTGTGACCATCATGCTTTTACGTACAAAGCCTTGGTCAAGGGATCTGCGATGTTAGCCTCTGTGGGTACTCTGCAAATCTTCACATCTCCTCTATCGATAATCTCTCGAATGAGATGGAAGCACCGATATATTCAGCCTCTGTTGTAGAATCAATAACTGTGTCCTACTTGGAACTCTTCCAGCTCACAGCGCCACCATTCAAGCAAAACACGAACCCTGACTGCGATCTATAATCATCCTGGTCAGTTTGGAAGCTGGCATCGCTGTAACCCCTTACAGCTAGCTCCTCATCGCCTCAAAATATCAAGAAATATTCTTTAGTCCTTCTCAAGTACTTAAGAATATTCTTGACTGCTATCCAGTGACGCTCACCTGGATCTGACTGGTATCTACTCGTCATGCTCAAAGCATACGAGACATCAGGACGAGTACATAGCATGGCGTACATGATAGATCCTATAGCAGATGCGTAAGGGATCTTATCCATGTGATCTCTCTCCTCTCTAGAAGAGGGACTTTGAGTCTTCGAAAGACTCACACCATGTGACATCGGCAGAAGTCCTTTCTTGGAATTATGTATGGCAAACTGAAGTAATATCATGTCAATGTATGTACTCTGACTTAGGCCAAGCAATCTCTTAGATCTATCTCTATAGATCTTAATGCCTAGAATACAGGCTGCTTCACCTAAGTCCTTCATTGAGAAGCACGTCCCGAGCCAAGTCTTCACAGACTGTAGCGAAGGGATGTCATTCCCAATGAGCAGTATGTCATCCACATACAATACAAGGAAGACAACTGTGTTCCCATTAACCCTCTTGTAGACACAGGGTTTATCTTCATTCTTGATGAAACCAAACTGTTTGATCGCATCATCGAATCGAAGATTCCATCTCCGAGAAGCTTGCTTTAGCCCATAAATGGACCTTTGCAGCTTGCATACCTTCCCAGTATGTTGTGGATCTACAAAACCCTCAGGTTGTGTCATGTACACATCCTCGAGCAAGTTTCCATTCAGAAACGCTGTTTTAACATCCATCTGCCAGATCTCTTAATCATTGTATGCTGCAATAGCAAGCAAGATCCGAATGGACTTAAACATCGCCACAGGAGAAAAGGTTTCATCATAGTCAATACCATGAATTTGCTTGAAACCTTTATGTTGGTGCAATCGGCCCAGGTCACGATTGACCAGGACTCGAGTTTGGCTCGAGTGATGTTTTGATGTGTTTTGATGTTTCGACAAAAACATATGACAATATAATTGTCATGGAAAGTCCAAGTCGGACACTTGGCAATGTAAATTCCAACATGGGTTGGCAAGGAAAGTCCAAGCATGGTCTTGGCATGGAAAGTCCAACATGGGTTGGCAAGGGAAAGTCCAAGCTTGAGTCTTGGCATTTGAGAAGTCCAAGGGTTTGATATTGGCGGCGTAAAGTCCAAGCGGGAGTCTTGGCAGCATAAGTCCAATGGTTGGCGACGTAAAGTCCAAGCGGGAGTCTTGGCAGCATAAGTCCAATGGTTGGCGGCGTAAAGTCCAAGCGGAGTCTTGGCGGCGTAAGTTCAATGTGCCTTGGCGGTGTAGACACCGTTAGCATGACATAGCCGACGGAAGCACCTGAAGGCTAGCGTGATGGATGAACAAGTCATGGATGACTTGGAGGGATTCGAGAGGCGTGAGACTGATGGAGGTGACTAGAAGGCTTAGGTCTAGGCTAAGGGTGGTCTAGCAAGTATGGGGGAACCATACTTGAGTTAAAACCTCATGGTTGAGGTGTGCCAGTCGACTGGTGCCATGTGGCAGTCGACTGGACCGAGTCAACTAGGGTTTGACTGCGGGTTATGGCCTAGCAATCGACTGCCATAGGTTGGCCGATCGATGAGGCTCAGCAATGATCGATAGTCCGATCATCGACCGGGTGCTCGAGAATTCAGACCCACGAGATCGGAGTCGAGACTCGATCGGTCGAGTGAGGACTTCCATCCGATCGATGGTCACAATCCCGATCGATGGTAGTTCCGTTGGACTTATCCAACGTGGAACTAGCCGTTGTCTCACGACAACAGTGGCATCAGTCGACTGATGGTCTCGATCAGTCGACTGATAGACTTTTTCCAGCACAGGTTGAAGCTATATATGGAGCTCGTGATGGAGGAAAAAGCAACCGGTTCTTGAGGGCTATTGGGGCGATTTGTTGGTGCAAATCAGGTCTCCAAGTGCAAGCAAGCAACCAAGCATTCAAGCAATCAAAACAAGTGTTGTAAAGTCTTTTCTTTACTTGTATTTCATATTTACATTGTATATTGCTTGTATTTCATTCTTACTGTTGTAAGATTTATTGTAAGGGGTTTCTCCGCCTCCGACTTGTGTCGAGAAGGAGTGTTTATCATTAGTGAGTGTGTGTGCATCACTAGGGCTCTTTAGAGCTCGATCCGTGGAGTAGGAACCGTGCGGTTCTGAACCACGTTATATCATTGTGTTAGCTTGTTGTCTATTTCGTTATCGTTTTTATTATTTCTATTTCCGCTGCGCACTAACGAAATTGTAGACACAAACGCGAGCGAATTTCATCTACGCTATCCACCCCCCCTCTAGCCATTCCAACGTGGTCTAACAAGTAGTATCAGAGCCTGGTGGCTCTTCAACGGATTAACAACCGGGAGCAAGACGCTAGAGGGTAAAAGATGGAAGTCCAAGATCAATTAGGATGGGACATCAACACACCGGTCCCTTATTCATTCTATGGACGAGAAGGTTTCAATTCTTGGAAGGCGAGAATTGAAGAGTTTTTGATGATGAGAGACCTTGAGGAATGGTCCGCCTTGATGGAAGGATTTGAGTATCCTAAGGGACCAAAGGGAGGGTTTCTCAAGAAGAAGAAATGGAGTGAGGAGCAACTCCGGCAATTCGAGAAAAATAAGAAGGTAATCAAATTTATATTTGATTTAGTACCTAATGACATCTTGTGTAGCCTAGGTGACTATGTGGATTGTAAAGACGCCAAAGAGGTATGGAACATTTTGGCGAAATTCCATGAAGAACCTCATTCAATCCAAGAAGACAAGGAGGATGAAGAAGAGAGCTCATCCTCAAGTGAAAGTGAGGAATCGGAAGAAAGTGAGGAGTCAACTTCCGGATCGGAAGAGAAAATAGAAGAGGTGGGAGAAGCATCCACCTCCGTGATTGAGGGGGAGAGACCATCTACACCGGGGCAACCTCAAGAAGTGCCTTCAACATCCGGCCAAGATGAGGAAGCTCAAAATTCAACTCCGGCACCTACCACGGACCTAGGTAACTCGAGCATTTCAAATAATAATAAAATTCATATTATATGCTTTGAGTGTAGGGAGCAAGGACACTACAAGAGTAAGTGTCCTAAACGGGTTAAGAAGGCTCCACCGGCACCAAAAGTCAAGGATGCCGGTTCCCCAACACCTAAAGGCAAGGAGCACATCATATGCTTCAAGTGCAATTCGAAGGGGCATTATCGGAGTCAATGCCCTAGGGGGAAGAAGAAGGGGCAAGAAGGAGCATCATATGTAGGGGGAGCCTCCAAGGCAAACCCTAAGGTATATTTCAATAATGCACCTTCTAAATTTAATAGGCAAAAGCATGCTAAAACTAATTTTAATTCTCTTGCAATTTATGAAAAGCATGCTAATAGGAATGAATATTGCTTAGGAGCTAAAAATATTCACTTAGATAATAGGAAGAAATTTGGGACTAATGTCCCTAAAAATAATTCATCTAAGGATAAACCTAGGTCAAATAACACTAGACCAATTTTACCTAGGGAGACCATTAGAAAGGTGCAAGAGCACCTAGGTATTAACCCTAAATGGACTAGGCATATGCCTAGAAAGTCCCATGCCCATGGTCTAAATCAAAATTCTAAAATCGGGCAATTAGAATTAGAGAACCAAGCCTTGAGGTCAAGGCTTGAGAAATTGGAGAAGACCCTTAAAATTATACAAAATCAATTTAAAGGGTCAAATGATCAAAAGTCAAGGTCCAAAAGTCAAAGTCAACACCAAGGACCTAAGAGTCAAAAGTCAACCAAGGACAAGCAAGGTTTGGGTCACAAACCTAAGCCTAAGGTAGCTTATCATAGTGTTCCATTAGATTATGGAACACTAACTAGGTCTAGGAAGACCAAGGTCAATAGGGAAGTCATCCCTAGAGTTGACTAAAGGGTGTGTCTAGTGGCTAGGGTTTCAAGGAAACCTAGGGTGGCCACTAAGAAGGTTGCAAGGGGAGTTACCCCTAGAGTCAACCTAGGTAAGACCCAAATGACCAAGGCTAATAAGCCTAGGAGGGTCATTAGGAAAGTATCTAGGGAGGTTATCCCTAAGGAATACCTAATTAACCCTAGGAGCTCAAATCGGTTTTGGGTTCCTAAGAGCGTGATTGATTCACGCTAGATGGGTTTAGGGTGTGCCAACCTTGATTGGATGGGTAGTTAACTCAATCATGGTAAAGGTGGCACTTTATGATGTTTTCAAGGTTATGGATACCTTGGAAATAGATTTGAATTATCATCCTAAAAGATTTTAGGGTGTGCCAATATTATTTGAGAAGCTTGATAAAATGGTCAAATTGGCACAATTTAGGTTTAGAGTGTTAGTGTGTCATTTTGGGTTGTTGGCACACTAGGGAGATTAATGATAATATGGCAAAATATATCTAACTATATCAAATGACAATTAATATTAAAATTTTGGTATTACTATATCTATATATTTTATATGCCATGTTTTGATTGTCATATGCCATGTCATGACATCATGCCTATTTCTATGATTTTATATGTCATGTTCATGTTTAGGATTAAGGATTAAATGTCATGTGTTTTTAGATTTCATATTATGTCATGACATCATGATTATGAGCATGTGTTTATTTATATCATCTCAAATGCCATAATCATTCATGCATTTAATTAAAATTGATTTAAGGACTATGACATGACTTGGAGTCCCATTTATAAGGGAATCAAGTAGAGTTGCTTTAGAAAATGCATGAAACCCTAGTTTAGGGAGAACAAAACCCACATCTCACATCTAATTGACATGTATGTGTATTTATACACCATAGATACATGTGAGATGCTAGGATATGAGCTAAGTTCAAGGTGCATAGTTTTTGCATCTAGATGAACTAAAACTCATCTAATTTTAGTTGTGGATCATTGGGAGAGCATGTGTACAAGTCATGTACATAGAGCCCAAGGAATATGATCCAAGATAAGGTTTTGAAAACATTTTAAAATCTTTTTAGAAAACCTTGGTGAAGCCTATCTTTTGATAGCAATCACCATTGATAAGATTGATACAAAGTGAGCTTAAACTTCAAAGTTTTAATCACTTTTGGATTTTGTATCAATCTCCTATTTCGATGGTAAAAATATTTTTCTAAAATTTTTCACTGATTGTATGTGTTATAAGTATTATACGTACCAAATTTCGTGATTTTTCGATATACGTATAATTAGTTATGATTTTCTGAAATTAACTCGATAATCGAAATTCGAAATTAAGATTATCGATCATCGCCATTGGTGGCGATCGATCGATGGAGGAATGATCGATTAATCACTCGATCGGTAGTTCGATTTCGGGGAAAACAAGGTTGTTTAACCCGATTTCAGCTACGATTATGGTCCCTAATCACTCCTAACCCTAGGATATGCTTTGGGAAGCATTATAAAGGGTGAAAATCCATTGGATATGGATTAGGAGAAGTATTTAGGGTTTGTATCAATTTTAAGGTGTTGGAAAGTCAATGTTGAATTTCTAACCTTAATTTTGATGGTTTAGAGTTCCTATTGGCTTAGGGACTTCCCAAGGACATTGTTGGTGCAATGGTCAAGGGGGAGCAAGCCTTTAGGGGGAGGTATCCATCTTGGGATGATGGATGTGTTTTTCTCCTTGAAGAGGAGAAGTTATTGGGAGAATATGACATCAATTGGGAAATTGATGGGACCTTTGAGAGACCCAATTTGGAAATTGAGAAAGTAAATGGGATTGCCTCTCTTGAGTGATATTGGACTTATCACTAGGAAGATAGTAGGCATCCTAAGTATTTTTGGATCAAGGGGGAGATTGTAAGATCTCATTGGGACATGAGACATTGATCTCCTTGGAGAGAAAACCTTTTTGATGTTAGTCAAAAAGGGGGAGAATGTTTGGGGGAGAACATTTGGAGAGTATTTACCAATTTGGGATAATTGGTAAGGGATTTGAGTTAGTGTTCTAACTCAATAATTTGTTTGGTTTTTGTCAAACATCAAAAAGGGGGAGATTGTTGGTGCAATCGGCCCAGGTCACGATTGACCAGGACTTGAGTTTGGCTCGAGTGATGTTTTGATGTGTTTTGATGTTTCGACAAAAATATATGACAATATAATTGTCATGGAAAGTCCAAGTCGGACACTTGGCAATGTAAAGTCCAACATGGGTTGGCAAGGAAAGTCCAAGCATGGTCTTGGCATGGAAAGTCCAACATGGGTTGGCAAGGGAAAGTCCAAGCTTGAGTCTTGGCATTTGAGAAGTCCAAGGGTTTGATATTGGCGGCGTAAAGTCCAAGCGGGAGTCTTGGCAGCATAAGTCCAATGGTTGGCGGCGTAAAGTCCAAGTGGGAGTCTTGGCAGCATAAGTCCAATGGTTGGCGGCGTAAAGTCCAAGCGGAGTCTTGGCGGCGTAAGTCCAATGTGCCTTGGCGGTGTAGACACCGTTAGCATGACATAGTCGAGGCACTGAAGGCTAGCGCGATGGATGAACAAGTCATGGATGACTTGGAGGGATCCGAGAGGCGTGAGGCTGATGGAGGTGACTAGAAGGCTTAGGTCTAGGCTAAGGGTGGTCTAGCAAGTATGGGGGAACCATACTTGAGTTAAAACCTCATGGTTGAGGTGTGCCAGTCGACTGGTGCCATGTGGCAGTCGACTAGACCGAGTCAACTAGGGTTTGACTGTGGGTTATGGCCTAGCTGATTGCCATAGGTTGCGATCGTGATGGCTCTCAGCGATCGATTGATAGTCCGATCGGTCGGTGGTGCTCGAGAATTCGGCCACAGAATGGAGTCGAGACTCGACTGGTCGAGTGAGGACTCCATCAGTCGACTGATGGTAGTTCCGTTGGACTTATCCAACGTGGAACTAGCCGTTGTCTCACGACAACAGTGACATCAGTCGACTGATGGTCTTGATCAGTCGACTGATAGACTTTTTCCAGCACAGGTTGAAGTTATATATGGAGCTCGTGATGGAGGAAAAAGCAACCGGTTCTTGAGGGCTATTGGGGCGATTTGTTGGTGCAAATCAGGTCTCCAAGTGCAAGCAAGCAACCAAGCATTCAAGCAATCAAAACAAGTGTTGTAAAGTCTTTTCTTTACTTGTATTTCATATTTACATTGTATATTGCTTGTATTTCATTCTTACTGTTGTAAGATTTATTGTAAGGGGTTTCTCCGCCTCCGACTTGTGTCGAGAAGGAGTGTTTATCATTAGTGAGTGCGTGTGCATCACTAGGGCTCTTTAGAGCTCGATCCGTGGAGTAGGAACCGTGCGGTTCCGAACCACGTTATATCATTGTGTTAGCTTGTTGTCAATTTCGTTATCGCTTTTATTATTTCTATTTCCGCTGCGCACTAACGAAATTGTAGACACAAACACGAGCGAATTTCATCTATGCTATCCACCCCCCCTCTAGCCATTCCAACGTGGTCTAACACTTTAGCCACCAGTCGGCCCTTATAGGTATGCGTAAGTCCATCCATGTCAGTCTTTTCTCCTAAAGACCCACTTACACCCAATAGGTTTAACCCCTTCAGGTGGATCAACCAAAGTCCATACTTGGTTAGTGTACATGGATTCCATCTCGAATCTCATGGCCTCTAGCCATTTCTCAGAATCTGGGCTCATCACAGCTTCCTGATAGGAGGTAGGCTCATTCTCAATGAGCATTACGTCATCATGGTCTGACAAGAGAAATGAATATCTCTCAGGCTGACGACGTACCCTATCAGATCTACGAAGAGGTAGGTCTACATGAACATGTGGTTGTTCCACAACTCTTTGTGCAATAACCTCATCACCCACAACACTTTGTGGTTCCTGTTCAACCTCCATCAAGGCCTCAGTGCTATGGTCCTTATCTTGAATTTCTTCAAGATCGAAGGTACTCCCACTAGTTTTTCTAGAAACAAAATCCCTTTCTAGAAAAACTCCAGTCTTTGCCACAAACACTTTGTGCTGACTGGGAATGTAGAAGTAATATCCCTTTGTATCCTTGGGATATCCAACAAAATAGCACCTATCGGATTTGGGTCCCAGTTTGTCTGAGACTTGACGTCGAACGTAAGCCTCACAACCCCAAATCCTCATAAAAGACATCATGGGATTTCTCCCTGTCCGTATCGTATATGGTGTCTTTATCACAGCCTTGGATGGTACACGATTAAGGGTAAAGGCTGCTGTGTCTAGAGCATATCCCCAAAAGGATATAGGAAGATCTGTGTGACTCATCATAGATCGTACCATATCCAATAGGGTATGATTCCTCCTTTTGGATACACCATTCCACTGTGGTGTTCCAGGAGGAGTGAGTTGGGATAGAATCCCACACTCAGCTAGATAGTCATGAAACTCATGGCTAAGGTATTCACCACCTCGATCTGATCGAAGTATCTTAATACTCTTGCCAAGCTGGTTTTGTACTTCATTCTTGAATTCTTTGAACTTTTCAAAGGATTCTGATTTGTGTGTCATGAGATACACATAACCATATCTACTGAAGTTGTTAAATACTGGAAAATTTAAAAAAAAAATAGTAAATTAAATGGCCAAATAATTGAGGAAATAATCCTGGAAATTTTTCGGGATTTTTAGGAATTTTTCTGAAATTTTTCTGGGTTTAAACGGACTCCGTACGAGATTTCTACGGGGATAAAATAACTAGGCTTTATTTAAGGGGTATTAACCTAAACCGGAAACCCTAATTTCTATTTTATATTTCTTTTTTTCCTTTCCCCGCCGCGACTTCCTTTGTTCGGCAGTTTTTCTTTCGCGAGCACCGCCGCGCTCGACGCAAGCCCCTTCTCCTTTGGCGCGATCGCCGGCCGTTCCTTTGCCGTCCGACCTTGAGGTTGCGCTGCCGTCGACGCTCGCAGTCGCCGACGCCGAGCCTTGCGGTCGCCTCTTCTTTCCCCAAGCGCCACGCCTTCCCTGCCCAGTCGGCTTCTTTCCTTGCCTCGCAGGCAAGACGAGCCGCTCTCTACTTGCTGTACGAGAGTCCTACGGTCGGCCGTCGTTTCTGCGTGCTGGTGGTCGCCGGAGCAAGAGTATTAGGGCAGCGACAGATTTTTCTCCGGTGAACCGAGCGGCTGGAAGGCTCCCATCACAGGTATAACTTGAATTAACTTCTTTTATCTGTTGTTGGTTGATTCGGGGTGGATTTCCTTCAGAGGAATAGGCTGTTAAGGGCTGTCGAGGGCTTGTGGGTGTCGTGCGGTTAGAGTTGGATGTGGAGGGCTGTGGAGGATTGTAAATGGCTGTGAATAATGTTGAGCCGCTGTAAATTGACTTGGAGATCTGATTTGGGAAAGGATTGGTTTTCGGTGGAATTTCTGGGGCGGGTGAGCTTGATTGGTCGATTTGGGTTGATTCCGGAGTTATTCGGTTGATCGGTATGGTTCGGAGGATATGGGATATGGGTGTTATTGTTTGATCTTGAGGATATCTTTGTAAGTGATGAATTAGGTTAATTGATTTGGAAATTGGTTTGGGTTAATTGGGTTATAAAAGAAATCGATTAATTATTCGATTTGTTGTTGAATTGTATATTTTGTGCTTGACTATAATTACGCTATATGCAGGTTTCGGTCACGAGGCAGGTCCCCAGTCGTGACGATTCAGTTCTTCTTGCGGATATATATATTCAGGCGGGTATTTTGACTTAACGTTTAGATTAAGTCAAATTGATATGCTAGTTAGGATAGCTTACAATAATTTTTCATGTTTATATGCCTAGTATGTTTTTGGTGCCTACTAGATACATGCATGTGATAGGATATGATTATATTTACCTGTTTGATTTGGATCATAGTATGTGGATTAGGGATATGTACATATTGGTTGTACATATCATTCGGATAGGTATATTATGAGTAGGATTTACATGCTTTAGTATCATGCACCATTTTCGCATGATTGCATGCTAGCTGGACGGGGTTCCATTATTGTTGAGCCCGCAGCTAGTTACATGGCCTGCACACCGCCACTCGCGGGTTAGTGGTACATCAGAGGTGTGCGGCTCTGTTCACAGTTCACCGGGCCGCCATGGGTAGCGATGAGGCAGCGTAGAAGCGGGCAGGATCCTCCTCCGAGTCTATGACACCGGAGATGAGAGCTTAGCTCCCCCACTATGTTTGGGGCAGGAGGATAGTGTACTCGACAAAGATCCTCGCCCACTCTGGCCACCAGAGCAAAGTGATGGCAGAGTGCACGATTGTCATAGCCCTACCCACTCTGGGCCACCATTGCGCATGAGGCGGTGATCAAGGCGTGGGTGACTATGTCATCGCACGGCATGCACTTTGCATATATTGCATTTGTATGGTTTCACGATTTTTATTGATGCCTTGATGTGCATATGATTGTCATGCATACAGATACATGCTTATATATGATCGACTTTATTACTTCTAGTCGTGCACATGCTCCTATATCAGGGTAGGAGATTCAGGTAAGTACAGTCATTTTGTATTTCTTGCTGGCATACCCTATTTATGTGAGACTGTACTGGCATGATATTTTTATTGTTAGCTATACCTGATTTTGCATATCTACTATACCCGCAGAGTTCTTTGAACTCACCCCGCTGATTTATATCTATTTCGATGAAGTCCCAGAGAGTGCGACGGATCCCCACTTCGTAGATGTTTTATTTTTGGATATTTGCTTTATGGTTTGGATATTTTGGTTAGAAGACATGTATAAGTTTTGGAGATTGATTTGTATTTGGATTTTGTGTCCTTGTGGATCTTATTCGATTTTAGTTTGATTGATTTTGTTGAGTATTCCCGCCTGATGGCGTAAGGGGTAAGTCTATTTATTTTAGATCGCTTGTCATTTATTTTGGATGATGGCCCGAGGCCAAATTATATATAATCGTGTGAGTTTGGATTCCGGCCGTGTTGACTGATGTATAGTGGCCGTGTAGGCCTTTGTATGTAAATTGGGATTGTCACCCGCATGTGAGATCGCCGATTTTTGTCCGTGGGCTCCTTCGGGCGTGACAATTTATTTGCATCGAGCGCCTAGGTTTTCGAGTTCCTAGGGTTTTGGATTTTTCGAGTTCGCCATGTATTGGCAAGGTGTTTTATGCAGGTAATTTGGAAATTTTGATCGGTATGGATTCGACGATTTTATGTTTCAAAATTCGAGGATTTTGACGAGATTAATATGGGGTTTTGCGGCCATCGGACCTCTCCGACGGTGTGAAATAGGTATGATGATAAATTTGATATGTTTTTATTTATGGTAATATCTCGTATTCATTTAATGATATGAGACGAGGTGGGCGGCATCAAGGCCGAGACGCAGTGGGACGGCCACGCCAGAGGACCCAGAGATCTTTGGTGACCGACGGCCAGAGAGATCTACCGAGGATGAGCATATTGATCGTGGTCGATTCCACAGTGGTGCTACGGAGTTGTGGATCCTCGCCCCTCAGATCCTCCTCCCGAGATACCCACCGGGCATCCGATGTACCAATGGAGATCCCATCGCTACACATCAAACCCCGCCAAAGAGGACCTTCTACTACGCACCGACAGTGCCCATCATGAGCCGGGCCGACCACTCAAGATCGCCCCTACTTATCCTACGATGTAGCCATGCGACGAGCTCTGATTCCGTGATTGGCTAAGTCGGCGAAGAGCCGGCTCACTTTATTCACCGAGAGATCGATCCTATCGTGGCTCGCCTTGATCGAGACGATGGAGCGACTTCTACTATATGGTCCGCCCGAGTGGGAGAAGGCAGAGTTAGCGGCCTTCCATTTACGAGGCGAGGCCGAGCTCTGGTGGGAGATGCAGCGCTCGATTATTGGCGAGCAGCAGGTTACATGGGCGAAATTTAGAGAGGCTTTTGAGAGTCAGTATTTCCCCCGGGCATATCAGATGATGAGACGTCAGGATTTTCTGAGTCTAAGACAGAATAATCACTTTCGATGATGGAGTATAATCTGAATTTAATCAGTTAGCGAGGTTTTGCCCGAGTTAGTTCTTGAGGATAGTCACGGATGATGCGGTTTGTACGAGGGTGGATGGGCATCTGTCGGGATGGCGGGATTTGGTAGTTCTTCCTACCGAGAGGCGTTGGATAGAGCTTTGTTGATCGAGTCGGCTCAGCGGAGGGTCAATCTGAGACGGAAGAGGAAGCGGTGAAAGATCTACAGTCGGACCCATCGACCACAGACTCTGGTCATCGCAGTGGCCGCGATCCAACCGGTCGAGTCATTACAGGGCCTCTAGCCGGCCTCAGAAATCAGGACGATCTTCAGCTGGGCCCTCGCGGTCTTTTCAGCAGAGCCGGAGACCGCCCATTGGCGACACCTACTGTACTCGTTGTGGATCGAAAGAGCATATCATCTCAGCCTGCACCTTGGGACAGCCAGTTTGCTATTATTGCAAGCTGCCTGGACACATGAGCCGAGATTGTTCGTTGAAGGCTCAGCATGTGGCTTCCGGTTTCTATTCAAGGAGGACCGTTGCGTCGACCGGGACTCGAGAGGGGGCGAGCGGCAGACCGCCGCGCCGCAGAGGACAACTCCCCTGCAGGAGTCGCTATGGCATTCATGGGGAGTACACGGTGCCCGCACGGTGTCACGAGTTGATTTGGGCCGCGATACGGTCAGATCTCACCATGCTGATGCGGTACCATTCGCGCAGCGGCCATTCTGATGTCAGTGCGGCCTTCGCCACTAGTTCGAGATCGAACCCAGCCGTGCGATGCGATCGCGGCCGTTATACCACCTTCCTATCGGTCTTCGTACCGGTCTTCGTATCGAGTCGGGCTCGAGCACAACCACCTTTGGCGGTGATACCACCTCCACCGCCACCGAGCGGCGGATTCATGCGATTACAGAGAGGATGCGCGGCGAGCCAAGCGAATCCATATTTCGTGATGCGGTTTCACTTTATGCATTTTCAGCTATTATGCTAGTTGATACTGGTAGTTCGCATTCGTTTATTTCTCGTACTTTTATGAGAGAGATTGGTAGATTACCGGCTAGTAGATCACAGAGATTAGTCGTCTCCCTACCATCTGGCAATACATTGGATGTTACCCAGGAGGTCCGAGGTTGTCCTTTAGATTTTGGTAACATCATTCTTACGGTAGATTTATTGGTACTGGATATGGTCGAGTTCGATATTATTCTTGGCATGGATTGGTATCGATATCATGCCACGTGGATTGTCGACGAGGGTGGTCACATTCGGACCTCGAACCAACCCTCGTAGGATTTCTCGGCATCCGGACGACGGTATAGCGACCATTTCGCGATTGGGCTCGAAGCTTTTATTGCGCGTTGCGGGGTTTTCTATTATCTATGATAAATGTAGAAGGCGATAGTGACTCTCGGATCGCGGACATCCCTATTGTCCGAGAGTATTGATGTCTTTCGGAGGAGTTCACGGTCCGCCTCCCAGAAGGCAAGTGGAGTTCATGATTGAGTTAATACCTGGGACGGCACCGGCATCGAAAGCTCCTTATCGTATGGCCCCGAGAGAGTTGGATGAGTTAAAGGTTCAGCTCCAGGAACTTTTGGACAGAGGTTTTATTCGCCCTAGTGCATCACCCTGGGGTTCTCCGGTTCTCTTCGTGAAGAAGAAAGATGGTTCGATGAGACTGTGCATCGACTACAGGCAATTGAACGCCGTCACTATCAAGAATAAATATCCTCGCCACGCGTATTGAGGACTTGTTTGATCAGCTCAGAGGTACATCAGTCTATTCTAAGATTGATCTGCGGTCCGGATATCATCAATTACGAGTTAGAGATTCTGACATTCAGAAGACAGCGTTCCGTACCAGATATGGACATTATGAGTTTTTGGTAATGCCATTTGGGCTTACCAATGCTCAGTATTCATGGACTTAATGAGTGAATTTATGGATTTTCTAGATCGGTTCGTCATTGTTTTTATCGATGACATTCTCGTTTATTCGTTCAGGAGGAACACGCGCAAAGATCTTCGACTTGTTCTAGATAGGCTCGGCGTGAAGCGGCTATATGCGAAGTTCAATAAATGCGCGTTTTGGTTACACTCAGTCGGTTTTCTGGGACATGTGGTTTCGAGTAGAGGTATTTCAGTTGACCCCCAGAAGATCGAGGCTGTCACTAGTTGGGAGCAGCCGAAATCAGTTCAGGAGGTTCGCAGTTTCCTAGGCTTGGCTGGGTATTACAGACGGTTCGTTGAGGGTTTCTCGAGCATTTCTATGCCATTGACACGCCTTACGGGAAGGGCGTGAAGTTCCGCGTGACAGAGGCGTGCGAGACTAGTTTTCGTGAGTTGAAGAGGAGATTGGTGTCGCGACCGATTACGGTATTGCCATCGTGGGGCGATGGTTTCGTTCTCTATCTGAATGCGTCTCTACAGGGTTTAGGCGCAGTATTGATGCAGCACGGCAGGGTAGTCTCCTATGCTTCTCGACAGTTGAAGGAACATGAGAAAAACTACCCAGTTCACGATTTAGAGTTTGCCGCTATTATTTATGCCTTGAAGATTTGGAGGCATCATTTATATGGTATTACGTTTGAGATTCTACCGATCATAAGAGTCTCAAATATGCATTTACGAAGGAATTCAATCTCCGGCAGAGGAGATGGATGGAGTTCTGAAGGATTATGATCTGCACCATCGGCCTACCACCCAGGAAAGCCAATGTGGTTCTTGACGCATAGCCTAAGTCCCGAGGGACTTTAGCTTCCTTCCGAGTTTTGGTCACGATTTGATTCGGTTTCTCGAGTTGAGCTTAGAGGAGCGAGGACCGAGAGCGAGGCGTTCTAGTTACCATGGTTGCTCGATCGTCTATCCGGACGAGAGTCCGGAGGCTCGAGCTGATCGATTCTGATTCATTGGTAGTCGATCACTTGGGACAGACCGAGTTCACCCTAGATGATGAGGGTATTATATATTTCGAGGTAGATTATGTGTACCTCACTCACCTTATGGAGGAGTTACTACAGAGGCACATCGCCTCGATTTGCGATCCACCCAAAGTGGAACCCATATGTATCGAGATTTAAAGCGGTTGTATTGGTGGAGCGGTATGAAGAAAGACATCGCGGATTTTGTAGCTAGATGTCCGATTTGTCGGTAGTCAGTGAGCACGGAGAGACCACCGGATTACTTGAGAGGATTCCTATTCCTGAGTGGAAGTGGGATCATATTACTATGGATTTTGTGATGGGTTTGCCTAGGACACGTCAAGGTCATGACGCGATTTGGGTAGTCGTAGACCGACTAACCAAATCCACGCACTTATCGATTCGGAAGACCGACTCTGGATCGGTTGGCGAGCTATATTGTCGGAGATCATCGATTCCGCGGTGTTCCGTTGAGCATTATATCGGATAGAGATCCCCGCTTTCACGCCTAGGTTCGCAAAGTCTGCGGCAGCAGCTTTAGGTACACGGCTTCGGTTTAGCATCGCATTCCATCCGCAGACGGATGGGCGATGAGCGGACCATTCGAGACACTAGAGGATTTCCGAGGTCTGTGTTATAGATTTGGAGAGCAGCTCGGGAGGATCATTTACTGTTAGTGGAATTCGCCTACAATAACTTGATTATCATTCGGCTATCCAAATGGCCCGTATGAGGCATTGTATGGTAGGCGATGTCGTACACCCACCCTGGGAGGAGGTTGGGAGGCCCGATTGCTAGGACCCGAGAGAGCTCGGTATGAGCGAGAGTTGGTCCGTCTATCGCGTAGGATGACAGAGGCGCAGGATCGCCAGAAGAGTTATGCAGATCGTAGACGGAGACCTTTGGAGTTCTCTGTTGGTGATCATGTATTCTTGCGAGTTTCACCCACGAAAGGGGTGAAAAGGTTTGGACTCCGTGGTAAGCTTGCTCCTAGATATATCGGTCCGTTTGAGATTTTGGAGAGGATCGGAGCAGTTGCTTATCGTCTAGCGCTACCACCATCTTTGACGAGTATACACGATGTATTCCATGTGTCTATGCTGAGGAAGTATGTGCCAGATTCTACACATATTCTATCAGATGTATCAGGTTCCATTCAACCTGATGCTACATACTGTGAGGTTCACGGATTTTGGATTTCAAAGAACGCAGGTTGGAACAAGGTTGTGCGACTTGTCAAGGTCGGGTGGAGTCACCACACCGACGAGGAGGCTACTTGGGAGCTCGAGGAAAAGATCAGAGCTCAATGCCCCCACTTGTTTACTTAAGGTACGTGAGGTATATTTTCAGTACTTATGGTATTTCTTACTCGTTGTGCATCTGAGTAGAAAATTTGGGGACCAAATTTTAATTAGTGGGGGAGAATGTTAAATACTGGAAAAAAAATAGTAAATTAAATGGCCAAATAATTGAGGAAATAATCCTGGAAATTTTTCGGGATTTTTAGGAATTTTTCCGAAATTTTTCTGGGTTTAAACGGACTCCGTACGAGATTTCTACGGGGATAAAATAACTAGGCTTTATTTAAGGGGTATTAACCTAAACCGGAAACCCTAATTTCTATTTTATATTTCTTTTTTTCCTTTCCCCGCCGCGACTTCCTTTGTTCGGCAGTTTTTCTTTCGCGAGCACCGCCGCGCTCGACGCAAGCCCCTTCTCCTTTGGCGCGATCGCCGGCCGTTCCTTTGTCGTCCGACCTTGAGGTTGCGCTGCCGTCGACGCTCGCAGTCGCCGACGCCGAGCCTTGCGGTCGCCTCTTCTTTCCCCAAGCGCCGCTGCCCTTCCCGGTGCCCAGGCTGCCGGCTTCTCTTCCTTGCCTCGAGACCGCGACAGCCGCCTCTCTACTTGTCGAGAGAGTCCGATCGTAGTCGTTTAACGTCTTTGGTGGTGGCCGGAGCAAGAGTATTAGAGCGTGACAGATTTTTCTCCAGTGAAGCCGTATTGGAAGGCTCCCATCACAGTATAACTTGAATTAACTTCTTTATCTGTTGTTGGTTGATTCGGGGTGGATTTCCTTCAGAGGAATAGGCTGTTAAGGGCTGTCGAGGGCTTGTGGGTGTCGTGCGGTTAGAGTTGGATGTGGAGGGCTGTGGAGGATTGTAAATGGCTGTGAATAATGTTGAGCCGCTGTAAATTGACTTGGAGATCTGATTTGGGAAAGGATTGGTTTTCGGTGGAATTTCTGGGGCGGGTGAGCTTGATTGGTCGATTTGGGTTGATTCCGGAGTTATTCGGTTGATCGGTATGGTTCGGAGGATATGGGATATGGGTGTTATTGTTTGATCTTGAGGATATCTTTGTAAGTGATGAATTAGGTTAATTGATTTGGAAATTGGTTTGGGTTAATTGGGTTATAAAAGAAATCGATTAATTATTCGATTTGTTGTTGAATTGTATATTTTGTGCTTGACTATAATTACGCTATATGCGAGTTTTGGTCAGGCAGTCCCGATCGTGACGATTGGTTCTTCTTGCGGATATATATTGCAAGTGGTATTTTGACTTAACGTTTAGATTAAGTCAAATTGATATGCTAGTTAGGATAGCTTACAATAATTTTTCATGTTTATATGCCTAGTATGTTTTTGGTGCCTACTAGATACATGCATGTGATAGGATATGATTATATTTATCTGTTTGATTTGGATCATAGTATGTGGATTAGGGATATGTACATATTGGTTGTACATATCATTCGGATAGGTATATTATGAGTAGGATTTACATGCTTTAGTATCATGCACCATTTTTGCATGATTGCATGCTAGGTTCCATTATTGTTGAGCCCGCTGGCTAGTTACATGGCTCGCACACACCGCCACTCATGGGTTAGTGGTACATCGAGGGTGTGTGCGATTGCTCTGTCGAGCTCCCGGGCCGCTCATGGGTAGCGCGATAGGCAAGGCGTGGTAGTGGCGAGGATCCCTCCTCTGCTCCATGACAGGAGATGAGAGCTTAGCTCCCCACTATGTTTGGGGCGGGAGGATAGGTGTACTCAAAGATCCATCCACTCGGTCCACTCAGAGCGATGATGGCAGAGTGCACAGTTGTCATAGCCCTACCCACTCGGCTTCACCATTGCGTGTGAGGCGGCTGACTGGCGTCAGGGGTGACCATGTCATTGGCACGGCATGCACTTTGCATATATTGCATTTGTACTGTGTTTGCTGCATTTTTATTGATGCCTTGGATGTGCATATGATTGTCATGCATCTGAGGATACATGCTTATATATGATCGGACTTTATTACTTCTAGTCGAGCACATGCTCCTATATCAGGTAGGAGATTGAGTAAATCTGATCATTTTGTATTTCTTGCTTGCATACCCTATTTATGTGAGACTGTACTGGCATGATATTTTTATTGTTAGCTATACCTGATTTTGCATATCTACTATACCCGCAGAGTTCCTTGAACTCACCCCCGTTGATTTATATCTATTTCAGGATGAAGCTGTCAGGAGAGTGCAGCTGCCGGATCCCCCACTCGTCGTAGATGTTTTATTTTTGGATATTTGCTTTATGGTTTGGATATTTTGGTTAGAAGACATGTATAAGTTTTGGAGATTGATTTGTATTTGGATTTTGGTGTCCTTGTGGATCTTATTCGGATTTTAGTTTGATTGGATTTTGTTGAGTATTCCTGCCCAGATGGCAGAAGGGGTAAGTCTATTTATTTTAGACTGTTTGTCATTTATTTTGGATGATGGCCTGAGGCCAAATTATATAACTGCGTGTGAGTTTGGATTCCGGTCGTGTTGACCGATGTATAGTGGCCGTGTAGGCCTTTGTATGTAAATTGGGATTGTCACCAGTACAGGGGAGATGCTGTCGGATTTTTGTCTGGTGGGGTCTCCTTCGGGGCGTGACAATTTATTTCTTGATCACTTGGTTACCAGGATTCATAAACTTTAGTACTTAGCCTGGAGGTCTAGAGTTCGAATCCTGGGGAAGGCAAAAACCCACTTCCAGGGGTGGGAAGTCCATGTGAGTAACGACGGGCCAATAGGGGCCAGGTCGTCGACCAATAGTCGGCCAGAGGCGACGATCGTCGACCAAGAAGTCGCGAATTCCGCCAATAGGGGCCCGATCGTTACAATAAAGGCGCCTTTATTGTAGGCGAGCCTGTGGCGGTGACGACCTATGTCGACGGCCGTCGCCTTGGCGGAATTCAACGACCCTGTTGGTCGACGTCGCCACTGTTGGCCGTCGTTACTCACCTGGACTTCCACCTGAAGTGGGTTTGCCTTCCAGATTCGAACTTAGACCTCGGGCTAAGTACTAAAGTTTATGAATCTGCAACAAGTGATCTGATCACGGTTACGGGATTCATAAACTTTAGTACTTAGCCTGGAGGTCTAGAGTTCGAATCCTGGGGAAGGCAAAAACCCACTTCCAGGGGTGGGAAGTCCAGGTGAGTAACGACGGGCCAACAGGGGCGACGGTCGTCGACCAATAGGGGTCGTTGAATTCCGCCAAACAAGGGCCCGTTCGTTACAGAAGTCATCAGTAAATGTAATGAAGTACCTGTAACCACCTCTAGCAGCAACATTGAAAGGACCACATACATCACTATGTATAAGTCCTAACAAATCTGTTGCTCTTTCGCTGTGTCCACTAAAGGGAGTCTTGGTCATCTTGCCTAAAAGGCAAGATTCGCATGTCTCATATGATTCAAAATCAAATGAGTCTAGCAGCCCATCCTTATGGAGCTGAGATAAGCGACTCTCATTTATGTGACCTAAGCGACAGTGCCAGAGATAAGTTTGGTTCAACTCATTTGACTTGAACCTCTTGGTACTTATGTTATAGATAGGGCTCTCTAAGTCTAGAAAGTAGAGTCCGTTCATTAGAGGTGCACTACAATAGAACATATCATTTAAATAAACTGAACAACATTTGTTTTTTATTATAAATGAAAATCCTTTCTTGTCCAAACAAGAAACTGAAATGATGTTTTTGGTTAAGGCAGACACATAACAACATTCATCTAATTCTAATACAAGCCCAGAGGGCAAAGATAGATCATAAGTTCCTACAGCAACAGCAGCAACTCTTGCTCCATTGCCTACTCGTAGGTCCACCTCGCCCTTTGTCAATGCCCTACTATTTCTCAGCGCCTGCACATTGGTACAAATGTGAGATGCACATCCGGTATCTAATACTCATGATGAAGAAATAGATAGATTGACTTCTATAACATTTATACCTGAAGTAGAAGTCTCACTTCTTTTCTTCTTAAGATCTTCCAGGTAAGCTTTGCAATTACGCTTCCAGTGTCCGGCTTCCTTGCAGTGGAAGCAAGCCCCTTCCTTGGCTACCCCTCCTTTGGGTTTAAGTTCTTTGCCTTTGCCCTTGGCTTGGGACTTTCCCTTACCTTTAGGCTTGCCCTTGCCTTTCTTCTTTTGTACCATCAAAATGGTGTCAGATTTTCCCTTCTTAAGGTTAAGCTCGTGATTCTCAACATCCGAGCATTTACGATGGCTTATCAATTTCATTCATGTTATAATTCATGACAAATTGATTGAAGGTTTGTGGTAAAGATTGCAAGATCAGGTCAGTGGCCAGCTCTTGGCCAAGTGGGAATCCCAACCTTTGTAGGTTTTCTACGTACCCAATCATCTTGAGTACATATGTACCTACGGGAGTCCCTTCTTGCATTTTGGACCCAAATAATGCCTTAGAGACTTCATATCTCTCATGCCTAGCTTGTCCTTGATATAGTTGACGAAGATGTCCAACCATATCATAAGCATTCATGAACTCATGTTGCTTCTGAAGCTCAGAGTTCATGGTCGCGAGCATTAGACATGACACATCTAATGCATCATCTTGATGCTTCTTGTAAGCATCTTTGTCAGCTCGCGAGACACTGGCAGGAGGTGCCTCCGGAATGGGCTGCTCCAGGACATACAACTTCCTTTCTTGGGTGAGAACAATTCTCAGGTTCCTGTACCAGTCCAGGAAATTCGCTCCATTGAGCTTGTCCTTCTCAAGGACAGAACGCAGAGAGAGAGTGTTCGTGTTTGTCGACATAGTTATCTACAACATACAATGCAGAGAATTAATATCATATTCCTTTTATCATTTAATTAGGCCTTTAATCAAATGATGCTTCCACTGAATTATAGGAATTTTTGTAGAATCGAGTTATGGATGTGGTCAAACCACATTACTAGATTCATACAAACTAGCTATAATTCTTGCGGGACAAGATCCACATCATACTAAGCCTTGAGTTAGCTTTGGCTAAATCGCCCAAGACTTAGTATGATCGGTGGGTAACACATTACCGATTACATCTCTATGCAACTCTTGTTTATAGGATCAAGACCCACATTTACAAAAGACCTTGAGTTAGCTTTGACTAAATCGCCCAAGATTTAGAGTAAATGCGATCTTGACCTATCGTTCCAACGATTGGAATATGCCTATAGTTCTACTCGATCCAATTGAGTTTAACTAGTTTTGCTCAATCTAATTGAGCTTACTCTAACCCAAGCGTGATAGGCGGGACCAAGATTGTCCCTCCGCACCCTACCAAGATAATATGCGTTGCTCTGCTTTGGCAGATTCAACATCAACAAATGATCGAGGTAGTGATGGGTATCAAGTCTCGGTAGGCATTTTCGAGTTGATTCGATTATGATCTAATCTAATCGTAATGTGTATCTTATACGCATTTAGGCCTTTATTATCCTATATTAGCATGCATCATATACATACATTCATTATTCTAGCATGCATCATATACATACAAGAAAATTATCCTAGCATGCATCATATACATACAAGCATTATTCTACTAGCATGCATCACATACATACAAGAAAAATAAATTAAATATATATATATATATATATCAACATATATATATATATATATATAATTAAATGTGATATAGTCATGACCCTACTACGATCTTCTCAAGCCAATGAGAAGATCGGACGGTCAACCTAAGGCTAGCGGCTTCTCCAAGCGCTTCCTTTGACCGCCATGTGTCGTCGTCACCCTTCTCGTAATCTCGTCTTCGAGTGGACTTTCCACCGCTCCATTTTGTACATTACAAATATGAAACTCGAGTTACATTCGAGTCTAAAAACTAATTACAACTAGAATATCAAAAGAAGAGGTACGACGCGCAGGTCGCATACACTATACAACACGCACAACCACAAAACGGCACGCAGGCCGTATTATGAATTACAACACACATAATCCAATCAAATTGGGGTCATTGGGCCATGAAAATCACAGAATTATACATAATTCTAAATTATGTATTTTTACAGAAATTTCTATAATTTTTCCTAATTTTTTTTTCAAATTAATGAGTCACCTCTCCGTAACGGTCCCGCTAAGCGGTTTCCGGGCGCGATCGCGGGACAAAGCCCCTTTCGGGGATAGGGCAGCGCCCATACTCGCAAAATTAACTTTGCGAGTGTCCCTACAGCGACTTAAGTCGCTGTCCCAAAAACTTAAAGCGAGAACTCGCCGTTTCGGAGAGTTTTTCTCGACGGTTGAAGCCTACAAGTGTCCCAACACTTGTTGCTTCGACTCTTTGACAAAAATACCCAAAAATTCTATAAAATTAGGAAATTTACAGAAACATATAAATCTGTAATTTTTATATCTAATACAAAAATTACAAAGACGCTTCGCACGTGGCTCTGATACCACGTGGCTCTGATACCACTGTTGGGTTTTTTCGAGCCGCAAAAATCGCTTTTTGCGTTGCGGAAACCTCGAAAGCCCCGGCCACGGATCCGTGCGAAGTATAAAAATTATAAAACATGTATGTGCTTACTAAAAACCCTAGATCTACCTTAGATCTAAGAGATGAGATCATTACCCTCGATGCGATGCCCTTCGCTTATCCCGCTCGTCCAAAAGTTCGCCGGAACTCGAGAGTGTCAAGTGCACACTCCTCTATTGGTATCCACACAAGCAATAGGTGGAGAAAGAGACAAACTTGAGTGTGCTTGCACTCCTAGTAGATCTCGGCAAGATGAGGAAGGAGAGGGAGAGCTTGAGAGGAAAAACACCAAGGAAGAAGATGATCCAAGAGTGTAACTCACCAAATGAATTCACCACCCATAACCCCTAAAGTGGCCGGCCACTTCATGGAAGGGGGGTTACATGCATGTAACTCCCATGACCCTTGGTCTCCCTCATGATGTGGCACCAATTGACCAAGTCAATGATGATGTGGAGCATCATCATTGGCCGGCCATGCCAAGTCATCATCATGATATGGCATTTGGTCAAGTCAAACTTGACCTTTCATCTTCCCTCTCAAGTCAAGTCAAACTTGACCTCTAATCTCCCATGGTCGATCAAATCTAACCACTTGACTCAAGTCAATTTAATTTAATGAATCTCTATTCATTTAATTTAAATTGATTTGATGAATCAAATCTAAATTAGACTCATTCAACACTTGAATCAACTTGAGTCTAATTCAATTAGTCTAATTTGGATTACTCTTAATCCAATTTGGTTCATCCCATGAACCTAATCCTCATGGTTCATCATATGAACCTAATCTCCATTTAATTGCTCTTATGTGTGTGACCCTATAGGTTCTTGTAACGTTGGCAATGTCCCTAAACCGATTTAGGAACATAAGCAATGAGCGGTATCTAGCAACACATCATTGTTACCCAAGTTACAAGAATGTTGAGCTCCAACATCACCTTTGTGACTACTAATTGTGACTCTCACAATATGTGACAATGTCCCTCTATCCTTGACATCTAGATTGACCAATCGAGGCATAGACCGTGTCATCCTCGGTACAATCTAAATCTTGAACTCCAAGTAGACTCACTCTAATCAAATGAACTCAATATCTCATATTGACTCATTTGGGCATGGTCATGCACTTCGTGGTCTCACTCTATCAAGAATATCGATGTCACCCCCGTCATATAGGAGGGATAGATCCCATCTACATCACTCACATCCCTCTGCATAATTTGTTACATACCCAGTAATCGCCTTTATAGTCCACTCATTTACGGGTGACGTTTGACGAAGCCAAAGTATGCAACTCCTTATGTAGGGAACCATGGTGACTTCAGGTCTAAGGACTAATAGTCATACTAATAGCCACATGAGAAAGTATATGACACTCATATAACAATCCATGATACTTTCTCATGGGTCATTCAAGATACATTCTCCAATGCATACCCATGTGTCAACTTGATATCTCATATCCATGACTTGTGAGATCAAGTCATCTTGTTGACCTACATGCTAGTCTCTACGCATTAACATTGTCCCTGAATGTTAATACTCGACTAGGAATCATTAAGAGTAGTGTTCTCTATATCATCTCATTATCGATTCAACCAATCGATTGATATAGATAAGAACCTACTACTCAAGGACATTTTTATATTTAGTTATTTGGCACCAATACAAGTAAATATAATAACCATGCCTTTATAAATAGGAATATGATACAATAAAGTCCATACAACAATCATCACATGATTGGCTCTAGGGCTTTCACTAACACTTACAGCCTAATGGTTTAGCACCAGAAGGAAGGTCCACTAATTCTCAAGTATGATTATTCATGATGGACTCGATTTCACTATTGACTGCTTCTTTCCATAATGGGACATCAAGACTAGAGAGAGCTTCACTCAATGTTCTTGGATCCGTTTCTGACATAAAAGTCATAAAGTCTGACCAGAACGATTTCTCAACTCTAGCCCGTTTGCTCCGACGTGACTCTTCATTTTGATAGTCAATAGTCCTTTTACGACAATTAAGTTCAGAGACGTTATTGTTGTTAGAACTTCCGTTGCTATCAATTTGAATGTTTCCCCTTTTATTTGGGAATACATTTTCAAAGAATATCGCATTCCGAGATTCTATGGTTGTTCCCACATGAATATCAGGAATGTCTGACTTGTGAACTATGAACCGATATGCACTCTTGTTTGGGCATATCCGAAAATATTGCATCGAACGCGTTTAGGTCAGATTTTCATTTGCTTTGGCTTGGGTACTTCAACCTTTGCCAGACACCCCCACACTTTCAAGTATTTGTACGATGACTTGCGGTCTTTCCATAGTTCATATGGTGTTTTATCATTTTGTTTGTGAGGGATTTTATTGAGAATGTGATTTGCCGATAATAAGGCTTCCCCCCACAAGTTTTGGGGTAATCCTGAATTTATCAACAAGGCATTCATCATTTCCTTGAGTGTCCGATTTTTATATTCGGCAACACCATTTGATTGAGGTGAGTAAGGCACCGTTGTTTAATGGATAATGTCAGATTCTGAACACAATTCATCAAACGGTGCACCATATTCTCCACCTCTATCGCTACGAATTATTTTAATTCGTTTATCAAGTTGATTCTCAACTTCTATTTTATAAGTTCTAAAAGCCTCTAAGGCTTCGTCTTTACTTCTTAAAAGAAAGACATGAGTAACCTCGTTCAGTCATCGATAAAGGTAATAAAATACTTTTTACCTCTTCTGGTTTGCACGAATTTTAAGTCACATAGATCACTATGTATTAACTCTAGAGGAGTCATTAACCTTTCCACCGAATGAAAAGGTAGTCTCGTCATTTTTGCTTCCACGAACGCTTCACATTTGTGTGTTTTGTCAACATCGATATTTGGTAATAAATTTAATTTGACGAGACATTTTAGAGTGTTATTATTAACATGTCCAAGTCGATCATGCCATAAATTAAAACACTCAACAACATAGCTGGAAGCTTTTATTTTATTACCATCAAATTCACGGTGTACAGTCATTACAACCATCTTGAACAGACTTTGTTCTAAGTACCCTTTACCTACGAATACACCATTCTTCATAAGTACAAAATTATTTGATTGGAACACTAGTCTGAACCCGACTTTAACAAGTGCCAATCCAGAAACTAGGTTCTTTCTGATGTCGGGAACATTGAGCACATCAATAAGCGTTAGCTCCTTTCCTGATGTCATTTTCAAAACAACTTTCCCGAGTCCGACAATCGGCGATGTTGTGGAATTGCCCATATAGAGCTTCCTTCCATTTATCGGAGTATACTTGGAGAACATCACCTTATCAGAATAGATATGACATGTTGCTCCAGTATCTATCCACCACTGCTTCGGGTTGTCCACCACCGTGTTGGTTTCAAACACGACCGCAGTGAGATCAAGCTCCATGTCGTCAGAAGTTGTGACCTGGTTCGCAACTTCCTTCTGACTCTTGGTTGGTTTCTTTGGGCGTCTGCAGTCTTTGGACATGTGTCCTGGCTTTCCGCAGTTGTAGCACGAGCCCTTGAATTTCTTGCATAGAGCCTTCTTTTTGAATTGCTTCGGCTTTTTGGTGTTCGGCTCAGCCAGGTTAGACATCTCGTCGATAGCTGCTTCGTTCCTTTAGAGTCGGAGAATGTTCGATTATCCTTCTCTATTCGTAGCCTCAGGATCAGGTCTTCAAGCTCCATCTCCTTTTGCTTATGCTTCAGGAAATTTTTGAAATCCTTCCACGACGGGGGGAGTTTCTCAATTACCGCGGCTACTTTGAATGACTCGTTCAGCTTCATGCCTTCGGCATCCGGATCATGCAATATCAGTTGCATATCTTGGACTTGAGATGTCACACTCTTGGAATCCACCATTTTGAAATCCAAAAATCGGCCAACGATGAATTTCTTCAAATCGGCATTTTCGGTTTTGTATTTCTTCTCTAGTGATTCCCACAGAGATTTCGTCGTCTCTATCAGACTATACACATTATACAACGTATTGTCCAATGCATTGAGAATATAATTACGGCATAGGAAATCTCCGTGCGACCACGCATCGCAAGCAGTCTTACTATCGGAATCATCTTCCTTAGCGGCTGGCGGGTCTTCACGCAAAAACCGTACGAGGTTTAGCGTTGTCAGATAGAACAGCATCTTCTGCTGCCATCGTTTGAAATCGGCTCCGTTGAATTTCTCCGGCTTCTCTCCAGGTGGAACAGAGGTTGTGACTCCGGTAGTCGGAACGTCGTTGATCACGGTCATATCAGATTGCACCGAATATCGTTTTACGATTATTGAACTTCGAAATAATCGGGGAGATAGCAAACTGATATGAGCTCGTCGAGGCTAGTGTTCAACACTATCTCCGTAAAATGATATTGCTTCGCTCAGGTGCTTGCGAATAGCAGCAATTCATTTCCAAGATACAACGACGATGTCTCGGAATAGTAGCACTACAAATTCCGAGACCAGCGAACCTACTCGTAGGCTTTTTGGACTCTGGATGCAGAGGATGGATGGATGAGATGAGAACTTGAGTGAATGAGTTTGAGTTTTGTGTTTTATTCCATTCTCTAGGGATCTATTTATACTAGGTGAAAAGATATTGGTGAGTTTAATCTGAGTCATTGGATGTAGAGGGTTGTAACCCTTCATCAAACCCTTTAATCTCAGCCATTAGACCTGGATAATTGTAACCTTTCAGATCATCCTTTGATCTCAGTCGCCAAATCTGGATCCAGCGATCCAGTCAATCCGATGCTTCAGATCAATCGTAATCACCAGCAGTCCGATCGTGATTCTTCGCGATCAACGCTCCAGATCGCGCTACTCACTCTCTTCGTTCCAACGGTGTCCATCCGATTGCCCAATTAGCAGCCAGTCACCTCTCCATGCCCAACCGAGTGTCATGTATACATGACACATTACCCGAGTGCCACGTAGGCACTGCCATGTCACCCGGAGCATAAATTTAAGCTCCTCGCGACGACGCGTACGTGCGAAGTGCAAAGTGCGCCAACAAAGCGTCCATTGTGCGCGTGCGCGCGTGGCGGGCTTGCAGGTGCGAGCACCTGCTCGCTTATTGGATGAGAGTATCTGTGCTTATTTGAGTTAACTCAATTAACTCATCAACACATATAAGGAAGTAGATCCTCTATGGAATTTCCAATGTGGGACTATTGTTCCCCTTACTTCCTTTAATAACTTTCTAGGCTGACTTTAACAATTAATTTCTCATTCACTCATAATCGGTTTTGAACAAATTAATAGTCTAGATTCATCTACTCGAAACGTAGATTTCGATTTTGAAGTCAATTTAGACTTTCATTGATTGATGGCACATCGATTTTCCTTTTCAAAATCGTATATTGGTCTTTATAAGACCCAATATCTAACATCTTATCAATTTAAACTTTTCTTATTTTTTTCATTCAATTTGTTGTGGGTTCACGTGATATTCTTCTCATTGGGTTCACATCATTTTTGCCTTCCATGTCAACAAACAGTTGACTACTAACTTAATTACATTTTGATTAATATTGATTAATAGTTAATTATTCGGATATGATCAAATTTTATACAATCAAGTTGATTAATAGTGATAATTCTCGATTAACAAGATTTAATTAATTTGTTAGGATTGATTGGTAGTAAATAAATTCTTTGATTAATAGTGAGATCATTAATCAAGTGATTGATGGTTTAATTGTTGACAAATCTCCATTAGTCGAGATTGAGATTAATGAATAATCGATTGGAAAATGGATTATTAGATTAATTAATAGGTTAATAAATCGATTGGATACTATCATTAGATTTATGATAGAACTTAATTATACTCATGTTCTATATAACAGGATTCTGAATAGAGGTAGTCTCTCAGATGCAAAGACAGACAACATGATCTATAAATTAGGTGAGTTCTTCCTTTGATCTTTGTAGATCATTGATCGAAGTATATGAACCCTAATATATTGTTAATATTATTATCTTGACTCTATTTTTTTATCATATTTGAGTTTGATACTTACATGTCTGATCTTATACATGATCTACTTGATGCTTATACAATTAATCTTTTTGCTATCCATATTGTTTAATATCATTTATACCTGTTATTTTTATATACATTGTTTACCGTTCATATTTTTTATTATGGTCATATTACTATTGTGTAGAGATGACTATACCTTTGTGGATGTTTATTTACTTTCTATTCATCATCGCATTATATGCATGCCGACGACCATTGCCCCCTTGTGGTTGAGAGAGTCATTAGTCATATCAACCCATTCAATCACTCAGGATAGTGATAGCTGGAGGTGCGCACAACTTGTCATGTCGTGCCCACTTGGACACTCGGAATAATGGTAGTTGAAGTTGCATGCAGGTAAAGACCCCCTCGGTATATAGCTAGATAGCTACTTTTCATATTGTCCACTTGGTCACTCGAGAGTAGCGATAGTTGGAGTTCTGTGCAGTTGTCATATTTTGTCCACTCGACCACACAAATATTGTGGTAGCTGGAGTTGTGTGCAGACAATGATCATACATATGCATGTGATATGTATTGTATATGTTGATGATATATTGCATATGTTTGATATATTAATGTTGTATAGGCTTGTGATATTGTTATACATGTTATTTGCATGTTATATGTTATTATATGTTGATCATGTGATTATGAACAGTACCGTTTCAGATCCTCAGTTATTTATATTCATTATATTATACTTGGAGGATCAAGTTGATATGTTGTTATATATGTATGTCTACTGTTTACATAGTTCAGTTGTTTGATTACTATTTACTGTTGTTTATTGTATACCACTGGTTGGATCATGTTGATATATGCAATTGATTATTATTATATTTATACTATGGTTAATTGATATTATCTTTGAGATTGTATATTCTTGATCTCCTTACACTTAGTTCATACACTATTTTTCTTATATCTACTGAGTATCTTGTACTCACTATCATATTTATTTTTCTTCCCTCAGGTAAGAGACAGAGAATATAGTTTAATGCTCGGAGGTCTTGTCGATCCCATCTCACGTCATGAGCTTTTCGATTTCTAGTTCTTTTATACTATAAATTCTGATTTAGTTGTGTTATATATTATTCGACAGGTAATAGATGAGTTTGTTATCCTGAGCGTCTCCGCCTGCGTGACTTGTGCGCGACGGTTTCTCCATCATCCGATCAATTGCGATTGAACAATAATAGAAAATACACAGTGTTTTCTCCGCGCGATATTTCACCCGTTGTGGGCACCGATTCATCGACGCATGATCGGATTCCGATCGGATCGTGGCCGAAATTCGACATCCCGTCGGTGAGTGTGAGCGGCGTCGGGCGCGTGGTTACTGTACATTTCTCCATCGTCCGATCAATCATGATTGCACAGTAATGAAAAATGCACAGCGTTTCCTCCGCGCGCGATTTCACCCGCTGTGGGCGTTGATTCACTGGCCAGATTCCGACCCGATCGCGGTCGGATTCTGGTCGGACTGCCACCAGATTCTAGTTGAAATCCGACCTTCCACCGACGAGTGCGAGCGACGTTGAACATGTGGTTACTGTGCATTTCCCTCCGTCGCACACGAGTCGTACAAAAATAAACACTCAGAATATCAAAACTATATATATATATATATATCGAGAAGTGTACAGTACCCGTGCACGATGCGAGAAATGCACAACACCCGTGCACCCCCTCGCTCGAAATCGTCGGCGGGAGGCTAGATTTCGATCGGAATTCGACGGTGGTTCTGCCGTGATCCGACTGGCACCGGAGTCCACCCGGATGGCGGTCAGATTCCGACTGAATCGCTGGCGCCAGTGGTCGCGGCGCTGGCAATCGCAATTGCAGCCATTTTCGATCGGACTCCGGTGTCAGCCGGATCGCGATCGGATTCCGATCGGATCTTGGCCAGAATTCGACCTTCTATCGACGATTTCGAGCGGCGGAGGGTGTACGGCATCAGATATTTGATCGGATACTGGCGCTGAACCGTCGTGCTCGTCCCACGACACGCTTGACCCACCGCCATGCCGCTCGTGCCGCCGCGGCCAGGCCCCCTCCGGCCGCCGCCGTCGTCGCGATCGACACGCACCGCCCCGGCGGGGCTCGGGCGGCGTCGGATTCCGGCCGCGATTCTACCGGAATCTGGCGATTTCGTGGCAGCGATCGGCGACCATCGCCGATCGCGATCGGGCGATTTCGACCGATCGCGGATCGAATCCGAGCTGCCCCATCGAATCGCGAGGTGCGCGTCGATCGTCTAGGTCCGGCGATCGATGGCGGCGGACGGGCAAGACGGCGACGATGACGGTAATGGCGATGGATCGACGATCGACGGACACGGGACGATTGGATGTATTCGATCAACTATATATATATATATATATATATATATATATATATATATATATATAAACACGTACCCACCCTGAATGCGCATGCGCGCTCGAGGTAACGGTCCTTTGTATCTATATAGGTATAACTAATCTAAGTTCTCGCTTTTCCTTCCTTGCCCTATTTCTCTTCCGCAGCCGCCCTTCCCCGACTTAACGCAAACAAGCCGACCACGATCTCAAGAAGGAGGCCGAGCAAATTGAAGGCGGCGGCGGGGATAAACACCGATGCAGAAGCGGACCGTCACTGCTAGCCGTCGGCCGTCAGGAACCGATGGATCTGACTTCTCCTACCGCATGGTCGTCGACTCCAGTGCGTTTATCTTTCGAGATTCCTCTCCAAATCTGATCTTATCGCCTGCCGCAAATGTTTCTAATTCTCCGGTCGCTATCACAGGGTACACTAAAGTTGCTCAAGGAAATCCAGGCTTGGAGGTCTACTTCTTGCCCAGGTGTATCTTGCTTTTATAGTTTTTTTTCCCGTCCCTTTCTTCTTCTCGTAAACTTCTATGGAATTAGATTATATCGTCATCATGTAAGGATTTTGTGTATGTGATGTCATAATTCAAGATATAGTTGCTTTGAGTATGCTTGCTAAATGTTTGGTTATGTACTATCTCAAAAGTGTCTGTTTACATATATGCAATCCTAAAATTTTATTTTTGTGTCTCTTTACTACAAATGACTATTTGTCTCTCCTTGTCTCAAAAGGGCAGTCCGGTAGTCTGGTACATGAAGCTCCGGTTAATGTAGAGTCATGGGGAAGGGTTGGACTACAATGGGTCTATTGCATGTAGCCTAACTCTTCTATGGAAAAAAAAAACTCTCACCTCAAGTGCCCTTCTGGACTGACTCCATAGTGTATGGAAGGGAAGTAAATCACAATACTGAATGCCCTCTTAGATGGGAGGGTCTGTTGTTCCTAGGGGCATATATCCTAGAGGAATCAATCCTTATTCTCTTCTGCAAATCTACCATCCGAGTATCAACTCGGTTACACCCGTGAAGGCAACCTAACTCTATATTGCAAGAAGCTTTTTTTGCTATTCAGACCCGTGATCATAAGGTTACACGGCAACAACTTTATCATTGCACCAAAACTCTCCTTTCTCAAACTTTTAATTTTTTTTTGTACTTTGTTTAGTTGAAAGTGCAAATGAGAGAAACGATGAATTGTATACGTGTTTTCATTTACCTTTTGTAAAAAAATTCGCAAACAGATTCTAAATCGGTTTGTGGATTATTTTTTGAGTATTTGTTCATCTGCATGAAATCAGGTGGAATGAAATTTCCTTGCTTCAAAAACTTCAGTGAACTTGAACTTTGCAAACTCATGGTTTGGCCCTGGTGAGTTTGTGGCCTGACTGCTGTGAGCTACAGGAAGGCTGCGAATTACTCACGGCCACCAAGAGTTAATGGCCAGGTTGTAAACCACTAATGGCTTGGCCATGAATTGCTTGCGGCCACCATGAGCTCACAGCTAGGGTTAGGCGGCTGTGAGCTCACAGTATGGTTGTGAGTCATGGCCACCAGAGATGCACCCCTTTTCCTTTCTACTTTCTCTTTTCTTTCTTTCTTTCTTTTTCTTCCCTTTCCACTCTTTTTCTTCCCTTTCCACTGTGGATTTTTTTTCCACCTTTGATTCCTTTCACTCCTCTATCCACGCTGTAGGATAAACATAGCATAAATAATGTTAAGAAACTAACATTGCCAACACTAGTATGATTGTTTGATATTTCAGAAGCATGTGTGTGCATTATCTATTTGGAGCATGTCTACGTGATGATGTATGAAATTGTGTCATTCATTCAGTTGTGCTATGGTAGATAAGTGATATGAAAATATTATGACAACCAATTACAAGTCAGCATGTTCATTCTAGCTATTTCGTAATTTTCCTCTTGTATTCCAGCACTTAATTTTGGATCATTACATCAATGGTTGCTAGATAAATATTTCAAATAACTTAATTGAAATGTTCATTAAGATATATTAGATAACTTGATTAAATTGAAATGTCCTTGTTGTTTGTGAAGTTGTAATACTGTAGGACTTGTCACCATTAATTGGACTTGGATTCAACAAATTTATTATGCTTAAAACATTTTGCTCCAATATTAGATATAATTGTATATGTATTTGTAATAGTGGTGAAATGCTTATCCTCTCTTACTTGAATGTATAAACTCTGCACCAATATTAGATATAATTGTATGTGTATTTGTAATAGTGGCAAAATGCTTATCCTCTCTTACTTGAATGTATAAACTCTGAAACTAAATAAATTATTTTTTTTTAATACTCATGGTAAGTTAGGTTATCCAAAAAATAAGAGCATGTTGTTAGGAGTTGAACATTCATATGGGCTGTGAAAATCTAGAAACTCAAAAATGCAAGGAAGAGAAAGTGCAATTACAAGAAGAAAACAAGATTGACGAGAGATACATTTTATGTGTTTCAACACTTCCTACATCCTTAGCTACATGAATAGTTGTATTACGTTGCCATCAAATTTATTTCACACCACTAGTAAATTTGTCATACATGAAATTCCTCCTGGTCTTTTATAGAACAAGGAATTTAAGACTATGTATGAGTTTGTCTAGTATCGAGGAAAAAATGGATATCTTCTTGTTGCATACACAACTAAGATTGAACCATCATAGTGCCATGATGGGTCAACTACACATAGTGGAGTCGTCACTAGGTTGAGTTTTTCCATAGATGGGCTTGCCGAAACATCAGCCATTCTTGAATCTCTGCATAGACCATCAATCATGTTTCGTTGTAAAAATATTGGCTAAATCTAACAAAAGAAAAAGATAGTCCACCACTAATATTCTCGAGTTATCCATCTAAACTGACTATTCTGGTCAGTTTTGATAATTGTGGTTGATATTCTCTTCAAAAGTTGTAAACTTTAGAATGAAGATTGTGTCTCTGCTTTTAGAACTCTTACTCAGGTTGTGATTACTAGAGATGAGACCCTATTTGCTTGAATGGCGAACAGTTTACCAGTTGTGATATACTTGCTTCTTATTGATGACTGTTTCTCTCAAGAAGCAGCTGTTGAGGCCAAATGAGCTCTGTTTTTAAAGTACTTATATGCCAATACACCCGATTTCATATGATAAATTAATGAATTTTCAGTAGAATGGCACATACTTGACCCTCGGGGCCAGCACAAAATTAAAATGTATATCTTTGGTTCTATACATGATTTCCCTCTAGTAAGATTTCTTTAATATCTTAGGTGGGATGATGTTTTCTGGTTGATGATTATGTCAATGGTTTGTCGTGTTTTTATATAATTGAGGGAGTTGAATGTGGTTCTTGAGGAGGGAAACATTCAAGTTGATTCTATGAAGTATGCCACTTTATATCTTCTTTCCCAGTTTACTCGAGTGTTTTTACAGACTTCATGCTTTGGATCATAGTAGTTAGAATTTAGATGATATAATTGACTAATAACAACTTTTCATAACAAACAATCACTAATTTTATGGTTTGGCCCAAGCAAGTTCATATTGTGAAGTAGTGTTCATTGTAAGATTATCATTTTCATTGTTGTTTCTTGTTTTCCCACTTTTTTCTCTTTGGTTTGTGTATTTCTCATCTGTTTCTGAATTATTGATGCACAGACTGCCAGTCAAATAATTTGGACAGTTCTGGTGTTTGTATCTGGATTGCCTGAAAAGAAGATTGAGACATTTTCTGCTGTATCTCTTTCACTTGGATTCATTTCACTTGTAATCGGAGAGTTAGGTTTGTGATGATTGGAAAATGTCATTTTCAATTGCTATCATTGTTATCTCTTCATGTTTACATGTATAGATTTTTTTTCACGTGACTTCAGGTCGAAGGCGCAGCTCCAAAAGATTGCTGAGATTCTACAATATCTTCTCATCTGTAGCGACTGCACTATCTGTTGTTTGTATTGTAAGGAGTAACCTGTACTTAAAGGTAACCTGATTACAGTTCAGTTCTCCTTGTTATTTTTAGCCTTTGCTGTCTGTTTAGATTTCCCCATTTAATATTTCTGTATCAAAAGGCAATGTCTTTTAGGAAAGTCTGCTTGAAACCTTTTGGGAATAGAGGGATTTTAGAACTAGAATTCTCGTAGAATTCTTTATTTGAATGACACAAGCATCAGAGCGAAAATTCCAATTCCTCGCAAACCTCAGGTCAAAAATCCCATCAAAAGGAGCCTGGTTTCAGAATATTGTCCATTCCATTCTTCTGCTTTGTTACTTTTAGGCACAAAATTTATTAGTAATAAACATGTCTTAAATAAAAGAACACATGCTTACATGGTGAATTCCTTTATCCAAGTTAATTTTATTATATAGCTGAATTCCTATAGATATTTTCATTTGAAAATTGACTTGAAAGAAGTTTTTTTGACTGCTAGGTTATGACAACTTTTTTGATGGTGATCTTGCATTGTTGCATCTATTAGACGTTTGAAAATTTCTAGTTGACAAATGTTTCTACCATCCCTTAAGAGAAGGTAGAAGGATATTGTGACTATCGAATGTGAAATAGGACAAAGTGAATGTCATCAAGAATGGACTGGGCAAAGAGAGAGTCCTGAAGAATTGACCGTACTGAGTGTCACTTTGATGCTTGCCAAAAAGTAACTGAACAAGAGGAGAAAGGAGAGTTTACGAGAGATGTGTGCTTAACATCATTTACTACATGGGTCTATTATTGAAGTTTCCAAAGAATCAAGCATTGACGTCTTTCTTCCTTTCTTGATTACATGATCGATTAGTAGTTTCGCATAGATGATGCCAGTTCGTTATGGTTGAGACTTAACAGATAAAGGAAATCTATTAAATTTTATTAATAAGGCACAATGCAATCTCGTTCTTGGATGAATATAAGAAGTTTAAGTTTGGTTGTGGTTGAGTATAGAGAGGTTCAATTTGCCCAGTGATCACAATAGAGACTGAGGTGCATGATAAGGCTTTTGAGTTTGATCGAGGTTTGAGATGCTTGACTCAAGGTGGATTTTATTCCCCTAGGTGAGCCTTGTTTGTTTGAAGTGGATGACGTTAAAGCCTAGTTTCTATTTGATGTTTTTGTTGAGGCGCATTAGCTTGATGAGGCCAAACTTTGTGTATGTGGCTCTTTAATATATGTCTCTATATAACTCACCAGATACAACAAATTGAATAACCTTAAATATTACAGATCCTAGCCCCTTTAAATTACAACAAACTCTTAACAACTAAAAAAAAAAACCTAACGCTTGGTTGAGACCTTATAACATAATGTTCTCAATAAGGCTAGCAACCCTCCCTTTCTCTCTCCTCTTGTCCATTTCTATCCACCCTCCCACTATCTCCCTCTTGTTGGTTTTGCAGGCGCTAACACTTGTCATTGCTGCCTTTGAGCTATCAACCGACCAACTCTTTTTCTCCTGGTTCTGAAGGATGCTAGTACATCCGTGTATGCCAAACATAACTTATTGCGTGGACAAGTACAACATGTATTTTTCAACACTTGTCCACAAGGTACAAGGAATAGAATTCATTTATTTTGTTTTATTATATTATTTCGGTTTGATCTTCCATCTTAGGAAAAATGTGCCATTAAAAATTAAAATATGACAAATTTATTGCATCAGTGTGATGCCTTCCATTGTGACAATCCTCAATGTGCTATTAGAATTGGGGTTTGATGATTAAACCAAAAGCACACTCCCTTGAGGAAATATTGATTTAGAGCCTTGTTCTATTGTCAAATTTTTGATTTGCTATCCTTTGATCAGTCGAACCATGTTGCAAGGACTTAAGTCTTGGCCCTCTTGCTGTCCATACGTGCATGCTGCTTCTGAGCAAAAGCATCAATGTGTTTTCTTCTAGTGCGTCAATTCCAAAACTGGTATTAAAGAACACTTTGATAATAAAATTAAAGGTATACACTATTTAGAAAAAATGTAATTAGATGAGTAAAGATGAGACACGTCTATTTAGGCACGTGATATGGACACTATTTATTGTTTTGGTAGATGAGACACGTGAAAGAGTAAATACTAAACTAGAATCTCGGTGAGAAATATTAGAAGTGAAAGGTTTTAGGTTTAATAGAGTAAAGATAAAATATATGAAATTTAAGTTTAGCAATATTAGACGTAATGAGACAAATGTTAAGATAAGAGAAAAGTTGTCTAGAACTGAGAGCTTTAAGTAATTAGGATTTTTTTGCAAGACGATGGAGGGATTGAGAGAGATATTTTATATAGAATATAAGCAGGATGATTGAAATAGAGGAAAACATCGGGTGTTTTATGTGATCGTAAAGTACTTTTAAAATTTAAAGGGAAGTTTTACAAGGCGACGGTTGAACCTGCTATATTATGTGACGCTGAATATTGGGCTACGACTTGGACACATGAGCAGATGATGAGAGTTGCAGAGATGAAGATGTTAAGATGGATGTGTGGACATATGAGGATGAACTGAATAAGAAATGAGAGCACTAGAGAGAAAGTCGGAGTTGCATCTATTGAGGAAAAATTTTAAGAGACACGTTTAAGATGGTACGAACATGTACTTAGACGACCAATAAATGCTTCAGTCAGACGATGTGAAATTATGACAAATACGCATATCAAACGAGGAAGAGGAAGATCAAAAAAGACTTGGTTAGCAACAATAAAACAAGATAAAATGTATTTAAGTATAGATGATGATATAGTAGGGGATAGAGTCCAATGACGTAGAAGGATCTATATAGCCGACCCCACCTATTGGGATAAGACTTGGTTGTTATTGTTGTTGTATACTATTTAGGAAAAAAATGATTTAAAGCTTTTTCCATCACCGATGACTAGATTGGTTTTCCCTTAGTTTGCTAAACCTTGCGGCAACTGAGATATGGAGACAATTCCAGCACATGTTGCCACATTTTCTGTCCATAGGCAACAAGTGGACTCGTGCGTGTGGAGTTCACAAGTGCGATGGTTGCAGCCCAACAACCACCTCATATGTGTGTTGATGTGCACTAGTGTGGACTGGCTACGTAGGTATCCCTGTGGAGTCTATCTGCATGGATTGGATTTGCAGGCTTAAATTATTAGGGAATGGGCTGCTATCTCATGTGCACGAGTTGCTAAATGCTGCATAAGACTACTACGCAGGCTTAAGTATGCAGTTAATGCCACTAATAGATGTGTTTTAATTTGTGTAATGTGCAATATGAATTTGAGAATTTAAATCGTGTCTTTTTTGTGATGCCTAATTCTAACACCTCCACGCTATGTAAAGAACTTCATGCATAAATAAAAGCATATGCATCTCAACATTTGTCCATAGTGTATGATGAATAAGATATGTTTATCTTATTTTTATTGTATTGTGTTGTTTAACTCTGCTCATGGCAAATAAATGCACCATGGTCGGTTCTAAGGTCAAATAAAGGAGGAAGATTGCGTTAGGTTGGTAGTCATCGTAAAATATAGGCTAATGTGATGTATGGATCTACCAACTATTGCGCTAATACAAGGTTCTCTAAAAGAAATATATTCTACGGTCCAATTGCAATGTTTTGGTAAGGACTACTACATCTCTATGAGAAATTGAGTAGTGTTAAATATATATGAGTTGTCACATTTTAGGTTGGATAAAAATAGACATTATAGGAATATCAATTGTAAGGTTTAAAATTTTGAGTCGTGTCGAATTTTTAATTTATAACTAAAATGATATGGTTTTGGGTATCATATCATGTCTTGCTGATACGATTTCTTTACTTTTAAAATATAAATATATTAATTTAAAAAAAAAATAATATTTAATTATTATAAATACTTATTATTCACTTATCGTTGAGACATTGAAAGTTGAGTTCAAATTTTGATATTGTCTTGTTTATCAAGTAAAAGTTAATTTAGGAAACTCTACCAAGTAGACATGACAAGATTAAGTAGATTTACATTAAATTAATTTAGATTTATTTTAATCAATGTAAAATTAAAACAAATTTGTATATAATAATTTCATTCATAATAATTTGTAATAATAAATTTGTATATGGATTCTTCCAATGACGTAGAAGGATCCATATAGCCGATCCCACCTAGTGGAATAAGGTTTTGTTGTTGTTGTATATATATTTTATTTTTTCTAACAATTTGTTTTCTCCATCTAAAAGGGATTTATTTTTTTTGTTTATTTTGTGGATAGATAGAGGAAAAAAACTAATCATCCTTTAAGCGGGATTTTTTTCTTGGATAGATAAAGGAAAAAAATTAATCATTGTTAAAGAGATAAAGAAGTTTTTTTTCCTCTTTGTTTGCCATTACGGATAGATGAAGGAGAAAAAAAAGATTAACAATGAAGGAGGAAAAACATTATCGTATCTATTAATTTTGTAATTCAGGATACCTAACTTACATGAAAAGAAGCCCTATTTATAGACAAGATTAGGGCTTATTCAAAAGAATAAATCAAACCCTATCCTAGGAATAAATCAAAATTCTATCCTAAGTAATAATTATTCCTAATGATATTTAGGGATAACAATTATCCCTAATCATATCTACAATATTCTAACACTCCCCCTCAAGCTAAAGAATATAAATTATATATTACGTATGTAGTCAATTGGGACCTCTCAAATGACTTAGTAAATATATCTCATTTGATCATGAGTTAACAAAACTAGTAGATATTTCTCAGGATATGACTTTCTCTCGATAAAGTGATAATCGACTTCTATACGCTCATTCTCTCGAAAAGCTGGATTCGAGGCGATATATACACGGCTTGTTATCACATATAAGTGACATTTGTGTAATGTCTCCAAATTTTAGCTCAAGCAATTGTTTGAGCTATAAGTTCTCGGTAGCTATGGCTATAGCTCGATACTGCCTCTGCTTTGGATCTTACACAACATTCTCGCTTTTTGCTTCCAAGAAACAAGGTTATCTCCGACAAATATACAAAACCGTAAGTAGATCTCCTATCGATGGGAGATCCCGCCCGGATCGTAATATCCTATAACTCGAGTACGCCCTTTGTCTCATACAAAAGACCTTTTCCGAGCGCCTCGATATATCGAACAACGCAATCACAAAGATCCCAATGTTCTTTACACGGAGAGTTGAGAAACCGACTTACTACACTTATCAATGAGATATCCGGACGAGTAACAATGAAGGTAATTTAGTCTTCCTACTAATCGCTGTATCGTTCAGATCTAGTAGAGGCTCCGATTTGGTAGGAGCTTGACATTAGGATCCATAGGGTTGTCATTGTCTTTGAGTTTAACATTCCTGTTTCTTCTGAATATCTATCGTATACTTCCTTTGAGATATAATGATTAATTTGATCTACTTCTATTCCCAAGAAGTATTTAAGTCGCCGAGATCCTTTTCGAAATGTTCAAAAGATGTTGTTTCACCAGAAGATCCCGAGATGATCACCACCGTGATAATATATCATCAACATAAACCACTAGGTAGATGCAGCCGAGATGAGTGGCGATAAAAGATGAATGGTCACCTCCGAGTCACGCCGAATCTTGAATTACAATACTAAATCTACGAACCGTACTCTGGTGTGCTTGAGACCGTATAAAGATTTTCGTGGCTTACACACAAGACTGTAAGACTCAGCAACAAAACACGGAGGTTGCTCCACGTAAACTTCTTCGAGCAGTCACCACGTAAGAACGCATTCTTGATATCCAGATAAAGAGACCATGTTGAATCGCATGGGCGTGAGTAAGCGTATAGAGGACATCTTGGCAACAAGAGAAAACGTGTCCCCATAATCCAATCCGAAGATCTGAGTATAACCTTTAGCAACGAGACGAGCCTTAAGCCGATCAACCGTTCCGTCTGGACCAACCTTCACTGTATATACCCATCGACAACCAACAACTGACTTTCCTGGTGGTAGAGGAACGAGATCCCAAGTCCCACAACTCTGTAAAGCACTCATTTCGTCTAACATAGCCTGTTTCCATCTTGGATGGGCAAATGCATCTCCTGCAGTCTTTGGAAGAGAAACAGACGACAAAGAGGAAAGACAAGAATAATAGGAAGGAACACGTTTTCTCCTATTATAACACTTATACCCTTTCTGAGACCTTGGATATCCAAGGAAAACACATTTATGTGACCGAGGAGAGAGTTTATCAATGCCAGGATCACGAGCATGAGCAAAACATGTAGAACCAAAGACCCTAGGTGGTAAAGGATGAAGGGACTGCTTCGGATAAAGTACATGATGAGGTATTTGACCCTATAAAGTAGATGAAGGCATGCGATTGATGAGATAATATGCAGTAAGTACGACATCACCCCAAAAACGAAGAGGAACGTGAGAGTGGAGGAGAAGAGTCTGGGTGGTCTCGAGAAGATGGCGATTCTTGCGTTCTGCGACTCCATTCTGTTGGGGGGTATGAGGACAAGACTTCCGATGTAATATGCCGTGAGATGCCAAAAAGGTTTGAAACGGAGTAGATAGATATTCACGTGCATTATCACTCTGCAAGGATCGAAGAGGGATACCAAATTGTGTTTGACACATTAAAAAGATTGAAAAATAGAAAACAATTCAGAAGCGATCTTTCATCGATATAACCAAGTACAACGGAAAAATCGTCTACAAAAGTAACAAAATATCGTGACGAATGTAGAGTAACACGACTCGGACAAATATCGGGAATGAATCAAAGCAAAGGAGGCGTAGGACTTATAATGCGAGGAGAAAATGAACTACATACGTGCTTAATCGATACACTACAAAGACAAAGACTTTAAGCGGAGAGACTAGGATGTAATTGTTTTAACTTATCAAGACCAGGATGTCCCGATTGAGCATGGATAACAAGTGGAGATCGCCATACCAACAAGAGAGTTTTGGTGAAGTTGATATAGACCGTAGACTCACATCCGAGCCAATCATCCTCCGTACTGGTCAGAATGAAAATGTAAGATTTAGTGAATGAGATGACACAATCAAAAGACCAGTGAGTGGCTTATTGATAATAAATTAAAGGGGCTCAGGAACATAAAGAACATTCTGAATGGGAAGAGATGGAGAAGAATGAACAATACCAACACTGGGATCGAGTCGAGAACCATTCTATGACAAAGGGTAAATAACCAGTAGATAGTGAGGAAAAAGAGATCTATTACGGTGATATGATCGGTGGCCCGCAGTCAAGTACCCAAGGACCAAGAGCGAGATATGCCAAATGAAGGAATTACCAGTATGCAGAAGAGGAATTAGACTCCTGTCGACCCTCATACCACTTCAGAAAGTCATCATAGGAAGGCGGTGGAGTTGGAGTTGGTGTTGACTGAGGCGGTGGAGTTGAGCCGTGGTGTTAATCGTGAACCGAAGCCAAGAGGCGTGTAACTCGAGCGATTTGAAAGACTGAGGAGGTCGACCATGGAGACTCCAACATTTATCAATCGTCGGTGTGACAATGATTACACCAAGGACGTCCTTTGCCATTTTTACGCGGTGGAGGTTTGTTGTTATTTCCAGAGACCAATGCTGAAGAGTCAACTGGAACGGAGGATGGTAATGTCAAGACTTTGGTAGGAACATGAAGGAGAGTCGCCCAGGTAGAGTCTATGGTTGCTTCTATGGGGTTGCCCAGAATCTGATCACGAACATGAGAGTAATCTGAAGGCAGACCATATAATGCCAGAGATATAAAAAATTTCTTCCGATTTTCAAGCTCTGCAATAGGAGTGGCCGCAGGTGGGAGCAGGTCATTGAACTCACACGTATAGGCAGGCGATCCGTAAGTTGACATAGACTCCTTGATCTGACGGGCATTAAGAATGATCATGAGGTCATCACAAACTTGATAGAGTCGCCGAGAAGTGTTCGTAAAAAGTTGTTGAGCTTGTATCCAAACATCCTTGCAGGTCTTATAAGTTCGGAAGACATCCCGAAGAGATGGATGGATCGTGGCTCGGATAATGCAATACAACTGAGCATCAACTTTTCTCCATAAAGGACGATCAGCCACTTGAATATCCTCTTCAGTTTGTATGAGATGCTTTTCAACCACATCCAACAAGCCAAGCTCGATATAAGAGGCCCAAGAGGAGTAGTTCTTACCATACGAAAGCGGTGCCGTAAAAATCTAAACTCCGGCCAAGTATTGGAGTCGACGAATGACAGGTATCGCTACTCGATCCGTTCTCTGAGGCGATTCGGTGATTCCCTTTTCTCCCTCCGCATGGCGGATCGTGAAGAGATCGATGACAGGGAGAGGCGGCGTCAGCGGCGCAAGAATCGCGACAAAGACACGAGCCGAGACAAGCTACTAGTGCGACGCGTGAGCGATCAGAAGCCAAGACGCCCGGCAAGCGAGCGGTGGTCAGAGGAGGAGGACGGAGGCGAGGAGTCGGCGCTGAGGCCGCTTCGTGGAGCAGCTCAACGAGAGGTCAGACGGAGGTGCTGGAGTGGGGCGCGACGACCGACGATGATCCCGGAGGAGAGGCCGTTGATACCGGCGGCGGTGGCGGTGAAGAAGCTGAGCGTCGGGCATCGCGTGCGGAAGAAGCGTCTGAGAGGAGGATGGCCTCAAAACTGGACAAGCAGTTGCTGGCGTCGCTGGCGTCGCCGGCGTTGCTGGCTTTGCTGGCGTCGGTTTCTGGTGTCGGAGAGAAACAACGGAGAAGAAGACGGAGAAAGGCCGTCGCTGGCATTTCCTTCGCCGCCGCTGCTGGCCAACGAACGCGATCGCCGATCGCGGAGGAAGCCGCCGCGAGGAAGAAGAACGCGGCGAAAGACGCGTCGGGAGAAGAACGCGGCGGAAGATTATAGAGACGCGCGCTCGGGAGAAGAACGCGGCGGCAGATTGCGAACGGTGAAAAATTAGGACTCTGATACCATGTTAATTTTGTAATTCAGGATACCTAACTTACATGAAAAGAAGCCCTATTTATAGACAAGATTAGGGCTTATTCAAAAGAATAAATCAAACCCTATCCTAGGAATAAATCAAAATTCTATCCTAAGTAATAATTATTCCTAATGATATTTAGGGATAACAATTATCCCTAATCATATCTATAATATTCTAACAGTATCAAAGAGAAAAAAATCAAAAGAAAAAAAATAAGGAAAAAAATTTAAATTAATGGTTAGAAATGAAAAATAACAAATAAATTTAAAAAATAAAAAAATATTAAATAAATAATTTATTAAAGTTGTGGTTGCCTCCGCAATGTCACGAGGCTTAGGTTGTCTTTGTGGCCTCACGGTGGATGTTGCAAGGTCACAACTCTCTTCTTGGTCTTTTAATGGATGTTGTGAGGTTGCAACTATTTCCATGGCTTTGTGGTGGATGTCGTAAGGTTGTCGTTGTTTCTACTGTCTCATGGAGGACAATGCGAGGTTGTGACTATCTCCGTAGCCTTATTGTGGATGTCATGAGATTGTGGTTGTCTCTGTAGTCTCGTAGAGGAGGCTGCAAGGTCATGGTTTCATCTATGGCACTATGCCAGTGTTGGCCTGCATGCAAAACAAAAAATTTTGCTCGTGCTATTTGGTAAGACACAGAATTTGAATTTATGATTGATTGTCTTAAATATGAAATGTAGAACAAATACGATGACTAAGAGAAGAATTAATATTTTGTATTCATAAGAGATAAAATGAATAGGGGAGAAGATAAAGATTATAGAGAACTTAGGTTTTAAATTATGATATATAGGAATTTTACTAGGAGGAGATCTAAGTAGATGTGTACGAATAAGAAATGAGGAATATGATAGGGTGGGTGAATGGGGGTTATGTTTTGGGAAAAATAGGAAAAAGTTATATTGGATTTTGCAATAGTATAAGAACTTGTAATAATAATATATTTTTCAAGAAAAGAGAAGAATAATTGCTTATATTCAAAAGTGAGAATAATAAGTTGCAAATTAACTTTTTTTTTATGGTAAGAAAGAAGGATAGAAAAATTTATAAAGATCGCAAGGTTATCTCTAGAGAAAATTTAACTATCCAACTTAGGTTAGTAATGTTAGATATATGCTTTAACCATAATATTAGCAGAAGGAAAACATGCATGGTCCTTAGGATCAAGTGGTAGAAGTTGAAAAATGAAAAGAAATATTGTTAAGAAGGTAGGAGTACAAGTATTAGGAGAAATATATAGTGATATGAAACGCGAATACGACATGGGGTTTAAATGACATTAAATTTTTAAACAATGACTAAGAGCATACTTGATGAATTAAGTGGATGGGTAACATGAAATAAAAAATTTTATGTTGGAATAAGGAAGTATAAGAAAAAGTGACGCTAAAACGAACAATCTCGACACTTGTAAGAACGAATAAAACTTAAAAAAGTATGCAATAATCAAAAAAGAGATCAAGAAAATAATGAGTGAAACTAAGAATGAAACTTTTGAACATTTGTATTGACAATTTGATATAAAAGAACGGAAAAGGAACATCTTTATAATAACTCAAGTGAGAGAGAGAGGAAAAGAAAGTATCTGAGCTAATAGTATATATTAAAGATGAATTGAATAAGGTACTACTGAGGAAATAAAAGAGTAATGGAAGAATTATATAAAAGAAGGGAAAATGAACATCTTCATAATAACTCAAGTGAGAGAGAGAAAAAGAAAGTATCTTAGCTAAATAGTATACATTAAAGATGAATTGAATAGGGTACTGTTGAGGAAATAAAAGAGCAATGGAATAGCTATTTTCATCAACCTTTTAGGTGACTAACTTAGCTTAGAAATTTTAAGTAGGTTATATGAATATAAAAATTTAAATTTTTTTATCAAAGAATTAAAATGATGATACAAATACAACATGAGATAAGATGACGTTAAAGTTAAAATGATAGTCAAAAGTCTATTAGGTGAGTCAAAAGAATGTGTATCATCAAGTAAAGAATCCTAGTGGTGGAATGAGAAAGTAATTGAGAAAAAATAAAAAAACCTATAAGATATTATACATTTATAAGAATGAGGAAAATTTAAAAAAGTATACAATGACCAATAAGGAGACCAAAAAAGTAGTGAGGTTAAAAATGAAACTTTTGAACACTTATATCGACAACTGGATACAAAAGAAAGAGAAAAAGATATTTATAGAATAGCTAAAGGTAGAGAAAGAAATATTAGAGATTTTGCTCAAATAAGATGCATTAAAGATGAATGCAATAGAGTACTAGTGAACAATGAGAAAATAAAAGAGCGATAGAAGAGTTATTTTCATCAACTTTTCAATAAAGATTCAAGTGATTAAATTAACTTAGGTAATTTAAGTAAATTAAAGAAGTATCGAAATTTAAAATTTTATCGTAGAATTTAACCTTCAGAAGTACAACAGACTTTAAATGAGATGCAAAATGAAAAATTAGTCAGACTAGATGATATTCCGATAGAGGTATGAAAGTGCCTAGACAAACAATGTATTCAATGACTTATAGGGTGCATTTGGTTTATGGGTGAATGTTGGTTTATGAATTGAACATGAGCAGAGTATGAGTGATATAGATGAGGATGTTGAAATAGATGTGTATATATACGATCAGGTATAGGATAAGCAATGAGAACATTATAAAAAAATCAATATTGCATTTATTAAGGAAAAACTCCAAGAGAGACATTTAAGATGATTTAGTTATGTACTTAGGCGACTAATAAATATGTCAATTAGGAGATATGAGATTGTAGTAAATATGCATATTAATCAAGGAAGATGGAGATAAAAAAGATTTGGTTAGTAATGATAAATAAAATATTAAAAATATATATGAGAATATAATAAGAGATTGAGTCTAATTGCGTAAGAGCGTAAGAGGATTCATATAATTAATCATACTTAATGGGATAAAGGATTGATTGTCGAAGAATTATGTTGGTTTCATCTAATATTACAGTGATAGTGCACATACAAAAACTAAAATATGGCAAATATGTCATCTGCTGTGATGATTCCAATAGTATTGGCACTTGCCCCTCTGTTAGCTCCTACCAATCTGCCAACAAGCCCAATGCTTGTCCGGGGTCAAAGCCAACTCTAACCTCCTTGGTGAACCGAATGAGCACCTTGTATGCTTAGGCTACCCCTTTTGTGTAGAACCACCACTCTAGTTCCTATCTGATAATGCGTGGTGCTGCTAGTCATTAACCTACCGCAAATTTCTCGAAGCCCCATAATTGCCACCCCGCCTGAGAGATGGTTGCATGAACAATACTACTGCTTCAAAATAGAGATTTATTCTAATTTTAAGTTCTCTCATGTTTGATTGAGTTCTTATTCTAAAACACCATATTGATTAACAAGAGGAAATAAAATGTGTCAATAATTTAGAATTTAGAGATACAATACAAGATTCACTTGGATCCAATCCAAGGTTGATTGAAAATAAAAAATTACAATTTGGATTTTGTGCAAATTTGTTTACAAAGATCACAACAGGAAAGGAATCACCATCTCATAATTGACAAGACTCCCCTTACAACAATATTAGTATTTATGTCTAGGGGTGAGCAAAATTCGGTTAAATCGAATAAACCGACCGAACCAAACTTTTGGTTCGGTTTATTTGGAAATTCATTTTTTTTTAAATATCAGTTTAATCGGTTTATTCAGTTCGGTTTCGGTTTCGAAACGAAAATAATTGGTTAAATTGATTAAATCGAACTGAAATCTATCAGTCGATTGATGAACTTCAGTCGACTGATTGCCTCGAGCCCACGATTTCCACCATTATCAGTCGACTGATCATAATCAATCGATTGATGATAAAAAATTTGGTTTGTTCGGTTTTCAACCTAATTAATCGATTTTTTATCGGTTCGATTTGTTCGATTTTGTTGAAAAGTTTGGTTGGCTCGGTTTGTTGAAAAAAAGTTCGGTTTATTCGATTTTGATTTAATCGGGTCGGTTATTAACTGATTGCTTACCCTATTTATGTCATCCTTTCTTTTTAAAAATTACTTTTTAAATTTTTATTTATTTAGTTAATTTAAATTTCATCATTAATTTATTTTCTTATATATATTTTTTCATATTATCATAAATCCTCAAAATATCATCATTATGTTTTGACATAGTTTAGCCATCATCTATCACTACAGCTTAATCATCATCCATAAAAAAATATTATAGGCATATCTCCATTATTTTAACTGTTATCATTCATTATATTTTTGCATTACATTTAGCTTGTATCATTTCCATTTTAGTTGAGCATCATTGCTAATATGCTTGCTTCAGTATAACGAGAGGAAATCCTACTATTACGATAAAATTATATGAGAGATACAAATTTTAAAAATGAGAGTTATGGAAACTATGCTTATATGAAGAACCAACTAAGATGAATTATCCAAATAACTTTAAGGAATATTACTATTTATATACATATAACTAGCTTATGAATATTAGGAAGCCGCACCTGCAATCAAATTAGCTTATATCTAGAGAAAAATTATGTTATTTTCATGAAAATAGTAACCAATATAAATTTAGACATTTTGGGTAAGATGAAGAATGAATCCTAATACTTTTCTTATTAGCTAATTGAAATAAAAAAACTGCTTTGAATATCATGAGATGGTCCTTATTGTGTATGAACCATTTACTAACGATGATTCTATCTACTCTTGCTATCAAGTTACCAAAGTTACATATAATTAGCATATGGGAAACATATAAAAGAATCACATTTACAAGGATCACTAACATGTTTCTTTAACATGTTTTGGCAACTTTAAATTTTCTACTACATAGTTTTTGATCCATTAGTAGATCACTCAGAAAACCACTATCTTTCTCTGCTCAATCAACTACTGAAAGTAGAAAAACCATTTACAAGTTAGATTACAGAGGATTAAAAAGGAGGAGAAGAATACGGAATACAAGACTTCTAATAGAGTTCAACCAACTCTATTTCACTTGCCTTAAAAGCCTCCATCTCTCCTATAACCTTCGAATGTTTGCTGCAAATTTATCTAGCCTAACATTTAATTGGATTGTTGCAATTAGTCGATTAGTCCTCATAATTCCACCGTTATCGCCCAACAACAACTCCTTTCTTGATGTGAACTCAATGAGAAGAATATCACATGAATCTGTAACAAATGGAAGGAAGAAATAAGGAAAGTCTAAATCGATAAGATGAATGAAAAGAACATCGATCCAATGCTAAGAAAAGTATGAACCTTGGTATAGGAGATGGAAGATGCAATAACTTTGATATTTAGGTTGATAAGTTTTTAAATGCTACATGGATTGCCTTGATAAGTTGTTCAATGAGGAACCAACAAGTGAGAGTTTTACCATACTTTAGATTGAAATCAGCCAAAAAATTTTGTGTGGCTGCTGCCCTCTTTATTTATAGTTATAGGGTGATCTAAAAATCCTAAAAGGTTAGAAGGAAGCCAATTTAGGAAAAGTTTAGGTAGGTTGCATAACTAGTTTAAGCTCAAATCACTATTACAACCCAAATAAAGGTCAAAATTGAGCCTACACAAGAGAATTTTTCCTAGAATATAAAAATATTATTCAAGTAACTAATTAAACCTATCTAAAGCTTGAATTTGGTTGACTAAGTTGCATGACTCACTACTTGTCAAATCTACTTCAATTGTAGTTTTAGCCTTAGCATATTCAATTATCACATTAAGTGCTTCTTTCATTTTTATAGCTTTGACCTTAGTAATTGCTCCTCCATTGATGTGTAATGGATCATCAAGAACATCACATCTGGAGTGGTATTCTCTTTTTCTTCCATAGCCTTAGCTTGATTCCCTTAATTAACTTTTTGTGTAGCAACTTGTCCTTAGGGGTGAGCAATCGGTTAATAACCGAACCGATTAAATCAAAATTGAATAAGTCAAATTTTTTTTCGAACAAACCAAATCGATCGAATTTTTCAACAAAATCGAACAAACTGAACCGATAAAAAATCGGTTGTAAATCGAACAAACCGAATTTTTTATCATCAGTCGACTGATTATGGTCAGTTGACTGATGATGGTGGAGATCGTGGAGCTTAAGGCAATCAGTCGATTGATATGACTAATCAGTTGATTGATAGATTCCAGTTTGGTTTAATCGGTTTAATCAATTATTTTCATTTCAAAACTGAAATCGAACCAAATAAATCGATATTTTTTTTTTAAAATATGAATTTCCGAATAAACCGAACCAAAAAGTTCAGTTCAGTCGGTTTAATCAAATTTTTGCTCATCCCTACTTGTCCTACATCTTTGACTCCATCATTCCCCCTCTCAAATTGATTTGTCCTTGAATCTTCATCACCTATATCAAAGGGAGAAAGATCAGAAATATTGAATGTAATACTCACATTATACTCACTTGGCAACTCAAGTTTGTAGGCATTATCGTTGATTCGAGCAATGACTTAAAATGGTTTATCTCTTCGTGGATACAACTTAGTACGCAACGTTTAGCTGGAAATATATCCTTTCTCATATGAACCCAAATCTAATCTCCAGATTCAAAGATCACTTTTTTTCATCCCTTGTTGACTTGTGTATCTTATTATTTAATGTTGTTTTTAATTTGCAATTGAACTTTCTCATGCATTTGCTTCACTAATTTTTCTTTTCATGTACCATATAAACTAGCATGCTTTGATATTGGCAAAGGTGACAAATTTAGAGGAGTTAAAGGATTAAACTCGTATACCGTTTCAAAAGGTGAAAAATTAGTAGTATAATACACTTATCCATTATAATAAAATTTAACATGTGGCGAATAATCTTTTAACTTTTAAAATTCTTTTGAATGATAGCTCGCAATAAGGTTCACTAAATTTGTCGATCTGTGTATGGATGAAAAGTTGTAGAAAATAAAAGCTTTGTGTTCAACTTGCCCTATAATATCTTTCAAAAGAAGTTTAGAATTTAACATTACGATTTGATATTATGCTTCTCGGCACTCCGTGAACATGCACAATCTCTCTAAGGAGTAGTTTGCAATATAGTTAGCATCGTATTTTCCTATAAGAAATAAATGAGTCATTTTAGAAAATTTATCTAGAACGACAAAAAGAGAATCCATACTTAACCTAGGTAATCCTACAACAAAGTCCATGGAAATATCAATCTAAGATTCACTAGGAATTAGTAAAAGTGTATACAATCCTACATGTGATAGATACACTGCTCACAAAACTTGACTATAACTCGTTTCATGTGAGGCCAAAAGAAATGCTCAACCAGAACTTTTAAGATTTTCTTTACTCCAAAATGTCCCATTAGTCCTCTATTATGTGCTTCTTGGGCTAATAATTTTTTCAATGAACAATTAAGCACACATAACCTATTTATCCTGAAAAGGGATCTTTCATGCCTATAGACTTGAAATAACTCTATTAAGTTGCCAAATTTTTAGGACACATCTTTGGCAACTCGTCAATAAAAACCCTAGGGGTGATGTGATTTTGAAACTTTCCATTTCTTTTTTCCTTTTGATTAGATAATAAATTTGAGCATCAAAATGTGATCCCATCAGATCCATTCATGATAACTTTGTCCTATTTCAGATCCAATTTTCTCATATCCTTGTACGTTCTCTCAGAACTAGTGGTTTATCGGCTATACAAACAACAAATAACGGTTGCCCACCTTGTCTGGTGGTTTATCAGGTGTTCGTGCCTCAGCATTGTTTAACTGTGGCTTGGCTTTGTTTAACAGCCTTTGTTGGCTTGCCATTGTAGCAGTTCTTGTTTGCTTATCTTGATTGAAGTGATAAAATACATCTTTTCATCATCTCATGCTTTTGGCTTATAATTCTATTTGATTTGTAGGTTAGCAATCTCCAAAGCTTCACAGACCTGCCGATGTATGATCTCCTTGTGTTAGTACGCACCGCAATTGGTAAGACCTGAAGTTTGTTCTCTAGATTTTAGTCGTAGGGTGTCCTTTCAATTTGAGTAGAATAGAGCGGTCTGTTACTGAAATTCATTTCCAATATTAGAAAATTCCAACTGAAGAACTTGAATAAGAGTTTTTTTTTTTTCTGAATAAAAATTAGTCAAATTTGTAGATCTGTTTCCCAAGCTTAAAAACTACACGATATGGCCAGTTTGTTTTGGTTCATCAAAATCAAGTCAAACTGAATATATTTTGTGACAAAAACATCCGAAATGAAATTTTAATCATAACTTTCTGATTTTTCCAAATAAAAAAGGGACACCCTGCTACTTACTCAAACTGTGATATTTTATATTTGATTAATTTGCTTAACATTTTGTTGTGCCAGGTGTTTGCCTACAGATATTAGCTGGAGGTACAAGTATTACGCTTGTGCACAACATGTCTCCCAGGTAGTCTCCTAACTGTGAATCTGAAGAACAGTTGACTGCTCTTGGATTTTGATTTACGACATTCGGCCGGTGTTGGGTCCTCCAGAGCAAGTAGATTTTGTTGGAGTGCAACTTGCTTATGCAATTAAAGAATGCTTCATATTTGATGGGTTGAGGCTAATGTTTTCTTTTAATGTTATGTTGGAAATTTATTTGAGAGAAAAAGTATTGATTCATGGAATAGACGATGGAAATACTAGTCGAATATTTAAGAATAGAAGAAGCACCAAGTTTTGTTTTTAACAAAAAAATTAATAAAATATGATATAACATTTATTTTTTATGGCAAATTCAATTATTTTTTTTTAAATCTCATTATATTAACGAATGCGCACTCTTAATGTGGCTGCAAGTTTATAGATGAATATCATAATTAATTTAAGATTTTAACGTATCTTATTATGTTTTTTTTTTTAATTTATTTATTTACAAATGGTATCCAAGCTTTATCTGACTAATCTACTTAGTGAATTGGCACTGTCCCATGACTTCCGAAGAGTCTTTACTGATCCACAAAGGTAAATTAGGATGATGCGTCGTTAAGTCGTCGTGAGTGATATGTACGTCAATTAGGGTCTGTATTTCACACCAATCCAGTTGGAAAATGAGAATCCGTCTTCGCAACCCATAAGCGAGTGAAAAATGATGAAATTTTCTTCGCAAATTACAGTGACCAGGCTGCCGCAGTGACCATCTAAGATTTTAACGTATCTTATTATGTCTTATACTTACTAGTTTGAGACTTTTTCTCACGTCTTTACTATAGAATTTTCTGGGTTTTTATAGATCCTTTCACTGATAATGACATAAAGTGAGGATTAAAAGCTTTGGTTGAAATCCAAAAGTAGTTTTCTGATCCAAATCTTAGCATGTACATGGTCGAGAATCAATTTGCATGAATTTAAAATCATTATAAGCTGTAGTTTTGAGGATAGTCTACGTGATCTCTTTAAAACATATAATTAATTAAATGTTTACAATTATAATAATAGGTAGGTGATATGTTCATTCCAAATATCTTTATCTGAGATAAGTCATGGAGATTTCGTCAACCGAAAGTGCTAGCATGACAAGAGGATAAATATTCCCGATACTACTTTGATGCCTTTTCTATATAACTACGAGATAGAAGGGTTAGCATGTAACCCATGATCCGATCCAAAATATTCACCAAAGAAAGGGAGAAAAGGAAGAATAGTTCAGCGCAATATCCAAGTAATTGGCACGGAGAGTTAGCAGGCAATCGACACTGCAAAGAAGAGACTAAGACACTTCGCTAAGGG